>CM035406.1:150549487-150554487 GCA_020310875.1 Ceratopteris richardii | reverse complement strand
AGGTTTGTTTATCAAATACTTCAAGGGCTGATGATCAGAAATAACAATGAAATGTACACCAAGGAGATAATGTCGGAACTTTTGAAGAGCAAATACGATAGCCAAACCTTCTCTTTCCGTTGTACTGTAATTTCTTTCAGCTTGGTTGAGTAGTGTGCTTGCATAAGAGATAGGTCTATCCACTTTGTGAGATGATGGTTGAGCTAGAACTGCACCAACAGCATGAAGACTAGCATCTGTATGCACGTGAAATTCCAATGACCAATCAGGAACACTTAAAAGTGGAGCAGTACATAGCCTTAACTTTAATTCACAAAATGCTTTGTCGGCTTCAGCACTCCATGAGAAAGGGATTTTTTTACTGGTAAGCCTTGACAAGGGCTTAGCAATTTCTGAATACATCCTAATGAATCTTCTGTGATACCCTGCATGGCCCAAGAAACTTTGCACTTCCTTTGGGCTTTGTGGAATTGGCATAGAAAGAATAGCTGTAACCCTTGCAGGGTCAACAATTATACCTTCAGCAGATACTATGTGACCAAGAAGAGTACCCTTGGTGACCAAAAAGTGACATTTGGCAGGATTCAATTTCAAACCTGTTTTGAGACATTGCTCAAAAATTTCTTTTAAATTTTCCAAATGGTCATGGAAATCTTGAACCGCCGCCCTTCTATCTGTACCTGAGAATACTGAAAAGTCATCCATAAATATGTGGAGAAAGGTTGCTAACCATTTGCCCAATATCAGATACATCGTTCTATTAAATGAAGCTGGCGCATTCTTCAAACCAAAAGCCATACGAGTATAGACATAAGTGCCCCAGGGAGTAACAAAGGCTGTTTTGTCCCTATCATCAAGGTGAATTACTATCTGGTTGTAACCACTAAAACCATCCAAGAAACTATACAAAGTGTGACCAGCTACTTCCTCAAGCACTTGCTCTGTGAAGGGCTGAGGAAATCCATCTTGGATAGTCACTTTATTCAAAGCACGGAAATCAACACATACTCTTATTTTTCCACTATTTTTCTTGGGCACAATAACCATAGAGGAAAGCCACCTGGAATGTTCTACTGGAACAATTATACCCGCTTCTTCTAGTTTTGTAATCTCTGCTTTTACTGCCTCTGCATACTTCGGATTGAGTCGATATGGTCTACTTCTTACACACACGGCTCCCTCAACTAAGGGTATCCGATGTAACCCAAGCTCTTCTGGTATCCCTGTTAGATCTTTGTAGGACCATGCGAAGACATTTTTATAAGTAAAAAGCAAGGAAGTTACCTTCTGTAGCAAGAGAGGATAATGCCACAACCAGGATGCCAAATGGACCATTTGAGGGCTCTCTTCATCCCCTAAATTTACTTCTTGAACCAATGTTTCAGGACTGGTCTTGCTTGAGAAATCATCCCCACTATAGGCAAGAGTGGATTTTAATTTAAAGTCTGCAACCTGTTCTTTCATCCATCCTTGAGGTATATCTATAAAAGGAAGATCTTCTATGCTCTTAGGTTCATAATCTTCCCTCTCTGATACTTTTATATTGGTTGCCTCCTCAAAGCTTGTATTTTTCTTCAATTGCTCATTCTCCAACACCTTGTGGTCTTCATTGCTTTTTTCTGTAACTTCCTTATCTGCAACTTCTTCCTCAATTTCATTGATCTCTACTGTGCAACACTCTGCACTTCCCATCATCCAATTTAACAATGTATCATCTTCTTGGGGTAGAGAGGGCATTACCTGAGCATCCACAGTATATCCGGTGGTTTTTCCTGAATCAAACCCTTCTTCCAAATGTAGTTGCAGTTGGCTGTTGGTGCTTGTTGAAATCCATAGTTTATTTTTCCCCCAATCTTGCAAAGCTTTTGCTTGTCTCAGCCAAGGTCTCCCCAGGAGCAAAGGATAGGAAGTCTCCTGTGGAAGTGCAATAACAACAAAATCCAACACAAAGTGGCAACCCTGTACTATCATCCGTACCTTTTCAATAATGCCAAGAGGCGCAATCCGATGTTGACCTGCTAGTGTAACAATAAATGGTGCCATTTTGGTGGGGTTCAAATTTAGCTTCTTCATGGTAAAATCTGGCATCAAATTGATACCAGAGCCTCCATCTATGATCACACCTGTAAGAGCTTCATCCTTTATACAAACTGATAATCTTGAACTTTGGTAGTCTACTAAGGGTGCAGGGGGAAAATCAACCATGAATCCATCTATACTAGGTGATTGGACTAAGTGAGCAGAGTGTATAATCTTCAGTAAGTCACTTCTTATTTTTGAATCCATCCTTATAAGTTCATACAGACTAACCTTGTGATGAATACCTTTCAAGATCTGTTCAATGTTTACCTCCTGAGTGTTTTCTTGCAGACTTGTTGGCTGGCCCTTTAAAGAAGTAGTCATCTTATTATAAGCTCCTTCAATTTGTGCTTGGTCCTTCCATCCAGACTCCTTTTCTTCCTCTTTATCCTGAAATTCTTGTTGTTCATCTCTCTCGGTTGCAACTGCTTACCTAGCTCGTCATCATGGGCATTGTAGAGGATGAAACAACATAAATCTGAGTGGTTTTTCCTTCTTCATGTGGAGAGAGTGCAATCATATGAATTGGAGCAGGACGACCTCTCAGGAAATCTTTGGTATAATGATCCTTGGCCTCTGGACAATGTTGACAAGGAGGTGCATCTTCTGGGAGGGAACACCAATTTTGCATGTGGCCATACTCACCACAACGATAGCACATCAAAGGTCTATTGTATCTAGGCTTTGCGGGCCGATTCTCCTCCCTATTAGATGTATTTGAAGTACTAGCATAATATGAATCCAAATTTTGAGGGTTGCCTCTCTGCTGTGTACCCTTGAGGTAGTAGCAATCTCTAGCTTCATGACCATCCTTTCCACAAAATTGACAGCTTACCTTAATAGGGCAATTAGCATTGGAGTGTCCATTGTTATTACAGATTGTACACCAAATTTGTCTCCTTATATCCTGAGTGGTCTTCAAATCTTCTAACTCTCGGCGAAGTTGGGTTACTTCATCATCAGTGCGACGTAGTGGTGGCAAGACCTTCTCTTCTTGTTGATTTTGTTGCATTTTTAATGCTTCCAATTCCCTCCTCAGTTGCTCAATAGGATCCAAATCTGCAGCATACTTTGGTTGTGTATCCCCTTCAAAATGTTGCCTTGCTTCTTCAATGCGTGATGCAGCTGCAACAAAATCATTCAGGGTAGCATCCAATCTAAGATACTCACAAAGCTTCTGTTGAGATGACCTGGGCAGAGCCTTCTCAATCCATTTTTTAACCAAAAAATCACCTGGAGCATGTGGTAGACGGGCAACAAGTGCTTTTGTTCTAGTATGAAGTTCATGAAAAGATTCACCTGATCTTAGCTTCAAATTCTCTAGCTGATCTAGAGCTCTTTCCGAGGAATCACTTGGTCGGAATGTCTGTGAGAACGCCGCCTTCAAAGCCTCCCATGTAGTGAAATGGCCATCTGCATATTGACTATACCATTTATCTGCAAGACCCTCCAATGTGGATGGAAAAAGTGCCAACATTGCATCCTCTCTATTTTGTAGACCTCTTCCACGGCATAAAGAAATGAATCTTCTCACATGATCATCAGCATCCTCATAGGCTTGTCCCTTGAAAGTGGGGAATTTGATGTTTAATCTGGAGAGTAAATGAGAGAGATCCTCCATCTGTACTGGTGTTTCTTCGGACGTATCTGAGGAGAAGTCTAGGGTTCTCCTATACCTCTCTTTTGACAATGGTGTCGTACCCAAATCAATAGATAAATTTAGGGAAGGCAGAGGGGCAGTGGACTCACTAGCCGTGGTTATTGCTAACTTGTTAAGGCTCCTCCGAACACGAAGAGACTCCTTATCTGCTCGTGTATGGGTCATGTACCTATTCGCAATTGCAATAGGGCAAAACACCTCTCACAGAAATGCAAAGGTCCCACCGTGCGTGCCAAACTGTAGAGGAGGTACTGGGGTATCCGCTTTTAACAAAAGTAGAGAATGAAAATTGAACACGTCCAGTACATCACCTACTCAAGGGGGGTTCTCTTTAGGGAAGTATACCCTTTACCATTTCTGTGAGCAGGTAGATAACACGTATTGCATAGAGTGGTAAATACTTCAGAAAATATGGACAACCAATGACCAAGGAAGACCATACACTTCTTGATTCAAATCCGACGATTACAAGGTTGGGCAGAGTGATGCTCAAAAGTGCAAGCTTAGGGCTGACAAGCCACCCTAAAAGTATTAACTCCAATACAACAGATCAGCATAAGGGGCCACTGATATGCAGGCTAACTCAGAACAATACAAATGGTAGAATTTCTCAAGAGAATAGAGATTAATCAACACACTGACTCACAAAAAAAAAAAATCCAAGCTACTCTCTTACACTATAGTGCTCATAGCCCTCCACTGAGAAGCCTACCCTCTCTATACACACTACAAAGTAGCTCCTACAATAGACTTGAAACCACCAAGAGTAAGAGAGGTCTTCTGCACGTACGCACGAACCACTGTATCTCTAAAATTGTTGTCCTCAATGAGCAAAAGCTCATTGCTTTTATAGGTCTCCATAGGTCAAGAGAGCCTTGCCGAATCTTCACATCACTGATCACGCACCGGTTGATCTCCCAAAATTAGGGGGTAGGTCAAATATTCCCTTGATTTGAATTGAATCCTCAAAAATTGGTAGTCGCCGTGAATGGTTGGCGGCATCATTTGTTTATGCCACTTTCACTTTTTGACAATTCCACTTTAATTTCAAGTCCTTATTAGCTCCGATGATGACTGATAACTGTAAAACACATTGAACTTCTTGGACCAGAAGGAGCTTCTTCCTCCTTTTCATAAGCCTCATGCATGAGTTGATGTTGTTCCCTCCTCATTTCTTCTTCCATGCTAACATTTTGTAGAATGGGTTCCTCCTATTCATCAGACTCCATATCCGCCATCTCCTGAGATTGCTTGGAAGGAA
>CM035406.1:150329487-150544487 GCA_020310875.1 Ceratopteris richardii | reverse complement strand
TGCATCTTCGGGACCAACGTATTCAAGAAACACCAACTATATGGTCCTAGTTCAAGACATTGCTCCTCAGTATGTTCGTGCCTGAGGATCTTGATAAAATGAGGTGGAGGACATTTCTTAAATGCTTACACAAAATAAAAAAACAATCAATCTTAGAACTCAAAAGACAATTTGATGAGAAATATGAAGATTTATTTGGATATGACAAGATGGGTATCCGAAATGGATTAAAAAATATCACTATTTTGATGCAAAGTGGATATGAAAGGTGGAAAAGGTTTCTTACCACAATGAAAAGATATGGAACCTTAATCTGGTATTACATAGGGATACAATCGTGTTTGTGAGGTAGTAAGAAGATACATGGAGTGACAAAGGATGATGATGAGGTTTGTGCAAGATTGTTAGAAGGACTTGCAAGAGGAACAAATACAAGCAATGGAAAAATTTCCTTTAAATCAGAAAGCTAGTCCTCCAACTAGAATTGCAAAAGAAGGTTTGCCTCCTAATACAATGAAGAAGATTTTAAGCAAAAATGCGATTTAAAAACTAATCTACACCCCCATTATTCTTGTAATGAAAGAATCGACTTATCGTCCTCTCCCGCAAAAAATATTAAGACTATAGAGACACCTAATGTTAAGAGGTTAATTTGGTATGACTCTTTGGATTAGAATTTGATAATCATGTTACAGATTTAGAGATTTTGTCTCCGAAAATTTTTTATTTAGTAAAGGTATTTCTTTTACAATGCCTATGTTATGCAAAAAAAGAAATATTTATTTCGCTAAAGAAGGAATGAAGGTATTTTTCCCCAACACTCCAAAACAATTTGCATCTACCTCTCATGTTTCCATATATCACTACAAGGAATGCGAGGGCATAGTGATAGTTAAACATGACACTTTTTTGTTGCTACATTATTGTGAAGTTTGTTGGATGGGGCGTCGAGTGTGCACCATCATTTAAATGGTGTTTTCCTCGACATTATTCCTGATGTTGTTTCTCATGTTTTGAGTGACACTCATGAGAACATTGCTACATAAATATCTCTTATGTGATTAAAAAGATAGCATTGTATATGGGATGCTAATTTGCATCTTATGTGATGCAGCCTCACATCCATGTTCAACAAAATTGCATGATCACATACACAATGCTTCTACGTCGCTTATGTGATGGTAAAGTCTAATAGAAGTAAAGAAAAAACATCGAATCACTCTTAGATCCTCATTTTACATGCAACTGATCGAAGAGCTCTCCAACGTTTAGATCTATGCTTTGCTTTCAAGCTCCAACAAACCCTTTCGAATATCTGTCTTTTCTATCTCTCTCTCATATACTCTCTCTCTCTGTCTCTTCCCACTTTCTACCTCTTTCTCTTTCAATTTCTATCTCTCTCTCTCTCTCTCCATTCTTCTCTCTTTTGATCTCTCTCTATCTCTTTCTCTCTCTCTGTCTCTCTCTGTCTCTCTTTATTGCAGACTATTCAAGAAGTTTACCAACCATAAAATATGGCTTATTATTGTAAGTACATTTCATTGTTTGTATATCATTTAAAATATTTTATTTTCATTAATTAACATAATCACACTTACGCATCCACATGCATCTATACACATATACATGAACATGTGTGCTCACACTTATACAGACACATACATATGCACACACACACATACACATGGATATGCATATACACACACATACATGCACATACACTTGAACATACACATACACATACACATACAGATACACACACATACACAAACATACACATATGCATATGCACAAACATATCTACAAACACATATACACACATGCATGCGTTATTGCATATACACATACACACATTAACACATAATAATTATACACATGCATATGCACATTCACATGCATGCTCATAGACATTGATGCAAATGGAGATGAATGCACATGCACATGCATGCTCATACATATACACATGCATATATGTACACATGCATACATACACATGCACATACATGCACATGCGCACACATACACATGCACAAACATACATATGCACATACATACTTATGCACATACATACATATGCACATACATACATATGCACATACATACACATACACACATACACTTACACATACATATGCACATACATACATATACAAACACATATGCAAGTACATACACATATGCACATACACTTCTCCATACACATGCACATACATACATATACACACACATACATATACACATGCACATACACACATATGCATATACACTTATAGATACACATGCACATACATACATATACACACTGATATACGTACACATACACACATATGCACACATATACACATGCATATATACCTACACATAGACATACACATACATACATGATACACTTGTATACATACACATATATACATACACATGCACATACACACATATACACACACACATACATATGCACACACATATGCACATACACTTACACATACACATACTCATACATACACATTCACATACACATACACATAGACACATGTATATGCATATAAAATATCTATATGCACATATATAAACACACAGATACACACATATACATGCATATAGGGACACTTACATAAATATAGATATATACGTGGATGTGTATACATACATTTTATACACACACAACTACATGCACATAAAAAATACATATATACACACAAACACACATATAATATGAATGAATTATATAATTAAAGTAGTAAAACACATTTTAAATATAACAACAATAATAATATTTCAAAAAAGACTTTTCATTAATTAGTACTATAGACACAATTCAAAACATAATTGAAATGAGAAAATAGATAGATATAAGAAAAGTAAGTATTTCAATGTAAAATATATGTCCAATGTAATATATCAGTCATCATGATCATCCTCATTCACATTATCCTATAAATTCTAATCATCATGCTCATCCTGATCATCATGATCATCCACATGATTTGATGAATTTGTAGTGGCAACATGGGAAGATTTGTGAGCACTCTTTGATGATGGACATCATTTTGCCTATATATGTCTCTCAAGCTCATCCATATCTACCTCTCCATAATATTTTTGCATTACATATAATAAACATAAATAAATAAAGCATATAAAACTTGAATACAAATAAAAAATTATTTATATGAAATTTACTAATACCCTCAAAATCATTCGGATGATCTTGCATGTACTCACTGAGATGTCGGTTTCCACAATGTGAATAGAAATCGAGTTCATTTTTCATGGGATATCGACCATTATCCTTTCTCTACATTGAAACATCTGAAAAAGATTAATGATTAGTGTTTTAATTAAAATAAGAAATATAGTTTAATAATAATTATACTTACAAATGTAGCTACAAAAACATGATGGCCCATTTGGCCTAAGTGTGATGTATCGGACTGAACTCTCTTCTTTCTACTTGCCTGCATTTATTTCATGAAACAAAAAAACGTACATTAAATATAAAACATATGGAGATTATAAGTCATTATAATATGAACTATTCATTTGTATACCTTCTAGTGAGGAAATGACTCATGAAGATGTAGTTTTCTGCAAAAATACTACCACCTCTCATGTGCTATGTTAGGTCTTGTCTTATTTTTTTCTACCATACGATATCTCCTATTATTTCAATACAGACCTGCCACTGACTATAAATATGGAGCTCATTTTACATATTAATAGATTTTCATGCTTGAAAAGGAACTCTTTAAAGCACATGAAAACCTCAAGTTCTTACTTACTTCAATAGATATAGCCATGCATGCTTTTAAATTTCATCCATAAAATTTACCAAATGTGGGACCGTAAACATTATTGTGAACATGCCATAGTTTACGCTTAACTCTTACACTACCATCATTAAGAAAAGGAGTGCTTTTTTATCCTACCCATAATGAATCATATAATACTGATAATGACCTAGTGGATCATAACGATGTTCGATACCAAATGCCTTACTTTCAAAGTTGTCTACTCCAATTCTAGAAGTAGAACTGTCTCTTTAATATCCATTCCTATCTCTTTCTCCTATAGTTTATTAGAAACAAATTTAGGGTACTTATTTTTTAGATGATCATTTATCTCCACTATATTTTTTTGCTTATCTAATTTCTGATCGTCTTTTTCTTCCATGTTTGAATGTGTGGCACATAAACATTTCTACCTAATATAGGAAAACATATATATTTACCCTTTCCCTTTTGAATAGAAACAAAACTTATTATATAACATCCATATAGCAATATACATCTTTTCCTAGATTCATCTTATTGCGAGAAAAAATAAATGTTATAAAAAATTAAAATGTAACCGCATTTAGAGTTTGTTTCATTTTCAACCCAGGTGTAGAAGCACAACTCTCATAAGAATTAGGCAACCTATTGGAAAATTTACCTTTTCGAGCAGATTTCTCCTTCAAATCTTTGTCCTTTATAATCCATTGATTTTTTATGACAACCAACATTAGACTCATTATTTTGCAGAGTTTGCAAAGATTATGCCAAACATGCTTATCGAGTCTCCATCGTGAAAATATAAATGATAATGTCCTTGTAGATCTCCAGAATTGGATCAAATCTGGTGTACTTGTTATAGTCAAGTGGGAGTTGAACGACTCAAAATGAGCGCTATGCCAGAGTGTGTAGTTATGGCATATGATGTTTCAATACAATCCACAATATCCCATTTTAGAGGTCGGGAAAATTTGAGCTATGACTAGAGACATACTGAATTAAGAATACAACGTGGATTTTTCTTTGAGTTCGTGTACCCATGCATGCCAAGAAAGGCCAGCCATATACAAGTCACAAAGTATAAGTAATGACCGAATGATGGTGTCTACATAAGTTCACAAACATGATCATCAGCAAGTTGCAATTTATAAACCGATCTCAGTCTACTGTTCTGTCTTGGGGAATGGTGGAATGTTTCATATTAACCAAGATGAAACCCTCGTTGACCCTCCATGACTTGTGATCTTACGAACTATGAATTCTTTTATCACCATCACATAGATCACGAATGGTGCACTCTTCATTAAAGACAGAAAAGAGATTACGGTGCAATGTTGCACAACGGTGGAAAATTTAAATAACGATCTATTTTAAATTCCTGAATTCTACAATTATTACAACTAATGAAAGTAGAACAATTAGAATTACAAACTGTAATGAGTTTCGAGGAATTTCTTATTATCGTGTATGTGTATTTTATGCATCATGGCCAGCACGAACACGATCACAGCACGCCCACTCACGGACAACCAGCAAGCCTGCAACCCTTTGTGCCGCAGACACTGGATAACCCACCAAGAGCTCCTTCCTACTACTCTATAATATATATGTATACGCCATATGAACGGTGCATTCAGTGCAAAGATATTCGCTCGACGTTTTTCCTGCGGAAATGGCTCTGCGGAAGCTTCTCTGTGTCGCTCTCTTTGTGATCGCATCAGCCTCCCTAGCTCCGGGCGGCACAGCCAACGAAGCACCCTCTGTCGTGCTCAAGTTTTATCTGCAGCAGCAATTCGGTGTCAATGAACTGGGAATGGTACCTGCAGCCCGGTCTCCTGTTCAAGGCACCAATACCGGCTTCGGCCAGGAAGTGGTGTATGAGTTCACTGTGACCGCGGGAAAGAGCCCACAGTCGAAGGTTCTGGGCTACGTTCGGGGTACGGCCATTGTCGTCAACAACACTGCGGCGTCGACCACCTTTTTCGTGCAGAATGTCATTCATTACGACAACGGCAATGTCCGCGGGACGCTCAGCCAGCAGGGAGAGGCTATATTCTCGTCTGTCCCTTGGGAGTATGCGATCACTGGCGGAACGGGCGTATTCCGCAATGCATATGGATTTAACGTCGGCCGATTCATATCTTCTACGCCGACACCCAATGGCAACCTCATCACCACCTACTACGAAGCTTCTGTCTTCCTCGACCGCTAACATACGTTCCTGATCCACGCTGGCGCAGCTAACGTTCCAATAACCTTTCCTGATGGCTGTATTGCCTTCCATCCTCCTTTGATTCTGGCAAACATGTCCACCATCTCAAATCCCCATCAGATGCTGCTTTACTCATCTTTAAGAGTTAAACCACTCAAAAGCTCTTCTGCTCTATGCTGGCACTTCCCGTTCTAATAACCTTCCATTGCGGCTGCACTCCCTTGCCTTCCATCAATTTGTTTCTCTGATGATGATGTTCGTTACCATATCAAGCCCATATTATCTGCATGAAATTAGCAGTTTTCCAGCCCTCCATTGCGATATCAGTCCCTCCGATCCTCTTGTTCTTCCGTCTTTGATTTTCGTCATTATATAAATTTTTGATATTATCCGCTTCAATCTTCTTTAACCACATTATATATATATATATATATATATATATATATATATATATATATATATAGTCAGACTATATATCTATAGTCTGTCTTGGGAATTAACGCATTAAAAGCCTCCCTTTGGAAGCGTATTGCTTCATCTCCTATGTTGCATACTTGATTTATGTGGCACGTGGAAAAAAGTTGATTGTTCTCGTTTGATATACTATGCCGTGTGCATGGTTTTTCTTGTGTTCAACAAACGCTTGCGCACCAAAAAAATATACTATGCGCTATTCTTTGTACGCTCTTGTACTCGGGTAATTAGCTTGCCGGTGGTCTATGCAAATAAGCTATGCGCAATAGGTTGGAACTGGATATAACAATGAGTCGTACTCTGGATAAAGCAACAGGTCTAATCGAAGTGATAAAACAACACCACTGCCGATTGACATGGGATTTAAGCCGGCGAAGAAAATGATATCCACCCAAGGGAATGAAGGCCTTCTTGAGTTCCAAATGTGGCAATCATGTTGACACTGTACACATTTAGGGGCACAACAGAGAAGAAAACAGGTAACAAAGAAGAAAGTGGCCTCATATATCTGATTGACTTTACATAACACCACCACTATATCCTAACAAAACAATAACGAAGCTCCAATTTATGTGGATTGAAGAAAATGCATAAAAGGGAGTAATCCGAAAGATTTATGAGGAGCCCCTAACTTCTTACATCGTAGTGTCTTTGTGAAAAGGTAAGACTATCCTCTTGTAGGGTCATAAGCTTATTCGATCTGTCCAATAGACATTCTCATCTTGACCACACTTAGCACAATTTTGTTGTGTTTTATGTGACAACGATATACTTAATTCACTATAATAGAGAATGAAACTTCATTACAAGTGAAATTGAATGTCAATAATGAACTACTATCCCCACAATAAAAAATAAGGTCTCGGAGGTACAAAAATTTATTTAAATGGTATGAAAGCTTCTTTGTACAGAACTTCACAACTAGAATTGGTCACAGTAGACTGCTTGTTTCTTAACCAAGAGATTCATTGTGTGTATCACAATGAGAGATCTACAGTTCTCATGTATCACAATATTTGATGTCGGTCCTTTGCTCCTTATGTGCTTAACATTCTTAAAAAGATTGATTATCATTTGATTACTGCATGGACAATACTTATAGCCAAAGTTAAATGTAATTTATTTGCATGCTTAGACTTTCTAATTGTTTGAGTAGAATGCATGATTCTTTCAAAAATCCTTGTTGGACAATAGAATTCATGATTCGTACTAAAAGGCTTGTAGGGTATAACAATGCGTTGTACTTTGGATATGGAAAGATTCCCATATGCTCATTACTTAGAGACATTTTATTTGAAACTTACGGGCTTAATGGTAGTGATAAAACAACATCACTATTGATTGACATGGGCTTGAAACTGCTAACGAAAATGATATCCAACCAAGGGAATGAAGTTCTTCTTGAAATTCAAATGCGGCCATCATATTGAAACCCCTATACATTTAGGGGCACAACAGATAAGAAAACATGTAAGAAAGAAGAAAGAGGCCTCGTATACTTAACTGTCTTCAGATAACACCACCACTATATCATAACAAAACAATAACGAAGCTCCATAAAATCGACTAATCTGAAAGATTTATTAAGATCCCCTAACTTCTTGTATCATAGTGTCTTTGTGAAAAAGTAAGATTATCCTCTTCTAGAGACATAAACCAATTACATATGTCTGATAGGCACTCTCATCTTCACCATAATTAGCATAATTTTGTTGTGTTTTGTGTGCAATAAGCAATATATTGTGAGGAATTCTAGTTGTGGACTTGAGTACACGGAAGCTTTAATACCATTTACATGAATGTGTGTACCTTTGAGATCTTATGGTTAATTGTGGTGATTGTAGTTAATTATTGTGATTCAATTTCACTTGCAATTAACCTTCATGCTGAATTATAGTGAATTAAGTATATCATTGTCACACAAAACATAACAAATATGAGCTAAATGTGGTCAAGATGAGAATTTCTATTGGAGATATCCAAGTTGTGTATGTTTCTACAAGAGGATAATCTTACTTTTGCACAAAGACACTCTGATGTAAGAACTTAGGGGTTATTCATAAGTCTTTTGGATTACTCCCTTTTATGCATTTTCTTTAATCCACATAAATTGAAGCTTCTTATGCATGCACATACACATATACATACACTTACACGTACAAACATATACATACACACACATACATGCATACACTTACACATACATACATACCGTCACATACACATATACACATACATACATGCATACGCATGCACATATACATACATACACATACACATATACATACATACACATACATAGTAAATACATACCCAAACACATGCATATATACACAAACCCATACATGCATACAGAGACACATATACATAGACTTACACATACATACATACACTTACATATACATACACACACATACATGCATACAAATACACATATGCATACACTTACACATACATACATACCCACACATACACATATACACACACATATATGCATACACATACACACACACAGACACACACACACACATACATACATACATATCCATACATACACACACACATACATGCATACACATACACACACACATACATGCACACATACACATACACACACATACATCCTTATATACATACATTTATACATACACACATCATACATTTATAGTTTGGCATGTATGTGAATGTGTATGTATGTAAATAATGAGATTATTGATATCTAGTATCTTTATTTTCTACACAATAAGATTCTAAGTAGAGGGAAGTCCACCACTCTCTCCTAATCGTGCAAGGATTACTTATTGTAAGTATAACAAAATTTTAATTTTAATATTTGATAGATACATACATGATTGATATATGTTTTTTGGTTTTATATAATAATCAGATCCTGTTCAAGCAGAGCGTACTCTACCGCCTCCGACATTTTCCTATGGAAGCATCCATTACCTCATCTAAACCCTTAGCATTAGTCCATGCTAATATTTTGTGGAACTATGCATACACCTTCTCTAAGTGGATCAATTCACTTCTCCTATAGAGTAGATCCATTCACTAGGTACCCTTCCATTTATTCCCTAAAATATATAAAGGATGCACTTTCCAAGTTCAAGGAGTGGACAGAGATAGTTCAAGAAGTCTTTCCAATTTTCTTGAAGATCTTCAGATCAGATGGACATAGCGGACTTTTAAACCACACTTTCTCAAAGTATTTGAAGCAAAAATGTCTTGGGTACCAAGAAATGAAGGATACTCAGCAAGAGATTCATATACAAAGGATTGGAAGTGATAGTTTTTTTGAGTGAATTCATGCTAAATTGTGGTTGGTTATTTATAGTTTGTTACTTCTCGAGGATGCCATGGCTAGATGAGATGGATTTTGATGGTATTTGCCAAAGAAGTTCAAAAATAAAAAGATGAATAAAAAAAATCTATATATGCTTTGCTAATCTCTCTGTCAATATGTATCTTTGATTGTATATATGTAATCATGGTGCTATTTTTTCTTGATACATTGGATCATATTGTAGCTTAGTTCACAATTGATGATTGATGTATTATTTTTCTTATATACACCAAAACCATTTCAGTGAGTATATACATGCATATGAATAAGCTCAAGTGCATGTATATGCCTGTGTGCAAATTATATGTATGTATATGTATGATTGAGTAAAGATGTATATGTATGCATGCCTATGTGATTTTACATGCAACTCTATGTGTGCACTACATGTGTGCTTATATGTGAGCATATATGTATTTACATTATATGTATATACATGTATGGGTACGTAGAAGTCAATGGTTATGGATGAGCATCATGTGAATATGTTTGCATTTCTTGATGATTTACAGTGCATGCATTGACTCTCTTGATAGGGAAATCTCCTTTTTAATATTGTTCAATTTCTACCACAAGATAAGTGCAATGCATCCTATGTCTCTGAATCTTTTTTTAGCCTATGAAAAGTTGTTTTCTTCTTGCCTATGTGTAGAAGAGAGAATGCCTACAATATTGAAGTTGATGAAAAATATATTGTTTCTATTTATGTATATATACTAATACATATCCTTAGATTGATTATCATTTGATTACTCCATGGACAATACTTATGTCCAAAGCTAAATTTAATTTATTGGCATGCCTAGACTCTCTAAATTCTTGAATAGGATGTATGGATTCTTACTAAAATGCTTTCTTGATATAACAATGAGTTGTACGCTCGATATGGAAATATTCCCATATGCTCATTACTTAGCGAAATTTTATTTGAAACTTACATGTCTAATCGAAGTGATAAAACAACACCACTACCTATTGACATGCAATTGAAATTGGAGAAGAACATGATATTCACCCAAGGGAATGAAGTTCTTCTTGAGTTCCAAATGCGGCAATCATGTCAAAAGTTGTATATGTTTAGGGGCAAAATAGAGAAGAAAACATGTAACAAAGAAGAAAGTGGCCTCATATACCTAATTGTCTTTACATCACACCACCACCATATCCTAACAAAACAATAATGAAGCTTGAATTTATGTGGATTGAAGAAAATACATAAAAGGGAGTAATCCAAAATATTTATGAAGAGCCCTTTACTTCGTACATCATAATGTCTTTGTGCAAAGTCAGATTATCCCCTTGTACATAAATACACAAATTGGATATCTCAAAAGGAATTCTCATCTTGGCCTCACTTAGCTAAATTTTTTTGTGTTTTGTGTGACAATAATATACTTAATTCACTATAACTGAGCATGAAGGGTAATTGCAAGTGAAATTGAATCATGAAAATGAACTACTATCACCACAATCAACCATAAAATCTGAAAGGTACACACATTTATCTAGTTGGTATGAAAGCTTCTATGTACTCAACTCCACAACTAGAATTGGTCACAATGTATTGCTTATTTCTTAACCACGAAATTTGTAGTATGTATCATAATGAGAGATCTACGGTTTTTATGTCTCACAATATTTAATTAATAAGCCCTTGTTTAGGAATATTAAATTACTCAACAACATTTGATGTCAGTCCGTTGGTCCTTATGTGCTTAACATTCTTAAAGGTATTGATTATCATCTGATTAGTGCATGGACAATACTTATAGCCAAAGTTAAATGTAATTCATTCGCATGCTTAGACTTTCTAAATTGTTTGAACATAATGTATGATGCTCACTAAATGCTTGTTGGAAAACATTGAAATCCACACGTATCTATCTCAAATCATTTAATCAAAGACCACAAATAATTAGCATCTTTAGGTGATCTCTATACAAACACTAACATAAGATATTTATTCAAAGAAAAGATTTGCAAGTTTCTTTATTAAAGTTCTTGGATATTGAGCATCCTTTGTGCTACTAATTAGTTTTTCTTGCACTATATTTTATATTGTAGGAGTCATAATTGGAAACCTTTCCTATGTTTTGGGAACATAAACTCTTAATGCACTGCCATTGAAATAAAATCATGCTAAAGAGTGAACACACTAAATTTTCCTTTATCGTCTTCTCTCTTTTCATTCACCCTTGAATGACAAAAAAGAATTTAATATCAAGAACATAGGCAGTCAATTTCCTAACGAAAACAAAAGTAAAGGGGAAATATGACTTAGAATCTAGGAATGAATTGGATTGATGGGTCAAATAAGCAATATCATTGACTTAGCTAAAATTGGAAAATGTTAGTATGTTTGGTGAGCTGAAAGTGAAGATTGGAAAAGTTAATCTTCTAGAATATTTGTGTGTTAATTGGATAGTGTATATGAATGTTTTGAAAGTTTGAAGGTCAAAAAACTTTTGAGGTGGAATAAAAAGAGAAAGAAAAAGTAGTTAGGATTTGACAAAGAGATTCAACGGTTTTCCATAACATGAATTACTCTTATTGACACTAAAGTTTTGCATAAACAAGATATTAACTTCAATTCCATCACAAAGAAAGTTATCTCAAACCTAAACTCTCCTTAATTGATAAACGTAAGACTATTCCAAAGATAATACTTACTCCATGTGAAGATCACTTTCCCGGTTCCTTTCCAAGAACATATTGACATAAATGGTGCATCCAATGTGAAGGGGGGAGGTTAGTCACAATCTAATATGATATAACATTTCTTCTTATGTTTCTATGCGTAATAAAGCAACTATTCAAATGGATTTGATTTCTCAACACTTTAGGTTTCAACATGAGGAGACGAGGAGACATTCCATTCAATCATTTCAAGAGTGTGTTTTTAAAAGAAGTAGTTATTATGATGGTAAAATATGTACATGATTCTTTAAGGTGTATGAAGTCAAAGCCAAGTACGTTTGTGTTAAGGTTGTGCCCATGAAAGATCAAGAGCTTTGTGAGAATTCGGCATATGTTTCTCACTTGCATCTTTGGGACCAACTTGTTCAAGAAACACAAACTATATGGTTCTAGTTCAAGACATTGCTCCTCAGTATGTTCGTGCATGAGGATCTTGATAAAATGAGGTGGAGGAGATTTCTTAAATGCTTACACAAAATAAAAAAACAATCAATCTTGGAACTCAAAACACAATTTGATGAGAAATATGAAGATTTATTTGGATATTACAAGATGGGTATCTGAAACGCATTAAAAAATATCACTATTTTGATGCAAAGCGGATATGAGAGGTGGAAAAGGTTTCTTCCCACAATGAAAAGATATGGAACCTTAATCTAGTATTACATAGGGATATATTTGTGTTTGAGAGGTAGTAAGAAGATACATGGAGTGACAAAGGATGATGATGAGGTTTGTGAAAGATTGGTAGGACTTGCAAGAAGAACAAATACAAGCAAGAGAAAAATTTTCTTTAAATCAGTAAGCTAGTCCTCCAACTACAATTGCTAAAGAAGCTTTGCCTCCTAATACAATGAAGAAGATTTTAAGCAAAAACGTGATTTAAAAACTAATCCACACCCCCATTATTCTGGTAGTGAAAGAATCGACCTATGGTCCTCTCACGCAAAACATATTGAGACTATAGATAAACCAAATGTTAAGAGGTTAATTTGGTATGACTCTTTGGATTAGAGTTGATAATCATGTTATAGTTTTAGAGATTTTGTCTCCCAAAATTTTTTATTTAATAAAGATATTTCTTTTACAATGCCAATGTTATGCAAAAAAAAGAAATATATTTATTTTGATAAAGAAGGCATGAAGGTATTTTTCCCCAACACTCCAAAACAATTTGCATCTACCTCTCATGTTTCCATATATCACTACAAGGAATGCGAGGGCATAGTGATAGTTAAACATGACACATTTTTGTCGCTACATGATTGTGAATTTTTTCGGATGGGGTGTCGAGTGTGCATAATCATTTAAATGATGTTTTCCTCCAGATTATTCCTGATGTTGTTTCTCATCTTCTGAGTGACACTCATGAGAACGTTGCTACAATAGTATCTCTTATGCGATTAAAAAGATCGCATTGTATGTGGGATGCTAATTTGCATCTTATGTGATGCAGCCTAGCATCGACCTTCAATGAATTGCATGATCATATACACAATTCTTTTACGTCGCTTATGCGATGGTAAAGTCTGATAAAAGTAAAGAAAAAACATCGAATCATTGTTGGATCCTCATTTTACATGCAATTGATCGAAGAGCTCTCCAACGTTTAGATCTATACTTTGCTTTCAAGCTCCAACAATCTCTTTCGAATATCTGTCTTTTCTATCTCTCTCTCTCATATACTCTCTCTCTCTTCCCACTTTCTACCTCTTTCTCTTTCAATTTCTATCTCTCTCTCTCTCTCGCTCCATTCTTCTCTCTTTTGATCGCTCTCTATCTCTTTCTCTCTCTCTCTGTGTCTCTGTCTCTCTTTATTGCAGGCTATTCAAGAAGTTCACCAACCATAAAATATGGCTTATTATTGTAAGTACATTTCATTGTTTGTATATCATTTAAAATATTTTATTTTCATTAATTAACATAATCACACTTACTCATCTACATGCATCTATACACATATACATGAACATGTGTGCTCACACTTATACACACACATACATATGCACACACACACACATCCACATGCATATGCATATACACACACATACATGCACATACACTTGAAATACACATACACATACACATACAGATACACACACATACACAAACATACACATATGCATATGCACAAACATATCTACAAACACATATACACACATGCATGCATTGTTGCATATACACATACACACATTAACACAAAAAAATTATACATATGCATATGCACATTCACATGCATGCTCATAGACATTGATGCAAATGGAGATGAATGCACATGCACATGCATGCTCATACATATACGCATGCATATATGTACACATGCATACATACACATGTGCACACATACACATGCACATACATACATATGCACATACATACGCATACACACATACACTTACACATACATATGCACATTTATACATATACTAACACATATGCAAATACATACACATATGCACTTACACTTCTACATACACATGCACATACATACATATACACACACATACATATACACATGCAAATACACACACATATGCATATACACTTACACATACACATGCACATACATACATATACACACTGATATACGTACACATACACACATATGCACACATATACACACATATACACACATATACACATGCATATATACCTACACATAGACATACACATACATACATGATATACTTGTATACATACACATATACACATACACATGCACATACACACATATACACACACACATACATATGCACACACACACATGCACATACACTTACACATACACATACTCATACAGACACATTCACATACACATACACATAGACACATGTATATGCATATAAAATATCTATCTACACATATATACACACACACATACACACATATACATGCATATAGGGACACTTACATAAATATAGATATATACATGGATGTGTATACATACATTTTATACACACACAACTACATGCACATAAATACATATATACACATTTTAATTAAACAACATTTTAAATATAACACATTTAAAATATATACACATAAATACATATATACACATTTTAATTAAACAAGATTTTAAATATAACACATTTTGTTTGAATTATATAATTAAAGTAGTAAAACACATTTTAAATATAACAACAATAATAATAAATCAAACAAGACTTTTCTTTAATTAGTACCATAGACACAATTCAAAACATAACTGAAATGAGAAAATAGATAGATATAAGAAAAGAAAGTATTTCAATGTAAAATATATATCCAATGTAATATATCAGTGATCATGATCATCCTCATTCACATTATCCTATAAATTCCAATCATCATGATCATCTTGATCATCATGATCATCTTGATCATCATGATCATCTTGATCATCATGATCATCCGCATCATCTGATGTATTCGTAGTGGCAACATGGGTAGAGTTGTGAGCACTCTTTGATGATGGAGATCATTTTGCCTATATCTGTCTCTCCACCTCATCCATATCTACCTCTCCATAGTATTTTTGCATTACATATAATAAACATAAATAAATAAAACATATAAAACTTGAACACAAATAAAATATTTATATGAAATTTACTAATACCCTCAAAATCGTTTGGATGATCTTGCATATACTCACTCAGATGTCGGTTTCCACAATGTGAATAGAAATCGATTTCGTTTTTCATGGGATATCGACCATTATTCTTTCTCTACATTGAAACAAATGAAAAAGATTTATGTTTAGTGTTTTTATACTTACAAATGTATCTACAAAATCATGATGGCCCATTTGGCCTAAGTGTGATGTATCGGACTCAACTTTCTTCTTTGCACTCACGTGCATTTATTTAATGAAACAAAAAAAACATATTTTAGTATAAACCATATAGAAATTATAAGTCAATATAATATGAACTATTCATTTGTATACCTTCTAGTGAGGAAATGACTCATGAAGATGTAGTTTTCTGCAAAAATCATATAGAAACACATCCATAGAAATTACATACCCACACATATACATATATATACACATATACATGCATACACATACTCATATATATAAGCTTACACATACATACATACACTTACATATACATAGATACACACACATACAAGCATACACATACAAATATGTATACAATTACACATACATACATACCCACACATACACATATACGGACAAATACATGCATACACATACGCATATACATACATACACATACATAGTAAATACATACCCTCAGACATACAAATATACAGACACACACATACCCACAATTATACATATAGACACACACAAACATGCATACACATACACATATAGAGAGATTTACACATGCATTCATACACTTACATATGCATACACTTACGCATACATACATACCAACACATACACATATACACATACATACATGCATACACAAAAACATATACATACATACACATACATAGTAGATACATACTCACACACATACATATATACACACACACACACACCCATACATGCATTCCCATACACAAATACATATAATTACACATACATGCATACACTTACATATACATATACACATATACGTGTATACACATACACATATGCATACTCTTATAAATATATACCCACACATAGACATACACATACATACATGCATACATAGACATATATACATACATAGTAAATACATGCCCACATGCATACATATATACACACACATACATGCACGCACATACACATATACATATGCTTACACATATATACATGCACTTACATATACATACACACACGTACACATATACATACATATACACACTTACTAAATACATACCCAAACACATGCATGTATACACAAACAAATACATGCATACACATACACATATACATACACTTACACATACATAAGTATACTTACATATACATACACACACATACATGCATACACACACACACACCTATATATACACTTACACATACATACATACCCACACACACACATATACACACGCATACATGCATACACACACACACACACACACACACACACACACATATATATATATATATATATATATATATATATATATATATATATATATATATATATATATACACACACATATATATATATATATATATAAATATATATATATATATATATATATATATATATATATATATATATATATATATATATATATATGTATGTATGTATGCATATAGATATACATACATGCATACAGATACACTTACACATACATACATATTCACACATACACATACACACACACATACATGCATACACATACACTTACATATACATACATATCCACACATATACACACACACACATACATGCATACACATACACACACATACATGCACACATAGAAGTACACACACATACATACACATATACATACATGTATGCATACACATCATAAATTTATAGTTTTTTATGTGTATTTATATGTTAGAATGTGTATTTGTGTATATGTGAATATGTATGTATGTAAATGTGTATGTGTGTAAATAATCATGTTCTTAATAACTAGTACCTTAATTTGCTCAAAATCAGATTTTGATGAAAGGGAACTCCACTATTGTCTCCTAATCATGCAAGGACTACTTATTGTAAGTATATCAAACTTTTAATTGTAATATTTGCTAGATACATACATGATTCATATATGTTTTTTTATTGTTATATGATGATCAGATTCTCATCAAACTAAGGTTACTCCACTCCCTCCGACATTTTCCTATGGAAGCATCTAGTTCCTCATCGAAACCCTTAGCATTAGTCCATGCTGATATTTGTGGAACTATGCATACACCTTCTCTAAGTGGGTCAATTTACTTCTTCTATAGAGTAGATGAATTTGTTCAGTAAACTTTCGTTTATTCCCTAAAACATAAAAAGGATGCACTTTCCAAGTTCAAGGAATGGATAGAGATAGTTTAAGAAGTCTTTCCAATTTTCTTGAAGACCTTCAGATCAGATGGAGATAGTGGATTTTTCAGCCGCCCTTTCTCAAAGTATTTGAAGCAAGAAGGTCTTAAGGACCAAGAAATGAAGGATACTCAGCAAGATATTTATATACAAAGGATTGGGAAGTGATATTGTTTTCTTGAGTGAATTGATGCTAAATTGTGGTGGGTTATTTCTAGACTTTTACTTCTCGAGGATGACATATGCATGGTTAGATGAGATGGATGTTGATGATATTTGCCAAAGAAGTTTAAAAATAGAAATATGAATCTATAACGAAACAATCTATATATGATTTGCTAATCTCTTAGCCAGTATCTATCTTTTATTGTATATATGGAATCATTGTGCAAATTTTTCTTGATACATTTGATCATGCTGTAGCTTAGTCCACAATTGATGATTGATGTATTATTTATCTTATTTACTGCAAACCCATTTCAATGAGTATATTCATACATATGAATAAGCTTAGTGCATGTGTATCCATATGTGCAAATTCTATGTATGTATATGTATGATTGAGTACACATGTATATGTATGCATGTGTATGTGATTGTACATGAAACTCTATGTGTGCACTACACATGTGTCTATATTTGAGCATATATGTATTTGCATTATATGTATATACATGTATGGGTACATAGAAGTCAATGGTTATTGATGAGCATCATGTGAATATGTTTGCATTGCTTGATGATTTACATTGCATGCATTGACTCTATTGATAGGAAAATCTCCTTTTTTATATTGTTCCATTTCTACCACAAGATAAGTGCAATGCATCCTATGTCTTTGAATCTTTTTCCAGCGTATGAAAAGTTGGTTTCTTCTTGCCTATATGCACAAGAGAGAATGCCTACAATATTGAAGATGATGAAATATCTATTTTTTCTAATTATGTATATATACTAATATATTACCTAATACCCTAAATTTGTATATTTACATAGATATTTGAATATAATTTTGTATCTCTTTATGTATATAAACTAATATATATCCTAAAAATCTAATTTCTTTTTGCCAAGACAAGTCCCTAAGCCATCATTTGTTTTTGTTTATGTATGTTGTAGTGCTTCCACAATCCGAAACTATCCCCAATGAAAAGCTTCCAATCACTCAAGAAAATTAGAAAAAGAAAAGAAAAATTGTGCGCAAGATGAGAAAATGAGATGCAACATAGAAGATAAGATGTGATAAAGGTAAGGGGAACATCTGATAGTATAAAACAAATTTAGCATATGATTAATGTGGTGAATAAGGAGCTAGGGCTCATGAATAAGGAAGTGCCAATCTATGAGGAAAGAGATCTATCCACAAAATGAAGTATGCCCAAAGCTTTGCTGAAAGCTTCAAACTTTTGTAGGGTAGAGCCTTTGTGAAAAGGTTTACAATATTATCCTCAGTGGAAATGTCTACCAAACTCATCTCTCTAGAAGAGAACCTCTCCCTTACATAATGAGAATTCAGCTCAATGTGCTTTGTACAAACATGGAACATAGGTTCCCTCCCCACTACCAATGCACTCTGAGTGTCAAAGAAGATGCATCAACAAATTTGACAAACAAGCCAATCTTGGATGATGCTCAAACTGACAATAAAGTTTTCTTGATACTTGTTACATACAAAGCATCTTATATTGTGAAAGAACTACCATCAGTAGTAGTTAGAATGTTCTTACAAACTCCCATTATAGGACAAGAGGAATTCTTTTGGCATGTGATAGTATTCCTTGTAAGGACTACTAAAGAAGCTACACATACATATGCATACACACATGCATATGCATACACACATGCATATGCATACACAAATGCATATGCATACACAAATGCATATGCATACACACATACACACATACACACATGCATATGCATACAAACATGCATATGCATACACACATACACAATGCATACACACATACACAATCGATATGCATACACACATGCATATGCATACACGCATGCATTTGCATACACACATACATATGCATACACACATGCATATGCATACAC
The DNA here is from genome assembly GCA_020310875.1 of Ceratopteris richardii. NCBI lineage: Eukaryota > Viridiplantae > Streptophyta > Polypodiopsida > Polypodiales > Pteridaceae > Ceratopteris > Ceratopteris richardii. The sequence goes on along the minus strand of CM035406.1, from coordinate 150,523,979 downwards.
ACAATGCATATGCATACACACATACACACATGCATATGCATACAAACATGCATATGCATACACACATGCATATGCATACACATTCATATGGATACACATTCATATGGATACACACATACATATGCATAGACACATGCATATGCATACACACATGCATATGCATACACACATGCATATGCATACACACATACACACATGCATATGCATACACACATGCATATGCATACACACATGCATATGCATACACACATGCATATGCATACACACATGCATATGGATACACACATGCATATGCATATGCATACACACATGCATATGCATATGCATACGCACATGCATATGCATACACACATACACACATGCATATGGATACAAACATGCATATGCATACACACATGCATATGCATACACACATACACAATGCATACACACATACACAATGCATATGCATACACACATGCATACGCATACACACATACATGCATATGCATACAAACATGCATATGCATACACACATGCATATGCATACAAACGTGCATATGCATACACACATGCATATGCATACACACATGCATATGCATATGCATACACACATGCATATGCATATGCATAAACACATTGGATCAGATGGGATCTTCACCTTGGATTAGATGGGATGTCCACATACACCTTGGGGAGCACATCACCATGATGAGTCCAAAATATATCACATACGTAATGGAGCTCCAGTCATGGATACAACCGGAAAATCAATGCATCAGTGCATTCGACAACCTTGCTCCATAGAGTTTGGACATTCTGTAATGTTAAAATGGAGCGAATAGGATAGGGATTCCAAAAATTATATCACACAGTCGATATATGAAGAGTACCGGGTAGCACCTAGGAATCCTAGTGTGAGTTCGGAATGGATTCAGCATATGACACGCGAGGTGATGTCTCATTGACGGTCCAAAGCTCGGGATGCTTTTAGAGCAGGCTTACCGAAGCCTGTGTGGTTAGATGTTGAAGAGTGGGAATTGATTTAGGATGAGCAGCAACATACTCCTAATCGATATCGTCAATAGAGAGATGCGGCGACCACACATTTGGATACGGTTGGAAGGTCGCATTTAGGTAGCGACGGATACGAGAGTATGCGCTACCAATTTGTAAGTATCATGTTAATTATTGAATTTGTTTGTGTTAAGCACATCATGTATGTTCATCTAACATTTTGCATATTTAATATGGGAGTTGGTAGTGGGTCGTCCTCCGACGCGAACCAAAGAATCTTATGGATATCGTCATGGATTGGCTGCATTGTTGCAAGACTTAGAGGAACGTGGTGCAATCATTTCATGGGAGAGTCTATGATTAGGTAAACTTATAGCTTGGTTTCATATTTTTAGTTGTTGGTTATAAATTTCTTGTCAATTTGTCTCATTTTACACATATACTTTGTTGCAAGATTGTAGGTGTAAAGGTTTTGATCCCCTTACGTATATGTATGGTAGTGCTTTGACACAATTTTGTATTACACTCCTATGTGGCAATGATGTACCATAATTTTGTATTCGATTCCTATATGGACGTGCTTGTATTCTTGCATGTAAATGCATGTAAGTGCATGCACGTGGTGGCATTCTTCTTTCATGCACCAAACTCAAATCAAGCAATTCTTGAGCTTGAGGATGCATGCTCTGAATCATCCATGCACAAAAAATCTACTTGCTAGCATTTTAAAAAAAATATATAATGGTTCTTGTGCATAAACTTGAGGATTAACTATATTTTTCAAGAAAGAAGAATGTATTTATTGCACAAAAACATTCTTTGAAAAGGAGAAATAAACCAACAATCATTTTGTTTTTAGGCATGAACTTCTAGATGCATGCAAGTGCTTGATGTATTTCCCAATACTTCTATATCCATTTAACTTTCATTGAGTTCATAGCATTTGCAATCATTCTTAAAAATTGAAGAATACTACCATGCTTCAATAATATTTAAATGCAGGCTACGTGAAAGCAACAAATAAAGCAAGTATTGAAATGAAAACATAAACTTTGAAAATACTTATCTCCCAATTAAGCTACATCCTTCCATTGATCCTCGAGAAGAACCATTCTCCATCCTTGAGGATTATTTTGCCAAGTTTAGTCATCCCATGGTTTGTACCTATAGAAGAGATAATCTTCATCATTTGTGACTTCAAATATTAGATGGAGTCGAGCATCGCCATGAAGGGTTGTTGAAAAAGTCAAAAATGATACAAGTTTGATCCCTCTCTATAGCATCTCATACTTTTGGCTTTGAGTTTGAATCCAGGCTTGTGTTAATGCTAGAAATCCTTATTTTGGCTACAAATATTTCTTATTATTATGTCAATGGTGAATTTTACCCTATTTCATGCCGTGGTAGGCCTCTCTTTCAAAACACATGCTGCGTGGAATGTTGAGGCATCAATCCCTTTTGGTTGCATCATCTTTGTTGAAGCCACCATATTCTGCATTGCCTACAAAGTTTGTTTAGAACTAGTGGATATTGACTACACATGCACCTTGCTCTCATGGCTAGAGAAGAGAGCTACACATTTGGTCCTCCTAGGTTCAAATCTACGCTACCACCAGCTATAGAAGGTTTGTTTTTGTTTGTATAGAAGCTTCTCTGGCACCTTCCAGAATCAACTCCATATCTCACAAACACAACGTGCTAGTAAGGTGGATAAGGAAAAGCTCACTGCATTGGGTGGTCATCGCTTTGATGCCCATACTATGCACAGTGTACACCTGACGTAGATCATAATCTCTCTAGAAGTTTTTCACTTCCAAATCGGGGTCATGGAAGTGATTCGCCAAGAGAATTCGGGAGGAATATCTGTCAGTCATATGTAGATAATGAGAAAAAAGTTCAAAAGTTCTTCCAGAGGACCAATAACTAATGAAAAGGATGAAGATCATGTGGGGATCTCAATGGGAGCTTGATAAGAAAATGATAGGCCCCTCCAAGGTCTTCATGGAAGCTCTAGCTTTGATACCAATGCAAGAGACTAAGAATTATGACCACCACGTGCTAGAGAGATGACTCTTCTCCCAACCTTATGCCCATATATATAGCTCCTTGAATCAATGAGGACCACAAATGTAACTAAATTCCACAAGTGCATGTGCAATATCCTCCACTCCTTTCATATCTACCACTAGAGTCTAGTAGTGGTTGGAGTGATCTCGACCACTACTTTGGCACCTTCCACTAGAGTCCACAAGTGGTTGGTGTACTCGCCTTTCAAGTTAAGTCTTGCTAAACTCAAGTTATCTCATGTTAACTTGAGTTAGAAGGCTCTAGAGCTCTTTGGGCAAGACTCTCTCCCCATGCTCCACATGGGAGTTGAACCCAAGACGTCTGCCTTCACAACCTTGAGACTTAACCACTAGGCTAAGTCGTTTACTTGTTTGTTATCCTTAAGTATATTCTCCAGATCTTTGGCCATACACATGGGTGACCAAATCGTGTTCAATTTCAAAAATGTCTGAACCGATCGGACCCTTAGATCATTGAGTTACTTTATTACAGCTCTAAGTATATTAAAATACGAAATCAACATGGATTTTTCTTTGTGTACATATAGCCATATATGCCTAGAAAGGCCATCTCATATGGTAGAAAGCTTAAGTAATCAAGGAATGATGGTATCTATATACCCTCACAAACTATCTTATCTATATGCATATGCCTGAGCATCTTTGCCATCCCAAGAAAGTTGCTCTAAAGAAGGTGCAACAGAAACCACAACATGAACAGAAACCTAAAGAATATCATATTCAATGCCATCCACATCTCCTTCAGTAATTATATTTGCAAGCGTACTAGGCCAAAATGAGCTTTGATCATGATTTCAGCACCATGCTGTGAAGCCGTTTTGAGCACCTAATCACCTTGAGTATGTTCACTAATTTTTGTGCGATTCTGAGACTATGATCGGAGGGGTGTCGACAATCCCTTAATGAAGAGGTGACCTACTATGGTACCGATTGTTGGACTTTGACATCTACGAATCTATATGAACAACAAAAGGAAGATGAAGAAGAAGAAGAAGAAGCTTGGAGCACAACACACAATATTGAATGTATTACCAAGGGAATCTAGAAAGATAAGTGCACCATTAGGGTTAAATGCAGGTGAAAAACCTTCTAAAGAGGTAAAAGCATTCTTTAGTGGTCCTAGTGTGTTCACACGCATCATTGCCAAAATATATCAACAACTATAGTTACCAGTATTAATAAAAGTACTAATAATGAACTATTTCTTAGTACTATGACATTTAGAGCGCTTTCTTTGTTCTTTCCATGGGAATTGTTATGCATCACACACCATTACAATTTAGTCATTTGAAATGAAAATCAAAACACATATGCTCACATGCCAATCATTTGTGGTATAGACTTTGGCGAATGCATTGAGTTGAGGAGACAGAGACCTGCCATTGACTGGAATTATGGAGCTCATTTTACATATTAATAGACTTTCATGCTTGAAAAAGAACTCTTTAAAGCACATGAAAACCTCAAGTTCTTACTTACTTCAATAGATATAGCCATGCATGCTTTTAAATTTCATCCATAAAATTCACCAAATGTGGGATCGTAAGCATGATTGTGAACATGCCATAGTTTACGCTTAACTCTTACACTACCATTATTGTGAACGTCGGTACACCCAGTAGAGTCATTGGTATTACCGACGCTCATACTGTCACATATACCGACGCTTATACCGATGCGTATACCGATGACTATACCGGCATTATGTTTTTGACCGCGACACCGACGTCGCAGAAAAATTATGCCCGTTCATTTTCGTCGGTAGCAGCCTCGATATACTCTCGATATGTTGTAGTCAAGTAGCTACCTCGAGGAGTTTATATATGAATCCCTCTAGTGCTTAAGTCTAAGCACTTGGTCATGGTTTTTGATTTTTAAAATCCCTTTCAGGATAGGTAAACCTTATGTTGTACCTTCCATAGACTTAATTACTATCGACACCATTATAGTCTACATAATTGAAACATTTCATTCTATTTAGACTTCGAACAAATTACTTGTTTCACACTTTTCCATTGGATAAATGGAACTTGAGTGAAAAATTCATAAAAGAAATTCGATTGCCAATACTTGGCCAAATATCAAAGTAATTCCAATTACAATTTCCTCGACAAACCTTTCCAATATTGATCATGCAAGGAAATAAAGACTTAATCTTTACCATTTAAGATCTCTCAAAATTTTTTAAGCTTTTGGCTTACCTGTAGGATTTTTAGAGATCTTTTTCCAACTCAATTCCAAGCATGTGCTAATGCCTTTCAGATTCTAGAGCTAAGAATCTTTGATACACCTCCAGGTCATACCAACAATTGGACTTTCAGTACCACTTCTTGTGGTTTGGGAGTTCTAGGGAACTACCTGTTGTTGAACGAGTTTGAAGAATTTCATTCTCACTAGTTCAGAGAATATTATTCTTCAAGGACCTGAGACTCATTCAAGTGAATAAAATAACCTGAGCAAATGATTCATCTTGGAGTCTTTTGCAATGCTAAATATATATTCTTGAAAGAAATTCTCCGCTTTCAAACAATATCTAGAAGCCTTACTAATTCATTTGTGTTCATTTCTTGTGAATCAAAGTAGAGGATAAATATCACCTTTAGGAGACAATATTTATTATTATTGGTCAACCATTAGATTTTATTAGAGTACTTTTAAACATATTTTGGTAATCAAAATTATGTTTAAAGTCCAAGACTCTATTGACGATTGATCCAATAGTAATGCTATTATAAACATGTATATGTATGCATGCCTATGTGATTGTACATGCAACTCTATTTGTGCACTACACATGTGTTTATATGTGAGCATATATGTATTTACATTATATACATATACATGTATGGGTACATAGAAGTCAATAGTTATTGATGAGCATCATGTGAATATGTTTGCATTTCTTGATGATTTACAGTGCATGCATTGACTCTCTTGATAGGAAAATCTCCTTTTTTATATTGTTCAATTTCTACCACAAGATAAGTGCAATGCATCCTATGTCTTTGAATCTTTGTTTAGCCTATGAAAAGTTGTTTTCTTCCTGCCTATGTGTAGAAGAGAGAATGCCTACAATATTGAGGTTGATGAAAAATATATTGTTTCTATTTATGTATATATACTAATATATATCCTTAGATTGATTATCATTTGATTACTCCATGGACAATACATATGTCCAAAGCTAAATTTAATTTATTGGCATGCTTAGACTCTCTAAATTTTTGAATAGGATGTATGGATTCTTACTAAAATGCTTTCTTGATATAACAATGAGTTGTACGCTCGATATGGAAATATTCCCATATGCTCATTACTTAGCAAAATTTTATTCGAAACTTACATGTCTAATCGAAGTGATAAAACAACACCACTACCTATTGACATGCGATTGAAATCGGAGAAGAACATGATATTCACCCAAGGGAATAAAGTCCTTCTTGAGTTCCAAATGCGGCAATCATGTCGAAAGTTGTATATGTTTAGGGGCAGAATAGAGAAGAAAACATGTAACAAAGAAGAAAGTGGCCTCATATACCTAATTGTCTTTACATGACACCAGCACCATATCCTAACAAAACAATAATGAAGCTTGAATTTATGTGGATTGAAGAAAATGCATAAAAGGGGGTAATCCAAAATATTTATGAAGAGCCCTTTACTTCGTACATCATAATGTCTTTGTGCAAAGTAAGATTATCCCCTTGTACATAAATACACAAATTGGATATCTGAAAAGGAAGTCTCATCTTGACCTCACTTAGCTGAACTTTGTTGTGTTTTGTGTGACAATAATATACTTAATTCACTATAATTGAGCATGAAGGGTAATTGCAAGTGAAATTGAATCATGAAAATGAACTACTATCACCACAATCAACTATAATATCTCAAAGTACACACATTTATCTAAATGGTATGAAAGCTTCTGTGTACTCAACTCCACAACTAGAATTGGTCACAATGTATTGCTTATTTCTTAACCATGAAAATTGTAGTATATATCATAATGAGAGATCTATGGTTTTGATGTCTCACAATATTTAATTAATAAGCCCTTGTTTAGGAATATTAAATTACTCAACAACATTTGATGTCAGTCCGTTGCTCCTTATGTGCTTCACATTCTTAAAGGGATTGATTATCATCTGATTAGGGGCATGGATAATAATTATAGCCAAAGTTAAATGTAATTCATTTGCATGCTTAGACTTTCTAAATTGTTTGAACATAATGTATGATGCTCACTAAATGCTTGTTGGAAAACATTGAAATCCAAATGTATCTGTCTCAAATCATTTAATCAAAGACCACAAATAATTAGATAAGATATTTATTAAAAGAAAAGATTTGCAAGTGTTTTTTATGAAAGTTCTTGGATATTGAGCATCCTTTGTGCTACTAATATTAGTTTTTCTTGCACTATATTTTATATTGTAGGAGTCATAATTGGAAACCTTTCCTATGTTTTGGGAATATAAACTCTTAATGCACTGCCATTGAAATAAAATCATGCTAAAGAGTGAACACACTACATTTTCCTTTATCGTCTTCTCTCTTTTCATTCACCCTTGAATGACAAAAAAGAATTTAATATCAAGAACATAGGCAGTCAATTTCCTAAGGAAAACAAAAGTAAAGGGGAAATATGACTTAGAATCTAGGAATGAATTGGATTGATGGGTCAAATAAGCAATATCATTGACTTAGCTAAAATTGGAAAAGGTTAGTATGGTTGGTGAGGTGAAAGTGAAGATTGGAAAATTTAATCTTCTAGAATATTTGTGTGTTAATTGGATAGTGTATATGCATGGTTTGAAAGTTTGAAGGTCAAAAAACTTTCTAGGTGGAATAAAAAGAGAAATAAAAAGTAGTTAGGATTTGACAAAGAGATTCAAGGGTTTTCCATAATAGGAATTACTCTTATTGACACTAAAGTTTTGCATAAACAAGATATTAACTTCATTTCCATCACAAAGAAAGTTATCTCAAACCTAGACTCTCCTTAATTGATAAACGTAAGACTCTTCCAAAGATAATACTTACTCCACGTGAATCACTTTCCCGGTTCCTTTCCAAGAACATATTGATATAAATGGTGCATCTAATGTGAAGGGGGGAGGTTAGTCACAATCTAATATGATATAACATTTCTTCTTATGTTTCTATGGTTATAAAGCAGCTATTCAAATGGATTTGATTTCTCAACAATTCAGGTTTCAACATGATGAGAAGAGGAGACATTTCATTCAATCGTTTCAAGAGTGTGTTTTTAAAAGAAGTAGTTATTATAATGGTAAAATATGTACATGATTCTTTAAGGTGTATGAAGTCAAAGCCAAGTACGTTTGTGTTAAGGTTGTGCCCATGAAAGATCAAGAGCTTTGTGAGAATTTGGCATATGTTTCTCACTTGCATCTTTGAGACCAACTCGTTCAAGAAACACCAACTATATAGTCCTAGTTCAAGACATTGCTCCTCAGTATGTTCGTGCGTGAGGATATTGGTAAAATGAGGTGGAGGACATTTCATAAATGCTTAGACAAAATAAAGAAACAATCAATCTTGGAACTCAAAAGACAAGATGGGTATCCGAAACGTATTAAAAACTATCACTATTTTGATGCAAAGTGGATATGAAAGGTGGAAAAGGTTTCTTCCCACAATGAAAAGATATGGAACCTTAATCTGGTATTAGATAGGGATATAATCGTGTTTGAGAGGTAGTAAGAAGATACATGGAGTGACAAAGGATGATGATGAGGTTTGTGCAAGATTGGTAGAAGGACTTGCAAGAGGAACAAATACAAGCAAGAGAAAAATTTTCTTTAAATCAGTAAGCTAGTCCTCCAACTACAATTGCTAAAGAATCTTTGCCTCCTAATACAATGAAGAAGATTTTAAGCAAAAATGCGATTTAAAAACTAATCTACACCCCCATTATTCTGGTAGTGAAAGAATCGACTTATCGTCCTCTCACGCAAAAAATATTGAGACTATAGAGACACCTAATGTTAAGAGGTTAATTTTGTATGACTCTTTGGATTAGAGTTGATAATCATGTTACAGTTTTAGAGATTTTGTCTCTTAAGATTTTTTATTTAGTAAAGATATTTCTTTTACAATGCCAATGTTATGCAAAAAAAAGAAATATTTATTCTGATAAAGAAGGCATGAACGTACTTTTCCCCAACACTCCAAAACAATTTGCATCTACCTCTCATGTTTCCATATATCACTACAAGGAATGCGAGGGCATAGTGATAGTTAAACATGACACATTTTTGTCGCTACATGATTGTGAATTTTGTCGGATGGGGCGTCGAGTGTGTGTCATCATTTAAATGATGTTTTCCTCGACATTATTACTGATGTTGTTTCTCATGTTTTGAGTGACACTCATGAGAACGTTGCTACAATAGTATCTCTTATGCGATTAAAAAGATAGCATTGTATATGGGATGCTTATTTGCATCTTATGTGATGTAGCGTGGCATCGATGCTCAATGAATTGCATGATCATATACACAATGCTTCTACATCGCTTATGTGATGGTAAAGTCTGATAAAAGTAAAGAAAAAACATCGAATCACTCTTCGGTTCTCATTTTACATGCAACTGATCGAAGAGCTGTCCAATGTTTAGATCTATGCTTTGCTTTCAAGCTCCAACAATCTCTTTCGAATATCTGTCTTTTCTATCTCTCTCTCATACTCTCTCTCTCCCTCTCTCTCTCTCTCTCTTCCCACTTTCTACCTCTTTCTCTTTCAATTTCTATTTCTCTCTCTCTCGCTCCACTCTTCTCTCTTTTGATCGCTCTCTATCTCTTTCTCTCTCTCTATCTCTTTGTCTCTCTTTATTGCAGTCTATTCAAGAAGTTCACCAACCATAAAATATGGCTTATTATTGTAAGTACATTTCATTGTTTGTACATGTAATAGGCCTCTTTTCTAGTGAAATAAATCATTTTGAACTTTCTGAATTTCATTGTGGGGATAATGCTTAGAACAAATAATTAGGTCATTTTATGCATGTAGAAAAATTTTGGGTTGACAAGTTTCATATTCTCTCTCTAGACCTTAATTGCATCATGTTTTCCAGTGGGATTTCGAAGGTGAAGATGAAAGAATTAAGGAAAACTCTGTATGAGGGAAAGGTAGAGCAAGTAGAAGAGAATAAAAGTGCCTGTGTGAGATTTCTATGAATCATGTTCTAAGTACCTCGTTCAGGGTCCTACGTTTAGTTCTGCTATTTTTGACAGGTATGCTAAAGAAAGGAAGTACACTACGATCGCATGGCTTTTTGCGAAAGTTTTGGAGAAACTCGACTTTTTCTAAATTTGGTGGATCACACACTTCTTTGGGGAGCATGAATGCGATCAAACGAAAAAAGATAAGAAGGCCTGTGCATCAACACGGAGGACACACAGAAATCTGAGAATTACCTTGTGATTGAGAGTGTGATTGAGAGATAGAGTGAGAGTGAGAGTGTGATTGAGAGTGCGAGTGAGAATGCGATTGTGATAGCTCGGGGGTGGTCGGGAGGTAGAGGCTTCGTCAAGAAGCTATTGTCCAAAGCTACTATAACCATTGATTCACATCTATAATATCAAAATTCTTCCTTCTTTGCGTCATATTTGTTCTACTCTTCCGCATCAGATTTTCTTTTACCTTGTGCAATCTCTGCGTTCTTCTCTCCACTGTTATTTCTGAGTAATCGAAAGATTGTGATTGGGGATAGATTGTGATTGAGGAAACACTACAGTACACCATTTAAAATATTTGATTTTCATTAATTAACATAATCACACTTACTGATCCTCATGCATCTATACACATATGCATGAACATGTGTGCTCACACTTATACACACACATACATATGCACACACACACACATACACATGCATATGCATATACACACACATACATGCACATACACTTGAACATACACATACATATACACATACAGATACACACACATACACAAACATACACATATGCATATACACAAACATATCTATGAGCACATATACACACATGCATGCATTATTGCATATACACATACACACATAAACACATAATAATTATACATATTCATATGCACATTCACATGCATGTTCATAGACATTGATGCAAATGGAGATGAATGCACATGCACATGCATGCTCATACATATACACATGCATATATGTACATATGCATACATACACATGCACATACATACATATGTGCACACATACACATGCACATACATACATACACTTACACATACATATGGACATACATACATATACTAACACATATGCAAATACATACACATATGCACTTACACTTCTACATACACATGCACATACATACATATACACACAAATACATGTACACATGCACATACACACACATATGCATATACACTTACACATACACATGCACATACATACATATACACACTGATATACGTACACATACACACATATGCACACATATACACATGCATATATACCTACACATAGACATACACATACATACATGATACACTTGTATACATACACATATACACATACGCATGCACATACACACATATACACACACACACATGATGGGGGAAGTATCTCAACCCCTAAGCAACGACGAAGCATGAATGACCTCCACAGGTATCCTTCTTTGACCTCTGCACACCATACTCAGAGCTTTTGTAGAGAACTCCAGTGAACTTTTGTAGAGCTGTAGTAGACACCAAGAGCTTTCCAACAAGGCAAGTTGTACTTCAAATGGATGCTTACACAAAGAGAAACAATGTCTACAACATGAGCTAGTTGAATGCTCACAACTGCTAGTCAAGCAGAGACCTCACTTCACTCCAGCAAGCTTTTCTCCAAGATTATACAAAGAATGAATCTCAAACTTGGGTAAACTTTAGAGCTCTCTAATAGCTACCCAATGACACCAAAAGCATAGCAAATGGATAAATAGAGAAGGAGAACTAGCCCTTACAACAAAGAGCAAAATATCTGCAACAAAGCCTACACACAGAAAGAGATATCAATCATACAACTTCACTAAAATGAATGTTGCTCCCAGATTACTCAGGGAATGCTCCAGAGAATTTGTGAGCATAAAATAGAGTCTAATAGCTATCCAATGAGACAGTAATTACATCAAATGGATACAATATGACCGAGAACAAATGCTAACAACTCACGGGTAGAGAGTTGCAACACTGCCTGCGCACACACATAGATATGCCTACTAAAAGAAAACAAACAAGCAAGCAAGGGGCTAGCTTAAGCAAGGGGCTTGCTTATCACAACTCCAGCACTTAGTTCTCACTTAACATGAGCTAAAACTCTAAGAAAACGGCCCAAAAGATGTCGGGATACATGCTGCTTTTATAGTGAGAAGTGTGCCCCTAAAATCTAGGAACTACCTTTCCAAATCAGCCTCCTAACTTGGAGGAATTAGTTGAGATGACTTGCGGAGTGGTTGAGTGACTTTTCTTGATGGAATCTCGTGGCTTTTGGCTTCCTTTGATTGCTCCACATGTCCATAAAAGATTCCCCACGAATTTGTACCTTGAAGCTTGACTTTTAACACTCCCCCTCAAGCTTCAATTCTTCGTCCTCATCCAAGCTCCTTCATGTCGATGCATTGCTTGAATTTCGGAATCTTCATTCCAAAGCCTTTGTAAACATGTCGGCAACTTGGTCCTTGGTACCAATATGATGTACTGAAACTTCCTTTGATATCACCTTTTCCGTTATGAAGTGACAGTGCACTTCAATATGCTTGGTTCTAGCATGATAGATAGGATTCGATGCTAGATGAATGCTACTCATATTGTTACAGAAAATTGGATATGTGTCAACCTGCAGATTAAGATCCATAATAACTTCTTAATCCACATTAGCTCACATGTGACTTGAGCCAAAGCTCTATACTCAGCCTCGGTGGAAGATAATGCCACCGTGGGTTGCTTCTTTGAAATCCATGAGATGATCTTGCTACCTAGCATGACTAGGTAACCACTTGTACTTCTTCTATCCTCCTTGGAACCGGCCCAATCTGCATCAGAATAAGCTTTGACCTGCATATCATCATCAAATGAATAGAACAATCCTTCATTTATAGTGGCCTTGAGATATCGTAACATTCTTCTTGCAGCTTGCAAGTGTGTAGTCCTTGGACTATGTATAAATTGTGATAATACTGCAACTCCATATGCTATGTCAGGCCTAGTTATTGTGGCATAATTGAAAGACCCTACAATAGAGCGATAAAAATTTACATCCTCTAATTGCTCTCCATCAATGGAGCTTAGCTTTACATTAACTTCCATGGGATTTGAAATAGGCTTGCAATGTAGCATCGCAAACCTCTCAAGTAGGTCTAGAATATACTTCCTTTGTATGAGCATAATACCTTCTTCTTTGTATACAACTTCAATGCCAAGAAAATACCTAAGATCTCCAAGATCAGATATCCTAAACTCCTTTCCAATCTTTGCCTTGATCTCCTCAATGCCCTTTGTATCATTACCTGTAATGATAAGATCATCTACATACACACACATGTAGACTACAAGTTCTCCTCTTTGTTTGATGAAGAGAGATGGATCCGCCTTGCATTGATTGTAACCACATTTGATCAAATAGTCCACCAATCTTTGGTTCCAAGCCCTTGGAGCTTGCTTTAGGTGATAAAGTGCCTTCTTCAACCTACAAACATGATGTGGAAACTCTTTATGAACGAAACCTAGTGGTTGCTCCATGTATACCTCTTCTTCCAAGTCTCCATTGAGAAAGGCATTCTTGATATCCAATTGGAAAAGCTTCCATCCTTTGCTAGCAGCCATTGCAATGAGTGTCCTAATGGTGCTCATCTTTGCCACGGGGCTGAATGTCTCTTCAAAGTCCACTCCATAGGTTTGTGCAAAACCCTTGGCCACCAATCTTGCTTTGAACCTAGCAATAGATCCATCTGAACTCCTCTTTACTTTATACACCCACTTATTACCTATTACCTTCATGTTCTCCTTCTTGGGCACTAGAGTCCATGTTTGATTTTCCTCAAGTGCGTGGATCTCTTCTTGCATTGCCTCTTTCCATTCGGTGTTCTTGCTTGCATCTTCATAGCAATCGGGCTCATGATCTTCTACTAATTTGTTCATATATGCATAATGTATTGCCATGTATGAATCATAAGTAAACCTTTGAGTTGGATACTCTAGAAGACTTCCTCTCTTCACCTTTTGGAGGAATAAACTTCCTTTGCCTTGGGAACTTGATCTCTTTCTTTGATGTGGCTTCTTTCTCCATCATGTGTCCTTCATCATCTTCAACTTCATTACCTTCTTCATGCAACTCCACCAATGTTGCTTTGCCTTTGTTAACTGATTGTGCTTCATAGCTTGATGAAGATCTCCCCCTCCATGGTGAGTTCATGCTTGAACTATCTTCATTGATGGAACACCTTGGGCTGCTTAGCTCTAGGTCGATTTGTTCTTCATCATGTCCATGCTTTTCTTCTTCATAGTCCTGCATACAATCATACTTCTTATACCAAGGGAGTAGCTCATCAAATGCTACATCCCTTGATATCCTCAAGTCCTTTGTGTTTGGGTTGAAGCACCTGTAACCTTTATGATCATTTGAATATCCTAGAAACACACACTTTTCTGCCTTTGGTTGTAGCTTGTGCCTCAATTCACTTGGCACATGTACAAGTACATCCAAATATCTTCAAGTGGGAAAGATCAGGTTTCTTACCATAATAGGCTTGATATGGTGTCAAGCCATGGATCCCTGAGGTAGGAGCCCTATTCATAAGATACACGGCGGTATTTGCTGCATCACTCCAAAACATGTTAGGTACATTCATCTCATTAAGCATTGCTCTAGCAATCTCGCCAATGTATCTATTCTTTCTCTCTATTACTCCATTTTGTTGGGGTGTGTACCTGCATGTTACTTGCCTCTTGATGCCTTGATCCATTAAAAAATCAGAAAACTCATTGGAGAAATATTCTCCCCCTCCATCGGACCTTAGCTTCTTGATATATGTACTTGTTTCCTTCTCTACCATTGCCTTGAATGCTTTGAAACATGTAAACACATCTGATTTGTTTTTCATGAAATAAACCCAAACCATCCTTGTGCAATCATCTATAAAAGTGACAAAGTACTTGTTACCTCCAATGGATTGCTCTTTGGTCGGACCCCACACATCTGTATGTATCAACTCCAATGGATGTTGGCTTATGTAGCCACTCTTCTTGAATGGAAGTCTCGCTTGCTTCCCTAGTTGACAAGATTCACATAAATGCTTCATACCTTGTCCTTGGAAGTTGGGAAGACCTTCAACCAGCCTCTTGGGTTGCATTTCCTTCATTCTTTGTATGTTGATGTGACCTATCCTCTTGTGCCACAAGTCCAACTCCGAAATCCTCTTGTTTCCATATGTGAAGTAGACATGTTGAGTGGAATGAGAATTTACCTCCAAAGTGAAGAGTCTCCCTTGCTTCTTTCCTCTTGCTATGACCTTGTAACCTTGCTTAGGGTTCTCCACAAAGCATCCACCTTTGTTGAACCTTACTTGATAGCCTCTTTCAACCATTTGCCCAACTGACACCAAGTTCTTTGTGATAGTAGGTACATGCAAGACATCCTTGAGACATCTTCCTTCCTCCTTGTCATCCAAAGCTACATCTCCAACATGGTAGATCTCATGGGTTGTATCATCACCTGTTTCTACATGTCCTTTACCCTTGGGAATATGTAGATTAGTAAACCAAGAAGCATTGCAACTCATATGGTTGCTACATCCACTATCAATATACCAAGTGTTATCTACTTTGCTTAAGATCTCATTCATGTGCATCATCAAGAGATTGTCATTTTCTGAACTTGTAGAAGCATAATTACCTTCGCCTTTGTATGAAGAACCTTGATTATAGCTCCTTTGGTTTCCTCCTTGGTAGCAATCTCTAGCATAGTGGCCAAACTTGCCAGATATGTAACATCCTTCGCCATCTTGATTCCTGTTTTGTTGATGCCGTCCTCCTCTTCCTCTTGTTCTTCCTCTCCCTCTTTGTGATGAGGTGCCTTGGTCGTGTCCTTGATTGCTTGAGTGGCCTTGCCTTCCTCCAAACCTTCCTTTGCCCCTTCCTTGTCCTCGTCTTCCTTTGCCCCTTTGATTACCTGCATAGAAAACTTGTGCATCCTTGCTAAATTATGTTTTAAGTCCAAGACTCTATTCACGATTGATCCAATAGTAATGCTATTATGAACACATAACTTTCAACTTTATAGTTTGTCTAGGAAAAGTTCATGGATTGGAGATCCATATCTTGGAACTTTATATTCCTAAATGAAAAGTTCATAGTTTGATTCAACTCTTTAGGAAGTTGTCTCATTTCCTAAAGATTACTTACTTTGGTTTCCTATTGAAGCTTCAATTAGGTTGAATGAAACCAAAATTTAACTCTCTAAAAGAGTTATTTCATGTTTGCATGATTGCTTAGCAGGTTGCATCGTTACGAGAGATGCAACTATGCATCGTTGAAATCAAATGAAAACTTATAAAAGTTTCATAGTCTTTCTTGTATAAAGGATGAAGCTCTCACAGGTGTGATCATACATGGAGGTTCTGGAATCAATTTGATGCCAGATTTCACAATGAAGAAACTAAATTTGAACCCCACCAAGATGGCACCATTCACAGTTATACTAGCAGATCAACATCGGGTTGCACCTCTTGGCATTATTGAAAAGGTACTGATGATAGTACAGGGTTGCCACTTTGTTCTGGATTTTGTTGTTATTGCACTTTCACAGGAGACTTCTTACCCTTTAATCCTGGGGAGACCTTGGCTGAGGCAAGCAAAAGCTTTGCAGGATTGGAGGAAAAACAAACTATGGATTTCAACAAGCACCAATAGCCAGATGCAACTACATTTGGAAGAAGGATTCAACTCAGGGAAAACTACTGGGTATACTATGGACACTCAGGTAATGCCCTCTCTACCCCAAGAAGAAGATACATTATTGAATTGGATGATGGAAAGTGCAGAATGTTGCATGGTGGAAATCAATGAAATAGAGGAAGAAGCTGCAGATGAAGGAGTTGTAGGAAAAGGCCATGAGGTTCACAAGGAGATGAAGAATGAGAGCTTGCAGGAGATTACGAATGTTGAAGGGGCAACAACTATAGAGGTTTGAGAATAGGAAGGTTATGAGCCTGAATGCAAAGAAGATCTCCCCTTTTCGGATATACCTCAAGGATGGACCGGAGAACATATTGCAGAATATAAGTTAAAGTCCACTCCTGCATACAGTGGAGATGATTTCTCAAACAAGACTAGTCCTGAAACACTGGTTCAAGAAGTAAATCTAGGGGATGAAGACAACCCTTAAGTAGTCCACTTGGCCTCTTGGTTATGGCATTATGCTCCTTTGCTACAGAGGGTAAGTTCTTTACTTTTTGCTTACAAAAATGTCTTCGCATGGTCCTACAAAGATCTAACAGGGATACCGGAGGAGCTTGGATTACATCGGATACCCTTAGTTGAGGGAGTCGCACTTGCAAGAAGTGGGCCATATCAACTTAATCCAAAATATGGAGAGGTAGTAAAATTGGAAATTACAAAACTAGAAGAAGCAAGTATAATTGTTCCAGTAGAACATTCCAGCTGGCTTTCTTCTATGGTTATTGTACCCAAGAAAAATAGTGGAAAAATAAGAGTCTGTGTTGATTTTCGTGCCTTGAATAAAGTGACTATTCAAGATGGATTTCCTCAGCCCTTCATAGAGCAAGTACTTGAGGAAGTAGCTCGTCACACTTTGTATAGCTTCCTGGATGGTTTCAGCAGCTACAATCAGATAGTGATCCATCCTGATGATAGGGAAAAAACAGCCTTTGTTACTCCATGGCGCACTTATGTCTATACCCGCATGGCTTTTGGTTTGAAGAATGCACCACCTTCATTTAATAGAACAATGTATCTAATATGGGGCAAATGGTTGACAACTTTTTTACGCATTTTCATGGATGACTTTTCAGTATTTTCAAGCACAAATAGAAGAGCAGGAGTTCAAGATTTCCATGATCATTTGGAAAATCTAAAAGAAATTTTTGAGCAATGTCTCAAAACACATTTGAAATTAAATCTTGCTAAATGTTATTTTTTAGTCACCAAGGGCACTCTTCTTGGTCACATAGTATCTGCTGAAGGGATAACGGTTGACCCTGCAAAGGTTACTGCTATTCTTTCTATGCCTATTCCACAAAGCCCAAAGGAAGTGCAAAGTTTTTTGGGCCATGCAGGATAGAAGATTCATACGAATGTATTTAGAAATAGCTAAGCCCTTGTCAAGGCTTACCAGTAAAAAGGTCCCCTTCTCATGGAGTGTTGAAGCTGAGAAAGCATTTTGTGAACTAAAATTGAGGCTATGTACTGCTCCACTTTAAGTGTTAAATTGAGGCTATGTACTGCTCCACTTTTAAGTGTTCCTAACTGGTCATTGGAGTTTCATGTGCATACAGATGCCAGTCTTCATGCTGTTGGTGTAGTTCTAGCTCAACCATCATCACACAAGGCTGATAGACCTATCTCCTATGCCAGCAGACTACTCACCAAGGAAGAAAGGAACTACAGTACGACCAAAAGGGAAGGTTTGGCCATTGTATTTGCTCTTCAGAAGTTTCGGCATTACCTTCTTGGTGTACATTTTATAGTAATATCTGACCATCAGCCCTTGAAATACTTGATAAACAAACCTAGAGTAGCTAGAAGGTTTTGGAGATGGTTACTCCTATTTCAAGAATTCAACTTTGATATTCATATCAAGCCAGGAAGAGAAGACTACATGGCAGATCAAGTATCCAGGACTGCAATGAGCGAGAAGGCAACAGGTATTAATGATGAATTGGTGGATAGTAATCTCTTCCTAGCAACAACTCATACTGATTGGTATGGCAAAATTCTCAATTTTCTTGCTACTTGAAAACTCCCAGAGCATTTGATGCCTTTAGAAAAGAGAAGTTTACTCCTTAAAACCAAGGGGTACTCACTCATAAATGGGAATTTGTATAGATATTGTCAGGATTGGTATCTTGAGAAAGTGTGTTTATCTAGAGGAGGTAACCCCTTTTCTTGAGGCAGCACACAGTGAAGGGCATCTAAAGGGGCAAGACTTCGTTCACCGAATCATCCACAAGGGACTATGGTGGCCTCATATTTACAAGGATGCGATCCAGTTTGCTAAAGAATGCCACATTTGCCAGAGATGTGCTCCTATGCCAACCAGATTGAATTTCCAACCATTAGTCATATCTACAGGATGGCTCCCATTTGAATGATGGGGTCTTGATTTCATAGGGCTAATTAGTCCAACTGGTCAACCTGGGGGTAAGAAGTATATTTTGATGGCCACATGTTATGCAACTAAATGGATAGAGGCTAAAGCTACTGTGGACTGCACGGCCTTAGCAGTAGCTAAGTTCTTGTATAAACATATTTTCTCAAGATTTGGTTTCCCACTGGAAATCACTAGTGATAGGGGAACACATTTTGTAAACCAACTGCTCCAATTTATATTTGACAGGTACAAGGTCTTCCATAAAAAATCTTGTGCCTACTATCCAAGGGCAAATGGCCAAGCAAAGAGCTCCAATAAGATTTTGATCCGGTTGCTGTGCAAATTATCTTTTGATCATCAAAGCTTTTGACCACAAGCATTGATCGGTGCAAATTTGGGCTTTCAGAACTACAAGAAGGGGAACCACTCGTGAGAGTCCATTTCGCTTAGTATATGGAAAAGAGGCATTGGCCCCATTTGAATTCATTATCAAAAAGGAAATGGGAGCCAAAACCATTGGAATTGAACCTCCCATTGAGAGATTGATGGCATTAGAAGAATACAGAGAAGGAGCAATGCAAAAACTTCAGGTAACACAAGAAGAGCGCAAGAGACTACATGACAGGTATCTAAGGTCCAATCAAGTACAAGAAGGATCCATGGTTTTAATACATCACGTCCCAGCAATTTCAACCAAACGGGCACCCAAATGTATAGGACCTTACACGGTGGTAAAGGTATTAACTCATGGAGCAGTACATATGGAGGATTTGCAGGGTATGAGGATACCCCTGGTCAATATCTCCACGGTGAACAAGTACCTGAATTAAGGTAAATTGGAAGCATTTTATTCACCGTACCTACCGTATTCCATTCAGTGATTGCAGTTTATTATATATATATATATATATATATATATATATATATATATATATATATATATATATATATATATATATATATATATATATATATATATATATATATATATATATATATATATATATATATATACATATATATAAGGAAAAAAAAACTGGTCAATATCTCCAGGGTGAAGAATTACTCAAATTAAGTCAAGGAGGAAGAATTTCCTTCACTGTCTTGTTTTCAGCTTCGGGAATTGCATCGGGACAGTGCAAAGTCTTGATGTGGGGGTCTATATCGTGGCATTTCCCTCTCTCTCTCTCTCTATCTATCTCTCTCTCTCTCTCTCTCTCTCTCTCTTTCTCTCTCTCCCCCCCCCCCCCCCGCAACCCCTTCCAACCCCACCGGCCCCTCCTCTTTTCCCCCACCACTCCTGCGGCCCCCACGATCACCACAACCCCCTCCAACCCCACTCTCCCCTCCTCTTTTCCCCCACCACCCCCGCGGCCCCCACCATCACCACGACCCCCTCCAACCCCACCGTCCCCTCCTCTTTTTCCATACCACCCCCACGGCCCCCACCATCACCACGACCCCCTCCAACCCCACCATCCCCTCCTCTTTTCCCCCACCACCCCTGTGGCCCCCACCATCACCACGAACCCCTCCAACCCCACCGTCCCCTCCTCTTTTCCTCCACAATCCCCGCGGCCCCCACCATCACCACAACCCCCTCCAACCCCACCGTCCCCTCCTCTTTTCCCACACCACCCCCGCGGCCCCCACCATCACCATGACCCCCTCCAACCCCACCCCCGCGGCCCCCACCATCACCATGACCCCCTCCAACTCCACCGTCCCCTTCTCTCTTCCCCCACCACCCCCGCGGCCCCCACCATCACCATGACCCCGTCCAACCCCACCGTCCCCTCCTCTTTTCCCCCACCACCCCGTGGCCCCCACCATAACCACGACCCCCTCCAACCCCAAAAACCCCACAAACCCCACACCCCTCCACAACCCCCCAAAATTCCCACACCCCTCCACAAAACCCCACACCCCTCCACAACCCCCCACAAACCCCACACCCCTCCACAACCCCACACAAACCCAACAAACCCCACACCCCTCCACAACCCCTCACAAACCCCACACCCCTCCACAACCCCCCACAAACCCCACAAACCCCACACCCCCCCACAACCCCCCAAAAACCCCACAAACCCCACACCCCTCCACGACCCCCCACAAACCCCACACCCCTCCACAACCCCCCACAAACCCCACAAACCTCCACGACCCCCCACAAACCCCACAAACCCCACACCCCTCCACAACCCCCACAAACCCCACAAACCCCACACCTCTGGATGACCCCCCACAAACCCCACAAAGCCCACAGACCCCACACCCCTCCACAACCACCCACAAACCCCACAAACCCCACAAACCCCACAAACCCCCCACAAACCCCACAAACCCCACAAACCTCCATGAACCCCCACAAACCCCACAAACCCCACAACCCCCCACAAACCCCACACCCCTCCACGACCCCCCATAAACACCACAAACCCCACACCCCTCCATAACCCCCCACAAACCCCACACCCCTCCACAACCCCCCACAAACCCCACAAACCTCCACGACCCCCCACAAACCCCACAAACCCCACACCCCTCCACAACCCCCACAAACCCCACAAACCCCACACCTCTGGATGACCCCCCACAAACCCCACAAAGCCCACAGACCCCACACCCCTCCACAACCACCCACAAACCCCACAAACCCCACAAACCCCACAAACCTCCACGACCCCCCACAAACCCCACAAACTCCACACCCCTCCACAAACCCCCACAAACCCCACAACCACCACAAACCCCACACCCCTCCCCGACCCCCCACAAACCCCACACCCCTTCACAACCCCCCACAAACCCCACACCCCTCCACCACCCCCCACAAACCCCACACACCTCCAAAACCCCCCACACCCCTCCACAACCCCCCACAAACCACACAAACCCCACAAACTCCACAAACACCACAAACCCCACACCCATCCACAACCCCCCACAAACCTCACAAACACCACAAACCCCACACCCCTCCACGACCCCCCACAAACCCCACAAACCCCACAACCCTCCACAACCCCCCACAAACCCCACACCCCTCCACGACCCCCACAAACCCCACACCCCTTCGCAACCCCCCACAAACCCCACACCCCTCCACAAACCCCCACAAACCCCACAAACCCAACAAACACCACAAACCCCACATCCCTCAACGACCCCCGACAAACCCACAAACCCGACAACCTTCCACAACCCCCCACAAACCCCAAAAATCCCACAAACACCACAAAGCCCACAAACCCCACACCCCTCCACAACCCGCACAAACCCCACAAACCCCACACCCCTCCACAACCCCCCACAAATGCCACAAACGCCACAAATCCTCACGACCTCCCAGAAAGTTCTCATGGAGTTTTTGATGGACATTTGGAGGATCATTTTTCAACCAAACCCTACAGTGCTATATATCGTTGGAAAGCTCTCGACGAGTGCTTTCCAATGGTGCAATAATAATTTTGAATTCTTGGATTAATTTTGACCACACCCCAAAAATCCCCACAACTCCCCACAACTCACCCCCTATTCCCACCCACAACCTCCGACACCCCCCCATAATCTCCCTCAACTCCCCACAACTCACCTCCCCCACCACCCACTTAATATGTAAGGATCAAAAGCTACTACAAAAATTAGGTGAAGGATGTGCTTCTCAGGGTCATTCAAATATCACGGGCAGCACAAAATGAGAATCTAAGCTTGCATTCAAAAGTGACAGTAAAAGTGTAAGTGGTAAAAGTGAAAGTGGAGAAATGACTGTTGCCGCAAGCCATTCATGACGACTGCCTATTTTTGAGGATGCAATTCAGGACTGGTGGCATATTTGATCTACCACTCCAATTTTGGGCAATCAATCAGCGCATGATCAGTGGACGTGAGGAATCGGCAAGGCCCTCTTGGCCTATTGGAGCCTACAAAAGCAATGGATTTGTGTTCATTTGGGACATACACACATATACTTACATGCTTACAGGGGTGCTCTCTTTGCATTCTGTGGCTACAAGCCTACTGTAGGAATTCACTCTGTGGTGTCGATACAGAGCGTGGGCTTCCTAGTGGAGGGCTAATAGCACTATAGTGTGAAAAGATGCCTAGCCTTGTCTTTCAGTATGAGTTAGTGGTATTTTATGCTCTTTTCCTTAGAGCAATTCTTCAGACTTTGTATTGATTGGGGCTAACCTGCATCTAGCTGTGATCATTGTATGGATTAGACGAATCTGTTGTAATGAATGTGTTTAGTTCTAGAGTGGCATGCTAGCCCAGAGCATCAACTTAGAGCATTTCTCTTGCCTATGTTGTAATCATTCGTTCGAACTAAGGAGTGATTGGTCTTCCTTCATTGTCAATTTTCATTAATATTTTCTTGAGTATTCACAACTCTGTGCAATCATTGATATCCGCCTGCTCACAGAAGTGTTGAAGGGTATATTTCCCTAAGGAGAACCTCCCTTGAGTAGGTGAAGTACTGGAGTGCTTGTTGCATGCTCCTGTTAAAAGTAGATACCCCAGTACCTCCTCTACACTCTTGTAGAGTCATAAGCTTATTCAATCTGTCCAATAGACATTCTCATCTTGATCACACTTAGCACAATTTTGTTGTGTTTTGTGTGACAACAATATACTTAATTCAATATAATAGAGCATGAATTTTCTTTGCAAGTGAAATTGAATGTCAATAATGAAATACTATCACCACAATAAAAAGTAAGGTCTCGGAGGTACACAAATTTATTTAAATGGTATGAAAGCTTCTTTGTATAGAACTTCACAACTAGAATTGGTCACAATAGACTGCTTGTTTCTTAACCACGAGATTCATAGTGTGTATCACAATGAGAGATCTACAGTTCTCATGTATCACAATATTTGATGTCGGTCCTTTCTCCTTATGAGCTTAACATTCTTAAAAAGATTGATTATCATTTGATTACTGCATGGACAAGACTTATAGCCAAATTTAAGTGTAATTTATTGGCATGCTTAGACTTTCTAATTGTTTGAGTAGAATGCATGCTCTTGTTAAAAGTGGATACCCCAGTACCTCCTCTACACTCTTGTAGAGTCATAAGCTTATTTGATCTGGCCAATAGACATTCTCATCTTGATCACACTTCGCACAATTTTGTTGTGTTTTGTGTGACAACGATATACTTAATTCACTATAATAGAGCATGAATTTTCTTTGCAAGTGAAATTGAATGTCGATAATGAAATACTATCACCACAATAAAAAGTAAGGTCTCGGAGGTACAAAAATTTATTTAAATGGTATGAAAGCTTCTTTGTACAGAACTTCACAACTAGAATTGGTCACAATAGACTGCTTGTTTCTTAACCACGAGATTCATAGTGTGTATCACAATGAGAGATCTACAGTTCTCATGTATCACAATATTTGATGTCGCTCCTTTCTCCTTATGAGCTTAACATTCTTAAAAAGATTGATTATCATTTGATTACTGCATGGACAATACTTATAGCCAAATTTAAGTTTAATTTATTGGCATGCTTAGACTTTCTAATTGTTTGAGTAGAATGCATGATTCTTACAAAAATGCTTGTTGGACAATAGAATTCATGATTCTTACCAAAAGGCTTGTAGGGTATAACAATGCGTTGTACTCTGGATATGGAAAGCTTCCTATATGCTCATTACTTAGAGACATTTTATTTGAAACTTACGTGCTTAATGGAAGTGATAAAACAACATCACTATTGATTGACATGGGCTTGAAATTGCTGACGAAAATGATATCCATCCAAGGGTATGAAGTTCTTCTTGAATTCCAAATGCGGCCATCATATTGAAACCCCTATACATTTAGGGGCACAACTAATAAGAAAACATAAAAGAAAGAAGAAAGAGACCTCCTATGCTTAATTGTCTTCACATAACACCACCACTATATTGTGAAGAGAGATGGTGGATGCAATCCAAAGATGAGTAGGTGCCGCTACAACCAGCTTCACACCAGCCAACTGAGACTTCAGAGTTGATTAGTAGACCCTTTGAGCTTCCTAAATCCACCAAAATATCAGCCAAGTACTTTGGAACATGTATCCCAAAAGTTTAAGTCAAGACAGACTAGTTGCGAAATGACTAGCTCCCAAAACTTGCTATTTTTGGACATATACCTGTTGGAAAAAATGAACAGTGCTCTCAACCTGGAAGGAATTAGAGAAATTCCTTTTGGGCATAGAAAATAGACTTAGCAAGCTTCCCAATCCAAGTTAAAACACTTCAAATGATGGACTGAGCACTGAGAACAAGTTTCATCAATTTCTGGAACCTCCCCACAATTCTCGGGGCTCTGTAGAGATAGACCAGTAAGCAGTAAAATGCAAATATCTCCAAAAGTATTAATCCAATGACCTTGAAAATGGATATGCACAAAGTAGACAGTACAAGCTATCCAACGCAAGTTAAATCACTGAAAAAGGTTCAGTAGAACTCGAGATATGACCTTCTGAAGTTACTGCTCTGAGTGAGTATAGCTCCAACGATGGCCCGCATTTGGGGCTGATATGATTTTTCCTTGCAATATTAGCCATTGGATGGGGCATTCATCGGACGTTGAAGCACATTTGGGGCTGAGAGAAATCGGCAGTCAATTGGCGTCATTCGATCTTGGCTTGATCCAAGCATGGAGAACAAAATGCGCCCTCATCTTGAGGGTCTTTAATCCTGACCATTAGATCAAGGAAGGATCCAATGATCCATATTGCAAGCGCCTTTGAATTCCAAAATTCAATTATCACCGTTCGATTGGAGAACTAATCCAAAGGCCCTCAATGAAAGGCGCATTTTTCATGATTGCTTCGATCCAAGCCATTCAAAGCTTTGCCAATCCAAGGGTCCAAATGAGAAGTTGCCTTGACTTTTGCAATTCAAACACATCCCTTGGATCTTTGAGCCAATCCAAGGGCTACAATCCATTTTCAAGGCTTCCAAAACCATTCAAACAAGAAAAACCATGAGTTCTATCCGGTTTTCTCCTCTTTGACCACACAAAAACAAGGGAAGCCTATGCCTAGCCTATGTGATTAAGGGAGTAGATTGTGGCCACTACCCTCTTCTCATTGGTCCATCACTAATCCCTCCTTAATCTAAAAGGCCCATTCAGGGTTCATTTTTTCCCCTACTGTGAACTTCAAAGATCAGTTGATATTGAGGTTCAACCATTGATTTCCATCACTCCATGGGTTGAAATCAAATGAAAACTTATAAAAGTTTCATAGTCTTTCTTGGAACTTTGCATCCTTACCAGGGATGCTTCTTATGGAATAGAACAACTATCTTTTGAACTTTCAACATTCAAATAATGTAACTTCTATTTAACTTTATTTAATTCTTATCACGTCTTAGGATAGAATCAAATAAAACTCCCAAACGAAACTTTATCAAACTATTTGAATGCATGATTTCTTAAATCCAAGATAACCACTACATCTAGGATTGTTGTTAGGATTCTCTAAATTTCCCTTAAACTTAGAGTAATCAAGGAAATTTTCAAGTAGCCCTATTTTCTTGCTATTCCAATGACCAAGAAAATTTAACACGACTTTTGAAAGACCTACTTTTTGTAGTCAAGAGTCCTAATTTGTGATACTTAAGTATGAGGTTTGAGAGAAACAAACTAGCTAATTGAGTTACATGGTAGCCATGAGCCTTGCAACTATCTAGTTTGCTATTTTCCCTACGTGTGTTAGGCGAGTTAGAAAATGGAGTTAACAAAAGTATAAGTATTCAACTACTTAACAAACAATCATGCATATGCAAATGCCTGTTCTTGCATGTAAATGCATGTCAGTGCATGCACGTGGTGGCATTCTCCTTTCATGCACCAAACTTAAATCAATCAATTCTTGAGCTTGAAGATGCATGCTCCCTATCATCCATGCACAAAGAATCTACTTGCTAGCTTTTTTAAAAATATATATAACAGTTCTTATGCATAAACTTGAGCATTAACTATCTTTTTCAAGCAAGAAGAATGTATTTAATGCACGAAAACATTCTTTGAAAAGGAGAAATATTTTGTTTTTAGGCATGGACTTCTAGATGCATGCAAGTGCTTGATGTATTTCCCAATACTTCTATATCCATCTAACTTTCATTGAGTTCGTAGCATTTGCAATCATTCTTAAAAATTAAAGAATACTACCATGCTTCAATAATATTTAAATGCAAGCTACATAAAAGCAACAAATAAAGCAAGTATTGAAATAAAAACATAAACTCTGAAAATACTTATCTCTCAAATAAGCTACATCCTTCCATTGATCCTCGAGAAGAACCATTCTCCATCCTCGAGGATTAGTTTGCCAAGTTTAGTCATGCCATGGTTTGTACCTATAGAAGAGACAATCTTCATCATTTGTGACTTCAAATATTAGATGGAGTCAAACATCGCATACTTTTGGCTTTGAGTTTGAATCTGGGCTTGTACCAATGCTAGAAATCCTTATTTTGGCTACAAAGATTCTTATTATTATGTCAATGGTGAATTTTACCCGATCCCATGCCGTCGTAGGCTTGGCTTTCAATACACATGCTGCATGGAATCTTGAAGCATCAATCCCTTTTGGTTGCATCACATTTGTAGAAGCCACCATATCCTGCATTGCCTACAAAGTTTGTTTAAAACTAGTGGATATTGACTACACATGCATCTTGCTCTCACGGTTAGAGAAGAGAGCTACACATCTGGTCCTCCTAGGTTCCAATCTACACTACCACCAGCTATAGAAGGTTTGTTTATGTTTACGTAGAAGCTTCTATGGCACCTTCCAGCGTCAGCTGATTATCTCACAAACGCAACATGCTAGAAAGGTGGATAAGGCAAAGCTCACTTTCATTGGGTGGTCATCGCTTTGATGCCCATACTCTGCACAATGTACACCTGACATAGAGCATAATATCTCTAGAAATTTTTCACTTCCAAATCAGGGTCATGGAAGTGATTCGCCAAGAGAATTCGGGAGGAATTATCTATCGATCATATGCAAATAATGAGAAAACAAAGTTCAAAAGTTCTTCAAGAGGACCACTTACTAGTGGTTGGAGCCTCCTCCACTCCTTTCATATCTTCCACTTGAGTCTACTAGTGGTTGGAGTGATCTCGACCACTAATTTAGCACCTTCTACTAGAGTCCACTAGTGGTTGGTGTACTTGCCTCTCAACTTAAGCCTTGCTAAACTCAAGTTATCTCATGTTAACTTGAGTTAGAAGGCTCTAGAGCTCTTTGGGCAAGACTCTCTCACCATGCTCCACATGCGGGTTGAACCCAAGACCTCTACCTTCACACCCTTGAGACTTAACCACTAGGCTAAGTGGTTTACTTGTTTGTTATCCTTAAGTATATTCTCGAGATCTTTGGCAATACACATGGGTGACCAAATCATTTTCAATTTCAAAAATGTCTGAATTGATCGAACCCTTAGATCATCAAGTCACTTTATTACAACTCTAAATATATTAAAATACGAAATCAACATGGATTTTTCTTTGTGTACATATAGCCATATATGCCTAGAAAGGCCATCTCATATGGTAGAAAGCATAAGTAATCAAGGAATGATGGTATCTATATACCCTCACAAACTATCTTATCTATATGCATATGCCTGAGCATATTTGCCATCCCAAGAAAGTTTGTCTAAAGTAGGTACAATAGAAACCACAACATGAAGAGGAACCTGAAGAATATCATATTCAATGCCATCCACATCTCCTTCAGTAATTATATTTGCAAGCGTAGTAGGCCAAAATGAGCTTTGATCATGATTTTAGCACCATGCCGTGAAGCCGTTTTGAGCAGCTAATCACCTTGAGTATGTTCACTAATTTGTGTGTGATTCTGAGACTATGATCGGAGGGGTGTCGACAATGCCCTCAATGAAGAGGTGACCTACTAGGGTACCAATTGTTGGATTTTGACATCTACAAATCTACATGAACAACAAAAGGAAGAAGAAGAAGAAGAAGCTTGGAGCACAACACATAATATTGAATGTATTACCAAGGGAATCTAGAAAGATAAGTGTACGGTTAGGGTTAAATGCAGGTGAAAAACCTCCTAAAGAGGTAAAAGCGTTCTCCAGTGGTCCTAGTGTGTTCACACGCATCATTGCCAAAAATATATCAACAACTACAGTTACTAGTATTAATGAAAGCTCTAATAATGAACTGTTTCTTAGTGCTAAAGACTACAATTAGTAGTACTATTAGATTTATAGCGCTTTCTTTCTTCTTTCCATGGGAATTGTTATCCATCACACACCATTACAATTTAGTCATTTGAAATGAAAATCATAACACATATGCTCACATGCCACTCATTTATAGTATAGACTTTGGAGAATGCATTGAGTTGAGGAGACACAGACCTGCCATTGATTGGAATTATGGAGCTCATTTTACATATTAATAGATTTTCATGCTTGAAAAAGAACTCTTTAAAGCACATGAAAACCTCAAGTTCTTACTTACTTCAATAGATATAGCCATGCATGCGTTTAAATATCATCCATAAAATTCACCAAATGTGGGACCGTAAACATTATTGTGAACATGCCATAGTTTACGCTTAACTCTTACACTACCATCATTAAGAAAGGAGTATTTTTTTATCCTACCCATAATGAATCATGTATTAATGATAATGACCTAGTGGATCATAACGATGTTCTATACCAAATGCCTTATTTTCAAAGTTGTCAGTTCTAGAAGTAGAAGTGTCTCTTTAATATCCATTCCTATCTCTTTCTCCTATAGTTTATTAGAAACAAGTTTAGGGTACTTATTTTTTAGATGATCATTTATCTCCACTACAATTTTTTGCTTATCTGATTTCTTATCATCTTTTTCTTCCATGTTTGAATGTGTGGCACATAAACATTTCTACCTAATATAGGAAAACATATATATTTACCCTTTCCCTTTTGAATAGAAACAAAAGCTTATTATATAACATCCATATAACAATATACATCTTTTCCTAGATTCATCTTATTGCGAGAAAAAATAAATATTTTAACAATTAAAATGTAACCGCATTTAGAGTTTGTTTCATTTTCAACCCAGGTGTAGAAGCAAAACTCTCATAAGAATTAGGCAACCTATTGGAAAATTTACCTTTTCGAGCAGATTTCTCCTTCAAATCTTTGTCCTTTATAATCCACTGATTTTCTACGACAACCAACATTAGATTCATTATTTTGCAGAGTTTGGAAAGATTATGCCAAACATGCTTATCTAGTCTCCATGGTGAAAATATAAATGATAATGTCCTTGTAGATCTCCAGAATTGGATCAAATCTGGTGTACTTGTTATAGTCAAGTGGGAGTTGAAGGACTCAAAATGAGCGCTATGCCAGAGTGTGTATTTATGGCATATGACGTTTCAATACAATCCACAATATCCCATTTTAGAGGTCGGGAAAATTCGAGCTATGACTAGAGATATACTGAATTAAGAATACAACGTGGATTTTTCTTTGAGTTCGTGTACCCATGCATGCCTAGAAAGGTTAGCCATATACAAGTCACAAAGTATAAGTAATGAGCGAATGATGCTGTCTACATAAGTTCACGAACATGATCATCAGCAAGTTGCAATTTATAAACCGATCTCAGTGTACTGTACTGTCTTGGGGAATGGTGGAATGTTTCATAGTAACCAAGATGAAACCCTCGTTGACCCCCCATGACCTGTGATCTTACGATCTATGAATTCTTTTATCACCATCACATAGATCACGAAGGGTGCACTTTTCATTAAAGACAGAAAAGTGATAACGGTGCAATGTTGCACAACGGTGGAAAATTTAAATAACGATCTATTTTAAACTCCTGAATTCTACAATTATTAGAACTAATGAAAGTAGAACAATTAGAATTACGAAATGTAATGAGTTTCGAGGAATTTCTTATTGTCGTGTATGTGTATTTTATAAATCATGGCCAGCACGAACACGATCACAGCACGCCCACTCACGGACTACCAGCAAGCCTGCAACCCTTTGTGCCGCAGACACTGGATAACCCACCAAGAGCTCCTTCCTACTACTCTATAATATATATGTATACGCCATGTGAACGGTGCATTCAGTGCAAAGATATTCGCTCGACGTTTTTCCTGCGGAAATGGCTCTGCGGAAGCTTCTCTGTGTCGCTCTCTTTGTGATCGCATCAGCCTCCCTAGCTCCGGGCGGCACAGCCAACGAAGCACCCTCTGTCGTGCTCAAGTTTTATCTGCAGCAGCAATTCGGCGTCAATGAACTGGGAATGGTACCTGCAGCCCGGGCTCCTGTTCAAGGAACCAATACCGGCTTCGGCCAGGAAGTGGTGTATGAGTTCACTGTGACCGCGGGAAAGAGCCCACAGTCGAAGGTTCTGGGCTACGTGCGGGGTACGGCCATTGTCGTCAACAACACTGCGGCGTCGACCACCTTTTTCGTGCAGAATGTCATTCATTACGACAACGGCAATGTCCGCGGGACGCTCAGCCAGCAGGGAGAGGCTATATTCTCGTCCGTCCCTTGGGAGTATGCGATTACTGGGGGAACGGGCGTATTCCGCAATGCATATGGATTTAACGTCGGCCGATTCATATCTTCTACGCCGACACCCAATGGCAACCTCATCACCACCTACTACGAAGCTACTGTCTTCCTCGACCGCTAACATACGTTCCTGATCCACGCTGGCGCATCTAAAGTTCCAATAACCTTTCCTGATGGCTGTATTGCCTTCCATCCTCCTTTGATTCTGGCAAACATGTCCACCATCTCAAATCCCCATCAGATGCTGCTTTACTCGTCTTTAAAAGTTAAACCACTCAAAAGCTCTTCTGCTCTATGCTGGCACTTCCGGTTCTAATAACCTTCTATTGCGGCTGCACTCCCTTGCCTTCCATCACTTTCTTTCTATGATGATGATGTTCGTTACCATATCAAGCCCATATTATCTGCATGAAATTAGCAGTTTTCCAGCCCTCCATTGCGATATCAGTCTCTCCGATCCTCTTGTTGTTCCGTCTCTGATTTTCGTCATTATATAAATTTTTGGTATTATCTGCTTCAATCTTCTTTAACCACATTATATATATATATATATATATATATATATATATATATATATATATATATATATATATATATATATATATATATATATATATATATATATATATAGTCAGACTATATATCTATAGCCTGTCTTGGGAATTAACGCTCTAAAAGCCTCCCTTTGGAAGCGTATTGCTTCATCTCCTATGTTGCATACTTGATTTATGTGGCGCGTCGAAAGAAGTTGATTGTTCTCGTTTGATATACTATGCTGTGTGCAAATAAGCTCTGCGCAATAGGTTGGAACTGGATATAACAATGAGTCGTTCTCTGGATAAAGCAACATGTCTAATCGACGTGATAAAACAACACCACTGCCGATTGACATGGGATTTAAGCAGGCGAAGAAAATGATATCCACCCAAGGGAATGAAGACCTTCTTGAGTTCCAAATGTGGGAATTGGAACTGGATATAACAATGAGTCGTACTCTGGATAAAGCAACATGTCTAATCGAAGTGATAAAACAACACCACTGCCGATTGACATGGGATTTAAGCTGGCGAAGAAAATGATATCCAACCAAGGGAATGAAGTCCTTCTTGAGTTCCAAATGTGGCAATCATGTTGAGACTGTACACATTTAGGGGCACAACAGAGAAGAAAACATGTAACAAAGAAGAAAGTGGCCTCATATATCTGATTGTCTTTATATAACACCACCACTATATCCTAACAAAACAATAACAAAGCTCCAATTTATGTCGATTGAAGAAAATGCATAAAAGGGAGTAATCCGAAAGATTTATGAGGAGACCCTAACTTCTTAAATTGTAGTGTCTTTGTCAAAAGGTAAGACTATCCTCTTGGAGAGTCATAAGCTTATTCGATCTGTCCAATAGACATTCTCATCTTGACCACACTTAGCACAATTTTGTTGTGTTTTGTGTGACAACGATATACTTATTTCACTACAATAGAGCATGAATTTTCATTGCAAGTGAAATTGAATGTCAATAATGAACTACTATCACAACAATAAAAACTAAGGTGTCGGAGGTATACAAATTTATTTAAATGGTATGAAAGCTTCTTTGTACAGAACTCCACAACTAGAATTGGTCACAATAGACTGCTTGTTTCTTAACCAAGAGATTCATAGTGTGTATCACAATGACAGATCTACGGTTCTCATGTATCACAATATGTGATGTCGGTCCTTTGCTCCTTATGTGCTTAACATTCTTAAAAAGATTGATTATCATTTGATTACTGCATGGACAATACTTATAACCAAAGTTAAATGTAATTTATTGGCATGCTTAGACTTTCTAATTGTTTGATTATAATGCATGATTCTTACAAAAATTAATGTTGGACAATAGAATTTATGATTCTTACTAAGGCTTGTAGGGTATAACAATGCGTTGTACTCTGAATATGGAAAGATTCGCATATGCTCATTACTTAGACATTTTATTTGAAACTTACGTGCTGAATTGAAGTAATAAAACAACATCACTATTGATTGACATGGGCTTGAAACTGCTGATGAAAATGATATCCACCCAAGGGAATGAAGTCCTTGAATTCCAAATGCGGCCATCACATTGAGACCCCTATACATTTAGGGGCACAACAGATAAGAAAACATGTAAGAAAGAATAAAGAGGCCTCATATACTTAATTGTCTTCACATAACACCACCACTATATCCTAACAAAACAATAACGAAGGTCCAATTTATGAGGATTGAAGAAAATGCATAAAAGGCAGTAATCTGAAAGATTTATGAAGAGCCCCTAACTTCTTATATCATAGTGTCTTTGTGAAAAATTAAGATTATCCTCTTCTAGAGACATAAGCCAATTACATATGTCGGATAGGCATTCTCATCTTCACCATAATTAGCATAATTCTGTTGTGTTTTGTGAGAAAGTTTATTTTCAAGTGAAGTGAGTGACAAAAATTAACTACTATCACTACAATCAACCATAAGATCTCAAAGGTACACACATTTATCTAAATGCTATGAAAGCATTCGTGTACTCAAATCTACAACTAGAATTGTTCACAATAGATTGCTTATTTCTTAACCTGGAAATTCATTGTATGTATCACAATCCAAGATCTATGGTTTTCATGTATCACAATATTAAATTAATAAGCCCTTATTTAGAAATATTAAATAGGTCAACAACATTTGATGTAAGTACATTGCTCCTTATGTTCTTAACATTCTGATTGATTGTCATTGGATTACTCCATGGATAATACTTATGTCCAAAGTTAAATTAAATTCATTGGCATGCTTAGACTTTCTAAATGGTTGAACACGATCTATGATTCTTAATAAAATGCCTGCTTCATATAACAACGAGTTGTACTTTGGAAATGGAAATCTTCCCATATGCTCATTACATAGATAAATTTTATTTGAAATTTACATGTCTAATCAAAGTGATAAAACAACACCACTACCTAATGACATGCCATTGAAATCGCTAAAGAAAATGATGTTCACCCAAGGGAATGACGTCCTTCTTGAGTTCCAAATGTGGGAATCATATTGAAACTTGTATATGTTTAGGGGCAGAATAGAGAAGAAAACATGTAAGAAAGAAGAAAGTGGCCTCATATACCTAAGTGTATGTATGTATGTGCAAGTGTATATATATGTGTATGGGAATGCATGTATGTGTCTGTGTATATATGTATGTGTGTGGGTATGTACGTACTAAGTATGTGTATTCATGTATATGGTTATGTTTATGCATGTATGTATGTGTATATGTGTATGCGTTGGTATGTATGTATGTGTAAGTGTATGCATATGTGTATGTGTATGCATATGTGTATGTGTATGCATCTATGTGTATGTACATGTAAGTGTATGTATGTACATGTAAATCTATGTATATGTGCATGTGTATGCATGTATGTGTGTGTGTATATATGCATGTTTGTGGGTATTTACTTACTATGTGTGTGTATGCATCTATATGTGTATGTGCATGTATGTATGTGTGTGTATATGTGTATGTAAGGGTATGTATGTATGTGTATGTGTATGCATGTATGTGTGTGTATGTATATGTAAGTGTATGTATGTATGTGTAAGTGAATGTATATGTATATGTTTATGTTTATACAGGTATGTGTGTGTATATATTTGTATGTGTGTGGGTATGTATTAACTATGTATGTGTATGTATGTATATGTGTATGTGTATGCATGTATGTGTGTGTATATTTGTATGTGTGGGTATGTATGTATGTATAATTGTATGCATGTATGTGTGTGTATGTATTTATATGTAAGTGTATGTATGAATGTGTAAGTGTATCTATATGTGTATGTGTATGCATGTATATATGTATATATGTATGTGTGTGGGCATGTACTTACTATGTATGTGTGTGTATATGTATGTGTGTGTATTTGTATGTGTGTGGGTATGTATTTACTATCTATGTGTGTGTGTGCATGTATATGCATGTTTCTAAGTTTAAAGTTTTTTTTTATATTTTGATTCTTTTTATTTTGTTTGATATCGAAACAATAGAAGATATTGTATGGTAGAAAAAATTAAGAGAAGATGTAACATAGCACTTGAGAGGTGGCAGTATTTTTGCAAACAACTACATCTGCATGAGTCATTTCCTTAGTAGAAGGTATACAAATGAATAGTTTATATTACAATGCCTTATAATTCTCATATGTTTTATATTTAATCCATTTTTATTTTTTTCATTAAATAAAAATAGGTAGCTACAAAGAAGAGAGTTAAGTATTGTACATCACACTTAGACCAAAAGGGCTATCATGGTTTTGTAGCTACATTTGTAAGTTTATGTATTATTGAAACTATACTTTTTACTTTAGTTAAAACACTAATCATTAATCTTTTTCGGTTATTTCAATGCAAAGAAAGGGTAATGGTCGATATCCTATGAAAAAGGAAATTCATTTTTCTTCACATTATGGATACTGATGTCTTAGTGAGTACATGCAAGATCATCCAAATGCTTTTGTGAGTATTAGTAAATTTCATATAATTATTTTATTTTTAATGATGTTTTATGTGTTTTATTTATTTATGTTTATTATATGTAATGTAAAAATATTATGGAGAGGTAGGTATGGATGAGCTGGAGAGATAGATATAGGCAAAATGATCTCAATCATCAAAGAGTGATCACACCTCTACCCATGTTGCCACTATAGGTACATCAGATAATGTGGATGATCATGAGGATGAACATCATGATGAGAACTTATACAATGATGTGAATGAAGATGATCATGATGACTAATATATTACAATATATTACATTCCATATATATTTTACATTGACATACTTTCCTTTGTATATCTATATATTTTCTCATTTTAGTTATGTTTTGAATTGTTTCTATGGTACTAGTTAATAAAAAGTCTTGTTTTATGATTATTATTGTTGTTTATATTTAAAATGTGAATTACTATTTTAATTATATAATTCATTCATATTATATGTGTGTTTGTTTGTATATATGTATGTATGTGCATGTAGTTGTGTGTGTATAAACTCTATGTATACATATATAGGTATATATGCTTATTTATGTAAGTGCTTCCATATGCATGTATATGCGTGTATCTATGTGTTTATATATGTGTTTATAGATATTTTATATGCATATACATGTGTGTATGTAAATGTGAATGTGTATGTATGTATATGTGTATCTATAAGTGTATGTGCATATGTGTGTGTGCATATGTATGTGTATGTGTGTGTATGTGTATATGTGTATGTATATAAGTGTATCATGTATGTATGTGTATCGCTATGTATATATGCATGTGTATATGTGTGTTTATGTGTGTATGTGTATGTATATGAGTGTGTATATGTATGTATGTGCATGGGTATGTGTGAACGTATATGCATATGTGTGTGTATGTGCATGTGTGTATGTATGTGTGTGTATATGTATGTATGTGCATGTGTATGTGTATGTGTGTGCATGTGTATGTATGTGCATGTGTATGTATGCATGTGTACGCATATGCATTTGTATATGTATTGTTGGTGTAAATTGCAAGCCTACACATTTGGCTCAAAGGATGCATTAAAGACTACACATACATGAAGAAGCATAGGAACATATGCTAGTGGTTAATTACCACTTTACCTCATTGTAAAACTCAAATTGACTTGGAATCTTTTGTAATCACCTACCAAAGTGAGTCGTGGGAAAAGTAGTTCATTTGATTGAAGGAGTATCTCCAAGAAATTAGGAGCTTGATCATAGGGAGCCAAAATTTGAATTTGAATTCAAATCTTTGCTCAGTACATATAAAAAGTGAACATGAAAAGTCGCGGGTGAGAGAGATCATTCCCTAGACTCATTCTACTGATTTTGAGTGTGTGTGAGGACTATACTATAGCCTACACCTCTCTACACCATTAGGCAATGTTATTCATGCCAATGGGATTGCATACAAGTGTTCATTAATAGATACATTTACATCATTCATCTCTGAGTTCTCTGTTAGTCTACTCAAAAGTCTGTCAACTTATTAAGGGCATATCTCGGTCAATTCCTCACCAAATCAAGTGATTCAAAGCTTTTTGGATTCAACTTAAAGTCATTTACATGCTATCAAAGTTTGAAGTAATTTGATTCAGCCATTTCAGAGAAATCTTTGTCGAGGTGAACTCTGGTCATTTTCTGTTACAGTCCTAAAAAGTCGAGAGTATAGCTAAACTTGCTAAATTGATTTCTCTTAGCATAGTTTATCTTTTTACATCATTCCACTTGAAAATGGTAGCTTACTAAGCTAATTAAATACCACTAGAAGGAATTTTATCAATTTCTATTGTGCTGGTCACACTGAGCAAAACATTCAGCAGGTGTCAAGACAAAAATAGAAGGTTTTCTTGAGTTTGTGAACTTCAAAGTTATCTGTTTTGGTTCAATCATTACACATATCACTTCCAAAGGACATAGGCTATTTTTTGGTGTTATTGGAAACATAAGAAGGTCTACTTATCAACTCTGAAGAAAAAGAGGGCTGGTACAAAGCAAGTTTGGCAGTACCTACTCAGTCTCTTGGAGCATCCATCCATCTATCCCAATAGTGGTATCAAAGCAATAGAGGTAAAATGGGAGATGGTTTTCCTTCATTTACTGATAAACTGGATGGGAACAACTATCAAGCTTGGTCTCTAAGGATGAAGAGCTATCTACAAGGAAGGAGTCTCTATGGATACATCTCAGGAGATGAGGAATTGCCCTCATTCAAAGCAAGAGGATTGCCAACCAAGGAAGAACAAGAAAAACTCAACACATGGTGTGCTAAGGATGCATTGGCAAGGTCATATTTACTCAACTCTATCTCTGACTTTCTTTTACCACATATCAGAAATTATAAGACATCCCAAGAAACTTGGGAAACCTTGTCATGATACTTTTCCTCCAATACAAGGGCTAGGAAAAATCAGTTGTGGATTGAATTCACAACACTAATGAAGCAAGCTGTTTCTGAATTTGTGACCAAGATCAAAGATGTTGCAGATCAGTTAGCAAGCATAGGAGAAGAGATTGAAGAAGAACAAATTGTAAGGCAAGTGATCAATGGAATCAAGGTTGATGACAAATGGGAAAGCTTCACCACTACAATGGATCTCTACATGGACATGCATACTCCAGATCTTACAACTCTCATGGGACAACTATTTACACATGAAGCAAAGCTCACAAAGAATGGAGATACATCCAAAGGTAATAACTCCTCTGCCCTATACACTGATAAGAAGTCTAAGGATAAAGGCAAGAGCAAGAAGATGGAAGATGAAGGCTCTACCTCCCAAGCCAACTATGCAGGGAGAGGTAGATCGTCAAGAGGAAGGGGCAGAGGAGGTAAGCAAGGTAGGGGGAGACCCTATAACGCATGACCATGCAACATTTGTGGTTTATCAAATCATACTACAGATGAGTGTTTTAGGAATTACAAAAATCAGAGGGGAAGAGGCTACCAAAGAGGTGGATACTCACAGTCAAGAGGAAGGTTCAACCATCACCAAGGCCACAACAACAATTACAACAACAATTACAATGGCAACTACCAAGGAGGATTCAAAACTAGAAACGACTACAACAACTACACAGAGGAGCAGGATGACTCTCTTCTGATCATGAACATGACTTCAAAGTCAGGTACAAATGATGACCACCTATTCTACATTGACTTAGGGTGCTCAAATCATGTGGCTAGCAATGTGGCACTACTCTCTGATCTTGAGGAACCAAAAGGTAAACAACAAGTCCAAACAAGTGATGATACAAAGCGTTCAGTACTTAAAGTTGGAAATGTTAAGACTTGTGATGGTAATCAGAATCTGTTGAGCAGGGTACTCTATGTACCAACCATTACCAAAAATTTGATGAGTGTTGGTCAGATTGTGGAGAATGGTTTGCAGGTCAGATTCAATCAATATGGAGCATATGTCGAGAAGATTGCTAAAGGAGAAAAATCAGGTAGACTTTTCACTTTTGAGTTGCAAGATACAAAGAATATTGCACTATACAATTATAAAGATCAAACACTTTCAGAGCTTGAGATTTGGCACAAAAGGTTAGGGCACATAGGAGAAAGAACCTTGAAACAAATATGCAGGGACCAATGTGTGCTTGGAATACCTAATGTATCCAAACAAAATATGATTTACAAGTGTGGTGCTTGTCAATTTGGTAAGTCTTACAGGTTACCCTTCTCCAAGAAAGGATATATGCATGAAGACTACCTAAAGCTTGTACATACAGATGTATGGGGACCTAGCAAAGACCCATCAATCTCAGGATCATGGTACTATGTGTCTTTCATTGATGATTATAGCAGATGGACTGTATTATACTTCATGAAGCACAAGGATGAGGTATTTAATTGTTTTAAGAAATATCTTGCAATAGTTGAAAACGAGGCAGGAAGGAATTTGAAGAGGCTAAGGTCAGATGGAGGAGGTGAGTACCTCTCCAATGAATTTGAAGACTTCTTGCAAGACAGAGGCATCAAAAGAGAGATAACCACAAGGTATTCTCCTGAACAGAATGGGGTAGCTGAGAGAAGAAATAGGTTAATTGTTGAGACAACTAGATCTATGCTTAATGAGAAGAAGTTACCTAACTATCTATGGGTAGAGAGTGTTTCTACTGCCACTTACCTCATAAACAGGTTACCATCTAAGTCCCTTGATGGTATGACACCGTATGAAGCATCACATGGTAAGAGACCATCTTTAGATCACTGCAAAATATTTGGATTTGTAGCATACGTGCACATTCCTTCTCAGATAAGAGGTAAGCTAGACCCAAAGGCTAGAAAATGCATTTTCATTGGGTATGATTTAAATAAAAAAGGTTACAAGTTTTATAATCCTACCAATAAGGGATTTATGGTAAGCAGAGATGTGATCTTTGATGAAAATGATTCTTGGTATGAGAATGAATGCAGGAAGGTTAAACTACCCTATGACTTGGAAGAGGAATTTCCAAAACTTGCAAAGGAGGAACCTACTCAGAATGAAGACTCAAGTTCAGATGATGAAGACACTATCAACCTTGAAGAATTCAAGGCATGGAAGTCCAAAGGCAAAATGAAGATGAAGAAGCTTGAAGACATACCTGAATCTTCAACTCAATCAATCAGAAGATCTCAAAGAGAAAGCAAGAAACCTATCAGATCAGGGTATGATACATCTCTTGTTACTAAACATTCAGTTTATCTTGCCAAAGATTTGTGAAATGAAGAACCAGGTTCATATGAAGAAGCAATAACCAAATCAGAATGGAAAGAAGCTATGGATGAGGAGATTGAAGCACTCAAGGAGAGTGACACATGAGAGTTAGTTCCCAAGAAGGATTCTATGAAGGTAATAGGATCCAGATGGATCTATAAGTTGAAAAGAAATTTTGATGGAACAATTAATAGGTACAAAGCGAGATTGGTAGCCATGGGTTTTGCACAAACCCAAGGCATTGACTATGAAGAGACATTTTCTCCTAGGGCCAAGATGCCAACAATCAGAGTGTTGGTAAGTGTGGTTGCATCAAAGAATTGGAACATGTACCAATTGGATGTCAAGAATGCTTTCTTGAATGGATGGATTTCAGAAGAAGTTTATATGTCACAACCTCCTAGCTATGAGGACCCTAAGAAGGTAACTTATGTTTGCAAATTAAAAAAGGCTTTATATGGATTGAAGGAGGCATCTAGGGCATGGAATTACAGGTTAACTACATACCTCCAAGACCAAGGTTTTATCATGATCAAGGCTGAAACTTCTCTGTTCATTAAGAGAAGTAATTCAGAGGTAATATATCTCTGTGTTTATGTTAATGACATCATCATTACAGGTAATGATGTCAATGGAATCAGGTATATCAAAAGCCAGATGATGAAGGAGTTCAAGATCAATGATCTTGGTTTATTGAAGTATTTTCTAGGGCTTGAATTAGTTTACACTAATTCAGGGATATACATTACTTAGAAAAAGTATGTACAGGATATGTTGAAGAAGTTTCAATTGCAGGATGCTAAAGTAGCAAGCACTCCAATGGAGGTAAACCTAAAGCTAAGTGCTGATGAAGGTGATGAAGTCAAAGACATTACGGGTTATGAAAGTATGGTGGGTAGCTTGAACTATGCTACTCTTACAAGAATTGATATTGCATATGGAGTAAGTGTGCTAAGTCAATTTATGCACAAGCCAAGGATACCTCACTTAGAGGCTGCCAAGAGAATCTTGAAGTATCTCAAGGGTACACAGAACCATGGTTTGTATTTCCCTTACACTTCAGATATTGATATCAAAATTTATTCAGATGCAAATTGGGTAGGATGCAAGGATGATAGGAGAAGCACTTCTGGATATATTTCCTTTCCACGTGACAAACCAATTTCATGGTCTTCAAAGAAGCAACCTAGTGTTGCTTTGTCTTCCACAGAGGCAGAGTATAGAGGACTTGCTAATGCCACACAAGAAGCAATTTGGATTAAACTTTTGTATACAGAATTGGGATTGTATACTAGGTCACCAATTATCTTTGGGGATAATACAAGTTCTCTTCACCTTGCAGCTAATCCTATCTATCATGCTAGGACCAAACACATAGAGGTTCATTATCATTATGTGAGAGAGAAGTTGATAAGCAAGGACATTCAACTTACCTATGTGTAGTACTCCTTCTATATTCCCTCTCTCTCATCGGGGCACGAGGCAGTGGGCTCCAAGCACAGGGGTCAGAACCTACTAGTCCTAAGAAGATAGCAGAGAAAGAGGTCAAGAAGAAAGCTCTCAGATGCCTTGGACTGCAGCCTCAGGGAGTGCCCGTTCCATTTCTTGGACATGCTTGTGTCACGGGCAATTGTTGCTTTCACTTTTATTGCCACCTTAGTGATTTGTTTTATCTATCTTTCTCCGTCTCTATCCCTCTACTCACCCCCGCCCCTCCCCTCCACTCACCCCCGCCCCTCCCCTCCACTCACCCCGCCCCTCCCCTCCACTCACCCCCGCCCTTCCCCTCCACTCACCCCCGCCCCTCCCCTCCACTCACCCCCTCCACTCACCTCCGCCTTCCCCCTCCACTCACCCCACCCCTCCCCTCCACTCACCCCCGCCCCTCCCCTCCACTCACCCCCGCCCCTCCCCTCCACTTACCCCCGCCCCTCCCCTCCACTCACCCCCGCCCCTCCCCTCCACTCACCCCCGCCCCTCCCCTCCACTCACCCCCTCCACTCACCCCCGCCCCTCCCCTCCACTCACCCCTGCCCCTCCCCTCCACTCACTCCCGCCCCTCCCCTCCACTCACCCCCGCCCCTCCCCTCCACTCACCCCCTTCACTCACCCCCGCCCCTCCCCTCAACTCACCCCCGCCCCTCCCCTCCACTCACCCCCGCCCCTCCCCTTCCACTCACCCCCGCCCCTCCCCTCCACTCACCCCCGCCCCTCCCCTCCACTCACCCCCGCCTTCCCCCTCCACTCACCCCCGCCCCTCCCCTCCACTCACCCCCGCCCCTCCCCTCCACTCACCCCCGCCCCTCCCCTCCACTCACCCCCGCCCCTCCCCTCCACTCACCCCTGCCCCTCCCCTCCACTCACCCCCGCCCCTCCCCTCCACTCACCCCCGCCCCTCCCCTCCACTCACCCCCGCCTTCCCCCTCCACTCACCCCACCCCTCCCCTCCACTCACCCCCGCCCCTCCCCTCCACTCACCCCCTCCACTCATCCCCGCCCCTCCCCTCCACTCACCCCCGCCCCTCCCCTCCACTCACCCCCGCCCCTCCCCTCCACTCACCCCCACCCCTCCCCTCCACTCACCCCCGCCCCTCCCCTCCACTCACCCCCGCCCCTCCCCTCCACTCGCCCCCGCCCCTCCCCTCCACTCGCCCCCGCCCCTCCCCTCCACTCGCCCCCGCCCCTCCCCTCCACTCGCCCCCGCCCCTCCCCTCCACTCACCCCCGCCTTCCCCCTCCACTCACCCCCGCCCCTCCCCTCCACTCACCCCCGCCCCTCCCCTCCACTCACCCCCGCCCCTCCCCTCCACTTACCCCCGCCCCTCCCCTCCACTCACCCCTGCCCCTCCCCTCCACTCACCCCCGCCCCTCCCCTCCACTCGCCCCCGCCCCTCCCCTCCACTCACTCCCGCCCCTCCCCTCCACTCACCCCCGCCCCTCCCCTCCACTCACCCCCTCCACTCACCCCCGCCCCTCCCCTCCACTTACCCCCGCCCCTCCCCTCCACTCACCCCCGCCCCTCCCCTTCCACTCACCCCCGCCCCTCCCCTCCACTCACCCCCGCCCTCCCCCTCCACTCTCACACCACCCCCTCACCACCCCGGCCTCTCGCACCACCCCCTCACACCACCACCCACCCTCTCACACCACCCCCTCACACCACCCCCCGCCATCTCCCACCACCCCCGCCATACGCACCCAACCGCATCCACACACACACACACACGATGCATATACACACCCACACACACACACTCACTCACACACACATTCTCATAACACACAATGATACTCACATGGCTGTCGCAAACAGCAGCTATTAGAAGTGGTGCAACACTTGTACAAGGATGCATGCATGGCTATGAGGAGCGCACTGGCAATGCGAATTGGCAAATAAAAAAGATGCCTGAATGCTACAATCATATGGACCCCACATTGGTTGAAAACAAATTGTTCTTGGACAAGGCACTTCATTTGAATTTCCCGGGATAAATCAGTGAGGAAGTAACAAAACTACAAAATGGGAATCT
The DNA here is from genome assembly GCA_020310875.1 of Ceratopteris richardii. Lineage (NCBI taxonomy): Eukaryota > Viridiplantae > Streptophyta > Polypodiopsida > Polypodiales > Pteridaceae > Ceratopteris > Ceratopteris richardii. The sequence goes on along the minus strand of CM035406.1, from coordinate 150,479,139 downwards.
CAGATGGTAGATGAAAAGGTAAAAGGTAATTGTTAAAAGTGGAGTGGTCACCAACCATTCGGCGACTACCTATTTTGTGGATTCAATTCAAATCAAGGGAATATTTGACCTACCCTCCAATTTTGGGTGATCAACCGGCGCGTGATCGGTGGACGTGAAGATTCGGCAAGGCTCTCTTGGCCTATAGAGGCCTATAAGAACAAGGGATTTGTGCTCATTGGGGTACACACATACACACACACATACACACACACATACACACACACATACACACACACATACACACACACACACACTGGAGTACATATACAGGGTACATTTTTGGAGTTACCTTGACGCGTGTATACGTGAAGAAGTTCTCTCTTGCACTTGGTGGTTTCAAGCCTATTGTAGGAGCTACTCTGTAGTGTGGATACAGAGGGTAGGCTTCTCAGTGGAGGGCTATGAGCACTATAGTGTAAGAGAGTGTCTTGGATTTTCTTTCTTTTCTGTGAGACACTATTGGCGTTAAGCTCTATTCTCTTGAGCAATTCCTTCATCATTTGTATTGATCTGTATTTATCTGCATAGAGTAACACAAAGCTCTGAGCATTAGTTTTTGAGCATTTCCTTGACAAATCTTGAAATCATCTGAATCGAATCAAGAAGTGTATGGTCTCCCTTGGTCAATAGTTGTTCATATTTTCTGATGTATGTACCACTCTGTGCAATCCGTGTTATCTACCTGCTCACAGAAATGTTAAAGGGTATACTTCCCTAAAGAGAACCCCCCTTGAGTAGGTGATGTACTGGACGTGTTTAATCTTCATTCTCTACTTTTGTTAAAAGTGGATACCCCAGTACCTCCTCTACAGTTTGGCACACCCGGTGGGACCTTTGCATTTCTGTGAGAGGTGTTTTACCCTATTGCAATTGCCAATAGGTACATGACCCATACACGAGCAGATAAGGAGTCTCTTCGTGTTCGAAGGAGCCTTAACAAGTTAACAATAACCACGGCTAGTGAGTCCACCTCCCCTCTGCCTTCCCTAAATTTATCTATTGATTTGGGTACGACACCATTGTCAAAAGAGAGGTATCTCCTCAGATACGTCCGAAGAAACACCAGTACAAATGGAGGACCTCTCTCACTTGCTCTCTAGATTAAACATCAAATTTCCTACCTTCAAGGGACAAGCTTATGAGGATGCTGATGATCACGTGAGGAGATTCATCTCTTTATGCCGTGGAAGAGGTCTGCAAAATAGAGAAGATGCAATGCTGGCACTTTTTCCATCCACATTGGAGGGTCTTGCAGATAAATGGTATAGTCAATATGCAGATGGCCATTTCACTACATGGGAGGCTTTGAAGGCGGCGTTCTCACATTCCGACCAAGTGATTCCTCGGAAAGAGCTCTAGATGAGCTAGAGAATTTGAAGCTAAGATCAGGTGAATCTTTTCATGAACTTCACACTAGAACAAAAGCACTTGTTGCACGTCTGCCACATGCTCCAGGTGACTTTTTGGTTAAAAAGTGGATAGAGAAGGCTCTGCCCAGGTCATCTCAGCAGAAGCTTCGTGAGTCTCTTAGATTGGATGCCACCCTCAATGATTTTGTTGCAGCGGCATCACACATTGAAGAAGCAAGGCAACATTTTGAAGGAGATACACACTCAAGGTATGCTGCAGACCTGGATCCTGTTGAGCAACTGAGGAAGGAACTGGAAGAATTGAAAATGCAACAAAATCAACAAGAAGAGAAGGTCCTCCCACCACTACGTCGCACTGATGTTGAAGTAGCTCAACTTCGCCGAGAGTTAGAAGATTTGAAGACCACTCAGGAGATAAGGAGACAAATTTGGTGTACAATCTGTAACAATAATGGACACTCCAATGCTAATTGCCCTATTAAGGTAAGCTGTCAATTTTGTGGAAAGGATGGTCATGAAGCCAGAGATTGCTACTACCTCAAGGGTATGCAGCAAAGAGGTAACCCTCAAAATTTGGATTCATATTATGCTAGTACTTCAAATACATCTAATAGGGAGGAGAATCGGCCCGCAAAGCCTAGATACAATAGACCTTTGATGTGCTATCGTTGTGGTGAGTATGGCCACATGCAAAATCGTTGTTCCCTCCCAGAAGATGCACCTCCTTGTCAACATTGTCCAGAGGCCAAGGATCATTATACTAAAGATTGCCCAAGAGGTCGTCCTGCTCCAATCCACATGATTGCAGTCTCTCCACATGAAGAAGTGAAAACCACTCAGACTTATGCTGTCTCATCCTCTACTATGCCCATAATGACTAGAGCTAGGCAAGCAGCTGCAACCCAGAGAGATGAACAACAAGAATTTCAGGATAAAGAGGAAGAAAAGGAGTCTGGATGAAAGGACCAAGCACAAATTGAAGGAGCTTATAATAAGATGACTACTTCTTTAAAGGGCCAGCCCACAAGTCTACAAGAAAACACTCAGGAGGTAAACATTGAACAGATCTTGAAAGGTATTCATCACAAGGTTAGTCTATATGAACTTATAAGGATGGATTCAAAAATAAGAAGTGACTTACTGAAGATTATACACTCTGCTCACTTAGTCCAATCACCTAGTATAGATGGATTCATGGTTGATTTTCCCCCTGCACCCTTAGCAGACTACCAAAGTTCAAGATTATCAGTTTGTATAAAGGATGAAGCTCTTACAGGTGTGATCATAGATGGAGGCTCTGGTATCAATTTGATGCCAGATTTTACAATGAAGAAGCTAAATTTGAACCCCACCAAAATGGCACCATTTACAGTTACACTAGCAGATCAACATCGGGTTGCGCCTCTTGGCATTATTGAAAAGGTACGGATTATAGTACAGGATTGCCACTTTGTGTTGGATTTTGTTGTCATTGCACTTCCACAGGAGACTTCCTATCCTTTGCTCATGGGAAGACCTTGGCTGAGACAAGCAAAAGCTTTGCAAGATTGGGGGAAAAATAAATTATGGATTTCAACAAATACCAATAGCCAACTGCAACTACACTTGGAAGAAGGATTTGATTCAGGAAAAACCACTGGATATACTGTGGATACTCAGGTAATGCCCTATCTACCCCAAGAAGATGATACATTGTTAAATTGGATGATGGGAAGTGTAGAGTGTTGCACAGTGGAGATTAATGAAATTGAGGAAGAAGTTGCAGATAAGGTAATTACAGGAAAGGGAAATGAAGACCACAAGGTGTTGGAGAATGAGCAATTGCAAGAAAGCACAAGCCTTGAGGAAGCAACCCAGATAAAAGTATCAGAGGTAGAAGATTTTGAACCTAAGGGAAGAGAAGATCTTCCTTTCTCAGATATACCTCAAGGATGGATGGAAGAACATGTTGCAGAATATAAATTAAAATCCACTCCTGCATATAGTGGAGATGATTTCTCAAGCAAGACCAGTCCTGAAACATTGGTTCAAGAAGTAAATTTAGGGGATGAAGAGAACCCTCAAATGGTCCATTTGGCATCCTGGTTGTGGCATTATCCTCCCTTGCTACAGAAGGTAACTTCTTTGCTTTTCACTTACAAAAGTGTCTTCGCATGGTCCTATAAAGATCTAACAGGAATACCAGAAGAGCTTGGATTACATCGGATACCCTTGGTTGAGGGAGCTGCACCTGTAAGAAGTAGGCCATATCGACTCAATCCGAAGTATGTAGTGGAGGTCAAAGCAAAGATTACAAAATTAGAAGAAGCAGGTATAATTATGCCAGTAGAACATTCTAGATGGCTTTCTTCTATGGTTATTGTGCCGAAGAAAAATAGTGGAAAAATAAGGGTATGTGTTGATTTCCGTGCTTTGAATAAAGTGACTATTGAAGATGGATTTCCTCAGCCCTTCACAGAGCAAGTACTTGAAGAAGTAGCTGGTCACACTTTGTATAGTTTCTTGGATGGTTTTAGTGGCTACAATCAGATAGTGATCCATCCTGATGATAGGGATAAAACAGCCTTTGTCACTCCCTGGGGCACTTATGACTATACTCGTATGGCTTTTGGTTTGAAGAATGCGCCAGCTTCATTTAATAGAACGATGTATCTGATATTCGGCAAATGGTTAACAACCTTTCTACGCATTTTCATGGATGACTTTTCAGTATTTTCAGGTACAGATAGAAGGGCAGCAGTTCAAGATTTCCATGACCATTTGGGAAATTTAAAAGAAATTTTTGAGCAATGTCTCAAAATAGGTTTGAAATTGAATCCTGACAAATGTCACTTTTTGGTCACCAAGGGTACTCTTCTTGGTCACATAGTATCTGCTGAAGGTATAACTGTTGACCCTGCAAAGGTTACAGCTATTCTTTCCATGCCAATTCCACAAAGCCCAAAGGAAGTGCAAAGTTTCTTAGGCCATGCAGGGTATCACAGAAGATTCATTAGGATGTATTCAGAAATTGCTAAGCCCTTGTCAAGGCTTACCAGTAAAAAGATCCCTTTCTCATGGAGTGCTGAAGCCGACAAAGCATTTTGTGAACTAAAGTTGAGGCTATGTACTGCTCCACTTTTAAGTGTTCCTGATTGGTCATTGGAATTTCATGTGCATACAGATGCTAGTCTTCATGCTCTTGGTGCAGTTCTAGCTCAACCATCATCTCACAAAGTGGATAGACCTATCTCTTATGCAAGCAGACTACTCAACCAAGCTGAAAGGAATTACAGTACAACGGAACGAGAAGGTTTGGCTATTGTATTCGCCCTTCAAAAGTTTCGACATTATCTCCTTGGTGTACATTTCATTGTTATTTCTGATCATCAGCCCTTGAAGTATTTGATAAACAAGCCTAGAGTAGCTGGAAGGATTTGGAGATGGTTACACCTATTTCAAGAGTTTAATTTTGATATTCATATTAAGCCAGGAAAAGAGCACTACATGGCAGATCAAGTGTCCAGGACGGCAAGGAGCGAAAAGGCAACAGGAATTAATGATGAATTGGTGGATAGCAATCTTTTTCTAATAGCAATTCAGACAGGTTCGTATGATGAAATTCTTCATGTTCTCACTACTGGAAAGATCCCAGAACACTTGACACCTGTAGAAAAGAGAAGATTGCTCCTGAAGATCAAAGCATATTCTCTTATAAATGGAAATTTACATAAATACTGTCAAGATGATATATTGAGAAGGTGTGTCTATCCAGAAGAGGTGAATCTTTTGCTGGAGGCTGCACACAATGAAGGACATCTAAAGGGGCAAGAATTGGCTCATAGAATCATCCAGAAAGGTTTATGGTGGCCTCATATTTTTAAGGATGCAATCAAGTTTTCTAAAGAATGCAACATCTGCTAGAGGTGTGCTCCCGCGCCAACTAGATTGAACTTCCAACCGTTAGTCATATCTACAGGATGGCTTCCATTTGAACGATGGGGTCTTGATTTCATAGGGCCAATTAGCCCAACTCGGCAACCAGGAGGTAAAAAGTATATTTTGATGGCCACATGCTATGCCACTAAATGGATAGAGGCTAAAGCTACTATGGACTGCACGGCTTTAACAGTAGCCAAATTTATGTATACACATATTTTCTCAAGATTCGGTTGCCCACTGGAAATTACTAGTGATAGGGGCACACATTTTGTAAATCAATTGCTCCAGTTTATATTTGACAGGTACAAAATCTTCCATAAAAAATCTTGTGCCTACTACCCAAGGGCAAATGGCCAAGCAGAAAGCTCCAATAAGATTTTGATCGGACTACTTCGCAAATTATCTTTGGATCATCAAAGCTATTGGCCACTAGCACTAATTGGTGCAATTTGGGCTTTCAGAACCACAAAGAGGGGAACCACAAGCGAAACTCCATTTCGGTTAGTATATGGGAAAGAAGCATTGGCACCATTCGAGTTCATTATCAGAAAGGAACTACGAATCAAAACCATTGGAATTGAACCCCCCATTCAGAGATTGGTGGCATTAGAAGAATATAGAGAAGGGGCAATGCAGAAACTTCTAGTGACACAAGAAGAGCGCAAAAGACTGCATGACAAGTATCTGAGGTCCAATGAAGTACAGGAAGGGTCCATGGTTTTAGTGCATCAAATTCCACCAATTCAAACTAAATTGGCACCCAAATGGGCAGGACCATATAAGGTTATTAAGGTATTGCCACATGGTGCAGTGCATCTGGAAGATCTGCAGGGTAAAAAGATGCCCCTCGTCAACATCTCCAGGGTGAAGAGTTATTTGAATTGATGCAAGCAGATGGAATTCACTCCCTGTACATACCATAGTCCTTTCATTTCTTGCAGTTCATTTTGAAAGAATAAGCAAAAAAATGAGTTATTGCACCGGGACGGTGCAAAAGCTTGATGTGGGGGTCTGTAGTACTCCTTCTATATTCCCTCTCTCTCATCGGGGCACGAGGCAGTGGGCTCCAAGCACAGGGGTCAGAACCTACTAGTCCTAAGAAGATAGCAGAGAAAGAGGTCAAGAAGAAAGCTCTCAGATGCCTTGGACTGCAGCCTCAGGGAGTGCCCGTTCCATTTCTTGGACATACTTGTGTCACGGGCAATTGTTGCTTTCACTTTTATTGCCACCTTAGTGATTTGTTTTATCTATCTTTCTCCCTCTCTATCCCTCCACTCACCCCCGCCCCTCCCCTCCACTCACCCCCGCCCCTCCCCTCCACTCACCCCCGCCCCTCCCCTCCACTCACCCCCGCCCCTCCCCTCCACTCACCCCCGCCCCTCCCCTCCACTTACCCCCGCCCCTCCCCTCCACTCATCCCCGCCCCTCCCCTCCACTCACCCCCGCCCCTCCCCTCCACTCACCCCCGCCCCTCCCCTCCACTCACCCCCGCCTCTCCCCTCCACTCACTCCCGCCCCTCCCATCCACTCACCCCCGCCCCTCCCCTCCACTCACCCCCTCCACTCACCCCCGCCCCTCCCCTCCACTCACCCCCGCCCCTCCCCTGCACTCACCCCCGCCCCTCCTCTTCCACTCACCCCCGCCCCTCCCCTCCACTCACCCCCGCCCTCCCCCTCCACTCTCACACCACCCCCTCACCACCCCCGCCTCTCGCACCACCCCCTCACACCACCACCCACCCTCTCACACCACCCCCTCACACCACCCCCGCCATCTCCCACCACCCCCGCCATACGCACCCAACCGCATCCACACACACACACACGATGCATATACACACCCACACACACACACTCACTCACACACACATTCTCATACACACAATGATACAGACATGGCTGTCGCAAACAGCAGCTATTAGAAGTGGTGCAACACTTGTACAAGGATGCATGCATGGCTATGAGGAGCGCACTAGCAATGCGAATTGGCAAATCAAAAAGATGCCTGAATGCTACAATCATATGGACCCCACATTGGTTGAAAACAAATTGTTCTTGGACAAAGCACTTCATTTGAATTTCCCGGGATAAATCAGTGAGGAAGTAACAAAACTACAAAATGAGAATCTCAGATGGTAGATGAAAAGGTAAAAGGTAATTGTTAAAGGTGGAGTTGTCACCAACCATTCGGCGACTACCTATTTTGTGGATTCAATTCAAATCAAGGGAATATTTGACCTACCCTCCAATTTTGGGTGATCAACCGGCGCGTGATCGGTGGACGTGAAGATTCGGCAAGGCTCTCTTGGCCTATAGAGGCCTATAAGAACAAGGGATTTGTGCTCATTGGGGTACACACATACACACACACATACACACACACATTGGAGTACATATACAGGGTACATTTTTGGAGTTACCTTGACGCGTGTATACATGCAGAAGTTCTCTCTTGCACTTGGTGGTTTCAAGCCTATTGTAGGAGCTACTCTGTAGTGTGGATACAGAGGGTAGGCTTCTCAGTGGAGGGCTATGAGCACTATAGTGTAAGAGAGTGTCTTGGATTTTCTTTCTTTTCTGTGAGACACTATTGGCGTTAAGCTCTATTCTCTTGAGCAATTCCTTCATCATTTGTATTGATTTGTATTTATCTGCATAGAGTAACACGAAGCTCTGAGCATTAGTTTTTGAGCATTTCCTTGACAAATCTTGTAATCATCTGAACCGAATCAAGAAGTGTATGGTCTCCCTTGGTCAATAGTTGTTCATATTTTTTGAAGTATGTACCACTCTGTGCAATCCGTGTTATCTACCTGCTCACAGAAATGTTAAAGGGTATACTTCCCTAAAGAGAACCCCCCTTGAGTAGGTGATGTACTGGACGTGTTTAATCTTCATTCTCTACTTTTGTTAAAAGCGGATACCCCAGTACCTCCTCTACACTATGTATCAACCAACATGCAATGTGCAGATTTGTTGACTAAAGCTTTGGATGGAACAGAACTTTGCAGGTTCAAATCCATGATTGGATTGCAGGATATACTTGAAGATTGAAGATGAAGACTTAAGCCAAAATGTTTGGCTTGAGGGGGAGCTGTTGGTGTAAATTGCAAGCCTACACATTTGGCTCAAAGGATGCATTAAAGACTACACATACATGAAGAAGCATAGGAACATATGCTAGTGGTTAATTACCACTTTACCTCATTGTAAAAGTCAAATTGACTTGGAATCTTTTGTAATCACCTACCAAAGTGAGTCGTAGAAAAAGTAGTTCATTTGATTGAAGGAATATCTCCAAGCATTTAGGATCTTGATCATAGGGAGCCAAAATTTGAATTTGAATTCAAATCTTTGCTCATTACATATAAAAAGTGAACATGAAAACTCCTGGGTGAGAGAGATCATTCTCGAGCCTCATTCTACTGATTTTGAGTGTGTGTGAGGACTATACTATAGCCTACACCTCTCTAGACCATTAGGCAATGTTATTCATGCCAATGGGATTGTATACAAGTGTTCATTAATAGATACATTTGCATCATTCATCTCTGAGTTCTTTGTTAGTCTACTCAAAAGTCTGTCAACTTGGCATTGACTTCATACACCTTAAAGATCATGTACTTATTTTACCACTATAATAACTACTTCTTTTAAAAATACACTGTTGAAATGATTGAATGGAAACTCTCCTATTCTCCTCACATTGAAACCTGAAGGGTTAAGAAATCAAATCCATTTGAATAGGTGCTTTATTCCCCATATAATCATAAGAAGAACACACAAACCCAACAAACCCCACACCCCTCCACAACCCCCCACAAACCCCACACCCCTCCACAACCCCCCATAAACCCCACAAACCGCAAACCCCCCCACAACCCCCCACAAACCCCACAAACCCCACACCCCTCCACGACCCCCCGCAAACCCCACAAACCCCACAGACCCCACACCCCTCCACAACCCCCCACAAACCCCACTAACCTTACAAACCTCCACGACCCCCCACAAACCCCACAAACCCCACAAACCCCAGACCCCTCCACAACCCACCACAAACCCCACAAACACCACAAACCCCACAAACCCCACACTCCTCCACGACCCCCCACAAACCCCAGAAACTCCTCAGACACCACACCCCTCCACAACCCCCCACAAACCCCACAAACCCCACAAACCTCCACGACCCCCCACAAACCCCACAAACCCCACACCCCTCCACAACCCCCCACAAACCCAACACCCCTCCACGACCCCCCACAAACCCCACGAACCCCACACCCCTCCATAACCCCCCGCAAACCCCACACCCCTCCACAACCCCCCACAAACCCCACAAACCCCACAAACCTCCTAACCCCCACAAACCCCACAAACCCCACACCCCTCCACAACCCCCCACAAACCCCACAAACACCACAAACCCCACAAACCCCACACCTCTCCACGACCCCCCACAAACCCCACAAAGCCCACAGATCCCACACCCCTCCACAACCCCCCACAAACCCCACAAACCCCACAAACCTCCACGACCCCCCACAAACCCCACAAACTCCACACCCCTCCACAACCCCCCACAAACCCCACACCCCTCCAGCACCCCCCACAAACCCCACACCCCTCCACAACCCCCCACAAACCTCGCACCCCTCCACGACCCCCCACAAACCCCACAAACCCCACACCCCTCCACAACCCCCCACAAACCCCACACCCCTCCACAACCCCCCACAAACCACACAAACCCCATAAACTCCACAAACACCACAAACCCCACAAACCCCACACCCATCCACAACCCCCCACAAACCCCACAAACCCCACAAACACCACAAACCCCACACCCCTCCACGACCCCCCACAAACCCCACAAACCACAACCCTCCGCAACCCCCCACAAACCCCACAAACCCCACACCCCTCCACGACCCCCACAAACCCCACATTCGTCCGCAACCCCCCACAAACCCCACACCCCTCCACAAACTCCCACAAACCCCACAAACCCAACAAACACCACAAACCCCACATCCCTCCACGACTCCCCAAAAACCCCACAACGCTCCACAACCCCCCACAAACCCCACAAACCCCACAAACACCACAAACCCCAAAAACCCCACACCCCTCCACGACCCCCACAAACCCCACACCCCTCCACAACCCCCCACAAACGCCACAAACACCACAAATCCCACAATTTCCCACGACCTCCCAGAAAGTTCTCATGGAGTTTTTGATGGACATTTGGAGGATCATTTTTCAACCAAACCCTACAGTGTTATATATCGTTGGAAAGTTTCTCAACGAGTGCTTTCCAATGGTGCAATAATAATTTTGAAATCTTGGATCAATTTTGACCACACCCCAAAAATCCCCACAACTCACCCCCTATTCCCACCCACAACCTCCCACACCCCCCCATAATCTCCCTCAACTCCCCACAACTCACCTCCCCCACCACCCACTTAATATGTAAGGATCAAAAGCTACTACAAAAATTAGGTGAAGGATGTGCTTCTCAGGGTCATTCAAATATCACGGGCGATACAAAATGAGGATCTATGCTTGCATTCAAAAGTGACAGTAAAAGTGTAAGTGGTAAAAGTGAAAGTGGAGAAATGACTGTTGCCACCAACCATTCATGACGACTACCTATTTTTGAGGATGCAATTCAAGATTGGTGGCATATTTGATCTACCCCTCCAATTTTGGGCAGTCAATCGGCGCATGATCAGTGGACATGAGGAATCGGAAACGCCCTCTTGGCCTATTGGAGGCTATAAAAGCAATGGATTTGTGTTCATTTGGAACATACACACATATACTTACATGCTTACAGGGTTTCTCTCTTTGCACTCTGTGGTTACAATCCTACTGTAGGAAGTCACTCTGTGGTGTGGATAGAGAGCGTGGGCATCCCAGTGGAGGGCTAATAGCACTATAGTGTGAAAAGAGTGGCCTGGCCTTGTCTTTCAGTGTAAGTTAGTGGTATTTTTATGCTCTTTTCCTTAGAGCAATTCTTCAGACTTTGTATTGATGACGGCTAACCTGCATCTAGGTGTGATCATTGTATGGATTGGACGAATCTCTTGTAATGAATGTGTTTAGTTCTAGAGTGGCATGCTAGCCCAGAGCATCAACTTAGAGCATTTCTCTTGCCTATGTTGTAATCATTCGTTCGAACTAAGGAGTGATTGGTCTTCCTTCATTGTCAGTTGTCATTAATATTTTCTTGAGTATTCACAACTCTGTGCAATCATTGATATCTGCCTGCTCACAGAAGTGTTGAAGGGTATATTTCCCTAAGGAGAACCTCCCTTGAGTAGGTGAAGTATTGGAGTGCTTGCTGCATGCTCCTGTTAAAAGTAGATACCCCAGTACCTCCTCAGTCATGAGCTTATTCGATCTTTCCAATAGACATTCTCATCTTGATCACACTTAGCACAATTTTGTTGTGTTTTGTGGGACAACGATATACTTAATTCACTATAATAGAGCATGAATTTTCTTTGCAAGTGAAATTGAATGTCAATAATGAAATACTATCACCACAATAAAAAATAAGGTCTTGGAGGTACACAAATTTATTTAAATGGTATGAAAGCTTCTTTGTATAGAACTTCACAACTAGAATTGGTCAGAATAGACTGCTTGTTTCTTAACCACGAGATTCATAGTGTGTACCACAATGAGAGATCTACAGTTCACATGTATCACTATATTTGATGTCGGTCCTTTCTCCTTATGAGCTTAACATTCTTAAAAGATTGATTATCATTTGATTACTGCATTGACAATACTTATAGCCAAATTTAAGTGTAATTTATTGGCATGCTTAGACTTTCTAATTCTTTGAGTAGACTGCACAATTCTTACAAAAAAGCTTGTTGGACAATAGAATTCATGATTCTTACTAAAAGGCTTGTAGGGTATAACAATGCGTTGTACTCTGGATATGGAAAGCTTCCTATATGCTCATTACTTAGAGACATTTTATTTGAAACTTACGTGCTTAATGGAAGTGATAAAACAACAACACTATTGATTGACATGGGCTTGAAATTGCTGACGAAAATGATATCCAACCAAGGGTATGAAGTTCTTCTTGAATTCCAAATGCGGCCATCATCTTGAAACTCCTATACATTTAGGGGCACAACTTTTAAGAAAACATGTAAGAAAGAAGAAAGAGGCCTCGTATGCTTAATTGTCTTCACATAACACCACCACTATATCCTAACAAAATAATAACGAAGCTCCAATTTATGAAGATTGAAGAAAATGCATAAAATCGACTAATCTAAAAGATTTATGAAGATCCCCTAACTTTCTTATATCATAGTGTCTTTTTGAAAAAGTAAGATTATCCTCTTCTAGAGACATAAGCCACTTACATATGTCTGATAGGCATTCTCATCTTCACCATAACTAGCATAATTCTGTTGCGTTTTGTGTGCAAGTTTATTTGCAAGTGAAGTGAATGACGAAAATTAACTACTATCACCACAATCAACCATAAGATCTCAAAGGTACACACATTTATCTAAATGGTATGAAAGCTTTTTTGTACTCAACTCTGCAACTAGAATTGGTCACAATAGATTGCTTATTTCTTAACCTAGAAATTCATAGTGTGTATCACAATGACAGATCTATGATTTTCATGTATCACAATATTAAATTAATAAGCCCTTATTTAGCAATATTAAATATGTCAACAACATTTGATGTAAGTACATTGCTCCTTATGTTCTTAACATTCTTAAGAAGATTGATTGTCATTGGATTACTCCATGGATAATACTTATGTCCAAAGTTAAATTAAATTCATTGGCATGCTTAGACTTTCTAAATGGTTGAACAGGATGTATGATTCTTAATAAAATGCCAGCTTCATATAACACTGAGTTGTACTATGGAAATGGAAAGCTTCCCATATGCTCATTACTTAGATAAATCGTATTTGAAACTTACATGTCTAATCAAAGTGATAAAACAACACCACTGCCTATTGACATGGCATTGAAATTGCTGAAGAAAATGATGTTCACCCAAGGGAATGAAGTCCTTCTTGACTTCCAAATATGGGAATCATATTGAAACTTGTATATGTTTAGGGGCAGAATAGAGAAGAAACCATGTAAGAAAGAAGAAAGTGGCCTTATATACCTAAGTGTATGTATGTATGTGTAAGTGTATATATATGTGTATGGGAATGCATATATGTGTCTGTGTATATATGTATGTGTGTGGGTATGTATGTAATATGTATGTGTATTCATGTATATGTTTATGTTTATGCATGTATTTATGTGTATATGTGTATATGTTGTGTATGTATGTATGTGTAAGTGTATGCATATGTGTATGTACATGTAAGTGTATGTCTGTAAATGTAAGTCTATGTATATGTGTATGTGTATGCATGTATGTGTGTATATGTATGTTTGTGGGTATTTACTTACTATGGTTGTGTATGCATCTATATGTGTATGTGTATGCATGTATGTGTGTGTATGTATATGTAATTGTATGCATGTATGTGTAAGTGTATGTATATGTTTATGTCTATACATGTATGTGTGTGTATATATTTGTATGTGTGTGGTTATGTATTAACTATGTATGTGTATGTATGTATATGTGTATGTGTATGCATGTATGTGTGTGTATATGTGTATGTGTGGGTATGTATGTATGTTTAAGTGTATGCATGTATCTCTGTGTATGTATGTATATGTAAGTGTATGTATGAATGTGTAAGTGTATGTATATGTGTATGTGTATGCATGTATATATGTATGTATGTATGTATGTGTGTGGGCATGTACTTACTATGTATGTGTGTGTATATGTATGTGTGTGTATGTGTATGTGTGTGGGTATGTATTTACTATCTATATGTGTGTGTGCATGTATATGCATGTTTTTAAGTTTAAAGTTTTTTTTTTATATTCTGATTCTTTTTATTTTGTTTGAGATTGAAATAATAGAAGATATTGTATGGTAGAAAAAAATACGAGAAGACGTAACATAGCACTTGAGAGGTGGCAATATTTTTGCAAACAACTACATCTTCATGAGTCATTTCCTTAGTAGAAGGTATACAAATGAATAGATTATATTACAATGACTTATAATTCTCATATGTTTTACATCTAATCTATTTTTATTTTGTTTGATTAAATAAAAATAGGCAGCGACAAAGAAGAGAGCTAAGTATTGTACATCACACTTAGGCCAAAAGGGCTATCATGGTTTTGTAGCTACATTTGTAAGTACATGTATTATTGAGACTATACTTTTTATTTTAATTAAAACACTAATCATTAATCTTTTTCATTTATTTCAATGCAGAGAAAGGGTAAGGGGCGATATCCTATGAAAAAGGAAACTTTTATCAAAGTTTACCATCACATAAGCAATGTAGAAGCATTGTGTAAGTGATCATGCAATTTGTTGAGTATCGATGTCGAGCTACATCACATAACGGTGCAAATTAGCATCCCATATAAAATGCTACCTTTTTAATCACATAAGTGATACTATTGTAGTGATGTTCTCATGAATTTCACTCAAAACATCAGAAATAACATCATGAATAATGTAGAGGAAAGCATCATTTAAGCAATGGTGCACACTCGATGCCCGATTCGAGGAGATTCATTATCATGTAGTGGCAAAAATGTGTGATCTTAATCGTCACTATGCCCTCATATTCCTTGTAGTGATACATGGAAACATGGGAGGTAGATGCAAATTGTTTTGGGGTGTTGGGGAAAAATACCTTCAGGCATCCATGAGCAAAATGCATATTTCTTTTTTTGCATAACATTACAATTGTAAAAGAAATAGCTTTACTACATACAAAATTTTGGGCTACAACATCTCTTAAGCTATTACATGATTATAACTCTCATCCCAAGATTCATACCAAATTAATATCTTAACATTAGGTTTCCCTATAGTCTTACTTTTTTTTATGTGAGAGGACTATAAGTCCATTATTTCACTACAAGAATAATGGGGGCATAGATTAGTTTTTAGATCACTTTTTTTCTTAAAAAATTCTTTCATTTTATTTGGAGGCAAAGCTTCTTTAGCAAATGTAGTTGGAGGACTAGCTTACTGGTTTAAAGGAAATTGTTCTCTTGATTGTATTTGTTCCTCTTGCAAGTCCTTCTACCAATCTTGCACAAACTTCACCATCATGCTTTGTCACTCCATGTATCTTCTTACTACCTCTCAAACAAGATTATATCCCTTTGTAATACCGGATTAAGGTTCCATATCTTTTCATTGTGGGAAGAAACCTTTTCCACCTTTCATATCCACTTTGCATCAAAACAATGATATTTTTTATTTAGTTTTAGATAACCATCTTGTCATATCCAAATAAATCTTCATATTTCTCATCAAATTGTCTTTTGAGTTCCAAGATTGATTGTTTGTTTATGTTGTGTAACCATTTAAGAAATGTTCTCCACCTCACTTAATCAAGATCCTCAAGCATGAACATATTGAGGAGCAATGTGTTGAACTAGAACCATATAGTTTGTGTTTCTTGAATCACTTGGTCTCGAAGATGCAAGTGAGAAACATATACCAAATTCTCACAAAGCGTCTGATCTTTCACGGGCACAAGCCCTACACACATGTACTTGGCATTGACTTCATACACCTTAAAATATCATGTACTTATTTTACTATTATAATAACTACTTCTTTTAAAAATACACTCTTGAAATGATTGAATGGAATGTCTCCTCTTCTCCTCACGTTGAAACCCGAAGGGTTAAGAAATCAAATCCATTTGAATAGGTGCTTTATTAGAAGAAATGTTATATCATATTAGATTGTGACTAACCTCCCCTTTCACATTAGATACACCAACTATGCCAATATGTTTTTGGATAGGATCCGAGAAAGTGATCTTCATGTGGAGTTAAAATTATCTTTGAAAGAGTCTTATTTTTATTAATTAAGGAGAGTGTAGGTTTGAAACAACTTTCTTTGTGATGGAATTGAAGTTAAATTCTTGTTTATGCAAAACTTTAGTGTCAATAAGAGTAGTTCCTTTTATGGAAAACCCTTGAGTCTCTTCATCAAATCCTAACTACTTTTTATTTCTCTTTCTATTCAACCACAAATAATTGTTGACCTTAAAACTCTCAAAACATTTCTATACACTATCCAATTAACACGCAAATATTTTAGAAGATCAACTTCCCAATCTTGAATTTCACTTGACCGACCACAGAAACCTTTTTTAATTTTAGCTAAGTCAATGGAATTGCTTATTTGAATTGTCAATCTAATTTATTCCTAGATTCTGGGTGAAATTTCCCCTTTACTTTTGTGTTTCGTAGGAACCGTGATCACCTATGTTCTTGGTAAAACTCTTTTTTCTTATTCAGGGGTCAAAGAAAAGAGAGAAGAAGATAAAGGGAAAGTTAGTGTGTTCACTCTTTAGCACGCTTTTCTTTCAATGGAAGTGCATTAAGAGTTTATATACACAAAACATAGGAAAGGTTTCCAATTATGACTCCTAGAATATAAAATATAGTGCAAAAAAAACTAATTAGTAGCACAAATAATATTCAATATCCAAGAACTTCATTTTGAAACATGCAGAAATCTTTAATTTGATTAAATATCTTATTTTAGTGTTCCTACACACACACACATACATACATACATATCCATACATACACACACACATACATGCATACACATAAACACACACATACATGCACACATACACATACACACACATACATCCACATGTACATACATTTATACATACACACATCATACATTTATAGTTTGGTATGTTTATATATATGTTAAAATGGGTATTTGTGTATATGTGAATATATGTGTATGTGTAAATGCATGTATGTGAATGTGTATGTATGTAAATAATGAGATTATTGATATCTAGTACCTTTATTTGCTACACAATAAGATTCTAAGTAGAGGGAACTCCACCACTCTCTCCTAATCGTGCAAGGATTACTTATTATAAGTATATCAAAATTTTAAGTTTAATATTTGATAGAAACATAAATGATTGATATATGTTTTTGATTGTTATATAATAATCAGATCCTGATCAAGCAGAGGGTACTCCACCACCTCCGACATTTTCCCATGGAAGCATCCATTTCCTCATCTAAACCCTTAGTATTAGTCCATGCTAATATTTTGTGGAACTATGCATACACCTTCTCTAAGTGGGTCAATTTACTTCTTCTATAGAGTAGATCAATTCACTAGGTAGACTTCCGTTTAATCCCTAAAATATATAAAGGATGCACTTTCCAAGTTCAAGGAGTGGACAAAGATAGTTCAAGAAGTCTTTCCAATTTTCTTGAAGATCTTCAGATCAGATGGACATAGTGGACTTTTAAACCACACTTTCTCAAACTATTTGACGCAACAAGGTCTTAAGTACCAAGAAATGAAGGATACTCACCTAAATTGTGGTTGGTTATTTATAGTTTGTTACTTCTCGAGGATGAGATGGCTAGATGAGATGGATTGTGATGATATTTGCCAAAGAAGTTCAAAAAGAGAAATATGAATTAAGAAAAAATCTATATATGCTTTGCTAATCTCTCTGTCAATATGTATCTTTGATTGTATATATGTAATCATTGTGCTATTTTTTCTTGATACATTGGATCATATTGTAGCTTAGTTCACAATTGATGATTGATGTATTATTTTTCTTATATACTCCAAAACCATTTCAGTGACTATATACATACATATGAATAAGCTTAAGTGCATGTATATGCACATGTGCAAATTATATGTATGTATATGTATGATTGAGTAAACATGTATATGTATGCATGCCTATGTGATTGTACATGCAACTCTATGTGTGCACTACACATGTGTTTATATGTGAGCATACATGTATTTACATTATATGTATATACATTTATGGGGTAGAACTCAATGGTTATTGATGAGCATCATGTGAATATGTTTGAATTTCTTGATGGTTTACAGTGCATGCATTGACTCTCTTGATAGGAAAATCTCGTTTTTTATATTGTTCAATTTCTACCACAAGATATGTGCAATTCATCCTATGTCTTTGAATCGTTTTTTAGGCTATGAAAAGTTGTTTTCTCCTTGCCTATGCGTAGAAGAGAGAATGCCTACAATATTGAAGTTGATGAAAAATATATTGTTTCTATTTATGTATATATACTAATATATATCCTTAGATTGCTCATTACTTAACAAAATTTTATTTGAAACTTACATGTCTAATCGAAGTGATAAAACAATAGCACTACCTATTGACATGCGATTGAAGTCGCAGAAGAACATGATATTCACCCAAGGGAATGAAGTCCTTCTTGAGTTCCAAATGCAGCAATCATGTCAAAAGTTGTATATGTTTAGGGGCAGAATAGAGAAGAAAACATGTAACAAAGAAGAAAGTTGCCTTATATACCTAATTGTCTTTACATGACACCACCACCATATCCTAACAAAACAATAATGAAGCTTGAATTTATGTGGATTGAAGAAAATGCATAAAAGGGAGTAATCCAAAATGTTTATGAAGATCCCTTTACTTCGTACATCATAATGTCTTTGTGCAAAGTAAGATTATCCTCTTGTACAAAAATACGCAAATTGGATATCTCAAAAGGAATTCTCATCCTGACCTCTCTTAGCTAAATTTTGTTGTGTTTTGTGTGACAATAATATACGTAACTCACTATAATTGAGCATGAAGGGTAATTGCAAGTGAAATTGAATCATGAAAATGAACTACTATCACCACAATCAACCATAAGATCTCAAAGGTACACACATTTATCTAAATGGTATGAAAGCTTCTGTGTACTCAACTCCACAACTAGAATTGGTCACAATGTATTGCTTATTTCTTAACCACAAAATTTGTAGTATGTATCACAATGAGAGATCTATGGTTTCTATGTCTCTTAATATTTAATTAATAAGCCCTTTTTTAGGAATATTAAATTACTCAACAACATTTGATGTCAGTCCGTTGCTCCTTATGTGCTTAACATTCTTAAAGGGATTGATTATCATCTGATTAGTGCATGGACAATACTTATAGCTGTCACAATAGCTTATGACGAGTGAATCTCCTCATAAGAAGAGAGTTCTACATGGCACTTATGGGTATCATATACCACATTAGGTAGAAGAGAACAAGAGAGAGTTAATGAGAACTCATAAGACCCAGAGAAGAGCTCGGTAGTAGGGCGGATCGAACATATATCTAACCTCTATGTGAGTCAAGGACCACGAATGGGTGATGCTCACGAATGGGCGATGCAAAACGGAAGCAAAAGTGATCTAAAATTTGGTATCATAGCAAGATCTACTTTCAGTTTATGAAAAGAATTTTTCGAAAATAAGTATTCTTAAAGGTCTGAACATCTCAGCAAACTCTAAACAGTTTTTAGCGACTACCTCCCGAGAGCCATATCTTACAAACCGGGAAGGCGATTTGAGTAATTTCACTTTGAGCTCTTTGCACAAGCTATATATTTCAGTTTATGAACATTTCCAAGTCCTAAAGTGATTTTTGCAGGTCCAAAGAAGGATTACTAATGCATTTTTTGACTAGATTTGCATTATTTTTATAATCACCTGACCATGCTTTATGTTTTGGGGAGTGATCCGATGTTCTTGGACACTTCAAATTTTATGTTAGGACCTGAGGAGGAAGGTGCAAAGGTATCAAAGCTTTTCGAGAACGGCTGGATGCATGCAACTCCAATATCAAATCATTCAGGGACGTATGCTTTATGTTTCAGACATTTTACTTTATGTTATGGCATGTTCTGTTTCTACATGCATAGATTGGATTGCATACATCAAATGTTGATCATTGTTTGATTTTTAAAAGTATGGACCGACAGGCAAGAAGTATATTTTCTTATTGTTTGCAGGAAAGAGAATTGTAGAAACTATATGGCTATGCAACACAGAGAACGGTTGCTAGAAAATTCTTTGATGTTTTTGTAGGTTATGGAGTCCATATATAAGTTTATGGCATGCATGCCATCGGCTTGTCAAGCCTTATGTTATTGGGTGGCCTATGTGCCACTGAGCTATTGGTTATAATTTTTTTTTTGGGATTCCATTTCCTAGGGAAATGCTATCGAAATTTTTCCTACCGCATGGCATTATATACGCACTTACCTTTAAGTAAGAATGTTTCGGCATGGTAACATGCCATTTCTGCAAACATCAATAAGGTGTAGGCATGCTTGTAAGCATGTATTTGATGCACTTAGGACCATCATAGTAGTATTCATAAAGCTACACCTTCACCATTAGTAATTTGCACAAGCAATCCTATGGGTTTTAGAAAGCTGCATAAAGGAACGGGAGATATATTTATGATAATCTCCAAAGTAGTGAAGATTTATTTACCTTCACAAGAGTCTCACACTATGATTAGGAGACTATGGGATATTATTAAGAATACCCAAAGAGTGACTAGTTTCACTCAAGCACATCACTTGAGTAAGTAGTGAAGCATTTCTGCTACACTACTAAGACAATCAATTAGATGGGATGACAGAGATGGGTTTCATGAGACAACATCGACGGGTGCTTATATGATTCGAGTGATGGTTAGGAAGGCCAGAGGTATGGCACTAGCTCGATGATTCAGAGCATAGATCCCTTAGTTAAGAAATAGTTGGGGTACCCAATACATATTATGTATGTTGGGATCTACAGAGAGGTACTCAGACCTTGTCTAGGTACCTAGGAATAAGTTGGTTTGGAACAGAAAGGGATATCCATTGTCACATAGTGACTAGAACCAAACTAACCAGTTCGAGGACATGGGGCTCACTTGAGTCCACCGATATGATTTTAGGATATGGGATTCATTAGAATCCACCTATATATTCCATTAGCTATATATGGAATATATTTTCGGTTTAGTGTAGATATGACACCGTGAATTGGAAGAAGTTTCCATTGGTATGGGACGATGGAAATGACTTCCCTTTGAGCACCCTTCTTCCATGGCCAGGGATAAAAGGACTCATCATTCATGGCGTCATGTCTCACTAGATCAAAGGAGAGCTCTTAGTAGACATCTCCTTAGGATTGGGAGTTATCCTTCATAGTTTAGGGAAGATTTATTCTTCTAGTAGAGAATTTGATAGGTGATTTTATCACCATTGGTATCACATACTCATTATGAGTTTTTTTGGAAGGATAGTTCCATGAGTTTCATGGGATCGTATAGATCCATCCACAAAAATGGTTAGCATACATAGCTCTTTACTATGGATACACATGTGTTTACGCTATCATGTCACATCACTGCTAACCATTTTAGTAGAGGGCTTTGACCCTTACTAGGAATTTATTTTCTCCACTCTTCACTACATACACCTTCATTAGTCAGGGGAGATTTGTTCTCCATCTTCATAGGAATATATGTAATGAGGGATTATGCATTATTTATGGAAGAGAGGACTAAATAGATTCATGAGTTTCTCTTTTAAGGAAAGGAGAAAGTGAGAGTGAGCTTAGAGATCAAGGAGAGATCTCACGTTAGCTCAGTCGTCTCACTTTAGCTCGTGCTCTTTGAGAGAGAAAGAAGGAAAGGAAAACATGATTTCTTCATAGGAGAAGAATAGAGTATGTTTTCGTTTAGACAGAAGATGTATTTAGGAAACATCTCTTAGTCTATATTTCAGAAGGAATTCATTTCCTCTACTTTTCAATGTAATCTTCCTTCACATGGGAGAATGATTTTCCACTATTTTCAGAGAAAAAAGTATGGAGAGCTTATATATGTGTTCTCGGTTATGGATGAGTAGAGCAAATGGATTCAAAGGAGTCTCTTCCAAAGGAAAAGGGAAACTGGAATGGATTCCACTACTAGAGCTCTTTTCCTTAGAGGAGATTATACATAAAGAGACATGGAGAGAGTTTCACTTTCTCATTTTGGTTGTCTAGATAGAAGTGGCACTCTTCTATCAAAGAAAATAGGGAGATCAGTTAATCATGATGGTTGGATTGAGTCTCACATGGCGACTCTAGAGAGAAGCAGTTATGATGTTCCAGTGATGGTCTCTGATTAGATGAGATGATCTAGTTATTGACATTAGTTAGACTGGGAGTAGAATTATGACTCTTCTCTTTAGGGTTTCTAGGAGATAGGCAGATATCTAACCTATTGAGGTACCAAAATCTTAGTTGTTGTTACATCATAAGCATGATATGTGAGCATCAATTAGAAGGAAGGGTACTTCTGAATTATCTGAATCTCAAAAGGAAATGTTTTTTGCATTCATATGGAAAACTACAGGGAAGAGAAACATTAGAGTTTGCACTAGTGCTAATAGATGCTCTTCCAATAGAGCTTAGTCCAATGGTAAAGGATGACAAACCACACACTTTTTGGTTGGTGAAATGTAGAGATTGCATTTTACTACCATGAGCTAGATGATGGATTTGCATAGTTGACAAGAAAGTTAAATTAAACTATTACTTGTGATTACACTCAAGGTTAGGAAGACATGGAGTGTTATGAGGGCAATCTATCATTTAGTCTTAGATGGGTTTGGAGTCACTTGTTATGGAACTTTGTTCCATATTTCATAGGACTATAAGGTTTATTATCTCCATCATCTTATGGTCAAGCCTATAAGCTTGGCACTTTACACTTGCTTCTTATACTATTATTCCATAGAGTATACATCATACGGACTTAGGTCATTTGGATGATGTTGTATGTCATGGGAGTGATAGTTTGGAGATTGAGTGTACATGGGAGATTGTAGGCACCACCCAGACAGTTTCCGACCTTTGAGATGATCTCATATGAGACTTCTTAAGGGGAAGGATATGGGGAAACAACACACAAAATGACCATGTAACATAGAGTACATGGGGTCCAGGGGAGTCCGAGCACTTTCTTCTACCATTAGGGACATTTCATCTACATTTTCAAGGACGAAAATGTTTTCAAGGGGAAGGAAATGTCACAATAGTTTATGAGGAGTGAATCTCCTCATAAGAAGAGAGTTCCACATGGCACTTATGGGTATCATATACCACATTAGGTAGAAGAGAACAAGAGAGAGTTAATGAGAACTCATAGGACCTAGAGAAGAGCTCGGCGGCAGGGCGGATCAAACATATATCTAACCTCTATGTGAGTCAAGGACTGCAAATGGGCGATGCTCGCAAATGGGCAATGCAAAACAGAAGCAAAACTGATCCAAAAATAGCCAAAGTTAAATGTAATTCATTCGCATGCTAAGACTTTCTAAATTGTTTGAACATAATGTATGATTCTCACTAAATGCTTGTTGGAAAACATTGAAATCCAAACGTATCTATCTCAAATCATTTAATCGGAGACCACAAATAATTAGCATCTTTAGGTGATCTCTATACGAACACTAAAATAAGATATTTATTCAAACAAAAGATTTGCAAGTGTTTTTTTATTAAAGTTCTTGGATATTGAGCATCCTTTGTGCTACTAATTAGTTTTTCTTGCACTATATTTTATCTTTTAGGAGTCATAATTGGAAACCTTTCCTACTTTTTGGGAATATAAAATCTTAATGCACTTCCATTGAACTAAAATCATGCTATAGAGTGAACACACTAAGTTTTCCTTTATCATCTTCTCTCTTTTCATTCACCCTTGAATAAAAAAAAAGAATTTAATATCAAGAACATAGGCAGTCAATTTCCTAAGGAAAAAAAAAGTAAAGGGGAAATATGACTTAGAATCTAGGAATGAATTGGATTGATGGGTCAAATAAGCAATATCATTGACTTAGCTAAAATTGGAAAACGTTAGTATGGTTGGTGAGGTGAAAGTGAAGATTGGAAAAGTTAATCTTCTAGAATATTTGTGTGTTAATTGGATAGTGTATATGAATGGTTTGAAAGTTTGAAGGCAAAAAAACTTTTGAGGTGGAATTAAAAGAGAAAGAAAAAGTAGTTAGGATTTGACAAAGAGATTCAAGGGTTTTCCATAACAGGAATTACTCTTATTGACACTAAAGTTTCGCATAAACAAGATATTAACTTCAATTCCATCACAAAGAAAGTTATCTCAAACCTAAACTCTCCTTAATTGATAAACGTAAGACTCTTCCAAAGATAATTCTTACTCCACATGAAGATCACTTTCCCGGTTCCTTTCCAAGAACATATTGACATAAATGGTGCATCTAATGTGAAGGGGGGAGGTTAGTGACAATCTAATATGATATAACATTTCTTCTTATGTTTCAATGGGTCATAAAGCAGCTATTCAAATAGATTTGATTTCTCAACACTTCAGGTTTCAACATGAGGAGAAGAGGAGACATTCCATTCAATCCTTTCAAGAGTGTGTTTTTAAAAGAAGTAGTTATTATAATGGTGAAATATGTACATTCTTTAAGGTGTATGAAGTCAAAGCCAAGTACGTATTTGCCCATGAAAGATCAAGAGCTTTGTGAGAATTCGGCATATGTTTCTCACTTGCATCTTCGGGACCAACGCATTCAAGAAACACCAACTATATGGTCCTAGTTCAAGACATTGCTCCTCAGTATGTTCGTGCCTGAGGATCTTGATAAAATGAGGTGGAGGACATTTCTTAAATGCTTACACAAAATAAAAAAACAATCAATCTTAGAGCTCAAAAGACAATTTGATGAGAAGTATGAAGATTTATTTGGATATGACAAGATGGGTATCCGAAATGGATTAAAAAATATCACTATTTTGATGCAAAGTGGATATGAAAGGTGGAAAAGGTTTCTTACCACAATGAAAAGATATGGAACCTTAATCTGGTATTACATAGGGATACAATCGTGTTTGTGAGGTAGTAAGAAGATACATGGAGTGACAAAGGATGATGATGAGGTTTGTGCAAGATTGTTAGAAGGACTTGCAAGAGGAACAAATACAAGCAAGGGAAAAATTTCCTTTAAATCAGAAAGCTAGTCCTCCAACTAGAATTGCAAAAGAAGGTTTGCCTCCTAATACAATGAAGAAGATTTTAAGCAAAAATGCGATTTAAAAACTAATCTACACCCCCATTATTCTTGTAATGAAAGAATCGACTTATCGTCCTCTCCCGCAAAAAATATTAAGACTATAGAGACACCTAATGTTAAGAGGTTAATTTGGTATGACTCTTTGGATTAGAATTTGATAATCATCTTATAGATTTAGAGATTTTGTCTCCGAAAATTTTTTATTTAGTAAAGATATTTCTTTTACAATGCCTATGTTATGCAAAAAAAGAAATATTTATTTCGCTAAAGAAGGAATGAAGGTATTTTTCCCCAACACTCCAAAACAATTTGCATCTACCTCTCATGTTTGCATATATCACTACAAGGAATGTGAGGGCATCGTGATAGCTAAACATGACACTTTTTTGTTGCTACATTATTGTGAAGTTTGTTGGATGGGGCGTCGAGTGTGCACCATCATTTAAATGGTGTTTTCCTCGACATTATTCTTGATGTTGTTCTCATGTTTTGAGTGACACTCATGAGAACATTGCTACATAAATATCTCTTATGCGATTAAAAAGATAGCATTGTATATGGGATGCTAATTTGCATCTTATGTGATGCAGCCTCACATCCATGTTCAACAAATTGCATGATCACATACACAATGCCTCTACGTCGCTTATGTGATGGTAAAGTCTAATAGAAGTAAAGAAAAAACATCGAATCACTCTTAGATCCTCATTTTACATGCAACTGATCAAAGAGCTCTCCAACGTTTAGATCTATGGTTTGCTTTCAAGCTCCAACAATCTCTTTCGAATATCTGTCTTTTCTATCTCTCTCTCATATACTCTCTCTCTCTGTCTCTTCCCACTTTCTACCTCTTTCTCTTTCAATTTCTATCTCTCTCTCTCTATCCATTCTTCTCTCTTCTGATCTCTCTCTTTCTCTTTCTCTCTCTCTGTCTCTCTCTGTCTCTCTTTATTGTAGACTATTCAAGAAGTTTACCAACCATAAAATATGGCTTATTATTGTAAGTACATTTCATTGTTTCTATATCATTTAAAATATTTTATTTTCATTAATTAACATAATCACACTTACGCATCCACATGCATCTATACACATATACATGAACATGTGTGCTCACACTTATACACACACATACATATGCACACACACACATACACATGGATATGCATATACACACACATACATGCACATACACTTGAACATACACATACACATACACATACAGATACACACACATACACAAACATACACATATGCATATGCACAAACATATCTACAAACACATATACACACATGCATGCGTTATTGCATATACACATACACACATTAACACATAATAATTATACATATGCATATGCACATTCACATGCATGCTCATAGACATTGATGCAAATGGAGATGAATGCACATGCACATGCATGCTCATACATATACACATGCATATATGTACACATGCATACATACACATGCACATACATGCACATGCGCACACATACACATGCACAAACATACATATGCACATACATACTTATGCACATACATACATATGCACATACATACACATACACACATACACTTACACATACATATGCACATACATACATATACTAACACATATGCAAGTACATACACATATGCACATACACTTCTCCATACACATGCACATACATACATATACACACACATACATATACACATGCACATACACACACATATGCATATACACTTACAGATACACATGCACATACATACATATACACACTGATATACGTACACATACACACATATGCACACATATACACATGCATATATACCTACACATAGACATACACATACATACATGATACACTTGTATACATACACATATATACATACACATGCACATACACACATATACACACACACACATACATATGCACACACATATGCACATACACTTACACATACACATACTCATACATACACATTCACATACACATACACATAGACACATGTATATGCATATAAAATATCTATATGCACATATATAAACACACAGATACACACATATACATGCATATAGGGACACTTACATAAATATAGATATATACGTGGATGTGTATACATACATTTTATACACACACAACTACATGCACATAAAAAATACATATATACACACAAACACGCATATAATATGAATGAATTATATAATTAAAGTAGTAAAACACATTTTAAATATAACAACAATAATAATAATTCAAAAAAGTATTTTCATTAATTAGTACTATAGACACAATTCAAAACATAATTGAAATGAGAAAATAGATAGATATAAGAAAAGTAAGTATTTCAATGTAAAATATATGTCCGATGTAATATATCAGTCATCATGATCATCCTCATTCACATTATCCTATAAATTCTAATCATCATGATCATCATGATCATCCACATGATCTGATGAATTTGTAGTGGCAACATGGGAAGATTTGTGAGCACTCTTTGATGATGGAGATCATTTTGCCTATATATGTCTCTCAAGCTCATCCATATCTACCTCTCCATAATATTTTTGCATTACATATAATGAACATAAATAAATAAAGCATATAAAACTTGAATACAAATAAAAAATTATTTATATGAAATTTACTAATACCCTCAAAATCATTTGGATGATCTTGCATGTACTCACTGAGATGTCGGTTTCCACAATGTGAATAGAAATCGATTTCATTTTTCATGGGATATCAACCATTATCCTTTCTCTACATTGAAACATCTGAAAAAGATTAATGATTAGTGTTTTAATTAAAATAAGAAATATAGTTTAATAATAATTATACTTACAAATGTAGCTACAAAAACATGATGGCCCATTTGGCCTAAGTGTGATGTATCGGACTGAACTCTCTTCTTTCCACTTGCCTGCATTTATTTCATGAAACAAAAAAACATACGTTAAATATAAAACATATGGAGATTATAAGTCATTATAATATGAACTATTCATTTGTATACCTTCTAGTGAGGAAATGACTCATGAAGATGTAGTTTTCTGCAAAAATACTACCACCTCTCATGTGCTATGTTAGGTCTTGTCTTATTTTTTTCTACCATACGATATCTCCTATTATTTCAATACAGACCTGCCACTGACTATAAATATGGAGCTCATTTTACATATTAATAGATTTTCATGCTTGAAAAGGAACTCTTTAAAGCACATGAAAACCTCAAGTTCTTACTTACTTCAATAGATATAGCCATGCATGCTTTTAAATTTCATCCATAAAATTTACCAAATGTGGGACCGTAAATATTATTGTGAACATGCCATAGTTTACGCTTAACTCTTACACTACCATCATTAAGAAAAGGAGTGCTTTTTTATCCTACCCATAATGAATCATATAATACTGATAATGACCTAGTGGATCATAACAATGTTCGATACCAAATGCCTTATTTTCAAAGTTGTCTACTCCAATTCTAGAAGTAGAACTGTCTCTTTAATATCCATTCCTATCTCTTTCTCCTATAGTTTATTAGAAACAAATTTAGGGTACTTATTTTTTAGATGATCATTTATCTCCACTATAATTTTTTGCTTATCTAATTTCTGATCGTCTTTTTCTTCCATGTTTGAATGTGTGGCACATAAACATTTCTACCTAATATAGGAAAACATATATATTTACCCTTTCCCTTTTGAATAGAAACAAAACTTATTATATAACATCCATATAGCAATATACATCTTTTCCTAGATTCATCTTATTGCGAGAAAAAATAAATGTTATAAAAAATTAAAATGTAACCGCATTTAGAGTTTGTTTCATTTTCAACCCAGGTGTAGAAGCACAACTCTCATAAGAATTAGGCAACCTATTGGAAAATTCACCTTTTCGAGCAGATTTCTCCTTCAAATCTTTGTCCTTTATAATCCACTGATTTTTTATGACAACCAACATTAGACTCATTATTTTGCAGAGTTTGCAAAGATTATGTCAAACATGCTTATCGAGTCTCCATCGTGAAAATATAAATGATAATGTCCTTGTAGATCTCCAGAATTGGATCAAATCTGGTGTACTTGTTATAGTCAAGTGGGAGTTGAACGACTCAAAATGAGCGCTATGCCAGAGTGTGTAGTTATGGCATATGATGTTTCAATACAATCCACAATATCCCATTTTAGAGGTCGGGAAAATTTGAGCTATGACTAGAGACATACTGAATTAAGAATACAACGTGGATTTTTCTTTGAGTTCGTGTACCCATGCATGCCAAGAAAGGCCAGCCATATACAAGTCACAAAGTATAAGTAACGACCGAATGATGGTGTCTACATAAGTTCACAAACATGATCATCAGCAAGTTGCAATTTATAAACCGATCTCAGTCTACTGTTCTGTCTTGGGGAATGGTGGAATGTTTCATATTAACCAAGATGAAGCCCTCGTTGACCCTCCATGACTTGTGATCTTACGAACTATGAATTCTTTTATCACCATCACATAGATCACGAATGGTGCACTTTTCATTAAAGACAGAAAAGAGATTACGGTGCAATGTTGCACAACGGTGGAAAATTTAAATAACGAGCTATTTTAAATTCCTGAATTCTACAATTATTACAACTAATGAAAGTAGAACAATTAGAATTACAAACTGTAATGAGTTTCGAGGAATTTCTTATTATCGTGTATGTGTATTTTATGCATCATGGCCAGCACGAACACGATCACAGCACGCCCACTCACGGACAACCAGCAAGCCTGCAACCCTTTGTGCCGCAGACACTGGATAACCCACCAAGAGCTCCTTCCTACTACTCTATAATATATATGTATACGCCATATGAACGGTGCATTCAGTGCAAAGATATTCGCTCGACGTTTTTCCTGCGGAAATGGCTCTGCGGAAGCTTCTCTGTGTCGCTCTCTTTGTGATCGCATCAGCCTCCCTAGCTCCGGGCGGCACAGCCAACGAAGCACCCTCTGTCGTGCTCAAGTTTTATCTGCAGCAGCAATTCGGCGTCAATGAACTGGGAATGGTACCTGCAGCCCGGTCTCCTGTTCAAGGCACCAATACCGGCTTCGGCCAGGAAGTGGTGTATGAGTTCACTGTGACCGCGGGAAAGAGCCCACAGTCGAAGGTTCTGGGCTACGTGGGGGGTACGGCCATTGTCGTCAACAACACTGCGGCGTCGACCACCTTTTTCGTGCAGAATGTCATTCATTACGACAACGGCAATGTCCGCGGGACGCTCAGCCAGCAGGGAGAGGCTATATTCTCGTCTGTCCCTTGGGAGTATGCGATCACTGGCGGAACGGGCGTATTCCGCAATGCATATGGATTTAACGTCGGCCGATTCATATCTTCTACGCCGACACCCAATGGCAACCTCATCACCACCTACTACGAAGCTTCTGTCTTCCTCGACCGCTAACATACGTTCCTGATCCACGCTGGCGCAGCTAACGTTCCAGTAACCTTTGCTGATGGCTGTATTGCCTTCCATCCTCCTTTGATTCTGGCAAACATGTCCACCATCTCAAATCCCCATCAGATGCTGCTTTACTCATCTTAAAGAGTTAAACCACTCAAAAGCTCTTCTGCTCTATGCTGGCACTTCCCGTTCTAATAACCTTCCATTGCGGCTGCACTCCCTTGCCTTCCATCAATTTGTTTCTCTGATGATGATGTTCGTTACCATATCAAGCCCATATTATCTGCATGAAATTAGCAGTTTTCCAGCCCTCCATTGCGATATCAGTCCCTCCCATCCTCTTGTTCTTCCGTCTTTGATTTTCTTCATTATATAAATTTTTGATATTATCTGCTTCAATCTTCTTTAACCACATTATATATATATATATATATATATATATATATATATATATATATATATATATATATATATATATATATATATATATATATATATATATATATATATATAGTCAGACTATATATCTATAGTCTGTCTTGGGAATTAACGCATTAAAAGCCTCCCTTTGGAAGCGTATTGCTTCATCTCCTATGTTGCATACTTGATTTATGTGGCACGTGGAAAAAAGTTGATTGTTCTCGTTTGATATACTATGCCGTGTGCATGGTTTTTCTTGTGTTCAACAAACGCTTGCGCACCAAAAAAATATACTATGCGCTATTCTTTGTACGCTCTTGTACTCGGGTAATTAGCTTGCCGGTGGTCTATGCAAATAAGCTATGCGCAATAGGTTGGAACTGGATATAACAATGAGTCGTACTCTGGATAAAGCAACAGGTCTAATCGAAGTGATAAAACAACACCACTGCCGATTGACATGGGATTTAAGCCGGCGAAGAAAATGATATCCACCCAAGGGAATGAAGGCCTTCTTGAGTTCCAAATGTGGCAATCATGTTGACACTGTACACATTTAGGGGCACAACAGAGAAGAAAACATGTAACAAAGAAGAAAGTGGCCTCATATATCTGATTGACTTTACATAACACCACCACTATATCCTAACAAAACAATAACGAAGCTCCAATTTATGTGGATTGAAGAAAATGCATAAAAGGGAGTAATCCGAAAGATTTATGAGGAGCCCCTAACTTCTTACATCGTAGTGTCTTTGTGAAAAGGTAAGACTATCCTCTTGTAGAGTCATAAGCTTATTTGATCTGTCCAATAGACATTCTCATCTTGGCCACACTTAGCACAATTTTGTTGTGTTTTATGTGACAACGATATACTTAATTCACTATAATAGAGAATAAAACTTCATTATAAGTGAAATTGAATGTCAATAATGAACTACTATCCCCACAATAAAAAATAAGGTCTCGGAGGTACAAAAATTTATTTAAATGGTATGAAAGCTTCTTTGTACAGAACTTCACAACTAGAATTGGTCACAGTAGACTGCTTGTTTCTTAACCAAGAGATTCATTGTGTGTATCACAATGAGAGATCTACAGTTCTCATGTATCACAATATTTGATGTCGGTCCTTTGCTCCTTATGTGCTTAACATTCTTAAAAAGATTGATTATCATTTGATTACTGCATGGACAATACTTATAGCCAAATTTAAATGTAATTTATTGGCATGCTTAGACTTTCTAATTGTTTGAGTAGAATGCATGATTCTTACAAAAATCCTTGTTGGACAATAGAATTCATGATTCGTACTAAAAGGCTTGTAGGGTATAACAATGCGTTGTACTTTGGATATGGAAAGATTCCCATATGCTCATTACTTAGAGACATTTTATTTGAAACTTACGGGCTTAATGGAAGTGATAAAACAACATCACTATTGATTGACATGGGCTTGAAACTGCTAACGAAAATGATATCCAACCAAGGGAATGAAGTTCTTCTTGAAATTCAAATGCGTCCATCATATTGAAACCCCTATACATTTAGGGGCACAACAGATAAGAAAACATGTAAGAAAGAAGAAAGAGGCCTCGTATACTTAATTGTCTTCAGATAACACCACCACTATATCATAACAAAACAATAACGAAGCTCCATAAAATCGACTAATCTGAAAGATTTATTAAGATCCCCTAACTTCTTGTATCATAGTGTCTTTGTGAAAAAGTAAGATTATCCTCTTCTAGAGACATAAACCAATTACATATGTCTGATAGGCACTCTCATCTTCACCATAATTAGCATAATTTTGTTGTGTTTTGTGTGCAATAAGCAATATATTGTGACGAATTCTAGTTGTGGACTTGAGTACACGCAAGCTTTAATACCATTTAGATGAATGTGTGTACCTTTGAGATCTTATGGTTAATTGTGGTGATTGTAGTTAATTATTGTGATTCAATTTCACTTGCAATTAACCTTCATGCTGAATTATAGTGAATTAAGTATATCATTGTCACAATAAACACAACAAAATTGAGCTAAATGTCGTCAAGATGAGAATTTCTATTGGAGATATCCAAGTTGTGTATGTTTCTACAAGAGGATAACCTTACTTTTGCACAAAGACACTCTGATGTAAGAACTTAGGGGTTATTCATAAGTCTTTTGGATTATTCCCTTTTATGCATTTTCTTTAATCCACATAAATTGAAGCTTCTTATGCATGCACATACACATATACATACACTTACACGTACAAACATATACATACACACACATACATGCATACACTTACACATACATACATACCCTCACATACACATATACACATACATACATGCATACGCATACACATATACATACATACACATACACATATACATACATACACATACATAGTAAATACATACCCAAACACATGCATATATACACAAACCCATACATGCATACAGAGACACATATACATAGACTTACACATACACACATACACTTACATATACATACACACAAATACATGCATACAAATACACATATGCATACACTTACACATACATACATACCCACACATACACATATACACACACATATATGCATACACATACACACACACAGACACACACACACACATACATACATACATATCCATACATACACACACACATACATGCATACACATACACACACACATACATGCGCACATACACATACACACACATACATCCTTATATACATACATTTATACATACACACATCATACATTTATAGTTTGGTATGTTTATATATATGTTAAAATATGTTTTGTGTATATGTGAATATATGTGTATGTGTAAATGCATGTATGTGAATGTGTATGTATGTAAATAATGAGATTATTGATATCTAGTATCTTTATTTTCTACACAATAAGATTCTAAGTAGAGGGAAGTCCACCACTCTCTCCTAATCGTGCAAGGATTACTTATTGTAAGCATAACAAAATTTTAATTTTAATATTTGATAGATACATACATGATTGATATATGTTTTTTAGTTTTATATAATAATCAGATCCTGATCAAGCAGAGCGTACTCCACTGCCTCCGATCTCATCTTTTGAGTGACACTCATGAGAACGTTGCTACAATAGTATCTCTTATGCGATTAAAAATATAGAATTGTATGTGGGATGCTAATTTGCATCTTATGTGATGCAGCCTGGCATTGACCTTCAATGAATTGCATGATCATATACACAATGCTTCTACGTCGCTTATGCGATGGTAAAGTCTGATAAAAGTAAAGAAAAAACATCGAATCACTCTTGGATCCTCATTTTACATGCAACTGATCGAAGAGCTCTCCAACGTTTAGATCTATACTTTGCTTTCAAGCTCCAACAATCTCTTTCGAATATCTGTCTTTTCTATCTCTCTCTCTCATATACTCTCTCTCTCTCTCTTCCCACTTTCTACCTCTTTCTCTTTCAATTTCTCTCTCTCTCTCACTCCATTCTTCTCTCTTTTGATCGCTCTCTATCTCTTTCTCTCTCTCTCAGTGTCTCTGTCTCTCTTTATTGCAGGCTATTCAAGAAGTTCACCAACCATAAAATATGGCTTATTATTGTAAGTACATTTCATTGTTTGTATATCATTTCAAATATTTTATTTTCATTAATTAACATAATCACACTTACTCATCTACATGCATCTATACACATATACATGAACATGTGTGCTCACACTTATACACACACATACATATGCACACACACACACATCCACATGCATATGCATATACACACACATACATGCACATACACTTGAAATACACATACACATACACATACAGATACACACACATACACAAACATACACATATGCATATGCACAAACATATCTACAAACACATATACACACATGCATGCATTGTTGCATATACACATAGACACATTAACACAAAAAAATTATACATATGCATATGCACATTCACATGCATGCTCATAGACATTGATGCAAATGGAGATGAATGCACATGCACAAGCATGCTCATACATATACGCATGCATATATGTACACATGCATACATACACATGTGCACACATACACATGCACATACATACATATGCACATACATATGCATACACACATACACTTACACATACATATGCACATTTATACATATACTAACACATATGCAAATACATACACATATGCACTTACACTTCTACATACACATGCACATACATACATATACACACACATACATATACGCATGCAAATACACACACATATGCATATACACTTACACATACACATGCACATACATACATAAACACACTGATATACGTACACATACACACATATGCACACATATACACACATATACACACATATACACACATATACACATGCATATATACCTACACATAGACATACACATACATACATGATATACTTGTATACATACACATATACACATACACATGCACATACACACATATACACACACACATACATATGCACACACACACATGCACATACACTTACACATACACATACTCATACAGACACATTCACATACACATACACATAGACACATGTATATGCATATAAAATATCTATCTACACATATACACACACACATACACACATATACATGCATATAGGGACACTTACATAAATATAGATATATACATGGATGTGTATACATACATTTTATACACACACAACTACATGCACATAAATACATATATACACATTTTAATTAAACAACATTTTAAAATATAACACATTTAAAATATATACACATAAATACATATATACACATTTTAGTTAAACAACATTCTAAATATAACACATTTTGTTTGAATTATATAATTAAAGTAGTAAAACACATTTTAAATATAACAGCAATAATAATAATTCAAACAAGACTTTTCTTTAATTAGTACCATAGACACAATTCAAAACATAACTGAAATGAGAAAATAGATAGATATAAGGAAAGAAAGTATTTCAATGTAAAATATATATCCAATGTAATATATCAGTGATCATGATCATCCTCATTCACATTATCTCATAAATTCCAATCATCATGATCATCTTGATCATCATGATCATCCGCATGATCTGATGTATTCGTAGTGGCAACATGGGTAGAGTTGTGAGCACTCTTTGATGATGGAGATCATTTTGGCTATATCTATCTCTCCACCTCATCCATATCTACCTCTCGATAATATTTTTGCATTACATATAATAAACATAAATAAATAAAACATATAAAACTTGAACACATATAAAATATTTATATGAAATTTACTAATACCCTCAAAATCATTTGGATGATCTTGCATGTACTCACTCAGATGTCGGTTTGCACAATGTGAATAGAAATCGATTTCGTTTTTCATGGGATATCGACCATTATTCTTTCTCTACACTGAAACAAATGAAAAAGATTTATGTTTAGGGTTTTTATACTTACAAATGTATCTACAAAATCATGATGGCCCATTTGGCCTAAGTGTGATGTATCGGACTCAACTCTCTTCTTTGCACTCACGTGCATTTATTTAATGAAACAAAACAAACATATTTTAGTATAAAACATATGGAAATTATAAGTCATTATAATATGAACTATTCATTTGTATACCTTCTAGTGAGGAAATGACTCATGAAGATGTAGTTTTCTGCAAAAATCATATAGAAACACATCCATAGAAATTACATACCCACACATATACATATATACACATATACATGCATACACATACACATATATATAAGCTTACACATACATACATACACTTACATATACATAGATACACACACATACAAGCATACACATACAAATATGCATACAATTACACATACATACATACCCACACATACACATATACGGACAAATACATGCATACACATACGCATATACATACATACACATACATAGTAAATACATACCCTCAGACATACAAATATACAGACACACACATACCCACAATTATACATATAGACACACACAAAGATGCATACACATACACATATAGAGAGATTTACACATGCATTCATACACTTACATATGCATACACATACACATATGCATACACTTACACATACATACATACCAACACATACACATATACACATACATACATGCATACAGAAAAACATATACATACATACACATACATCGTAGATACATACTCACACACATACATATATATACACACACACACACACCCATACATGCATTCCCATACACAAATACATATAATTACACATACATGCATACACTTACATATACATATACACATATACGTGTATACACAAACACATATGCATACTCTTATAAATATATACCCACACATAGACATACACATACATACATGCATACATAGACATATATACATACATAGTAAATACATGCCCACATGCATACATATATACACACACATACATGCACGCACATACACATATACATACACTTACACATACATACATGCACTTACATATACATACACACACGTACACATATACATACATATACATACTTACTAAATACATACCCAAACACATGCATGTATACACAAACAAATACATGCATGCACATACACATATACATACACTTACACATACATAAGTATACTTACATATACATACACACACATACATGCATACACACACACACCTATATATACACTTACACATACATACACACCCACACACACACATATACACATGCATACATGCATACACACACACACACATATATATATATATATATATATATATATATATATATATATATATATATATATATATATATATATAGACACACACACACACACACATATATATATATATATATATATATATATATATATATATATATATATATATATATATATATATATATATATATATATATATATATATATATATATATATATATATATATATATATGTGTGTGTATGTATGTATGCATATAGATATACATACATTCATACAGATACACTTACACATACATACATATTCACACATACACATACACACACACATACATGCATACACATACACTTACATATACATACATATCCACACATATACACACACACACATACATGCATACACATACACACACATACATGCACACATAGAAGTACACACACATACATACACATATACATACATGTATACATACACATCATAAATTTATAGTTTTTTATGTGTATTTATATGTTAGAATGTGTATTTGTGTATATGTGAATATGTGTGTATGTGAATGTGTATGTGTAAAAATAATCATGTTATTAATAACTAGTACCTTAATTTGCTCAAAATCAGATTTTAATGAAAGGGAACTCCACTATTGTCTCCTAATCATGCAAGGACTACTTATTGTAAGTATATCAATTTTTTAATTGTAATATTTGCTAGATACATACATGATTCATATATGTTTTTTTATTGTTATATGATGATCAGATTCTCATCAAACTAAGGTTACTCCACTACCTCTGACATTTTCCTATGGAAGCATCTAGTTCCTCATCAAAATCCTTAGCATTAGTCCATGCTGATATTTGTGGAACTATGCATACATCTTCTCTAAGTGGGTCAATTTACTTCTTCTATATAGTAGATGAATTTGTTCAGTAAACTTCCATTTATTCCCTAAAACATAAAAAGGATGCACTTTCCAAGTTCAAGGAATGGATAGAGATAATTTAAGAAGTCTTTCCAATTTTCTTGAAGACCTTCAGATCAGATGGAGATAGTGGATTTTTCAGCCGCCCTTTCTCAAAGTATTTGAAGCAAGAAGGTCTTAAGGACCAAGAAATGAAGGATACTCAGCAAGATATTTATATACAAAGGATTGGGAAGTGATATTGTTTTCTTGAGTGAATTGATGCTAAATTGTGGTGGGTTATTTCTAGACTTTTACTTCTCGAGGATGAAATATGCATGGTTAGATGAGATGGATGTTGATGATATTTGCCAAAGAAGTTTAAAAATAGAAATATGAATCTATAACGAAACAATCTATATATGATTTGCTGATCTCTTAGCCAGTATCTATCTTTTATTGTATATATGGAATCATTGTGCAAATTTTTCTTGATACATTTGATCATGTTGTAGCTTAGTCCACAATTGATGATTGATGTATTATTTATCTTATTTACTACAAACCCATTTCAATGAGTATATTCATACATATGAATAGGCTTAGTGCATGTGTATCCATATGTGCAAATTCTATGTATGTATATGTATGATTGAGTACACATGTATATGTATGCATGTGTATGTGATTGTACATGAAACTGTATGTGTGCACTACACATGTGTCTTATATTTGAGCATATATGTATTTGCATTATATGTATATACATGTATGGGTACATAGAAGTCAATGGTTATTGATGAGCATGATGTGAATATGTTTGCATTGCTTGATGATTTACATTGCATGCATTGACTCTATTGATAGGAAAATCTCCTTTTTTATATTGTTCCATTTCTACCACAAGATAAGTGCAATGCATCCTATGTCTTCGAATCTTTTTGCAGCGTATGAAAAGTTGGTTTCTTCTTGCCTATATGCACAAGAGAGAATGCCTACAATATTGAAGATGATGAAATATCTATTTTTTCTAATTATGTATATATACTAATATATTACCTAATACCCTAAATTTGTATATTTACATAGATATTTGAATATAATTTTGTATCTCTTTATGTATATAAACTAATATATATCCTAAAAATCTAATTTCTTTTTGCCAAGACAAGTCCCTAAGCCATCATTTGTTTTTGTTTATGTATGTTGTAGTGCTTCCACAATCCGAAACTATCCCCAATGAAAAGCTTCCAATC
Organism: Ceratopteris richardii; assembly: GCA_020310875.1. NCBI lineage: Eukaryota > Viridiplantae > Streptophyta > Polypodiopsida > Polypodiales > Pteridaceae > Ceratopteris > Ceratopteris richardii. The sequence goes on along the minus strand of CM035406.1, from coordinate 150,439,012 downwards.
ACTCAAGAAAATTAGAAAAAGAAAAGAAAAATTGTGCACAAGATGAGAAAATGAGATGCAACATAGAAGATAAGATGTGATAAAGGTAAGGGGAACATCTGATAGTATAAAACAAATCTAGCATATGATTAATGTGGTGAATAAGGAGCTAGGGCTCATGAATAAGGAAGTGCCAATCTATGAGGAAAGAGATCTATCCACAAAATGAAGTATGCCCAAAGCTTTGTGGAAAGCTTCAAACTTTTGTAGGGTAGAGCCTTTGTGAAAAGGTTTACAATATTATCCTCAGTGGAAATGTCTACCAAACTCATCTCTCTAGAAGAGAACCTCTCCCTTACATAATGAGAATTCAGCTCAATGTGCTTTGTACAAACATGGAACATAGGTTCCCTCCCCACTACCAATGCACTCTGAGTGTCAAAGAAGATGCATCAACAAATTTGACAAACAAGCCAATCTTGGCTGATGCTCAAACTGACAATAAAGTTTTCTTGATACTTGTTACATACAAAGCATCTTATATTGTGAAAGAAATACCATCAGTAGTAGTTAGAATGTTCTTACAAACTCCCATTATAGGACAAGAGGAATTCTTTGGGCATGTGATAGTATTCCTTGTAAGGGCTACTAAAGAAGCTACACATACATATGCATACACACATGCATATGCATACACACATACACACATGCATATGCATACACAAATGCATATGCATACACACATACACACATACACACATGCATATGCATACAAACATGCATATGCATACACACATACACAATGCATACACACATACACAATCCATATGCATACACACATGCATATGCATACACACATGCATTTGCATACACACATACATATGCATACACACATGCATATGCATACACACAATGCATATGCATACACACATACACACATGCATATGCATACAAACATGCATATGCATACACACTTGCATATGCATACACACATGCATATGCATACACATTCATATGGATACACATTCATATGGATACACACATACATATGCATAGACACATGCATATGCATACACACATGCATATGCATACACACATACACACATGCATATGCATACACACATGCATATGGTTACACACATGCATATGCATATGCATACACACATGCATATGCATATGCATACGCACATGCATATGCATACACACATACACACATGCATATGGATACAAACATGCATATGCATACACACATGCATATGCATACACACATACACAATGCATACACACATACACAATGCATATGCATACACACATGCATACGCATACACACATACATGCATATGCATACAAACATGCATATGCATACACACATGCATATGCATACAAACGTGCATATGCATACAAACGTGCATATGCATACACACATGCATATGCATACAAACATGCATATGCATACACACATGCATATGCATACACACATGCATATGCATATGCATAAACACATTGGATCAGATGGGATCTTCACATTGGATAAGATTGGATGTCCACATACACCTTGGGGAGCACATCACCATGATGAGTCCAAAATATATCACATACGTAATGGAGCTCCAGTCATGGATACAACCAGAAAATCAATGCATCAGCGCATTCGACAACTTTGCTCCATAGAGTTTGGACATTCTGTAATGTTACAATGGAGCGAATAGGATAGGGATTCCAAAAATTATATCACACAGTCGATATATGAAGAGTACCGGCTAGCACCTAGGAATCCTAGTGTGAGTTTGGAATGGATTCAGCATACGACACATGAGGTGATGTCTCATTGACGGTCCGAAGCTCGGGATGCTTTTAGAGCAGGCTTACCAAAGCCTGTGTGGTTAGATGTTGAAGAGTGGGAATTGATTTGGGATGAGCAGCAACATACTCCTAATCGATATCGTCAATAGAGAGATGCGGCGGCCACACATTTGGATACGGTTTAAAGGTCGCATTTAGGTAGCGACGGATACGAGAGTATGCACTACCAATTTGTAAGTATCATGTTAATTATTGAATTTGTTTGTGTTAAGCACATCATGTATGTTAATCTAACATTTTTCATATTTAATATAGGAGTTGGTAGTGGGTCGTCCTCCGACGCGAACCAAAGAATCTTATGGATATCGTCATGGATTGGCTGCACTGTTGCAAGACTTAGAGGAATGTGGTGCAATCATTTCATGGGAGAGTCTATGATTAGGTAAACTTATAGCTTGGTTTCATATTTTTAGTTGTTGGTTATAAATTTCTTGTCAATTTGTCTCATTTTACACATATACTTTGTTGCAAGATTGTAGGTGTAAAGGTTTTGATCCCCTTACGTATATGTATGGTAGTGCTTTGACACAATTTTGTATTACACTCCTATGTGGCAATGATGTACCATAATTTTGTATTCGATTCCTATATGGACGTGCTTGTATTCTTGCATGTAAATGCATGTAAGTGCACGCACGTGGTGGCATTCTTCTTTCATGCACCAAACTCAAATCAAGCAATTCTTGAGCTTGAGGATGCATGCTCTGAATCATCCATGCACAAAAAATCTACTTGCTAGCATTTTTAAAAAAATATATAATGGTTCTTGTGCATAAACTTGAGGATTAACTATAGTTTTCAAGAAAGAAGAATGTATTTATTGCACGAAAACATTCTTTGAAAAGGAGAAATAAACCAACAATCATTTTGTTTTTAGGCATGAACTTCTAGATGCATGCAAGTGCTTGATGTATTTCCCAATACTTCTATATCCATTTAACTTTCATTGAGTTCATAGCATTTGCAATCATTCTTAAAAATTGAAGAATACTACCATGCTTCAATAATATTTAAATGCAGGCTACGTGAAAGCAACAAATAAAGCAAGTATTGAAATGAAAACATAAACTTTGAAAATACTTATCTCCCAATTAAGCTACATCCTTCCATTGATCCTCGAGAAGAACCATTCTCCATCCTTGAGGATTATTTTGCCAAGTTTAGTCATCCCATGGTTTGTACCTATAGAAGAGATAATCTTCATCATTTATGACTTCAAATATTAGATGGAGTCCAGCATCACCATGAAGGGTTGTTGAAAAAGTAAAAAATGATACAAGTTTGATCCCTCTCTATACCATCTCATACTTTTGGCTTTGAGTTTGAATCCGGGCTTGTGTTAATGCTAGAAATCCTTATTTTGGCTACAAATATTTCTTATTATTATGTCAATGGTGAATTTTACCCTATCTCATGCCGTGGTAGGCCTGGCTTTCAAAACACATGCTGCGTGGAATGTTGAGGCATCAATCCCTTTTGGTTGCATCATCTTTGTAGAAGCCACCATATTCTGCATTGCCTACAAAGTTTGTTTAGAACTAGTGGATATTGACTACACATGCACCTTGCTCTCATGGCTAGAGAAGAGAGCTACACATCTGGTCCTCCTAGGTTCAAATCTACGCTACCACCAGCTGTAGAAGGTTTGTTTTTGTTTGTATAGAAGCTTCTCTAGCACCTTCCAGAATCAACTCTATATCTCACAAACACAACGTGCTAGTAAGGTGGATAAGGAAAAGCTCACTGCATTGGGTGGTCATCGCTTTGATGCCCATACTATGCACAGTGTACACCTGACGTAGATCATAATCTCTCTAGAAGTTTTTCACTTCCAAATCGGGGTCATGGAAGTGATTCGCCAAGAGAATTCGGGAGGAATATCTGTCAGTCATATGTAGATAATGAGAAAAAAAAGTTCAAAAGTTCTTCCAGAGGACCAATAACTAATGAAAAGGATGAAGATCATGTGGGGATCTCAATGGGAGCTTGATAAGAAAATGATAGGCCCCTCCAAGGTCTTCATGGAAGCTCTAGCTTTGATACCAATGCAAGAGACTAAGAATTATGACCACCACGTGCTAGAGAGATGACTCCTCTCCCAACCTTATGCCCATATATATAGCTCCTTGAATCAATGAGGACCACAAATGTAACTAAATTCCACAAGTGCATGTGCAATATCCTCCACTCCTTTCATATCTACCACTAGAGTCTAGTAGTGGTTGGAGTGATCTCGACCACTACTTTGGCACCTTCCACTAGAGTCCACAAGTGGTTGGTGTACTCGCCTCTCAAGTTAAGTCTTGCTAAACTCAAGTTATCTCATGTTAAATTGAGTTAGAAGGCTCTAGAGCTCTTTGGACAAGACTCTCTCCCCATGCTCCACATGGGAGTTGAACCCAAGACGTCTGCCTTCACAACCTTAAGACTTAACCACTAGGCTAAGTGGTTTACTTGTTTGTTATCCTTAAGTATATTCTCCAGATCTTTGGCCATACACATGGGTGACCAAATCGTGTTCAATTTCAAAAATGTCTGAACCGATCGGACCCTTAGATCATTGAGTTACTTTATTACAGCTCTAAGTATATTAAAATACGAAATCAGCATGGATTTTTCTTTGTGTACATATAGCCATATATGCCTAGAAAGGCCATCTCATATGGTAGAAAGCTTAAGTAATCAAGGAATGATGGTATCTATATACCCTCACAAACTATCTTATCTATATGCATATGCCTGAGCATCTTTGCCATCCCAAGAAAGTTGCTCTAAAGAAGGTGCAACAGAAACCACAACATGAACAGGAACCTAAAGATTATCATATTCAATGCCATCCACATCTCCTTCAGTAATTATATTTGCAAGCGTACTAGGCCAAAATGAGCTTTGATCATGATTTCAGCACCATGTTGTGAAGCCGTTTTGAGCACCTAATCACCTTGAGTATGTTCACTAATTTTTGTGCGATTCTGAGACTATGATCGGAGGGGTGTCGACAATCCCTTAATGAAGAGGTGACCTACTATGGTACTGATTGTTGGACTTTGACATCTACGAATCTATATGAACAACAAAAGGAAGAAGAAGAAGAAGAAGAAGAAGCTTGGAGCACAACACACAATATTGAATATATTACCAAGGGAAGCTAGAAAGATAAGTGCACCTTTAGGGTTAAATGCAGGTGAAAAACCTTCTAAAGAGGTAAAATCATTCTCCAGTGGTCCTAGTGTCTTCACACGCATCATTGCCAAAATATATCAACAACTATAGTTACTAGTATTAATAAAAGTACTAATAATGAACTATTTCTTAGTACTATGACATTTAGAGCACTTTCTTTGTTCTTTCCATGGGAATTGTTATGCATCACACACCATTACAATTTAGTCATTTGAAATGAAAATCAAAACACATATGCTCACATGCCAATCATTTGTGGTATAGACTTTGGCGAATGCATTGAGTTGAGGAGACAGAGACCTGCCATTGACTGGAATTATGGAGCTCATTTTACATATTAATAGATTTTCATGCTTGAAAAAGAACTCTTTAAAGCACATGAAAACCTCAAGTTCTTACTTACTTCAATAGATATAGCCATGCATGCTTTTAAATTTCATCCATAAAATTCACCAAATGTGGGACCGTAAGCATTATTGTAAACATGCCATAGTTTACGCTTAACTCTTACACTACCATTATTGTGAACGTCGGTACACCCAGTAGAGTGATCGGTATAGGCATTGGTATTACCGATGCTCATACTGTCACATATACCGACGCTTATACCGATGCGTATACCGATGACTATACCGGCATTATGTTTTTGACCGCGACACCGACGTCGCAGAAAAATTATGCCCGTTCATTTTCGTCGGTAGCAGCCTCGGTATACTCTCGATATGTTGTAGTCAAGTAGCTACCTCGAGGAGTTTATATATGAATCCCTCTAGTGCTTAAGTCTAAGCACTTGCTCATGGTTTTTGATTTTTAAAATCCCTTTCAGGATAGGTAAACCTTATGTTGTACCTTCCATAGACTTAATTACTATCGACACCATCATAGTCTACATAATTGAAACATTTCATTCTATTTAGACTTCGAACAAATTACTTGTTTCACACTTTTCCATTGGATAAATGGAACTTGAGTGAAAAATTCATAAAAGAAATTCGATTGCCAATACTTGGGAAAATATCAAAGTAATTCCAATCACAATTTCCTCGACAAACCTTTCCAATATTGATCAATTCTTATTGATCATGCGAGGAAATAAAGACTTAATCTTTACCATTTAAGATCTCTCAAAAATTTTTAAGCTTTTGGCTTACCTGTAAGATTTTTAGAGATCTTTTTCCAACTCAATTCCAAGCATGTACTAATGCCTTTCAGATTCTAGAGCTAAGAATCTTTGATACACCTCCAGGTCATACCAACAATTGGACTTTCAGTACCACTTCTTGTGGTTTGGGAGTTCTAGGGAACTACCTGTTGTTGAACGAGTTTGAAGAATTTCACTCTCACTAGTTCGGAGAATATTATTCTTCAAGGACCTAAGACTCATTCAAGGGAATAAAATAACCTGAGCAAATGATTCATCTTGGAGTCTTTTGCAATGCTAAATATATATTCTTGAAAGAAATTCTCCGCTTTCAAACAATATCTAGAAGCCTTACTAATTCATTTGTGTTCATTTCTTGTGAATCAAAGTAGAGGATAAATATCACCTTAAGGAGACAATATTTATTATTATTGGTCAACCATTAGATTTTATTAGAGTACTTTTAAACATATTTTGGTAATCAAAATTATGTTTAAAGTCCAAGACTCTATTGACGATTGATCCAATAGTAATGCTATTATAAACATGTATATGTATGCATGCCTATGTGATTGTACATGCAACTCTATTTGTGCACTACACATGTGTTTATATGTGAGCATATATGTATTTACAATATATACATATACATGTATGGGTACATAGAAGTCAATGGTTATTGATGAGCATCATGTGAATATGTTTGCATTTCTTGATGATTTACAGTGCATGCATTGACTCTCTTGATAGGAAAATCTCCTTTTTTATATTGTTCAATTTCTACCACAAGATAAGTGCAATGCATCCTATGTCTTTGAATCTTTGTTTAGCCTATGAAAAGTTGTTTTCTTCCTGCCTATGTGTAGAAGAGAGAATGCCTACAATATTGAGGTTGATGAAAAATATATTGTTTCTATTTATGTATATATACTAATATATATCCTTAGATTGATTATCATTTGATTACTCCATGGACAATACATATGTCCAAAGCTAAATCTAATTTATTGGCATGCTTAGACTCTCTAAATTCTTGAATAGGATGTATGGATTCTTACTAAAATGCTTTCTTGATAAAACAATGAGTTGTATGCTCGATATGGAAATATTCCCATATGCTCATTACTTAGCAAAATTTTATTTGAAACTTACATGTCTAATCGAAGTGATAAAACAACACCACTACCTATTGACATGCGATTGAAATCGGAGAAGAACATGATATTCACCCAAGGGAATAAAGTCCTTCTTGAGTTCCAAATGCGGCAATCATGTCGAAAGTTGTATATGTTTAGGGGCAGAATAGAGAAGAAAACATGTAACAAAGAAGAAAGTGGCCTCATATACCTAATTGTCTTTACATGACACCACCACCATATCCTAACAAAACAATAATGAAGCTTGAATTTATGTGGATTGAAGAAAATGCATAAAAGGGGGTAATCCAAAATATTTATGAAGAGCCCTTTACTTCGTACATCATAATGTCTTTGTGCAAAGTAAGATTATCCCCTTGTACATAAATACGCAAATTGGATATCTGAAAAGGAAGTCTCATCTTGACCTCACTTAGCTGAACTTTGTTGTGTTTTGTGTGACAATAATATACTTAATTCACTATAATTGAGCATGAAGGGTAATTGCAAGTGAAATTGAATCATGAAAATGAACTACTATCACCACAATCAACTATAATATCTCAAAGTACACACATTTATCTAAATGGTATGAAAGCTTCTGTGTACTCAACTCCACAACTAGAATTGGTCACAATGCATTGCTTATTTCTTAACCACGAAATTTGTAGTATATATCATAATGAGAGATCTATGGTTTTTATGTCTCACAATATTTAATTAATAAGCCCTTGTTTAGGAATATTAAATTACTCAACAACATTTGATGTCAGTCCGTTGCTCCTTATGTGCTTCACATTCTTAAAGGGATTGATTATCATGTGATTAGGGGCATGGACAATAATTATAGCCAAAGTTAAATGTAGTTCATTTGCATGCTTAGACTTTCTAAATTGTTTGAACATAATGTATGATGCTCACTAAATGCTTGTTGGAAAACATTGAAATCCAAATGTATCTATCTCAAATCATTTAATCAAAGACCACAAATAATTAGATAAGATATTTATTAAAAGAAAAGATTTGCAAGTGTTTTTTATGAAAGTTCTTGGATATTGAGCATCCTTTGTGCTACTAATATTAGTTTTTCTTGCACTATATTTTATATTGTAGGAGTCATAATTGGAAACCTTTCCTATGTTTTGGGAATATAAACTCTTAATGCACTGCCATTAAAATAAAATCATGCTAAAGAGTGAACACACTACATTTTCCTTTATCGTCTTCTCTCTTTTCATTCACCCTTGAATGACAAAAAAGAATTTAATATCAAGAACATAGGCAGTCAATTTCCTAAGGAAAACAAAAGTAAAGGGGAAATATGACTTAGAATCTAGGAATGAATTGGATTGATGGGTCAAATAAGCAATATCATTGACTTAGCTAAAATTGGAAAAGGTTAGTATGGTTGGTGAGGTGAAAGTGAAGATTGGAAAAGTTAATCTTTTAGAATATTTATGTGTTAATTGGATAGTGTATATGAATGGTTTGAAAGTTTGAAGGTCAAAAAACTTTTGAGGTGGAATAAAAAGAGAAAGAAAAAGTAGTTAGGATTTGACAAAGAGATTCAAGGGTTTTCCATAATAGGAATTACTCTTATTGACACTAAAGTTTTGCATAAACAAGATATTAACTTCATTTCCATCACAAAGAAAGTTATCTCAAACCTAGACTCTCCTTAATTGATAAACGTAAGACTCTTCCAAAGATAATACTTACTCCACGTGAAGATCACTTTCCCGGTTCCTTTCCAAGAACATATTGATATAAATGGTGCATCTAATGTGAAGGGGGGAGGTTAGTCACAATCTAATATGATATAACATTTCTTCTTATGTTTCTATGGTTATAAAGCAGCTATTCAAATGGATTTGATTTCTCAACAATTCAGGTTTCAACATGATGAGAAGAGGAGACATTTCATTCAATCGTTTCAAGAGTGTGTTTTTAAAAGAAGTAGTTATTATAATGGTAAAATATGTACATGATTCTTTAAGGTGTATGAAGTCAAAGCCAAGTACGTTTGTGTTAAGGTTGTGCCCATGAAAGATCAAGAGCTTTGTGAGAATTTGGCATATGTTTCTCACTTGCATCTTTGGGACCAACTCGTTCAATAAACACCAACTATATAGTCCTAGTTCAAGACATTGCTCCTCAGTATGTTCGTGCGTGAGGATATTGATAAAACGAGGTGGAGGACATTTCATAAATGCTTAGACAAAATAAAAAAACAATCAATCTTGGAACTCAAAAGACAAGATGGGTATCCGAAAGGTATTAAAAACTATCACTATCTTGATGCAAAGTGGATATGAAAGGTGGAAAAGGTTTCTTCCCACAATGAAAAGATATGGAACCTTAATCTGGTATTACATAGGGATATAATCATGTTTGAGAGGTAGTAAGAAGATACATGGAGTGACAAAGGATGATGATGAGGTTTGTGCAAGATTGGTAGAAGGACTTGCAAGAGGAACAAATACAAGCAAGAGAAAAATTTTCTTTAAATCAGTAAGCTAGTCCTCCAACTACAATTGCTAAAGAATCTTTGCCTCCTAATACAATGAAGAAGATTTTAAGCAAAAATGCGATTTAAAAACTAATCTACACCCCCATTATTCTGGTAGTGAAAGAATCGACTTATCGTCCTCTCACGCAAAAAATATTGAGACTATAGAGACACCTAGTGTTAAGAGGTTAATTTTGTATGACTCTTTGGATTAGAGTTGATAATCATGTTACAGTTTTAGAGATTTTGTCTCTTAATATTTTTTATTTAGTAAAGATATTTCTTTTGCAATGCCAATGTTATGCAAAAAAAAGAAATATTTATTCTGATAAAGAAGGCATGAAGGTATTTTTCCCCAACACTCCAAAACAATTTGCATCTACCTCTCATGTTTCCATATATCACTACAATGAATGCGAGGGCATAGTGATAGTTAAACATGACACATTTTTGTCACTACATGATTGTGAATTTTGTCGGATGGGGCGTCGAGTGTGCGTCATCATTTAAATGATGTTTTCCTTGACATTATTCCTGATGTTGTTTCTCATGTTTTGAGTGACACTCATGAGAACGTTGCTACAATAGTATCTCTTATGCGATTAAAAAGATAGCATTGTATATGGGATGCTAATTTGCATCTTATGTGATGCAGCGTGGCATCGATGCTCAATGAATTGCATGATCATATACACAATGCTTCTACATCGCTTATGTGATGGTAAAGTCTGATAAAAGTAAAGAAAAAACATCCAATCACTCTTCGATTCTCATTTTACATGCAACTAATGGAAGAGCTGTCCAATGTTTAGATCTATGCTTTGCTTTCAAGCTCCAACAATCTCTTTCGAATATCTGTCTTTTCTATCTCTCTCTCATACTCTCTCTCTCCCTCTCTCTCTCTCTCTCTCTCTCTCTCTCTCTCTCCCTTCCCACTTTCTACCTCTTTCTCTTTCAATTTCTATTTCTCTCTCTCTCGCTCCACTCTTCTCTCTTTTGATCGCTCTCTATCTCTTTCTCTCTCTCTATCTCTTTGTCTCTCTTTATTGTAGTCTATTCAAGAAGTTCACCAACCATAAAATATGGCTTATTATTGTAAGTACATTTCATTGTTTGTACATGTAATAGGCCTCTTTTCTAGTGAAATAAATCATTTTGAACTTTCTGTATTTCATTGTGGGGATAATGCTTAGAACGAATAATTAGGTCATTTTATGCATGTAGGAAAAATTTTGGGTTGACAAGTTTCATATTCTCTCTCTAGACCTTAATTGCATCATGTTTTCCAGTGGGATTTTGAAGGTGAAGATGAAAGAATTAAGGAAAACTCTGTATGAGGGAAAGGTAGAGCAAGTAGAAGAGAATAAAAGTGCCTGTGTGAGATTTTTGTGAATCATGTTCTAAGTACCTCGTTCAGGGTCCTACGTTTAGTTCTGCTATTTTTGACAGGTATGCTAAAGAAAGGAAGTACACTACGATCGCATGGCTTTTTGCGAAAGTTTTGGAGAAACTCGACTTTTTCTAAATTTGGTGGATCACACACTTCTTTGGGGAGCACGAATGCGATCAAACAGAAAAAGATAAGAAGGCCTGTGCATCAACACGGAGGACACACAGAAATCTGAGAATTACCTTGTGATTGAGAGTGTGATTGAGAGATAGAGTGAGAGTGAGAGTGTGATTGAGAGTGCGAGTGAGAATGCGATTGTGATAGCTCGGGGGTGGTCGGGAGGTAGAGGCTTCATCAAGAAGCTATTCTCCAAAGCTACTGTAACCATTGATTCACATCTATAATATCAGAATTCTTCCTTCTCTACGTCATATTTGTTCTACTCTTCCGCATCAGATTTTCTTTTACCTTGTGCAATCTCTGTGTTCTTCTCTCCACTGTTATTTCTGAGTAATCGAAAGATTGTGATTGGGGATAGATTGTGATTGAGGAAACACTACAGTACACCATTTAAAATATTTGATTGTCATTAATTAACATAATCACACTTATTGATCCACATGCATCTATACACATATACATGAACATGTGTGCTCACACTTATACACACACATACATATGCACACACACACATACACATGCATATGCATATTCACACACATACATGCACATACACTTGAACATACACATACATATACACATACAGATACACACACATACACAAACATACACATATGCATATACACAAACATATCTACGAGCACATATACACACATGCATGCATTATTGCATATACACATACACACATAAACACATAATAATTATACATATTCATATGCACATTCACATGCATGTTCATAGACATTGATGCAAATGGAGATGAATGCACATGCACATGTATGCTCATACATATACACATGCATATATGTACATATGCATACATACACATGCACATACATACATATGTGCACACATACACATGCACATACATACATATGCACATACATATGCACATACATACACTTACACATACATATGGACATACATACATATACTAACACATATGCAAATACATACACATATGCACTTACACTTCTACATACACATGCACATACATACATATACACACAAATACATGTACACATGCACATACACACACATGTGCATATACACTTACACATACACATGCACATACATACATATACACACTGATATACGTACACATACACGCATATGCACACATATACACATGCATATATACCTACACATAGACATACACATACATACATGATACACTTGTATACATACACATATACACATACGCATGCACATACACACATATACACACACACACATGATGGGGGAAGTATCTCAACCCCTAAGCAACGACGAAGCATGAATGACCTCCACAGGTATCCTTCTTTGACCTCTGCACACCATACTCAAAGCTTTTGTAGAGAACTCCAGTGAACTTTTGTAGAACTATAGTAGACACCAAGAGATTTCCAACAAGACAAATTGTACTTCAAATGGATGCTTACACAAAGAGAAACAATGTCTACAACATGAGCTAGTTGAATGCTCACAACTGCTAGTCAAGCAGAGACCTCACTTCACTCCAACAAGCTTTTCTCCGAGATTATACAAAGAATGAATCTCAAAGTTGGGTCAACCTTAGAGCTCTCTAATAGCTACCCAATGACACCAAAATCATAGCAAATGGATAAATAGAGAAGGAGAACTAGCCCTTACAACAGAGAGCAAAATATCTCCAACAGAGCCTACACACAGAAAGAGATATCAATCATACAACTTCACTAAAATGAATGTTGCTCCCAGAGTACTCAGGGAATGCTCCACAGAATTTGTGAGCATAAAATAGACTCTAATAGCTATCCAATGAGACAGTAATTACATCAAATGGATACAATATGACGGAGAACCAATGCTAACAACTCACGGGTAGAGAGTTGCAACACTGCCTGCGCACACACATAGATATGCCTACTAAAAGAAAACAAACAAGGAAGCAAGGGGCTAGCTTAAGCAAGGGGCTAGCTTAAGCAAGGGGCTTGCTTATCAGAACTCGAGCACTTAGTTCTCACTTAACATGAGCTAAAACTCTAAGAAAATGGCCCAAAAGATGTCGGGATACATGCTGCTTTTATAGTGAGAAGTGTGCCCCTAAAATCTAGGAACTACCTTTCCAAATCAGCCTCCTAACTTGGAGGAATTAGTTGAGATGACTTGCGGAGTGGTTGAGTGACTTTTCTTGATGGAATCTCGTGGATTTTGGCTTCCTTTGATTGCTCCACATGTCCATAAAAGATTCCCCACGAATTTGTACCTTGAAGCTTGACTTTTAACACTCCCCCTCAAGCTTCAATTCTTCGTCCTCATCCAAGCTCCTTCATGTTGATGCATTGCTTGAATTTTGAAATCTTCATTCCAAAGCCTTTGTAAACATGTCAGCCACTTGGTCCTTGGTACCAATATGATGTACTGAAACTTCCTTTGATATCATCTTTTCCGTTATGAAGTGACAGTGCACTTCAATATGCTTGGTTCTAGCATGATAGATAGGATTCGATGCTAGATGAATGCTACTCATATTGTTACAAAAAAATTGGATATGTGTCAACCTGCAGATTAAGATCCATAAATAACTTCTTAATCCACATTAGCTCACATGTGACTTGAGCCAAAGCTCTATACTCAGCCTCGGTGGAAGATAATGCCACCAGTGGGTTGCTTCTTTGAAATCCATGAGATGAGCTTGCTACCTAGCATGACTAGGTAACCACTTGTACTTCTTCTATCCTCCTTGGAACCGGCCCAATCTGCATCAGAATAAGCTTTGACCTGCATATCATCATCAAATGAATAGAACAATCCTTCATTTATAGTGGCCTTGAGATATCGTAACATTCTTCTTGCAGCTTGCAAGTGTGTAGTCCTTGGACTATGTATAAATTGTGATAACACTACAACTCCATATGCTATGTCAGGCCTAGTTATTGTGGCATAATTGAAAGACCCTACAATAGAGCGATAAAAATTTACATCCTCTAATTGCTCTCCATCAATGGAGCTTAGCTTTACATTAACTTCCATGGGATTTGAAATAGGCTTGCAATGTAGCATCGCAAACCTCTCAAGTAGGTCTAGAATATACTTCCTTTGTATGAGCATAATACCTTCTTCTGTGTATACAACTTCAATGCCAAGAAAATACCTAAGATCTCCAAGACCAGATATCCTAAACTCCTTTCCAAGCTTTGCCTTGATCTCCTCAATGCCCTTTGTATCATTACCTGTAATGATAAGATCATCTACATACACACACATGTAGACTACAAGTTCTCCTCTTTGTTTGATGAAGAGAGATGGATCCGCCTTGCATTGATTGTAACCACATTTGATCAAATAGTCCACCAATCTTTGGTTCCAAGCCCTTGGAGCTTGCTTTAGGCGATTAAGTGCCTTCTTCAACCTACAAACATTATGTGGAAACTCTTTATGAACGAAACCTAGTGGTTGCTCCATGTATACCTCTTCTTCCAAGTCTCCATTGAGAAAGGCATTCTTGATATCCAATTGGAAAAGCTTCCATCCTTTGCTAGCAGCCATTGCAATGAGTGTCCTAATGGTGCTCATCTTTGCCACGGGGCTGAATGTCTCTTCAAAGTCCACTCCATAGGTTTGTTCAAAACCCTTGGCCACCAATCTTGCTTTGAACCTAGCAATAGATCCATCTGAATTCCTCTTTACTTTATACACCCACTTATTACCTATTACCTTCATGTTCTCCTTCTTGGGCACTAGAGTCCATGTTTGATTTTCCTCAAGTGCGTGGATCTCTTCTTGCATTGCCTCTTTCCATTCGGTGTTCCTGCTTGCATCTTCATAGCAATCGGGCTCATGATCTTCTACTAATTTGTTCATATATGCATAATGTATTGCCATGTATGAATCATAAGTAAACCTTTGAGTTGGATACTTAACTCTAGAAGACTTCCTTTCTTCACCTTTTGGAGGAATAAACTTCCTTTGCCTTGGGAACTTGATCTCTTTCTTTGATGTGGCTTCTTTCTCCATCATGTGTCCTTCATCATCTTCAACTTCATTACCTTGTTCATGCAACTCCACCAATGTTGCTTTGCCTTTGTTGACTGATTGTGCTTCATAGCTTGATGAAGATCTCCCCCTCCATGGTGAGTTCATGCTTGAACTATCTTCATTGATGGAACACCTTGGGCCGCTTAGCTCTAGGTCGATTTGTTCTTCATCATGTCTATGCTTTTCTTCTTCATAGTCCTGCATACAATCATACTTCTTATACCAAGGGAGTAGCTCATCAAATGCTACATCCCTTGATATCCTCAAGTCCTTTGTGTTTGGGTTGAAGCACCTGTAACCTTTATGATCATTTGAATATCCTAGAAACACACACTTTTTTGCCTTTGGTTGTAGCTTGTGCCTCAATTCACTTGGCACATGTACAAGTACATCCAAATATCTTCAAGTGGGAAATAATATCTTCTTACCATAATAGGCTTGATATGGTGTCAAGCCATGGATCCCTGAGGTAGGAGCCCTATTCATAAGATACACGGCGGTATTTGCTGCATCACTCCAAAACATGTTAGGTACATTCATCTCATTAAGCATTGTTGTAGCAATCTCGCCAATGTATCTATTCTTTCTCTCTACTACTCCATTTTTTTGGGGTGTGTACCTGCATGTTACTTGCCTCTTGATGCCTTGATCCATTAAAAAATCAGAAAACTCATTGGAGAAATATTCTCCCCCTCCATCGGACCTTAGCTTCTTGATATATGTACTTGTTTCCTTCTCTAACATTGCCTTGAATGCTTTGAAACATGTAAACACATCTGATTTGTTTTTGATGAAATAAACCCAAACCATCCTTGTGCAATCATCTATAAAAGTGACAAAGTACTTGTTACCTCCAATGGATTGCTCTTTGGTTGGACCCCACACATCTATATGTATCAACTCCAATGGATGTTGGCTTATGTAGCCACTCTTCTTGAATGGAAGTCTCGCTTGCTTCCCTAGTTGACAAGATTCACATAAATGCTTCATACCTTGTCCTTGGAAGTTGAGAAGACCTTCAACCAGCCTCTTGAATTGCATTTCCTTCATTCTTTGTATGTTGATGTGACCTATCCTCTTGTGCCACAAGTCCAACTCCGAAATCCTCTTGTTTCCATATGTGAAGTAGACATGTTGAGTGGAATGAGAATTTACCTCCAAAGTGAAGAGTCTCCCTTGCTTCTTTCCTCTTGCTATGACCTTGTAACCTTGCTTAGGGTTCTCCACAAAGCATCCACCTTTGTTGAACCTTACTTGATAGCCTCTTTCAACCATTTGCCCAACTGACACCAAGTTCTTTGTGATAGTAGGTACATGCAAGACATCCTTGAGACATCTTCCTTCCTCCTTGTCATCCAAAGCTACATCTCCAACATGGGAGATCTCATGGGTTGTATCATCACCTGTTTCTACATGTCCTTTACCCTTGGGAATATGTAGATTAGTAAACCAAGAAGCATTGCAACTCATATGGTTGCTACATCCACTATCAATATACCAAGTGTTATCTACTTTGCTTGAGATCCCATTCATGTGCATCATCAAGAGATTGTCATTTTTTGAACTTGTAGAAGCATAATTACCTTCGCCTTTGTATGAAGAACCTTGATTATAGCTCATTTGGTTTCCTCCTTGGTAGCAATCTCTAGCATAGTGGCCAAACTTGCCACATATGTAACATCCTTCGCCATCTTGATTCCTGTTTTGTTGATGCCGTCCTCCTCTTCCTCTTGTTCTTCCTCTCCCTCTTTGTGATGAGGTGCCTTGGTCGTGTCCTTGATTGCTTGAGTGGCCTTGCCTTCCTCCAAACCTTCCTTTGCCCCTTCCTTGTCCTCCTCTTCCTTTGCCCCTTTGATTACCTGCATAGAAAACTTGTGCATCCTTGCTTTTAGTTGAACTTCCACCTATGTTCATTTCTTCGGTGACCATGAGAGCAACCAATTGCTCAAAATCGGGACGATTATCCCTTACATAAACTGAAGTGGTAAAGGGTTTCCACTTCTCATCATCTCTCAAACCATTGAGAGTATAAGCCACAAGATTGTCATCATCTACGTGGCTTCCAATGGATCCCAATGCATCTCATAACTCCTTGACCTTAAGTATGTAGTCATTTATGCTACTCCCTGAGCTCTTCCTAAGGTTGTTGAGCTCATTCTTGAGGTGGATCTTCCTTGCTTTGGTGCTTGTTGAATAAAGCCTTTCAAGTGTCTCCCATACCTTCATGCTTGAATCCAAGTCTTGGATATGGCCGATCATGCTCCCAACCTAGGTCTTGGTTCACTTCCACTAATCAACCCCCAAAGGCCCTTGCCCATAAGATAGTTGGAGACCCTAAATCTCCGTGGTTGATAGTTCCCTTTGTCTAGCTTTTCAATTTGAGTGTTGAAGTCTCCCATATCTAGTCTCTGATACTTGACCTAGCCCTTGGCTAATGCTCCAATGTGTGTAAACTGAAAATGAGGCTCTGAGGTTACCTCAATCCAAAGCGTTCCTTAGATGGACACCTTGTGCTCTTGAAACTTTGAGTAGAATAGCTCCCCCTTGATGTGAGCTACCTCCAAGAAGCTTTTGTTGATGCAAATCTTCAACCACCAACTCCAAGAGGTCTTCTTGCTTGTATGTGATGCCTCCAAGATGCCCAAATGCTCTGATACCACTGATGGGGGAAGTATCTCAACCCCTAAGCAACGACGAAGCGCGAATGACCTCCACAGGTATCCTTCTTTGACCTCTGCACACCAAAAGTGCTCTTACTCAACGCTTATGCCGAGAACTCCAGTGAGCTTTTGTAGACCTGTATTAGACACCAAGAGCTTTCCAACAAGACAAATTTTACTTCAAATGGATGCTTACACAAAGAGAAACAATGTCTACAACATGAGCTAGTTGAATGCTCACAACTGCTAGTCAAGCAGAGACCTCACTTCACTCCAGCACGCTTCTCTCAAAGATTATACAGAGAATGAATCTCAAACTTACGTCAACTTTAGAGCACTCTACTAGCTACCCAATGACACCAAAATCATAGCAAATGGATAAATAGAGAAGGAGAACCAGCCCTTACAACAGAGAGCAAAATATTTCCAACAGAGCCTACACACAGAGAGAGATATCAATCACACAACTTCACTAAATATCAAATGGATACAATATGAGGGAGAACCAATGCTAACAACTCAGGGGTAGAGAGTTGCAACACTGCCTGCGCACACACATATGTATGCCTACTAAAAGAAAACAAACAAGCAAGCAAGAGGCTAGCTTAAGCAAGGGGCTTGCTTATCACAACTCCAGCACTTAGTGCTCACTTTACATGAGCTAAAACTCCAAGAAGATGGCCCAAACAAAGTCGGGATACATGCTCCTTTTATAGTGAGAAGTGTGCCCCTAAAATCTAGGAACTACCTTTCCAAATCAGCCTCCTAACTTGGAGGAATTAGTTGAGATGACTTGGGGAGTGGTTGAGTGACTTTTCTTGATGGAATCTCGTGGCTTTTGGCTTCCTTTGATTGCTCCACATGTCAATAAAAGATTCCCCACGAATTTGTAGCTTGAAGCTTGACTTTTTACAACACATACATATGCACACACACACATGCACATACACTTACACATACACATACTCATACATACACATTTGCATACACATACACATAGACACATGTATATGCATATAAAATAT
The DNA here is from genome assembly GCA_020310875.1 of Ceratopteris richardii. Taxonomy (NCBI): domain Eukaryota; kingdom Viridiplantae; phylum Streptophyta; class Polypodiopsida; order Polypodiales; family Pteridaceae; genus Ceratopteris; species Ceratopteris richardii. Next base: position 150,419,947 of record CM035406.1, on the reverse strand, counting down.
CTTTATGCACATATATAAACACACAGATACACACATACATATGCATATATTGACACTTACATAAATATAGATATATACATGGATGTGTATACATACATTTTATACACACACAACTACATGCACATAAATACATATATACTCACAAATACACATATAATATGAATGAATTATATAATTAAAGTAGTAAATCACATTTTAAATATAACAAAAATAATAATAATTCAAACAAGACTTTTCTTTAATTAGTACCATAGACACAATTCAAAACATAACTGAAAATGAGAAAAAAGATAGATATAAGAAAAGTAAGTATTTCAATGTAAAATATATATCCAATGTAATATATCAGTCACCATGATCATCCTCATTCACATTATCCTATAAATTCTAATTATCATGATCATCCTGATCATCATGATCATCCGCATGATCTGATGTGTTCGTAGTGGCAACATGGGTAGATTTGTGAGCACTCTTTGATGATGGAGATCATTTTGCTTATATCTGTCTCTCCACCATATTTTTTTCTACCATACATTATCTCCTATTATTTCAATCTTAAACAAAAGAAAGGAATCAAAATATAAAAAACTTTACATTTAAAACATGCATATACAAGCACACATACACATAGATAGTAAATACATACCCACACACATACATGTAAACACACATACATATACACACACATACATAGAAATTACATACCCACACACATACATATATACATACACATATACATGCATACACATATATATGCATACACATACACATGTATATAAGCTTACACATACATACATACACTTACAAATACATAGATACACACACATACAAGCATACACATACAAATATGCATACAATTACACATACATACATACCCACACATACACATATACGGACAAATACATGCATACACATATACATACATACACATACATAATGAATACATACCCTCAGACATACAAATATACAGACACACACGTACCCACAAACATACATATAGACACACACAAACATGCATACACATACACATATAGAGAGACTTACACATGCATTCATACACTTACATATGCATACACATACACATATGCATACACTTACACATACATACATACCAACACATACACATATACACATACGTACATGCATACACAAAAACATATACATACATACACATACATAGTAGATACATACTCACACACATACGTATACACACACACACACACCCATACATGCATTCCCATACACAAATACATATAATTACACACACATGCATATACTTACATATACATACACACATATATGTGTATACACATACACATATGCATACTCTTATACATATATACCCACACATACACATACACATACATACATGCCTACACAGACATATATACATACATAGTAAATACATACCCACATGCATACATATATACACACACATACATGCATGCACATACACATATACATACACTTACACATGCATACATACACTTACATATACATACACACATGTACATGCATACACTTACACATACATACATAAAAACACATAGACATATACACATACATACATGCATACAAATACACATATACATACATACACATACTTACTAAATACATAACCAAACACATGCATGTATACACAAACAAATACATGCATACACATACACATATACATACACTTACACATACATAAGTATACTTACATATACATACACACACATACATGCATACACACACACACACACATATATATATATATATATATATATATATATATATATATATATATATATATATATATATATGTATGTATATGTGTGTATGTATATAGATATACATACATGCATACACATACACTTACACATACATACATATCCACACATACACATACACACACACATACATGCATACACATATACTTACATATACATACATATCCACACATATACACACACACATACATGCATACACATACACACATACATACACACATAGAAGTACACAGACATACATACACATATACATACATGTATACATACACATCATAAATTTATAGTTTTTTATGTGTATTTATATATTAGAATGTGTATTTGTGTATATGTGAATATGTGTGTATGTGTAAATGTGTGTATGTGAATGTGTATGTGTGTAAATAATCATATTATTAATAACTAGTACCTTTATTTGCTCAAAATCAGATTCTGATCAAAGGGAATTCCACTATTGTCTCCTAATCATGCAAGGACTACTTATGGTAAGTATATCAAACTTTTAATTGTAATATTTGCTAGATACATACATGATTCATATATGTTTTTTTATTGTTATATGATAATCAGATTCTCATCAACCTAAGGTTACGCCAGCACCTCCGACATTTTCCTATGGAAGCATCTAGTTCCTCATCGAAACCCTTAGAATTAGTCCATGGTGATATTTCTGGAACTATGCATACACCTTCTCTAAGTGGGTAAATTAACTTCTTCTATATTGTAGATGAATTTGTTCAGTAAACTTCCATTTATTCCCTAAAACATAAAAAGGATGCACTTTCCAAGTTCAAGGAATGGATAGAGATAGTTTAAGAAGTCTTTCCAATTTTCTTAAAGACCTTCAGATCAGATGGAGATAGTGGATTTTTCAGTCGCACGTTCTCAAAGTATTTGAAGCAAGAAGGTCTTAAGGACCAAGAAATTAAGGATACTCAGCAAGATATTTCTATACAAAGGATTGGGAAGTGATATTGTTTTCTTGAGTGAATTGATGCTAAATTGTGGTTGGTTATCTATATATTGTTACTTCTCGAGGATTACATATGCATGGTTAGATGAGATGGATGTTGATGATATTTGCCAAAGAAATTCAAAAATAGAAAGATGAATTTATGACGAATCAATCTATGTATGATTTGCTGATCTCTTAGGCAATATCTATCTTTTATTGTATATATGGAATCATTGTGCAAATTTTTATTGATACATTTGATCATATTGTAGCTTACTCCACAATTGATGATTGCCATATTATTTATCTTATTTACTGCAAATCCATTTCAGTGATTTACTGCAAATTCTATGTATGTATATGTGTGATTTAGTAAACATGTATATGTATGCATGTGTATGTGATTGTACATGCAACTCTATGTGTGCACTACACATGTGTCTATATTTGAGCATAAATGTATTTACATTAAATGTGTATACATGTATGGGTACATAGAAGTCAATGGTTATTGATGAGCATCATGTGAATATGTTTGCATTGCTTGATGATTTACATTGCATGCATTGACTCGCTTCATGGGAAAATCACCTTTTTTATATTGTTCCATTTCTACCACAAGATAAGTGCAATGCATCCTATGTCTTTGAATCTTTTTCCAGCTTATGAAAAGTTGGTTTCTTCTTGCATATATGCACAAGAGAGATTGCCTACAATATTGAAGATGATGAAATATCTATTTTTTCTAATTATGTATATATACTAATATATTACCTAGTACCTTAAATTTGTATATTTGCATAGATATTTGAATATAATTTTGTATCTCTTTATGTATATAAACTCATATATATCCTAAAAACCTAATTTCTTTTTGCCAAGACAAGTGCCTAAGCCATCATTTGTTTTTGTTTATGTGTGTTGTAGTGCTTCCACAATCCGAAACTATCCCCAATGAAAAGCTTCCAATCACTCAAGAAAACTAGAAAAAAGAAAAGAAAAATTGTGCGCAAGATGAGAAAATGAGATGCAACATAGAAGATAAGATGTGATAAAGGTAAGGGGAACATCTGATAGTATAAAACAAATTTAGCATATGGTTAATGTGGTGAATAAGGAGCTAGAGCTCATGTATAAGGAAGTGCCAATCTATGAGGAAAGAGATCAATCCACAAAAGGAAGTATGCCCAAAGCTATGTGGAAAGCTTCAAACTTTTGTAGGGTAGAGCCTTTGTGAAAATGTCTACAATATTATCCTTAGTGGGAATGTCTACCAAACTCACCTCTCTAGAAGAGAACCTCTCCCTTACATAATGAGAATTCAGCTCAATGTGGTTTGTACAAACATGGAACAAAGGTTCCCTCCCCACTACCAATGCACTCTGAGTGTCAAAGAAGATGCATCAAAAAATTTGACAAACAAGCCAATCTTGGCTGATGCTCAAACTAACAATAAAGTTTTCTTGATACTTGGTACATACAAAGCATCTTATATTGTGAAAGAACTACCATGAGTAGTAGTTAGAATATTCTTACCAACTCCCATTAGAGGACAAGAGGAATTCTTTGGGCATGTGATAGTATTCCTTGTAAGGACAACTAAAGAAGCTACACTAGAGGGTAATATGTTTGCTTTCCCCACTATCAAAGTACCGAACATGTGAATCTACCATAGACATATATTGCTCATGACAAGATGGGCCAATAATTCCTATAATAGTAAATATCCATTCTTCATTCTACACAAGGTTTGCACACTCTACTCTAGCTGTAGAGATTTCTGCAACAACCATTCCAACCTCTTTCTTCTTTGCCTCCTTTGCAACTAGTTTTCAACAACTCTTTATGAAATGAATATTTCCTTTAAATATTTGCAAAAATATTTCATATTTTCTCTTGTCTTCTCATCTTTGTCTTCCTTCTTGAATTGTGCATCATTAGTAGATTTCTACTTACTAGTCGAGGAGTTTCATTTACCTTTGGTGTCCTGATCAGCTAAGAAAGCTTGATCTATAACATGCATAATGGACCTATTTTGCATGGACGACTCTTTGTGATACAAAATAAAGAATAAATCCTCGAATGTTAAGGCATTTGGATTGCCTTCAAACATCAATCAAAGAGTATAAGCAAATATTTCATATGAATTTGGAAGACCATAAACAATAGTCTACACAAGTGAACTATTTGGCAAGTCTTCATCTGAAAAAATCAACTGCTCCTTCAAATCTTTGATATTTTTCAAGAAGATATCCATAAGAATATACATTATTCATCTGCTCACTCTCCAACTATTTTTAGAGGTGAGCAACATGATCCTCATTTCTGGCTTGATATAAGAAGTGTATCCCAAGCATCCTTTGTTGTCTTATAAGCGTGAATTTGAGGGATAATGACATGCTTCAAAGACTAGACTATCAAGGCATGTGCCTTAGCATCTCTACAGTCAAAGGGAGTTGCTCTCCATTAGGTGCAATAGGATCTGCAACATGAACAAGAATCTTAAGATTATCATCTTCAATGCCATATGCATGAGCTTCAATAACTATATCCAGAGGTGTAATAGGTCATTTTTCAATACTTGCACAATATTCCAAAATCATTTTTCTATTAGTGCATGATGAATCATATATTCCCATAATGGGTAATTTGTTCCATCCAACTTGTCCTTAATAGCCAACATATGAAGAACATCATTGCTTTCAAACATGACCACTAACTAAAAAACCTGATGAAAAAACTGACTATATCTTGAAAACCAGAACACAACCACGCTCTCAAACTTTGGTACGCATGTAGCATAGTTGAGTTGCTTGTAATCAAGAACCAAACTTGTATATATAGTTTGCTCAAGAGGAGAAATTTGCCTACACGCACATTGTGTTAGTGTGTTCGGAGACCAGAAGGAGATTGAAATTTCCATGCCACAAAGCAAAGCTATTTTGAACTCCTAAAATCACCATGAGTATGGTCACTAATTTTTGTGTAATCCTAGGACCATGCTGAGAATGGTGTTAACAATGCCCTAGATTAAGAGGTGATCTTCTTTGATACCAATTGTTGGACTTTTAGGTCTATGCAAGCAAAGGAAGAACACAAGGAAGAACAAGACACTTGGAGCATAACAAAACATTGAATACATGACCAAGTGAATCTACAAAGATAAGTGACTTGCTAGGGTTATAGGCCTATATAAAGAGGAAACTATGATCCCTAGAGGTCCTAAGTATGTTCACCCAAATCACTACCAAAATACATCAACATAAACATTATCCATACAAAGTATAAGAGAGATTTCAAAATAAATTATTTCACTATTAGAAGACCTAGTAAATATACATACTCTAGCATAGATCTGTTAATCCCAGTTTTCCTTTTTACTTGTTTATATACTCATATATATCCTAAAACTCTAAACTTCTATATTCTTACACACATGTACTAATAGAAATCACTAAAAAATATTTATTTATTTGTTTATGTACATATGTGTGTGTTTATGTTGGCATGTGTAATATAAATCCATTAACCCTATTTTTGCATGTGTTTACGTACATATACTTTAATAGATCTTAAAAGCATTATATATATATATATATATATATATATATATATATATATATATGTATGTATGTATATATATATGGACACACACACACATATATATAGATATATGTGTGTGTGTGCATACATACATACATATATACATACATACCTACATACATTCATACATCTATACATACATTTGTACATACATACATACATACATACATACATACATACATACATATATACATGCATACATAAATACATACATACACACATACATACATACATACATGCACAAATACATACATACATACATTCATATATACATACATACAAACATTTATGCATACATTCATACATACATACATACATAAATACATACATACATACATACATACATACATACATACATACATACATATGTACATAGATACAAACACACAGAAAACCACACACACACACACACATACATACATACATACATATATATATATATATATATATATATATATATATATATATATATATATATATATATATATATATATATATATATATATATATATATATAAACCTAATTTAAATACTTGCATAAATCCTAGAATGTATGTATGTATGCATGTATGTATGTATGTATGTTTGTATGTATGTATATTTTTATATATGAGTATAATGTCATAAACAATGTCATACAACAAGAAAATTGTTGGCAACAATTTTCCTAGAATGGGAACCTAGAAAAATAATTTCAACATTCAAAAGACACACTCCTTGCAATAAACGATGTCGGGAAGGAAGCAGGTGATGGGAAGAGCCAGCACGGGGTTGGACCAGGCCCCTGGTGTGCATCGTTCCCATGTCCGACGAGCGGCGTTTGTGCCTTGGGTGCTCCACCCTCTCTTTGGTGTGCCGATCATCGTAATGCCCTTGCCCCTTGGAAGAGAGGATCAAATGTGCATGTACGCGTAAGACCGTAGGTTTCAAAAGCAAGAAAATCCAAGTACGAGGCTAAACCACGGAAGTCGCTGGATCGATGTATAGACAAAGCTCAATAGACCTCCAATTCATACCAACCATTGGACTTTCAGTACCACTTCTTGTGGTTTGGGAGTTCTAGGGAACTACTTGCTGTTGAATGAGTTTGAAGAAATTCATTCTCACTAGTTGGGAGAATAGTATTCCTCAAGGACTTGAGATTCATTCAAGGGAATCAAATAACTTGAGCAAATGATTCATCTTGGAATCTTTTGCAATGCTAAACACATATTCTTGAAAGAAATTCTTGGCTTTTAAACAATATCTAGAAGCCTTACTAATTCATTTATGTTCATTTCTTGTGATTCAAAGTAGAGGATAAATATCACCTTTAGGATGTGATTTCCCATTCCACTATGAAAGTTGGAATTTAACTTTCATTTATGTGATATTGATTCATGTTCTTGAGTTGGAGACAATATTTATTATTATTGGTCAATCTTTACATGTTATTAGAGTACTTTTAGACATATTTTCGTAATCAAAATTATGTTTAAAGTCTAAGACTCTATTGACGATTGATCCAATAGTAATGCTATTATGAACACATAACTTTCAACTTTATAGTTTGTTTAGGAAAAGTTCATGGATTGGAGATCCATATCTTGGAACTTTATATTCCTAAATGAAAAGTTCATAGTTTGATTCAAGTCTTTAGGAACTTATCTCATTTCCTAAAGCTTACTTACTTTGGTTTCCTCTTGAAGCTTCAATTAGGTTGAATGAAACCAAAAGTAAACTCTCTAAAAGAGTTATTTCATGTTTGCATCATTGCTTAGCAAGTTGCATCGTTACCAGAGATGCAACTATGGAACCTAACATCCTTCTATTGAACTTCAAAGATCAATTGATATTGAGGTTCAACCATTGATTTCCATCACTCCATGGAATGAAATCAAATGAAAACTTAAAAAGTTTCATAGTCTTTCTTGGCACTTTGCATCCTTACCAGGGATGCTTCTTATGGAATAGAACAACTACCTTTTGAACTTTCAACATTAAAATAATGTAACTTCTATTTAACTTTATTTAATTCTTATCACGTCTTAGGATAGAATCAAATAAAACTCCCAAACGAAACTTTATCAAACTATTTGAATGCATGCTTTCTTAAATCCAAGATAACCACTACATCTAGGATTTTTGTTAGGATTCTCTAAGTTTCCCTTAAACTTAGAGTAATCAAGGAAATTTTCAAGTAGCCCTATTTTCTTGCTATTCCAATGAGCAAGAAAATTTAACACTTGACTTTTGAAAGGCCTTCTTTTTGTAGTCAAGACTCCTAATTTGTGATACATAAGTATCAGGTTTGAGAGAAACAAACTAGCTAATTGAGTTACATGGTAGCCATGAGCCTTGCAACTATCTAGTTTGCTATTTTCCCTACCTGCCTTACGCGAGTAAGAAAATGGAGTTAATGAAAGTATAAGTATTCAACTACTTAACAAACAATCATGCATATGCAAATGCCTGTTCTTGCATGTAAATGCATGTAATTGCATGCACGTGGTGGCATTCTCCTTTCATGCACCAAACTTAAATCAAGCAATTCTTGAGCTTGAAGATGCATGCTCCCAATCATCCATGCACAAAGAATCTACTTGCTAGCTTTTTTTTTTAAATATATAACAGTTCTTATGCATAAACTTGGGCATTAACTATCTTTTTCAAGCAAGAAGAATGTATTTATTGCACGAAAACATTCTTTGAAAAGGAGAAATATTTTGTTTTTAGGCATGAACTTCTAGATGCATGCAAGTGCTTGATGTATTTCCCAATACTTCTATATCCATTTAACTTTCATTGAGTTCATAGCATTTGCAATCATTCTTAAAAATTGAAGAATACTAGCATGCTTCAATAATATTTAAATGCAAGCTACATAAAAGCAACAAATAAAGCAAGTATTGAAATAAAAACATAAACATTGAAAATACTTATCTCCCAATTAAGCTACATCCTTCCATTGATCCTCGAGAAGAACCATTCTTCATCCTCGAGGATTAGTTTGCCAAGTTTAGTCATCCCATGGTTTGTACCTGTAGAAGAGACAATCTTCATCATTTGTGATTTCAAATATTAGATGGAGTCCAGCACGCATACTTTTGGCTTTGAGTTTGAATCCGGGCTTGTACTAATGCTAGAAATCCTTATTTTTGCTACAAAGATTTCTTATTATTATGTCAATGGTGAATTTTACCCGATCCCATGCCGTGGTAGGCTTGGCTTTCAATACACATGCTGCATGGAATCTTGAAGCATCAATTTATTTTGGTTGCATCACCTTTGTAGAAGCCACCATATCCTGCATTGCCTACAAAGTTTGTTTAAAACTAGTGGATATTGACTACACATGCATCTTGCTCTCACGGTTAGAGAAGAGAGCTACACATCTGGTCCTCCTAGGTTCCAATCTACGCTACCACCAGCTATAGAAGGTTTGTTTATGTTTGTGTAGAAGCTTCTATGGCACCTTCCAGAATCAGGTGATTATCTCACAAATGCAATGTGCTAGTAAGGTGGATAAGGCAAAGCTCACTGCATTGCATGGTCATTCCTTTGATGCCTATACTCTACACAGTGTACACCTGACATAGAGCATAATATCTCTAGAAATTTTTCACTTCCAAATCGGGGTCATGGAAGTGATTCGCCAAGAGAATTTGGAAGGAATTATCTGTCAGTCATATGCAGATAATGAGAAAACAAAGTTCAAGAGTTCTTCAAGAGGACCACTAACTAGTGGTTGGAGCCTCCTCCACTCCTTTCATATCTTCCACTTGAGTCTACTAGTGGTTGGAGTGATCTCGATCACTACTTTAGCACCTTCCGCTAGAGTCCACTAGTGGTTGGTGTACTTGCCTCTCACGTTAAGCCTTTCTAAACTCAAGTTATCTCATGTTAACTTGAGTTAGAAGGCTCTAGAGCTCTTTGGGCAAGACTCTCTCACCATGCTCCACATGCGGGTTGAACCCAAGACCTCTACCTTCACACCCTTGAGACTTAACCACTAGGCTAAGTGGTTTACTTGTTTGTTATCCTTAAGTATATTCTCGAGATCTTTGGCAATACACATGGGTGACCAAATCATGTTCAATTTCAAAAATGTCTGAATTGATCGGACCCTTAGATCATCGAGTCACTTTATTACAACTCTAAATATATTAAAATACGAAATCAACATGGATGTTTCTTTGTGTACGTATAGCCATATATGCCTAGAAAGGCCATCTCATATGGTAGAAAGCATAAGTAATCAAGGAATGATGGTATCTATATACCCTCACAAACTATCTTATCTATATGCATATGCCTGAGCATCTTTGCCATCCCAAGAAAGTTTGTCTAAAGTAGGTACAACAAAAACCACAACATGAATAGGAACCTGAAGAATATCATATTCAATGCCATCCACATCTCCTTCAGTAATTATATTTGCAAGCGTAGTAGGCCAAAATGAGCTTTGCTCATGATTTGAGCACCATGCTGTGAAGCCGTTTTGAGCAGCTAATCACCTTGAGTATGTTCGCTAATTTGTGTGTGATTCTGAGACTATGATCGGAGGGGTGTCGACAATGCCCTTAATGAAGAGGTGACCTACTAGGGTACCAATTGTTGGATTTTGACATCTACAAATCTACATGAACAACAAAAGGAAGAAGAAGAAGAAGCTTGGAGCACAACACACAATATTGAATGTATTACCAAGGGAATCTGAAAGATAAGTGTACCGTTAGGGTTAAATGCAGGTGAAAAACCTCCTAAAGAAGTAAAAGCGTTCTCCAGTGCTCCTAGTGTGTTCACACGCATCATTGCCAAAAATATATCAACAACTATAGTTACTAGTATTAATTAAAGTACTAATAATGAACTGTTTCTTAGTGCTAAAGACTACAATTAGTAGTACTATTAGATTTAGAGCGCTTTCTTTCTTCTTTCCATGGGAATTGTTATGCATCACACACCATTACAATTTAGTCATTTGAAATGAAAATCATAACACATACGCTCACATGCCAATCATTTATAGTATAGACTTTGGAGAATGCATTGAGTTGAGGAGACACAGACTTGCCATTGACTGGAATTATGGAGCTCATTTTACATATTAATAGATTTTCATGCTTGAAAAAGAACTTTTAAAGCACATGAAAACCTCAAGTTCTTACTTACTTCAATAGATGTAGCCATGCATGCGTTTAAATTTCATCCATAAAATTCACCAAATGTGGGACCGTAAACATTATTGTGAACATGCCATAGTTTACGCTTAACTCTTACACTACCATCATTAAGAAAGGAGTATTTTTTTATCCTACCCATAATGAATCATGTAATAATGATAATGACCTAGTGGATCATAACGATGTTCTATACCAAATGCCTTATTTTCAAAGTTACCATATGAACGGTGCATTCAGTGCAAAGATATTCGCTCGACGTTTTTCCTGCGGAAATGGCTCTGCGGAAATGGCTCTTTGTGATCGCATCAGCCTCTCTAGCTCCGGGCGGCACAGCTAACGAAGCACCCTCTGTCGTGCTCAAGTTTTATCTGCAGCAGCAATTCGGCGTCAATGAACTGGGAATGGTACTTGCAGCCCGGTCTCCTGTTCAAGGCACCAATACCGGCTTCGGCCAGGAAGTGGTGTATGAGTTCACTGTGACCGCGGGAAAGAGCCCACAGTCGAAGGTTCTGGGCTACGTGCGGGGTACGGCCATTGTCGTCAACAACACTGCGGCGTCGACCACCTTTTTCGTGCAGAATGTCATTCATTACGACAACGGCAATGTCCGCGGGACGCTCAGCCAGCAGGGAGAGGCCATATTCTCGTCCGTCCCTTGGGAGTATGCGATCACTGGGGGAACGGGCGTATTCCGCAATGCATATGGATTTAACGTCGGCCGATTCATATCTTCTACGCCGACACCCAATGGCAACCTCATCACCACCTACTACGAAGCTTCTGTCTTCCTCGACCGCTAACATACGTTCCTGATCCACGCTGGCGCAGCTAACGTTCCAATAACCTTTCCTGATGGCTGTATTGCCTTCCATCCTCCTTTGATTCTGGCAAACTTGTCGACCATCTCAAATCCCCATCAGATGCTGCTTTACTCATCTTTAAGAGTTAAACCACTCAAAAGCTCTTCTGCTCTATGCTGGCACTTCCCGTTCTAATAACCTTCCATTGCGGCTGCACTCCCTTGCCTTCCATCACTTTCTTTCTCTGATGATGATGTTCGTTACCATATCAAGCCCATATTATCTGCATGAAATTAGCAGTTTTCCAGGCCTCCATTGCGATATCAGTCTCTCCGATCCTCTTGTTGTTCCGTCTCTGATTTTCGTCATTATATAAATTTTTGGTATTATCTGCTTCAATCTTCTTTAACCACATTATCTATAGCCTGTCTTGGGAATTAACGCTCTAAAAGCCTCCCTTTGGAAGCGTATTGCTTCATCTCCTATGTTGCATACTTGATTTATGTGGCGCGTCGAAAGAAGTTGATTGTTCTCGTTTGATATACTATGTTGTGTGCAAATAAGCTCTGCGCAATAGGTTGGAACTGGATATAACAATGAGTCGTTCTCTGGATAAAGCAACATGTCTAATCGACGTGATAAAACAACACCACTGCCGATTGACATGGGATTTAAGCAGGCGAAGAAAATGATATCCACCCAAGGGAATGAAAACCTTCTTGAGTTCCAAATGTGGCAATTGGAACTGGATATAACAATGAGTCGTACTCTGGATAAAGCAACATGTCTAATCGAAGTGATAAAACAACACCACTGCCAATTGACATCGGATTTAAGCCGGCAAAGAAAATGATATCCAACCAAGGGAATGAAGTCCTTCTTGAGTTTCAAATATGGCAATCATGTTGAGACTGTACACATTTAGGGGCACAACAGAGAAGAAAACATGTAACAAAGAAGAAAGTGGCCTCATATATCTGATTGTCTTTACATAACACCACCACTACATCCAAACAAAACAATAACGAAGCTCCAATTTATGTGGATTAAAGAAAATGCATAAAAGGGAGTAATCCAAAAGATTTATGAGGAGACCCTAACTTCTTACATCGTAGTGTCTTTGTGAAAAGGTAAGACTATCCTCTTGGAGAGTCATAAGCTTATTCGATCTCTCCAATAGACATTCTCATCTTGACCACACTTAGCACAATTTTGTTGTGTTTTGTGTGACAACGATATACTTAATTCCCTACAATTGTAATAGGCCTCTTTTCTAGTGAAATAATTCATTTTGAACTTTCTGAATTTCATTGTGGGGATAATGCTTAGAACGAATAATTAGGTCATTTTATGCATATAGGACAAATTTTGCGTTGACAAGTTTCATATTCTCTCTCTAGACCTTAATTGCATCATGTTTTCCAGTGGGATTTTGAAGGTGAAGATGAAAGAATTAAGGAAAACTCTGTATGAGGGAAAGGTAGAGCAAGTAGAAGAGAATAAAAGTGCATGTGTGAGATTTTTGTGAATCATGTTCTAAGTACCTCGTTCAGGATCCTACGTTTAGTTCATTGTAAGAAAATGCCTTGATTTTACTCTCTTTCTAGAATTTTAAACCTTGCAAGGCTCAAAAGTGGCATTTAGAGGTGGATTTGGACCTCGGACATCTCTAACACTATTTTGCTTATCAAAAAATTGAATAAAAGTGTCTCTCGCAAGCTTAACCTAATTCCTCATTGTTTTTGAGTTACAGGGCTTGTCTAGTTCTATTGGAATCCGTGATTCTCATGCTCACGTGTCACCATGGCTAATTATGTATGTTTTCGGATATGTCTTCTTGGTGTTTTTCTGCTATTTTTGACAGGTATGCTAAAGAAAGGAAGTACACTACGATCGCATGGCTTTTTGCGAAAGTTTTGGAGAAACTCGACTTTTTCTAAATTTGGTGGATCGCACACTTCTTTGGGGAGCACGGTTGCGATCAAACAGAAAAAGATAAGAAGGCTTGTGCATCAACACGGAGGACACACAGAAATCTGAGAATTACCTTGTGATTGAGAGTGTGATTGAGAGTGAGATTGAGAGTGAGAGTGTGATTGAGAGTGCGAGTGAGAATGCGATTATGATAGCTCGGGGGTGGTCGGGAGGTAGAGGCTTCGTCAAGAAGCTATTGTCCAAAGCTACTGTAACCATTGATTCACATCTATAATATCAGAATTCTTCCTTCTCTACGTCATATTTGTTCTACTCTTCTGCATCAGATTTTCTTTTACTTTGTGCAATCTCTGCGTTCTTCTCTCCACTGTTATTTCTGAGTAATCGAAAGATTGTGATTGGGGATAGATTGTGATTCAGGAAACGCTATAACAATAGAGCATGAATTTTCATTGCAAGTGAAATTGAATGTCAATAATGAACTACTATCACCACAATAAAAACTAAGGTCTGGGAGGTACACAAATTTATTTAAATGGTATGAAAGCTTCTTTGTACAGAACTCCACAACTAGAATTGGTCACAATAGACTGCTTGTTTCTTAACCAAGAGATTCATAGTGTGTATCACAATGAGAGATCTACGGTTCTCATGTATCACAATATTTGATGTCGGTCCTTTGCTCCTTATGTGCTTAACATCCTTAAAAAGATTGATTATCATTTGATTACTGCATGGACAATACTTATAGCCAAAGTTAAATATAATTTATTCGCATGCTTAGACTTTCTAATTGTTTGATTATAATGCATGATTCTTACAAAAATTCCTGTTGGACAATAGAATTTATGATTCTTACTAAAAGGCTTGTAGGGTATAACAATGCGTTCTACTCTGGATATGGAAAGATTCACATATGCTCATTACTTAGAGACATTTTATTTGAAACTTACGTGCTTAGTTGAAGTGATAAAACAACATCACTATTGATTGACATGGGCTTGAAACTGCTGATGAAAATGATATCCACCCAAGGGAATGAAGTCCTTGAATTCCAAATGTGGCCATCATATTGAAACCCCTATACATTTAGGGGCACAACAGATAAGAAAACATGTAAGAAAGAAGAAAGAGGCCTCATATACTTAATAGTCTTCACATAACACCACCACTATATCCTAACAAAACAATAACGAAGGTCCAATTTATGAGGATTGAAGAAAATGCATAAAATGGAGTAATCTGAAAGATTCATGAAGAGCCCCTAACTTCTTATATCATAGTGTCTTTGTGAAAAAGTAAGATTATCCTCTTCTAGAGACATAAGCCAATTACATATGTCCGATAGGCATTCTCATCTTCACCATAATTAGCATAATTCTGTTGTGTTTTGTGTGAAAGTTTATTTTCAAGTGAAGTGAATGACAAAAATTAACTACTATCACCACAATCAACCATAAGATCTCAAAGGTACACACATTTATCTAAATGGTATGAAAGCTTTCCTGTACTCAAATCTACAACTAGAACTGTTCACAATAGATTGCTTATTCCTTAACCTGGAAATTCATAGTGTGTATCACAATGACAGATCTATGGTTTTCATGTATCAAAATATTAAATTAATAAGCCCTTATTTAGCAATATTAAATAGGTCAACAACATTTGATGTAAGTACATTGCTCCTTATGTTCTTAACATTCTTAAAAAGATTGATTGTCATTGGATTACTCCATGGATAATACTTATGTCCAAAGTTAAATTAAATTCATTGGCATGCTTAGAATTTCTAAATGGTTGAACACGATGTATGATTCTTAATAAAATGCTTGCTTCATATAACAATGAGTTGTACTTTGGAAATGGAAAGCTTCCCATATGCTCATTACATAGATAAATTTTATTTGAAACTTACATGTCTAATCAAAGTGATAAAACAACACCACTACCTAATGACATGCCATTGAAATCGCTGAATAAAATGATGTTCACCCAAGGGAATGACGTCCTTCTTGAGTTCCAAATGTGGGAATCAAATTGAAACTTGTATATGTTTAGGGGCAGAATAGAGAAGAAAACATGTAAGAAAGAAGAAAGTGGCCTCATATACCTAAGTGTATTTATGTATGTGCAAGTGTATATATATATGTGTATGGGAATGCATGTATGTGTCTGTGCTATATGTATGTTTGTGGGTATGTATGTACTAAGTATGTGTATTCATGTATATGTTTATGTTTATGCATGTATGTATGTGTATATGTGTATGTGTTGTTATGTATGTATGTGTAAGTGTATGCATATGTGTATGTGTATGCATCTATGTGTATGTACATGTAAGTGTATATATGTACATGTAAGTCTATGTATATGTGTATGTGTATGCATGTATGTGTGTGTGTGTATATGTATGTTTGTGGGTATTTACTTACTATGTCTGTGTATGCATCTATATGTGTATGTGTATGCATGTATGTGTGTGTATATGTGTATGTAAGGGTATGTATGTATGTGTATGTGTATGCATGTATGTGTGTGTATGTATATGTAAGTGTATGTATGTATGTGTAAGTGTATGTATATGTATATGTTTATGTTTATACAGGTATGTGTGTGTATATATTTGTATGTGTGTGGGTATGTATTAACTATGTATGTGTATGTGTATGCATGTATGTGTGTGTATATTTGTATGTGTGGGTATGTATGTATGTTTAAGTGTATGCATGTATGTGTGTGTGTATGTATTTATATGTAAGTGTATGTATGAATGTGTAAGTGTATCTATATGTGTATGTGTATGCATGTATATATGTATATATGTATGTGTGTGGGCATGTACTTACTATGTATGTGTGTGTATATGTATGTGTGTGTATTTGTATGTGTGTGGGTATGTCTTTACTATGTATCTATGTGTTTGATATCGAAACAATAGAAGATATTGTATGGTAGAAAAAATTAAGAGAAGATGTAACATAGCACTTGAGAGCTGGCAGTATTTTTGCAAACAACAACATCTTCATGAGTCATTTCCTTAGTAGAAGGTATACAAATGAATAGTTTATATTACAATGCCTTATAATTCTCATATATTTTATATTTAATCCTTTTTTTTCTTAAATAAAAATAGGCAGCTACAAAGAAGAGAGTTAATTATTGTACATCACACTGAGACCAAAAGGGCTATCATGGTTTTGTAGCTACATTTGTAAGTATATGTATTATTGAAACTATACTTTTTATTTTAGTTAAAACACTTATCATTACTCTTTTTCGTTTATTTCAATGCAAAGAAAGGTTAATGGTCGATATCCTATGAAAAAGGAAATTCATTTTTCTTCACATTGTGGATAGTGACGTCTTAGTGAGTACATGCAAGATCATCCAAATGCTTTTGTGAGTATTAGTAAAATTCATATAATTATTTTATTTTTATTGATGTTTTATGTGTTTTATTTATTTATGTTTATTATATGTAATGTAAAAATATTATGGAGAGGTAGGTATGGATGAGCTGGAGAGATAGATATAGGCAAAATGATCTCAATCATCAAAGAGTGATCACACCTCTACCCATGTTGCCACTATAGGTACATCAGATAATGTGGATGATCATGAGTATGAACATCATGATGAGAACTTATAGGATGATGTGAATGAGGATGATCATGATGACTAATATATTACAATATATTACATTCTATATATATTTTACATTGATATATTTACCTTTGTATATCTATATATTTTCTCAGTTTAGTTATGTTTTGAATTGTGTTTATGGTACTAGTTAATTAAAAGTCTTGTTTTAATGATTATTATTGTTGTTTATATTTAAAATGTAATTTACTATTTTAATTATATAATTCATTCATATTATATGTGTGTTTGTGTGTATATATGTATGTATGTGCATGTAGTTATGTGTGTATAAACTCTATGTATACATATATAGGTATATATGTTTATTTATGTAAGTGCTTCCATATGCATGTATATGCGTGTATCTATGTGTTTATATATGTGCTTATAGATATGTTATATGCATATACATGTATGTATGTAAATGTGAATGTGTATGTATGTATATGTGTATCTAGAAGTGTATGTGCATATGTGTGTGTGCATATGTATGTGTATGTGTGTGTATGTGTATATGTGTATGTATATAAGTGTATCATGTATTTATGTGTATCTCTAGGTACATATGCATGTGTATATGTGTGTATATGTGTGTATGTGTATGTATATGAGTGTGTATATGTATGTATGTGCATGGGTATGTGTAAATGTATATGCATATGTGTGTGTATGTGCATGTGTGTATGTATGCGTGTGTATATGTATGTATGTGCATGTGTATGTGTATGTGTGTGCATGTGTATGTATGTGCATGTGTATGTATGCATGTGTACGCATATGCATTTGTATATGTATGCGCATGCATGTGCATGTGCATTCATCTCCATTTGCATCCATGTGTATAAGCATGAATGTGAATGTGCATATGCATATGTATAATTATTATGCGTTAAAGTTTGTATGTATATATGCAATAATGCATGCATGTGTCTATATGTGTTTGAAGATATGTTTGTGCATATGCATATATGTATGTGTGTCTATATGTGTGTGTCTATTTGTAAGTGTATGTGCATGTATGTGTGTGTATGTGCATGTATGTGTGTGTATGTGCATATGCATGTGTATGTGTGTATGTGTGCATATTTGCATATGTATGTGTGTATATAAGTGTGAGTGCACATGTTCATGTATATGTGTATAGATGCATATGAACAAGTAAGTGTGAGTATGTTAATTAATGAAAATAAAATCATTTCAATCATATACAAACAATGAAAATGTACTTACAATAATAAGCCATATTTTATGCTTGGTGAACTTCTTGAATAGTCGGCAATAGAGAGAGAGAGAGATAGAGAGAGAGATAAAAAGAGAGAAGAAGAGAGAGAGAGAGACAGAGAGAGAGAGAGAAATTGAAAGAGAAAAAGGTAGAAAGGAGAGAGAAAGAGAGAGAGAGAGAGAGAGAGAGAGAGAGAGAGAGAGAGAATATGAGAGAGAGATTAGAAAAGAGAGATATTCAATTGAGATTGTCATTGCTTGTAAGCGGAGCAGAGATCTAAGTATTGGAGAGCTCTTCGATCAATTGCATGTAAAATGAGGATCAAAGAGGGATTCAATGGTTTTTTTTTTACTTTTATCAAAATTTACCATCACATAAGCGATGTAGAAGCATTGTGTAAGTGATCATGCAATTTGTTGAACATCGATGCCAAGCTTCATCACATAACAGTGCAAATTAGCATCCCATATATAATGCTACCTTTTTAATCACATAAGTGATACTATTGTAGCGATGTTCTCATGAATGTCACTCAAAACATCAAAAATAACATAAGGAATAATGTAGAGGAACGCATCATTTAATCAATGGTGCACACTCGATGCCCCATCCGAGGAAATTCACGATCATGTAGCAGGAAAAAAATGTGTGATCTTAATCATCACTATGCCCTCATATTCCTTGTAGTGATACATGGAAACATGGGAGGTAGATGCAAAATTGTTTTGGGGTGTTGGGGAAAAATACCTTCAGGCATCCATTAGTAAAATTCATTTTTCTTTTTTTGCATAACATTGGGATTGTAAAAGAAATACCTTTACTACATACAAAATTTTGGGATACAACCACTACAATAGATCGATGGTATACCGAGGTTTTTACCGAGGAAAATGAACGGGGCTTTATTTGTTGCGACGCCGGTGTAAAGGTCCGTTTCCGCGTCGATACCAAAGAGTCCGTATAGGCGTCGGTGTAGACGTCGGTAGAACCGTCGGTATATGCGTCGGTATAAACGTCGGTATATGCGTCGGTAATGGGCTTCTACTGCATCGCCTCCTAGGTGTACCGACAGTTATTCTGATGACAGTAGTGGGAGTAGCGTCGCTTATACCGACGACCATACCTGCAAAATTTTTTTTGGGCAGAATGTTTTGTCTTTTGCTACAGCAACATTACCATGATGTTGCTCAACAAAAGACAATACACTCTGCCCAAAAAAATCGAGTACATGTGATGGGTACTCTAATGACAACCGAAATATGATTTCATGAAACAAAGTATTATTGTACACAAAAGAGATCGATAATCAGAATGAACAATGAACCATGTACAAAAGAAGTTATATATTTCAATAATGAAGCATGTACAAGAGTGTGGAAAACCATTGTCATATATGACGGTTTTACAAAATGTGGCAAAGCAATGTATTTCCGTATGGAAATCAAATACAAAATATTGGTCTTCCACTGCCATACACATGCAAAGAACGTTCCATATCAACAGTCCTGCAACAAAGAACATTAATGGAATGAGATAAATTCACATGAAAATTACAAACAAGTAAAAACCAAGTTTATAAATTAATTACCTCATCGCAAAAGCTCCCACAAAACTAGCGCACCGTGTCCCTCCAAGTCCTGCAATAGTGCAGTCAACCCATGACTATATCCATAAGAGTCCTCCGTTCGTGTTGGAGGACGACCCATTTCCAGCTCCAAAACCAAATATAAAAAGATTAGAGAAATATATATGAGAAATTTAACACAAATAAATTCAATAAATGAAATGGTACTAACAAACTCATGACGCATCGTGTCAATTCCGCGGCTGCCTAAATGTGATGGTCCAATCGTGTCTAGACGTGTGGCTGCGTCATTTCGCTGATTGCCATATCGATTAGGAGTCTGCTGCTGCTCATCACGAATCATGTCCCACTCCTCAGCATCTAACCACACAGGCTTTGGTAAGCCTTCTCTGAATG
This sequence comes from Ceratopteris richardii, assembly GCA_020310875.1. Lineage (NCBI taxonomy): Eukaryota > Viridiplantae > Streptophyta > Polypodiopsida > Polypodiales > Pteridaceae > Ceratopteris > Ceratopteris richardii. The sequence goes on along the minus strand of CM035406.1, from coordinate 150,398,869 downwards.
CATCACGAGCCTCGGATCGTCGATGCGACATGACCTCACGTGCAGTATGCACAATTCACTTTGAACTGACAATCGATTGTCCATCGTTTGGTTGGAACTCCTGGTAAATCATTTGTGTGATATAATTCTTCCGATCTTTATCTTGTTCACTCCATTTCAGCATGATGGAGTGTCCAAACTGGATGAAGCAAAGCTGTCGTATGCGTGCACGCATTGCTTTGCCAGCCGCATCCATCCTCAGAGCTCCATCTCCGATACTATACACCTTGGAGTCATCATGGTCATGAGCACCCCAAGGTGTATGTGGTGTACTACGTGGTGTACTGCATGGCATACCTACATCTGAGGTACTTGTCCTAGGAGTAGAAGTGGGCGACACAACATCCGTCGCACTGCCTCCACAACAACCGCCTCCAGACCTACCTGTAGATCTACTCCTAGAACCTCGTGCTCCAGAGCGTGACCTCGATCTATGAGACGGGCCACACCCTGTATCGCGCTGAGGTGTCGAACGCACATGTCTACTAGTAGATCCAGTAGGAGATGGTTGCAAGGATGGTCGTGGTGGAGTCACAAAGCTAGGAGACATACCTCCTACGGGAGTAGCACCACCCTCAGTAGTGACACCGACAGGAGTGACACTGGCGGGAGTGACACCTGTGGGAGTGAGGCCAGCGGGAGTGAGGCCGGCAGGAGTAAGGCCACCAAGAGTGAGGCCGGGAGGAGTGCTAGCACGAGCGATCCAATATTGTGATGCAGCGGCCATATACGTAGGAGGAACCTGAGAGATGAACTCCAAAAATTGCTCCTCTGTCATGGACTGTGGAGTGACTGGAGGATTGTCTCCCATCGTGCTCTGTAATAAAAGAACTCAAATAATTAGCATGCGATAAGAAAAATAATATAGGGAATAAACAAAAAAAAAAACAAAAATTAGTACGTACAAGTCTTTTATTCAAAAGTCCTCTATTCTAGCATCCTCTTGAAGATCCGATGCACCGAGAATATCTATCTCTAAATTGATGGCTTCTAAATCGCTTGCTATGCTGGTTTCCTCCTGATCATCGTCTATTGGTTCGTCTTCTCGAACAATGACCTCTTCTTCTCGAACAATGATCTCTTCCTCCTCAACTATCGAATGAATCTCTGAGTCCACTAGAGATGGACTTTCTTCTACATCTGCAGTTTCAAAAATGCTAACTCTTAAAGACCTAAATACTTAAATACCTAAAAAAACTTAAAATCCTAGTTTTAAAACCCTAATCTATATAGCTATCCTATTTTATCTATATACTCGGGTTTTTTCTTGATTGATCCTATTTTATATATATATTTATTTATTTATTTAGATTTTTTTTCCTCTTAATTAAGTTATATGTATGCCTAGACCCTAGAACCCTAATTTTAAAGATCTAGACCTAAATTATGTATATTTCTATACACATGTGTATATACATGTATATATGTATTATATGTGTATGTGTATGTGTGTATATATGTTATGTACGTGTTAAAACCCTAAAACCCTAATCCAAATGAACTAGAACTAAAACATGTATATATATGTATGCATGTGTATATATATGTGTATATGTATATATATGTGAATATAGATAGGTATATAAGTATGTGTGTTTGTGTATTTATATATTTATTTATATATTCAGATTTTTTCTTTACTTAATTACATTTAATTATATATACTTAATTAAATAATTTAAAACACTAGTTCTTTTTATATTTATTTATGTATATAATTATCTTATTATATATATATATCATTTTATATATTCAGATTTTTTTCTTACGTTATCCTATTTTTATATATTTAATTGATTATATATTTAATTATAAATATTTAATTAAATTATTTAAAACACTAGTGCTTTTTATACATATTTATGTATATAATTATCTTATTTTATATATATATTTATTCATATATTCAGATTTTTTTTCCTTACGTAATCCTATTTTTATATATTTAATTTTATATATTTAATAATATATTTATTTAAATTATTTAAAATACTAGTTCATTTTATATTTATTTATGTATATAATTATCCTATTTTATATATATATTTATTTCTATATTCAGATTTCTTTCCTTATATAATCCTGTTTTTATATATTTAATTTTATATAATTAATTATAAATACTTAATTAAATTATTTAAAACACTAGTTCTTTTTATATTTATGTATGTATATAATTATCTTATTTTACATATATATTTATTTATATATTCAGATTTTTTTTCCTTACGTAATCCTATTTTTATATATTTAATTTTACATATTTAATTATAAATATTTAATTAAAATCCTAATCTTAAAATTCTAGATCTCAAATACTAAACCCTAAAACCCTAATCTTAAATATGTAGACCTAAAATATGTATATTTCTGTATACATGTGTATATACATGTATATATGTATATACATGTATATATGTATTACATGTGCATGTGTATGTGTGCATATATCTTATGTAGGTGTTATAAACCTAAAACCCTAATCTTAAAGATTTAAATCTAAAATATGTATATTTTTGTATGCATGTGTATCTACATGTATGTATGTATTATATGTATATGTGTGTTTGTGTATATATGTAAACTACGTATTAAAATCCTAAAACCCTAATCAGAAAGACTTAGACTTAAATCTGCAATACTAAACCCTAAAACCCTAATCTTAAATATGTAGACCTAAAATATGTATATTTTTGTATACATGTGTATATACATGTATATATGTATTACATGTGCATGTGTATGTGTGCATATATCTTATGTAGGTGTTATAACCCTAAAACCCTAATCTTAAAGATTTAAATCTAAAATATGTATATTTTTGTATGCATGTGTATCTACATGTATGTATGTATTATATGTATATGTGTGCTTGTGTATATATGTTATCTACGTATTAAAATCCTAAAAACCTAATCAGAAAGACTTAGACTTAAATCTGAAATACTAAACCCTAAAACCTTAATCTTAAATATCTAGACCTAAAATATGTATATTTCTGTATACATGTGTGTATACATGTATATATGTATTACATGTGTATGTGTATGTGTGCATATATGTTATGTAGGTGTTATAACCCTAAAACCCTAATCTTAAAGATTTAAATCTAAAATATGTATATTTTTGTATGCATGTGTATCTACATGTATGTATGTATTATATGTATATGTGTGTTTGTGTATATATGTTATCTACGTATTAAAATCCTAAAACCCTAATCAGAAAGACTTAGATTTAGATCTGAAATACTAAACCCTAAAACCCTAATCTTAAATATCTAGACCTAAAATATGTATATTTCTGTATACATGTGTATATACATGTATATATGTACTATATGTGTATGTGTATGTGTGCATATATGTTATGTAGGTGTTATAACCCTAAAACCCTAATCTTAAAGATTTAAATCTAAAATATGTATATTTTTGTATGCATGTGTATCTACATGTATGTATGTATTATATGTATATGTGCGTTTGTGTATATATGTTATCTACGTATTAAAATCCTAAATCCCTAATCAGAAAGGCTTAGACTTAAATCTGAAATACTAAACCCTAAAACCCTAATCTTAAATATTTAGACCTAAAACCCTAAAACCCTAATCTTAAATATTTAACCCTAAAACCCTAATCCTATTTAAAACCCTAAAACCCTAATCTTAAATATTTAACCCTAAAACCCTAATCCTATTTTTATATATTTGATGTAAAACAAAAACTTCAAAATAAAAATAGGATTATATGTGTGTATGTATGCATGTGTGTATATATGTGTGTGTATGTATGCATGTGTGTATATATGTGTGTGTATGTATGCATGTGTACATGTGTGTGTGTGTATGTATACAAATGTTTACATGTGTGTGTATGTGTATGTGTGTGTATGTAGGCATGCATGTGTGTGCATGTGTGTGTACGTGTGTGTATGTATGCATGCATGTATGTGTATGTGTGAGTATGTGTATGCATGCTTATACATGTGTGTGTATGTATACATGCATGTGTGTATATGTGTGTATGTATGCATGTGTGTATATGTGTGTATGTATGCATGTGTGTATGTATGCATGTGTGTATATATGTGTGTATGCATGCATGCCGGTATATGTGTGTGTATGTATGCATGCATGTGTGTATATATGCGTGTGTGTATGTATGCGTGTATATGTGTGTGTGTATGTGTATGTATGCATATGTGTATATATGTGTGTGTATGTATGTGTGTATGCATGTGTGTGTATGTATGCATGTGTGTAAATTTATGTGTGTGTGTATGCATGCATATGTGTATATGTGTGTGTGTGTATATAAGCATGCATGTGTGTATAGGTGTGTGTATGTAAGCATGCATGTGTGTACATGTATGTGTGTATGTATGCATGTGTAAATTAATGTGTATCTTCCTTTCTCTTCTCTCTCTCTTTCTTTCTCTCTCTCTCTTTCTCTCTCTCTCTCTCTCTCTCTCTCTCTCTCTCTCTCTCTCCCCTTCTCTCTCTATCAATAGCGAATAAAAGAATCACTTACAAGTATGTCTCTCTTTGAATCGTTGTCGTCAAAGCATAATGTAGGTCGTCTCTCATCCAATTCCAAACAATCGACGCCAACGAACTTCTGAAAATCAACGAAAAGAGAAATTAGAAACCCTAAAGCATAGAGAAACACAAATGCTAACAGTACGCGCATCACTTACCAAGATGTGAGAGCTAAGCCGAGAGAGAGTGTGTGTGTGTAGAGAGAGAGATCCGTGTGTGTGTGCACAAGACAATGCAGGTTCGCACGCGCAAGTTCGACAGTAGACCAACAATACTCAAACACGCGTAGAAATGTGAAGTTTTGCTCTTGGGTTCGCGGTATGTTTAAAAATTCACCGCCCATATAGGCACCGGTATGGACGTCGGTATACGCATCGGTAGTTGCCAAAAAATTACCAATGCTTATACCGACGCTCATACCGACGCCTATACCGACGCTGTCGTGGGGTTCGTGGAAAGGAGAGGAATGAAGACATTGAAGTATGAATCGATGAAGTCTAAAAGAACTCCTTGAAATGAAGAAGAGTGCTTAGCATGCGTTTGAAACTAACACATGGAGACATTAAATGATTCAGCCTTCTGCGTTTCTACATAGAAGCTATCCTTTTAATACTTGAAGTTATCTCACATTAAAGTCACTTGCGAAAATTACTACTTTCAGAAGTTAAATAGGTATACTTTGATGCATTCTTCGAATTATAGATCCAAGTTCATATCCTCGGAACAATAAGGCTGATCTCAACCCTAAAGAGAAAGACGTTTCCTTCTTTTTCTTAGAAACACAAATGGATCTTGTGGGGCTGACTAAGCTTTGTGGGGAGCCTCATAAGAAAAACATTAATAGTGGTCTCATCTTCGGCAACAACGACCTGCCATTTAGAAATTCCCACAAGCATTTAGAACTAACTTGTGTGCATGCAAAGAAGAACTTTGCAGAGATCGAAACTGAAATTCTAATTTCATATGCCAGCGGTTACATAAAACCATAGAGACAAGAGTGACACAAGCATATAACTTCTTAGTTAACAGCATTGACACAAGCAGACATCGATCATAACAAGATTAACTAAACAGGAATCGTATGACTCATATGCGATTCTTGTATTCTTAAGTACTGGGCTCTGAAGCTTATCAACACAGTAAGGAATTTTTGCCAACATGGCTTCTCGAATCGCCTCTGCTCTTATCTCTAGTTCTATAACTCTGTTTATGTGATCAAACACAGGGCGTAGATTTTCTTCAATGTCTATAAAGCTTACAAATTTCACACATTCAAAAAAGTCGACTCAGAGATTAAAGCAACATAATTCGGATCCACTATCATTAATCTAGAGGAATTAAAAATTCCACAAGAAAGTGGAAGTGACAGCGAATGTAATTGAGCCATCGATTGTGAGCAATGAAATTTCATCATAATCAGAGGAAACTATAACCCATAGCATTTGATAAAACGGTAAGGTAGCGCAAACAGAGGTATGAGACAACAGGCAGCAAATCGGATGATGTGTTCAACCATAGACCAATTCATTCTGATTCCAACTATCTAGACAATTCTACCGCCTAAACTGGGAAAAAAAACGAAGCATAAAGGAAGCTGTGCAAAACTGAATTCCAAGTAAACCAGATGATCAAATGGTTAGAATAACTAGCGCAAGGGGATTTTAACTCCATTGAATCAGGACACAAATTACAATGCCCTTTATTTAGCATATGCAATTTAGATGATATTCATGACAATATTACAATCATAACTCTAATATAGATATGTATGGACGTTCAACTGCTGAGCATAGATAAAAGAAGCTTACCGCTGATGCACATAGAATGATGATTACTTCAGTGTTTTATGGTAGAACAGTCCTCACGTCAATTCTTTTCATATCTCCCAAGTCACAGTCCTTCTCTACACACAGGACAGCCTATGCTTCACTCGTTATCATGATGGCACCAGAGGTGATGCTTTTCTATCCTGTGAACTCTTGCTTTTCGAGCTCTTCTTTTTGTTACCTCCAAAACACCAAACGTATCTATTACCAGCGCAATCGATTTCCTCTTACAGCTGTAAAACTCAAGTCTGTGTCTCTCGTTCTTGCGTTCATTAATATCACTAGAACGTTCTCTGTCATCAGAGTGTCTTCACCACAGAATATTTGAATCTGCCGCTCCAGGAAGTTTCCCCTTCACAGTGAAGTTCGGGTTCGGGCCTGGGTTCCCACTGTCCTTGCCTGCCCGAGTGCTTGTCCTTCCATTCTTTCCAAGTTCCTCGAGCCTTTTTCTCCTCTAGAATAAAATCCCCTGATCTCTGTCAGAAGCCACCTTCCTCTGAGATGCGCGCATCCTCCTCCACCTGTAGCACGAAAACCCATACATTCCAAAAAAAACCTTGTTGCCGCCGTTCTCCCTATTTTCCTTATCCCCCCCCCCCCCCCCCCCCCGTATGTATGTCTATATGCCGGTCTTTGTATATAGTTTAACATATACATTTATATAATTTTTTACACGCAATCGCAAATATGGTTGCATAATAAATACTCTCAATTCATGCATATACATTTGCATTATATGATGTTCAAAAACACATGAGAAACATGCACACCATGCACCACCACATAACACATACAAGTTTTTGTTTTGAATGCACATGCATTGTTTCACATGCTCGCATGGACGCGAATATACGGATTAGCAATATGAGAATTCCCATTCACCTTCAATATATGCAGAATGAGTTTTAAAGGCTAGAATTCACCATAATTTTAACTATATTAATATATTTCATTTGAATCGATTCGAAGCTTTGTAATGGTGCTCGAACTTGAATGTCAATTCTTGACCACATCCACCCCCTCTAAACCTGTGCATCCTTTGGATGCGCCAACCTGCATACACAACATCAAACACAAGCAAGGATCAAGTGGTCATAGCAAATAAACACTACTTAGAGGAATTTCAACTAGATGCATGAAATCTGAATATGTATTAAACTTGGCATAAATCAAGAGAAGAAGGTAGACAAAAGCATCCCATACAACATATCAGAATACACTAATGCACTCAGACTAGAAATCATATGAGTAAATCGAAAACTTCTTAGCTCTCTCGTTAACTCGACCCGGTCAGATCTAGTAGCCTATCCGAAGCATTTGCATATACCAGTCTTCACTAACTCGATTTATGAAACTCGCTTCTGGCTTCCCTATTGATCTTCCTTCATCTGAACCCCCATCAGACCCTTTTCTTATTTTTCTCATATTTTTATTCTGTTTTTCTTTATTTTATTTCTTTATCCCAGCTCAACCTTTATATCTTTGCTTTTATTTTTATTTATTTATTTTTCCACACTTTTCGGCCTATGTCGAAATCGGATGTGACTCGTGGACGTGACCACCCGGCCAGGTTTAGACCACCCATCTACCGACCCGACATAGCGCACGATTCACAATGTCAGCCTCATACGAAATCAACGTCAGCTCGTGGCACTGACCACACGGTCAGAGTGACTCCACCCACCTATCAACCCGTATGAGCGCGTAACAACATGTAGGTTAGGCCATACGACACAACTAGCGTCAGCTCGTGGCCCTGATCACCCGACCAAGGTAGTTCCACCCGCCTACTAGCTCATCGCAGCACCCAACAACACATACACATACACATAGATAGCTGGCTGGTATAAGAATTCTTTTCTCAAGATATAGTCTGTCTGAAGATTAGGTCAGATGAGAGATCAAGAGTAGAAGTCGAAGTGTCTCACTCATCAAGTGCTCGTAAACACTACTATATACAGATACTTAGTCTAGGTCTTCCCTTCACCTTCCTAGGTCTTGCTCTCGAAAGTTCTAGTCCATCTTCTAATCTTACTCATATAATCCTGGTCCTTATACATTACATGTAATCTAATTAGTGGCACGAGATTTTTGTTCTACTTAATTATTCTTAATTATGCATTTATTTACATGTTATATGGCCAACCCATGTAGTCTTTTCATATGGATATATATATATATACATCCATACACATATATACATGAGAGGAAAAGAAACTGAAACAATAACATCTCACCAGTATAAAATCAGAAGTCGCTCGAGCTTGTCGCCTTTAATCATTCTTTCTTTAGAAAAAACTTGAACTTGGTCATCCTGCATAAATCAGAGGCTTATTTCACACGAATCTATATAAAAACAATTATTCAAAAAAGGAAAATATTACCTGGCTTTATTTATATACATTGATATTTATTTTCTTGCCGATCTCCGAGGATCTTCCCTGACTTTATTCTTCATAAGAAAAAACCTAACTTGATTCAAAATAAACATTATTTACACATATCTTTAATATAACCTTTTTAATTTATCTTTAAGACGTCTCGCCCCCTTCACGTTCCCTACGGAACAAGGCAAGCTGTTGTAAGAGTTCTGCATATTCTGCTAAGTCACGACTATATACAAGAAGTGCTGTTGGGTCCACTTCCATATATGACTCACGGTCATCCGAAGTATCATCTTCTCCATATGTTCGTGCCCTTCGATACCTGAGTATACTTCTTTCATTTGATGATGAGATCAAGGTTTCCCTAGTGATACGATCTTTAACAAACTCCTCCATAGGAATTCTTCCTTCATTTTCAGGTGTAGGGAGCAAGTAAGTTGATATGAAAGAACTATCTAAGGTTCTTCCTTCAGGCACACTCCTTGACATTTCTCTAAATCTTTCAGGAATGCTACCCTCAAGAATGGATGTATCATTGGAATCTTCATTGTCCATTCCAGATCCTAAGATAGTTAAACAGTCCAATCAAACCTAAAAAAAACTTCCTATTTATATCCTGGTCACAAATCTCTGTCAGTACCCTGCAAGGAACACAAATTAATATTAATAGAAGTTCATGAATAAGTAAAACACATACATCTAATTTATTTGTTGCTTTACTTATTTATTACATCTAGACGGATTCATATCTTGTTATTTGTCTACATGGTTTTATTATATACATACATATATATATATATATGTTTATATATATATATATACATCATCTTACGATATAATTTATTTTAATCATTTTCCTTATTGATATCCTCATCTTAACCATTTTCACTTCCTTCCTCTTCACTTTCCTCTTCTTCGTCTTCATTTATTACCGTCTCATAATTCTCATTCTCTCTTCTTTTAAAGAGCTTAACTCTTTTTCCAGCAATTAAATCCTTTAACTTGGTCCCATCTAATTCTCTAAGTGAGTATGTTCCATTATCAAAAACTTTACATACCACATAGGGACCAAACCATCTCTTAACCAGTTTTCTTCGAGCCTCATATTGAGTATTCAATGAGCTATCATAAACAAGTACCCAGTCTCCTTCCTTCAACCTTTTTGGCCTTAACCTGTGGGACTTGTCAAATGCAATTTTATTTTTCTCTCTAGAGGCTCTAAGCTTAAATGCAGCTTCTTCTACCAGATCTTTTCCTCTTTCTAGTTGAAGAATCCGCACTGCTAGAAGATCTTCTCTTAACACCTCATCTTCCCAAGGCAAGGAAGTCCACGCTAAAGCATGTGACTCCGTCGGCAAAATAGGTTTTTGACAATACATCAATTCTACTGGCATATATCCAGTAGTTCTAGTGTATGTCATCCTATCTGCCCAAAGGGCAAATGGAAGGTAATTTGGCCAATTCTTTATTTTCCCCTCACAAGCCTTAGCCAAAGCTTTAATAATTGGTGGATGACCACACTCAATTTTTGCATTAGCTTCAGGATTGTAAGCAGTGGTGAGTGATAATCGAATTCCATATTTTTTAAAGAAGTCTTTAGCTTCCTGAGCATCAAGCTCACCTTTATCGGCAACTATTTTCTCCACATAACCAAATCTACTAAACACATCTTCTAGTAGAAACTTGCATACATTGCTTGTAATTTTCGTCCTTAGAGCTCTTCCTTCAACATGATTTGTTAGGTCTTCTCTTGCTAATACAATATACCTCATCTGATGCACCCCTAATGGCATTGTAACTAAATCAACAACCCACTTATAGTGAATATTAAGAGGATATGTTGGATGTAATTCATCTCTGTGTCTAACATTGGAGTACATCTGGCAAGGTTTACAAGTGGCTACGTAATTTTGGGTATCCACATACATCCCAGGCCACCAGTATCTTTCCCTTATCTTTTCATAAGTTCCTTGAAAGCCTTTATGACCGGCCCATAGTGAGCTATGCATTTCACGCATAATCTTTCCTCTCGATTCTTCACAACCTACAACTCGCTGGGGCATCTTTCCCATTCCAATCCTTCGCTTCCAGAGTAATCCATCTTTCAGGAAATAATTGCTTGACTTTCTTCGAATGGTACGAAATTTTTCTTTGCTCCAACTAAGATCAGGACACTTCATACTTAAATATCTCCCGATTTCCTTCCACTCATTTTCATATTCGTCTTCATTAAATCTTTCTGTTATTCCTATTTGGATCTTGTAAGGTTCTTCTTCTATTCATCTGTTATCTTTCCCTCTTCCTAAGCTATTTTGAACTTCCTTTGAAGACTCAGTACAAATTCCAAGCCTTTCATTTTGACGCTTAGGCTCTTTTCTATTTAGTGCAGTGAATGCTTTCTTTAGGCTTAAATTATGTTCATGTGAAGCATAAAAGTCCAGACCTATCTCTTCATCATTAGAAATCATCGAATCTTCATTTTCATATATAGCTCGTGATAGCATATCAGCCACCACATTATTCCTTCCAGCTATATGAACAAACTCAGGGTTTAGTGACTTAATATATGCTATCCATCTTAACATGGCAATATCTGTAGTGGAACAATTCACGATCATTCCCAACAATGGTAAACAATCTGTTTCTACTACCACATTTGCCCCAATCAGATATTCTTTATCATTTTTTAGCGCAGTCACTATTCCCCAAAGCTCTCGCTTAATTTGAGGATAACCCCTCTGGCGAACATTTAGAACTTTAGCTCCGAAACGAATTGCATATCTTTTTCCTTCATCATCCTCTTGGCCAATCGCCCAACCTATACCTACCGGACTTGTATCTATGGTGATATAAATTTCTTTATTATCAGTATAATCAGCCTTTCTAAGCAATGGAGCTTCTGCAAGTGCTTTCTTTAATTTTCTCACAGCTTGAGTATGGATATCTTTCCATTGAAATCTTTGCCCTTTCCTAAGCAATTGATAAAGTGGGTCAGCAATATGGGCAAAATGGGGAATCCATACAACATAGAAAACACATGCCCCAAGAAACCTCCTCACTTCAGTGACCGAGGAGCAGACCTCTTTCATGTGCTGAATGGCATCTACTTTCTTTGGACATGGCTTCCTTCCTTTAGGTCCACATAAACTTCCTACAATTAAAACCTCTTGCACTCCAAATACTGATTTCTCAGCAGACAATGTCAAATGAACCTCTTCCAGCCGACTGAGAATGGATTCACAATCAGTTATGTGCTTTTTAACAAAATTCCTACATCCATCCTCATCAAGAGTCTCGTCTCTATCTCTTTCTTCACAGACTTTAATAGGGACATCGTCAATGAATGGCATAGTCAGATGTGGAATAAAATCCCTAAGAATTTTATGCATACCATTCATCATATGTGCCACCGAGTTCGTGGCACCTTGCGGCAAAGTGCACATGCGCACAAGCCCAAGTGGCGTCCTCATAGTTGTCAAATCACGGCTTTCGAGAGCTAGCTGGAATTGATCATATCCAGAGTGTAAATCTCCCATTGAATAAATAGATCTTCCTGCAAAGGCTTCTGCATATTCGTCTACAATAGGCCCAGTTCCCATATTTCTAATTGTCACTTTATTCACTGGCTGTAGATCTTGGATAAATCTTAATGACCCATTTTTTTTTGGTACAATAAACCAACGGTTAGAATAAGGAGCACTCGATGGCTCAAGAATCCCCATTCTAATCTTGTCATTCAACAGATCAATTAGCTTTGAAATATGAGCTTTTGGTACCGGAATTGGTCTGAGATTCCAAGGTACATGTGGTATCGTGAAAATTATCATAGGTGTCACCACAGATGGATCTACACACCCAATTTCTTGGGCATTGAAAGAAAAATCTTTTCCATGTTTAAATAACATCCGAGAGAATACATTCTTCTCTTTTTTGCTGAGGAAACCATCTTTCCCCAATTGAATTTGCTCGAGTGTTTCTTTAGTGAATTTATGGCCTATTTTTCTCTTATCTCTGAGAGGTGGCTGAGATTTAACATCATCCATAAGCTTATTACTATCTTCAGGAAGAGGAACCGCAACTGGCTTTATCTTTTTATCAATTGTTTTGTATTTTGTTTCAACGAAGACTTCCTTACCCGTTTCATCTTGCTCAAACTTTGCTATTTCCTTATACATGGAAATAGAGTGCGTTTGAATCACATAATCACTCCTTTTTCCTTGAATTAACTCTTGCAGATCAAACAATGTGTCTGCAAAGGATATCTCATCAAAGACTCCGGAGATTTCCTCGTCGAAGTTAAGCACTCTACATCCATGAAAGTTTCTTTGAAGATCCGCTATGTATTGTTTTTCCCACTTTTTTAACTCAGAAAAAACACGAAACTGAAATGAATTTGTCGAAGAAAGTGCTATAAAACTTGATATAAACATATTTACATTCGGGATCTTTTCACTTTTCAAGCTTTCATAGTCCCGACTTATGAAAGCTTCCTTTAAAAACTTTGATCCTTGAATTCTTCAGGAATAGGTCTTGTCCGAAGAGAAGTTCTATTCCTGATATGATCTACACATACCCTCATGAATTGAATTGCCTTTTTCCCATCCTTACTACGGATTCGCGCATAAGCCGATCCATCTTCTAAGACTCTTGTTTCCATTCTTAAGGCAGTAATATATGGCTGCCCTAAAATCAATGAGTAACTAGAATGATCTTGTACGAAAAAATTTTGATAATCACTGACATCTCCAATTGTAACTAGAACCTGCGGGCATGCACCAAACAACTCACCTGGCATCGAGTTCGCAGCCTTAATTCTCCAACCAGGCTGCATGTCTATTGGCCATTTTCCCTTCATATAGAGATCTTTGGACATCAAGTTAATTTCAGATCCTTGATCAATAAGAGCGACAACTGGAGTGCTAATTTTTTCTAAACTTACCAACGTCTCAGTTGTGGCTCGAGCCCAATGATCTTTAGTGTAATAACTCGAAGGAGTTATGTCGGAAGGATTCTTCTCCAAGGATATTTCCTCATGCACGCACGGTTGAACATTAGTCTCAATTGGTTCAAGTACATTTTTTAGCTCTTGTACTTGCGCTTGCACAGTATGAACAGGAGTCTCTTCATCCATTCTTTCAATCTCTTGCATATCAGCTATTGGTTGTCGTTTCCTTCTTAAGAGGTCAATTATTACTTCTAGAAATTCTCTTTTTGCTATTCCCAGTAACTCAGCGAGTGTAAATTCGATTACACTATCGAGCACTCTTTTCTCGAGAACTTGTTTAAGATTTGTGGCTTGCTCTATGTGCGATTTTAGCATATATGAGGGATTTCTCACTCTTCCTTGTCCTTTTTTCACAGGTTGCATTTCTTGATCTTGAGGAGGAATATTATCGTGGGTAGAGACTGGCATCTCAGCAGCAGTAGGAATTTGGACTTGAGTCGGAATTTTATTTGATTGGATTATTGTTGGTTGTGATGGGGAATCTATTTGAGTGGGTTGGTTTGTTTGTGTTGGATGGTTTTGGTTTGGTATTTGAGGTTGTTCATGTGAAGCTTCTACTTGACGCCTAGTTCTTCTTTTCTCCTCTTCACCCTCATTGGTTCTTCTTCGTTTCTCTTCCACTACTGCTTCATGCTCTACCAAAGAGCATAGGTATGTAACAACCGAGAGAGTATCTACAGGATCATCCCATCCACTTACCCCTCGGATTTCATTACTAGCTGTTTTTAAAATTTCATGATGCATCTTCCCGCGGTCTAAGGACTTTATTACCTTAGACCACGGTTCTAAATCATTATTTTCGTCAACTACCTGACATGCATACGTATGCGATGTTGAAGCAACGTTTTCACAAGTGCCAGGGAAGAATATTCTCATTCCTCCCCGACCAAAATTAATGTTTACCTTTTCTCCAGTCTTAGAGTCATATATCATCTTTTCCTTAATGAATACCAAATTCTTTGCTAATGCTTCTTTGAAGCTCTCACATGAGTATCTGTTATGCTCCAAAGAGTCACACCAAATACATCTTTTAATTTCTGGAGCTTTTGGATTTTTAGGTGCCGAAGCTTGTAAAGATTGAGATTCAATCATCTGCTTCATACTTTGAATCGTAAGGTCACTAAACTTTTTAAACATATCTTCCATTGTATTAGTGGGCACAACATCCTTTGGTGTTGGTAGGTTTACCTGAGGGTTCTGTACAGGTTGCTGAACAGCCTGAGCTTGTTCTTCTTGCAAATCATCATGCTAGCTCTGCATGAACTTAGACAAAGTTCTTTGCTTTTCTACATATCCTCTAACAGCTTCATCTACATTACCCCAGTCTTCGGTAAGACGAGACTCGGTTCCTATCTGTTGTAATTGTGGAAAAATTTCTTCTCGGGCTTTCGAATCTATAGCCCGGAGAAACAAGGATACCTTTTCTTGATCTATAGCCCTCCTATCATAATCAGATAAGTCTGCAAATTGCTGATCAAACTCCCTTTTTATATCTAGAATAGATTGATCTTTTGGTTTATGAATCCACTTTAGAAATGTGGATCTAGTCACTTTATCTTCATCATCCAGTGCAAACATCCTTATGAGTATCATCTTGTATTGTAACCATCTTATTTGCCCTTCTATAACTAGTCGAGGTGCATCCACAACTAGTCGGTCACGCAAATGTAATTCTGAAACGTATACAAAATTGTCTATTAATTCTTGGTCACTTAATGGTGTTAGACCCGTACCAACGTATCGTGCCTCCAATTCATATTCCTTGCAAAAACGAGTAACATTTTTACCACTGAAATATCCACTTCTTCTCACTACTCGCTCATGAAATGCCTGGATGGCACTCCGTCTTTTCTCGTCCTGCTGAAAGCGCAGAAGTTGGGTTATAACATCCATCGTTGCGTCACCCATAAATGGTCAAGCACAATGAGCTCACTCAACCACACCACTCTTTAAACTAGAATCAGGATTTCTACACTCTCCTCCTTTCACGTCGGGTTCACCAGGTATGTCGTGGGGTTCGTGGAAAGGAGAGGAATGAAGACATTGAAGTATGAATCGATGAAGTCTAAAAGAACTCCTTGAAATGAAGAAGAGTGCTTAGCATGCGTTTGAAACTAACACATGGAGACATTAAATGATTCAGCCTTCTGCGTTTCTACATAGAAGCTATCCTTTTAATACTTGAAGTTATCTCACATTAAAGTCACTTGCGAAAATTACTACTTTCACAAGTTAAATAGGTATACTTTGACGCATTCTTCGAATTATAGATCCAAGTTCATATCCTCGGAACAATAAGGCTGATCTCAACCCTAAAGAGAAAGACGTTTCCTTCTTTTTCTTAGAAACACAAATGGATCTTGTGGGGCAAAACCATCCAGAGCTTAGTCATAAGCTTTGTGGGGAGCCTCATAAGAAAAACATTAATAGTGGTCTCATCTTCGGCAACAACGACCTGCCATTTAGAAATTCCCACAAGCATTTAGAACTAACTTGTGTGCATGCAAAGAAGAACTTTGCAGAGATCGAAACTGAAATTCTAATTTCATATGCCAGCGGTTACATAAAACCATAGAGACAAGAGTGACACAAGCATATAACTTCTTAGTTAACAGCATTGACACAAGCAGACATCGATCGTAACAAGATTAACTAAACAGGAATCGTATGACTCATATGCGATTCTTGTATTCTTAAGTACTGGGCTCTGAAGCTTATCAACACAGTAAGGAATTTTTGCCAACATGGCTTCTCGAATCGCCTCTGCTCTTATCTCTAGTTCTATAACTCTGTTTATGTGATCAAACACAGGGCGTAGATTTTCTTCAATGTCTATAAAGCTTACAAATTTCACACATTCAAAAAAGTCGACTCAGAGATTAAAGCAACATAATTCGGATCCACTATCATTAATCTAGAGGAATTAAAAATTCCACAAGAAAGTGGAAGTGACAGCGAATGTAATTGAGCCATCGATTGTGAGCAATGAAATTTCATCATAATCAGAGGAAACTATAACCCATAGCATTTGATAAAACGGTAAGGTAGCGCAAACAGAGGTATGAGACAACAGGCAGCAAATCGGATGATGTGTTCAACCATAGACCAATTCATTCTGATTCCAACTATCTAGACAATTCTACCGCCTAAACTGGGAAAAAAAAACGAAGCATAAAGGAAGCTGTGCAAAACTGAATTCCAAGTAAACCAGATGATCAAATGGTTAGAATAACTAGCGCAAGGGGATTTTAACTCCATTGAATCAGGACACAAATTACAATGCCCTTTATTTAGCATATGCAATTTAGATGATATTCATGACAATATTACAATCATAACTCTAATATAGATATGTATGGACGTTCAACTGCTGAGCATAGATAAAAGAAGCTTACCGCTGAATGCACATAGAATGATGATTACTTCAGTGTTTTATGGTAGAACAGTCCTCACGTCAATTCTTTTCATATCTCCCAAGTCACAGTCCTTCTCTACACACAGATCTAAAAACTTACCTATGTCCCCGTTATTCCTGTGGTGAAATAATCGACTTATAGTCCTCTCACGTAAAAACAATTAAGACTATAAGGAAACCTAATGTTAAGATGACTATAGCGAAACCTAATGTTAAGATGTTAATTTGGTATGACTCTTTGGAGGAAAGTTTATAATCATGTAATAGCTTAAGAGATGTTCACTACAACATATGAGGGGCATACCGATGCTTCATATACCGACGGTCATAGTCGGCGTCGGTATAGCCCTCGGAAAATCTCACTAAGAGATACTGACGGTCAAGTGACCGTCGGTATGACTGTTTTAAACGGATCATCGGTGTGGCCCGCAGCCTCCGGTATAAGCATCGGTATAGGCGTTGTGGTCAAGAATTGACATTCAAGTTTGAGCACCATTACAAAGCTTCGAATCGATTCAAATGAAATATATTAATATAGTTAAAATTATGGTGAATTTTGGCCTTTAAAACTCATTCTGCATATATTGAAGGTGAATGGGAATTCTCATATTGCTAGTCCGTATATTTGCGTCCATGCGAGCATGTGAAACAATGCATGTGCATTCAAAACAAAAACTTGTATGTGTTATGTGGTGGTGCATGGTGTGCATGTTTCTCATGTGTTTTTGAACATCATATAATGCAAATGTATATGCATGAATTGAGAGTATTTATTATGCAACCATATTTGCGATTGCGTGTAAAAATTTATATAAATGTATATGTAAAACTATATACAAAGACCGGCATATAGACATACATACGGGGGGGGGGGGGATAAGGAAAATAGGGAGAACGGTGGCAGCAAGGTTTTTTTTGGAATGTATGGGTTTTCGTGCTACAGGTGGAGGAGGGTGCGCGCATCTCAGAGGAAGGTGGCTTCTGACAGAGATCAGGGGATTTTATTCTAGAGGAGAAAAAGACTCGAGGAACTTGGAAAGAATGGAAGGACAAGCACTCGGGCAGGCAAGGACAGTGGGAACCCAGGCCCGAACCCGAACTTCACTGTGAAGGGGAAACTTCCTGGAGCGGCAGATTCAAATATTCTGTGGTGAAGACACTCTGATGACAGAGAACGTTCTAGTGATATTAATGAACGCAAGAACGAGAGACACGGACTTGAGTTTTACAGCTGTAAGAGGAAATCGATTGCGCTGGTAATAGATACGTTTGGTGTTTTGGAGGTAACAAAAAGAAGAGCTCGGAAAGCAAGAGTTCACAGGATAGAAAAGCATCACCTCTGGTGCCATCATGATAACGAGTGAAGCATAGGCTGTCCTGAAATTTTATTTCATTTTATTAGGAGGCAAAGCTTCTTTAGCAATTGTAGTTGGAGGACTAGCTTACTGATTTAAAGAAAATTGTTCTCTTGCTTGTATTTGTTCCTCTTGCAAGTCCTTCTACCAATCTTGCACAAACTTCACCATCTTGCTTTTTCACTCCATGTATCTTCTTACTACCTCTCAAACAAGATTATATCCCTTTGTAATACCGGATTAAGGTTCGATATCTTCTCATTGTGGGACGAAACCTTTTCCACCTTTCATATCCACTTTGCATCAAAACAGTGATATTTTTTTTTTTGTTCTAGATAACCATCTTGTCATATCCAAATAAATCTTCATATTTCTCATCAAATTGTCTTTTGAGTTCCAAGATTGATTGTTTGTTTATGTTGTGTAACCATTTAAGAAATGTCCTCCACCTCACTTTATCAAGATCCTCAAGCATGAACATATTGAGGAGCAATGTCTTGAACTAGGACCATATAGTTTGTATTTCTTGAATCAGTTGGTCTCGAAGATGCAAGTGAGGAACATATACCAAATTCTCACAAAGCTTTTGATCTTTCACGGGCACAAGCCCTACACACATGTACTTGGCATTGACTTCATACACCTTTAAGAATCATGTACTTATTTTACCACTATAATAACTACTTGTTTTAAAAATACACTGTTGAAATGATTGAATGGAATGTCTCCTCTTCTCCTCACGTTGAAACCCGAAGGGTTAAGAAATCAAATCCATTTGAATAGGTGCTTTATTACCCATATAATCATAAGAAGAAATGTTATATCATATTAGATTGTGACTTACGTCCCCTTTCACATTAGACACACCAATTATGCCAATATGTTTTTGGAAAGGAACTGAGAAAGTGATCTTCATGTGGAGTAAAAATTATCTTTGAAAGAGTCTTAATTTTATTAATTATGGAGCGTTTAGGTTTGAAGTAACTTTCTTTGTTATGAAATTGAAGTTAAATTCTTGTTTATGCACAACTTTAGTGTCAATAAGAGTAGCTCCTTTTATGGAAAACCCTTGAGTTTCTTCTTCAAATCCTAACTACTTTTGATTTCTCTTTCTATTCAACCACAAATGTTTTTTTACCTTAAAACTCTCAAAACATTCCTATACACTATCCAATTAACACACAAATATCTTAGAAGATCAACATTTAAATCTTGAATTTCACTTGACCAATCACAGGAACCTTTTTCAATTTTAGCTAAGTCAATGGAATTGCTTATTTGAATCATCAATCCAATTTATTTCTAGATTTTGGGTGAAATTTCTGCTTTACTATTTTGTTTCTTAGGAACGTGATCACCTATGTTCTTGAGGTAAAATTCTTTTTTCTTATTCAGGGGTCAAAGAAAAGAGAGAAGTAGATAAAGGAGAATTTAGTGTGTTCACTATTTAGCACGCTTTTCTCTCAATGGAAGTGCATTAAGAGTTTATATACACAAAACATAGGAAAGGTTTCCAATTATGACTCCTAAAATATAAAATATAGTGCAAGAAAAAGTGATTAGTAGCACAAATAATACTCAATATCCAAGAACTTCATTTGGAAGCACTCACGAATCTTTAATTTGAATAAATATCTTATTTTAGTTCCTATAGAGTTCTCTAAAGATGCTAATTATTTGTGGCCTTTGATTAAATGATTTAAGAGAGCTAAGTTTGGATTTCAATCTTCTCCAACAAGCATTTTAGTGAGCATCATACATTCTACTCAAACAATTAGAAAGTCTAAGCATGCCAATGAATTACATTTAACTTTGGTTATAATTATTATCCATGCAGTAATCAAATGATAATCAATCTCTTCAAGAATGTTAAGCACATAAAGAGCAATGGACCGACATCAAATGTTGTTGAGTTACTTATTCCTAAACAAGTTCTTACTAATTAGATATTATGAGACATGAAAACCGTAGATCTCTCATTGTGATACATACTAGGAATTCTATGGTTAAGAAATAAGAAATCTATTGTGACCAATTCTAGTTGTGGACTTGAGTACACGGAAGCTTTCATACCATTTAGGTAAATGTGTGTACCTTTGAGATCTTATGGTTAATTGTGGTGATCATACTTCATTATTGTGATTCAATTTCACTTGCAATTAACCATCATGCTGAATTATAGTGAATTAAGTATATCATTGTCACACAAAACATAACAAAATTGAGCTGAATGTGGTCAAGATGAGAATTTCTATTGGAGATATCCAATTTGTGTATGCCTCTACAAGAGGATAATCTTACTTTTGCACAAAGACACTCTGATATAAGAACTTAGAGGTTCTTCATAAGTCTTTTGGATTACTCCCTTTAATGCTTTTTCTTTAATCCACATAAATTGAAGCTTCTTATGCATGCACATACACATATACATACACTTACACATACAAACATATACATACACACACATACACGCATACTCTTACACATACATACATACTCTCACATACACATATACACATACATACATGCATACACATACACATATACATACATACACATACATAGTAAATACATACCCAAACACATGCATATATACACAAACCCATACATGCATACATAGACACATATACATACACTTACACATACATACATACAGACACATACATGCATACAAATACACATATGCATACACTTACACATACATACATACCCACACATACACATATACACACACATATATGGATACACATACACACACACACACACAAACACACAGACATATACATACATATCCATACATACACACACACATGCATACACATAGACACACACATACATGCACACATACGCATACACGCATCATACATTTATAGTTTGGTACGTTTATATATATATATATATATATATATATATATATATATATATATATATATATATATATATATATATATATATATATATATATATATATATATATATATATATATGTGTGTGTGTGTGTGTGTGTGTGTTAAAATGTGTATTTGTGTATATGTGAATATATGTGTATGTGTGAATGCATGTATGTGAATGTGTATGTATGTAAATAATGAGATTATTGATATCTAGTACCTTTATTTGCTACACAATAAGATTATAAGTAGAGGGAACTCCTCCACTCCCTCCTAATCGTGCAAGAATTACTTATTGTAAGTATATCAAAATTTTAGTTCTAATATTTGATGGATACATACATGATTCATATATGTTTTTTATTGTTATATAATAACTAGATCCTGATCAAACAGAGGGTACTCCACCACCTCTGACATTTTCCTATGGAAGCATCCATTTCCTCATCTAAACCCTTAGCATTATTCCATGCTAATATTTTGTGGAACTATGCGTACACATTCTCTAAGTGGGTCAATTTACTTCTTCTATACAGTAGATGAATTCACTAGGTACACTTCCGTTTATTCCCTAAAATATATAAAGGATGAACTTTCCAAGTTCAAGGAGTGGATAGGGATAGTTCAAGAAGTCTTTCCAATTTTCTTGAACACCTTCAGATCGGATGGAGATAGTGGACTTTTCAACCATACTTTCTCAAAGTATTTGAAGCAACAAGGTCTTAAGTACCAAGAAATGAAGGATACTCAGCAAGAGATTCATATACAAAGGATTGGAAGTGATAGTTTTTTTGAGTGAATTGATGCTAAATTGTGGTTGATTATTTATAGTTTGTTACTTCTCGAGGATGAGATGGCTAGATGAGATGGATTTCTATGATATTTTCAAAAAAAGTTCAAAAATAGAAAGATGAATTCTAAAAAAAAATCTATATATGATTTGATAATCTCTCAGTCAATATGTATCTTTGATTTCATATATATAATCATGGTGCTATTTTTTCTTGATACATTGGATCATATTGTAGCTTAGTTCACAATTGATGATTGATGTATTATTTTTCTTATATACTCCAAAACCATTTTAGTGAGTATATAGATACATATGAATAAGCTTAAGTGCATGTATATGTATATGTGCAAATTATATGTATGTATATGTATGATTGAGTAAACATGTATATGTATGCATGCCTATGTGATTGTACATGCAACTCTATGTGTGCACTACACATGTGTTTATATGTGAGCATATATGTATTTACATTATATGTATATACATGTATGGGTACGTAGAAGTCAATGGTTATTGATAAGCATCATGTGAATATGTTTGCATTTCTTGATGATTTACAGTGCATGCATTGACTCTCTTGATAGGAAAATCTCCTTTTTTATATTGTTCAATTTCTACCACTTGATAAGTGCAATGCATCCTATGTCTTTGAATCTTTTTTTAGCCTATGAAAAGCTGTTTTCTTCTTGCCTATGTGCAGAAGAGAGAATGCCTACAATATTGAAGTTGATGAAAAATCTATTGTTTCTATTTATGTATATATACTAATATATATCCTTAGATTGATTATCACTTGATTACTCCATGGACAATACTTATGTCCAAAGTTAAATTTAATTGATTGGCATGCATAGACTTTCTAAATGCTTGAATAGGATGTATGGATTCTTACTAAAATGCTTGCTTGATATAACAATGAGTTGTACTCTTCATATGGAAAGCGTCCCATATGCTCATTACTTAGTGAAATTTTATTTGAAACTTACATGTCTAATCGAAGTGATAAAACAACACCACTAACTATTGACATGCGATTGAAATCATAGAAGAAAATGATATTCACCCAAGGGAATGAAGTCCTTCTTGAGTTCCAATTGCAGCAATCATTTCGAAACTTGTATATGTTTAGGGGCAGAATAGATAAGAAAACATGTAACAAAGAAGAAAGTGGCCTCATATACCTAATTGTCTTTACATCACACCACCACCATATCCTAACAAAACAATAATGAAACTTTAATTTATGTGGATTGAAGAAAATGCATAAAAGGGAGTAATCCAAATTATTTATGAAGAGCCCTTTACTTCGTACATCATAATGTCTTTGTGCAAATTAAGATTATCCTCTTGTACAGAACTACGCAAATTGGATATCTCAAAAGGAGTTCTCATCTTGACCACACTTAGCTCAATTTTGTTGTGTTTGTGTGACAGTAATATACTTAATTCACTATAATTCAGCATGAAGGGTAATTGCAAGTGAAATTGAATCATGAAAATGAACTACTATCACCACAATCAACCATAAGAGCTCAAAGGTACACACATTTATTTTAATGGTATGAAAGCTTTTGTGTACTCAACTCCACAACTAGAATTGGTCACAATAGACTGCTTTTTTCTTAACCACAAAATTGTTAGTATGTATCACAATGAGAGATCTATGGTTTTTATGTCTCATAATATTTAATTAATAAGCCCTTGTTTAGGAATATTGAATTACTCAACATCATTTTATGTCAGTCTGTTGCTCCTTATGTGCTTAACATTCTTAAAGGGATTGATTATCATCTGATTAGTGCATGGACAATACTTATAGCCAAACTTAAATGTAATTCATTCACATGCTAAGACTTTCTAAATTGTTTGAACATAATGTACGATGCTCACTAAAATGCTTGTTGGAAAACATTGAAATACAAACTTATCTATCTTAAATCATTTAATCAAAGACAAAAAATAATTAGCATCTTTAGGTGATCTCTATACAAACACTAAAATAAGATATTTATTCAAAGAAAAGATTTGCAAGTGTTTTTGAATAAAGTTCTTGGATATTGAGCATCCGTTGTGCTACTAATTAGTTTTTCTTGCACTATATTTTATACTTTAGGAGTCATAATTGGAAACCTTTCCTATGTTTTGGGATTATAAACTCTTAACACACTGCCATTGAAATAAAATCGTGCTAAAGAGTGAACACACTACATTTTCCTTTATCGTCTTCTCTCTTTTCATTCACCCTTGAATGAAAAAAAAGAATTTAATATCAAGTACATAGGCAGTCAAGTCCCTAAGGAAAAAAGTAAATGGAAAATATGACTTGGAATCTAGGAATGAATTGGATTGATGGGTTAAATAAGCAATATTGGATTAGCTAAAATTGGAAAAGATTAGTATGGTTGATCAGGTGAAACTGAAGATTGAGGAAGTTAATCTTCTAAAATATTTGTGTGTTAATTGGGTAGTGTATATGAATGGTTTGAAAGTTTGAAGGTCCAAAAACATTTGAGGTGGAATAAAAAGAGAAAGAAAAAGTAGTTAGGATTCGAAAAAGAGATTCAAGGGTTTTCCATAAAAGGAATTACTCTTATTGACACTAAAGTTCACATAAACAAGATATTAACTTCAATTCCATCACAAAGAAAGTTATCTCAAACCTAAACTCTCCTTAATTGATAAACGTAAGACTCTTCCAAAGGTAATTCTTACTCCACGTGAAGATCACTTTCTCGGTTCCTTTCCAAGAACATATTGTCATAAATGGTGCATCTAATGTGAAGGGGGTAGGTTAGTCACAATCTAATATGATATAACATTTCTTTTTATGTTTCTATGGGTAATAAAGCAGCTATTCAAATGGATTTGATTTCTCAACACTTTGGGTTTCAACATGAGGAGAAGAGGAGACATTCCATTCAATCATTTCAATAGTGTGTTTTTAAAAGAAGTAGTTATTATAATGCTAAAATAAGTACACACCTTCTCTAAGTGGGTCAATTTACTTCTTCTATAGAGCGGATGAATTCACTAGGTACACTTCCGTCTATTCCCTAAAATATATAAAGGATGCACTTTCCAAGTTCAAGGAGTGGACAGAGGTAGTTCAAGAAGTCTTTCCTATTTTCTTGAAGACCTTCAAATCAGATGGAGATAGTGGAATTTTCAACCACACGCTCAAATTTTTTAAAGCAATAAGGTCTTAAGTACCAAGAAATGAAGGCTACTCAGCAAGAGATTCATATACAAAGCATTGGAAGTGATAGTTTTTTTGAGTCAATTGATGCTAAATTGTGGTTGGTTATTTATAGTTTGTTACTTCTCGAGGATGAGATGGCTAGATGAGATGGATTTCGATGATATTTGCTAAAGAAAATAAAACATAGAAAGATGAATTTAAAAAAAAATCTATGTATGATTTGCTAATCTCTGAGTCAATATGTATCTTTGATTGTATATATGTAATGATGGTGCTATTTTTTCTTGATACATTGCATCATATTGTAGCTTATATACTCCAAAACCATTTTAGTGAGTATATACATACATACGAATAAGCTTAAGTTCATGTATATGCATATGTGAAAATTATATGTATGTATATGTATGATTGAGTAAACATGTATATGTATGCATGCCTATGTGATTGTACATGCAACTCTATGTGTGCATTACACATGTGTTTATATGTGAGCATATACGTATTTACATTATATGTATATACATGTACGGTTTTGCATTCTATGTATATACATGTACGGGTACGTAGAAGTCAATGGTTATTGATGAGCATCATGTGAATATGTTTGCATTTCTCGATGATTTACAGTGCATGCGTTGACTCTGTTGATAGGAAAATATCCTTTTTTATATTGTTCAATTTCTACCACAATATAAGTGCAATGCATCCTATGTCTTTGAATCTTTTTTTAGCCTATGAGAAGTTGTTTTATTCTTGCCTATGTGAAGAAGAGAGAATGCCTACAATATAGAAGTTGATGAAAAATCTATTGTTTCTATTTATGTATATATACGAATATATATCCTTAGATTGATTATCATTTGATTACTCCATGGACAATACTTATGTCCAAAGTTAAATTTAATTTATTGGCATGCTTAGACTTTCTAAATGCTTGAATAGGATGTATGGATTCTTACTAAAATGCTTGCTTGATATAACAATGAGTTGTACTCTCGATATGGAAAGCTTCCCATATGCTCATTACTTAGCAAACTTTTATTTGAAACTTACATGTCTAATCGAAGTGATAAAATAACACCACTACCTATTGACATGCGATTGAAAACACGGAAGAAAATGATATTCACCCAAGGGAATGAAGTCCATCTTGAGTTCCAAATGCGGCAATCATGTTGAAACTTGTATATGTCTAGGGAGAGAATAGAGAAGAAAACATCTAAGAAAGAAGAAAGTTGCCTCATATACCTAATTGTCTTTACATGACACCACCACCATATCCTAAGAAAATGTTAATGAAGCTTGAATTTATGTGGATTGAAGAAAATGCATAAAAGGGAGTAATCCAAAATATTTATGAAGAGCCCTTTACTTCGTACATCATAATGTCTTTGTGCAAAGTAAGATTATCCTCTTGTATAGAAATACGCAAATTGGATATCTCAAAAGGAGTTCTCATCTTTACCACACTTAGCTCAATTTTGTTCTATTTTGTGTGACAATAATATACTTAATTCACTATAATTGAGCATGAAGGGTAATTGCAAGTGAAATTGAATCATGAAAATGAACTACTATAACCACATACAACCATAAGATCTAAAAGGTACACACATTTATCTAAATGGTATGAAAGCTTCTATGTACTCAACTCCACAACTAGAATTGGTCACAATAGATTGCTTATTTCTTAACCACGAAATTTGTAGTATGTATTACAATGAGAGATCTATGGTTTTTATGTCTCACAAGATTTAATTAATAAGCCCTTGTTTAGGAATATTAAATTACTCAACAACATTTGATGTCACTCCGTTGCTCCTTATGTGCTTAACATTCTTAAAGGGACTGATTATCATCTGATTAGTGCATGGACAATACTTATAGCCAAAGTTAAATGTAATTCATTCGCATGCTTAGAATTTCTAAATTGTTTGAACATAATGTATGATGCTCACTAAAATGCTTGTTGGAAAACATTGAAATCCAAACTTATCTATCTCAAATCATTTAATCAAAGACCACAAATAATTAGCATCTTTAGGTGATCTCTATACAAACACTAAAATAAGATATTTATTCAAACAAAAGATTTGCAATCGTTTTTTAATAAAGTTCTTGGATATTGAGCATCCTTTGTGCTACTAATTAGCTTTTGTTGCACTATATTTTATATTTTAGGAGTCATAATTGCAAGCCGTTCCTATGTTTTGGGAATATAAACTCTTAATGCACTGCCATTGAAATAAAATCGTGCTAAAGAGTGAACACAATAAATTTTCCTTTATCGTCTTCTCTCTTTTCATTCACCCTTGAATGACAAGAAAGAATTTAATATCAAGAACATAGGCAGTCAAGTTCCTAAGGAAAACAAAAGTAAAGGGGAAATATGACTTAGAATCTAGGAATGAATTGGATTGATGGGTCAAATAGCCAATATCATTGACTTAGCTAGAATTGCAAAAGGTTAGTATGGTTGGTCAGGTGAAAGTGAAGATTGGAAAAGTTGATCTTCTAAAATATTTGTGTGTTAATTGGATAGTGTATATGAATGGTTTGAAAGTTTGAAGGTCAATTTGAGGTGGAATAAAAAGAGAAAGAAAAAGTAGTTAGGATTTGAAAAAGAGACTCAAGGGTTTTCCATAAAAGGAATTACTCTTATTGACACTAGAGTTTTGCATAAACAAGATATTAACTTCAATTCCATCATAAAGAAAGTTATCTCAAACCTAAACTCTCTTTAATTGATAAACGTAAGACTCTTCCAATTCTTACTCCACGTGAAGATCACTTTCTCGGTTGCTTTCCAAGACCATATTGGCATAAATGGTGCATCTAATGTGAAGGGGGGAGGTTAGTCACAATCTAATATGATATAACATTTCTTCTTATGTTTCTATGGGTAATAAAGCAGCTATTCAAATGGATTTTATTTTTCAACACTTCGGGTTTCAACAAGAGGAGAAGAGGAGACATTCCATTCAATCGTTTCAAGAGTGTGTTTTTAAAAGAAGTAGTTATTATATTGGTAAAATAAGTACATGATTCTTTAAGGTGTATGAAGTCAAAGCCAAGTACGTGTGTGTTAAGGTTGTGCCCATGAAAGACCAAGAGCTTTGTGAGAATTTGGCATATGTTTCTCACTTGCATCTTTATGACCAACTCATTCAAGAAACATTAACTATATGGTCCTAGTTCAAGACATTGCTCCTCAATATGTTCATGCGTGAGAATCTTGATAAAATGAACCGGAGGACATTTCTTAAATGCTTACACAAAATAAAAAAACAATAAATCTTGTAAATTAAAAGACATAATCACCCTTACTCATCCACATGCATGTATACACATATACATGAACATGTGTGATCACACTTACACGCACACATACATATGCACACACACACATACACATGCATATGCACATACTATTGGGAAACATGGATGGACACTCCAAGAGATTGAGTAGGTACTGTCAAAACCTACCTTGTACCAGCCCTCTGATACTTCAGAATTGATAAGTAGACCTCCTTTGATTTTCAATGACACCATAAAATGTCCTATGTACTTTGGAAATGATGTATGTAAAGATTGAGACAAAACACATCACTTTGAATCTCAAGATCTCAAGAAAACCTTTTATTTATGTCTTGATACCTGCTGGATCTTTTGCTCAGTATGCCCAGCACAGTGGGAATTCAATAAATTCCTTTTAGGGGTATCTAATTATCTTAGCAAGCTAACTATTCCAAGTTTAATGATATAAAAATACTAACTATGCTCAGAGAAATCACTTTAGCAAATTAAACTATACCCCCGATTTTTTAGGACTATTGCAGACTTTGACCAGTGCTCACCTCGACAAGCTTTTCTCCGAAATAACTGAATGGAATCTCTTCAAATTTTGATAGCGTGTAGATAACTTTGAGCTGGTTCCAACAAGCTTTAGATCTTTGAATTTTGTGCAGAAATGAGGGAGATATGCTCTTCACAAGTTGCCCAACTTTCAAGTACCATAACAGAGAACTCAGAAATGGACAATGAAGATGTATGTATTAATGGACACTTGTATACAAATCTATTCACATGAAGATCATTGCCTAATGGTTTAGATAGGTGTGGGCTAGAGTGTAGGCCTCACACACACTCAGAATTGACAGTAATCAGCTCGGGAATGATGAGTCTTACCCGTGACTTTTCCATGAATATTTTTATAGTGATTGAGTAAAAATTTGAATTCAAATTCAAACTTTTGGCTCCCTATGATCAAGCTCCTATATCCTAGGAGATATTCCATCAATCGAAGCTAAGCATTTTTCCATAAATCCATTTTGGTAGGTGTTTACAAAGATTCCAATTCAGTTTGACTTTTACAAAGAGATAAAGTGGTAATTAACCAGTAGCACTAGTTCCTATGCTTCTCCATATGTGTATGGACTTCAATGTATCCATCAAGCCAAATGTGTAGGCTTGTGAATTACACCAACAGCTCCCCCTCAAGCCTCTTCATCTTCAATCTTGATGTATATCCTGCAATCCAACCATTGCTTTGAACCTGCAAAGTTTGGTTCCATCCAAAGCTTTAGTCAACAAATATGCTAGGATTAGCTCCAAGGTGAAGTGAGCTTGTATTATCTCCAAAGATTATTGGTGACCTAGTATATAAACCCAATTCTGTATACAAAAGTTTGATCCATATGGCTTCTTGTGAGGCATTAGCTAGTCCTCTATACTCTGCTTCTGTAGAAGACAAAGCAACGGTAGGTTGCTTCTTTGAAGACCATGATATTGGCTTATCACTTGCAAATGAAATGTATCTAGAAGTGCTCCTCCTATCATCCTTGGAGCCTGCCCAATCTGCATCTGAATAGATCTTGATATCAATGTCTGAAGTGTAAGGAAAATACAAACCATGATTTTGTGTACCCTTGAGATACTTCCAGATTCTCTTGGCAGCCTCTAAGTGAGGTATTCTTGGCTTGTGCATAAACTCACTTAGCACACTAACTCCATATGCAATGTCTATCCTTGTTAAGGTAGCATAATTCAAGCTACCCACCATACTTTGATAACCTATAATGTCATTAATTTCATCACCTTCATGGGCACTTAGTTTGAGGTTTACCTCCATTGGAGTACTTGCAACTTTGGCATCTTGCAAATGAAATTTATTCAACATATATTGTATGTATTTTTTCTGAGTAATGTATATTCCCGAGTTAGTATAAACTAACTCAAGTCCAAGAAAATACTTCAATAGAACAAGATCATTGATCATTGTCTGATTCCATTGACATCATTACCTGTAAGTATGATGTCATCAACATAAACACAAAGGTATATTACCTCTGAATTACTTCTCTTGATGAATAGAGAAGTATCTGCCTTGCCCATGGAAAAAACTTGGTCTTGAAGGTATGTGGTTAACTTGTAGTTCCATGCCCTAGGTGCCTGCTTCAATCCATATAAAGCCTTTTTCAATTTGCAAACATATGTTACCTTCTTAGGGTCCTCATAGCCAGGAGGTTGTGACATATATACCTCCTCTGAAATCCATCCATTCAAGAAAGCATTCTTGACATCCAATTGGTACATGTTTCAATTTTTTGATGCAGCCACACTTACCAACACTCTGATGGTTGGCATCTTGGCCACAGGTGAGAATGTCTCTTCATAGTCAATACCTTGGGTTTGTGAGAAACGCTTGGCTACCAATCTGGCTTTGTACCTATTAATTGACACATCAGAATTTCTTTTAAGTTTATAGATCCATCTGGATCCTATTACCTTCATGGAGTCCTTCTTTCGTACTAGTTCCTATGTGTCACTTCCCTTGAGTGCTTCAATCTCCTCATCCATAGCTTCTTTCCATTCTCTCTTGGTTATGGCTTCTTCATATGCTCCTAGTTCTTCAATTGACAAATCTTTGGCAAGATAAACAGAGTGTTTAGTAACAAGACATGTATCATACCCATATCTGATAGGTTTTTTGCTTTCTCTTTGTGATCTTCTGATTGACTGATTTGAAGATTCAGGTATGTCTTCAAGCTTCTTCATTTTGACTTTGCCCTTGGACTTCCATGCGTTGAACTCTTCAATGTTGATAGTATCTTCATCATCTAAAGTTGAGTCTTCATTCTGAGTAGGTTCCTCCTTTGCAAGACTTGGAAATTCTTCTTCCAAATCATAGGGTAGTTTAAATTTCCTGCATTCATTCTCATACCAAGAACCATTTTCATCAAATACAACATCTCTACTCACCATGAATCCCTTATTGGAGGGGTTCTAAAACCTGTATACTTTCTCATTTAGATCATATCTAATAAAGATGCACTTCTCAACCTTAGGGTTTAGCTTACCTCTTATCTGAGAAGGAATGTGTACATATGCTACATATCCAAATATCCTGCAAAGGTCTAGTGAGGGTCTCTTACCATGCCATGCTTCATAGGGTGTCATCCCATCAAGGGATTTAGATGGTAACCTGTTTATGAGATAAGTGGCAGTGGAAACAGTTTTTGGCCATAGATAGTTAGGTAACTTTTTCTCATTCAGCATAGACCTAGCTGTCTCAACAATCAACCTATTTCTTCTCTCAACTACCCCATTCTATTCAAGAGTATACCTTGTGGTAATTTCTCTTTTAATACCTCTCTCCTACAAGAAGTTTTCAAACTCATTGGAGAAGTAATCACCTCCTCCATCTGACCTTAGCCTCTTCAAATTCTTCCCTGTCTGATTTTCAATTAAACATCTCATCCTTGTGCTTCATGAAGTACGATATAGTGCACCTGCTATAATCATCAATAAAAGATACATAGTACCTTGATCCTGATACTAAGGAGTCTTTTCTTGGTCCCCATACATCTGTATGAACAAGTTCTAGGTAGTCTTCATGCAGCTAGCCTTTCCTTGGGAAGGGTAATCTGTGAGACTTCCCAAATTGACAAGCACCACACTTATAAATCATATGTTGCTTGGATACATTAGGTATTCCAAGCACACATTGGTCCCTGCATATTTGCTTCAAGGTTCTTTCTCCTACATGCCCTAATCTTTTGTGTTAAATCTCAAGCTCTGAAATTGTTTAATCTTTATAACTGTATAGTGCAATATTCTTTGTGTCTTCTAGCTCAAAAGTGAAAAGTCTACCTGATTTTTTTCCTTTTGCTATTCTCTTGAACCCATGCCTTGGATCCTCCACAAATGCTCCATATTGGTTGAATCTAACCTGCAAACCTTTCTCCACAATCTGTCCAACACTCATCAAATTTTTGGTAATGGTTGGTACATAGAGTACCCTACTCAACAAGTTCTGATTTCCATCACAAGTCTTAACATTTCCAACTTTAACTACAAAGTGCTTGGTGTCATCACCTAGTTTTACTTGATGCTTACCTTTTGGTTCCTCAAGATTAGAGAGTAGTGCTATATTGCGAGCCACATGATTTGAGCATCCTGAGTCAATGTAGAATAGGTGGTCATCATCTGTACCTGATTTTGAAGTCATGTTCATGATCAGAAGAGAGTCATCTTGCTCCTTTGTGTAGTTGTTGTAGTCCTTTCTAGATTTGAAACCCCCTTGCTAGTTGCCATTGTAGTTGTTGTTGTAATTGTTGTTGTAACCTTGGTGATGGTTGAATCTACCTCTTGACTGTGACTATCCACCTCATTGGTATCCTCTTCCTCTCTGATTTTTGTAATTCTTGAAACACTCATCTGTAATATGATTTGATAAACTACAAATGTTGCATGGTGAGGAGTTATAGGATCTCCCCCTACCTTGCTTACCTCCTCTGCCCCTTCCTCTTGATGATCTACCTCTCCCTACATAGTTGGCTTGGGAGGTAGAGCCTTCATCTTCCACCTTCTTGCTCTTGCCTTTATCTTTGGACTTTTTATCTGTATATAGGGCAGAAGAGTTATTACCTTTGGATGTGTCTCCACTCTTGTTGAGCTTTGCTTCATGAGTGAACAATTGTCCCATGAGAGTTGTAAGATCTGGAATTTGCATGGCCATGTAAAGGTCCATGGCAGTGGTGAAGCTTTCCCATTTGTCATCAGCTTTGATCCCATTGATCACTTGCCTCACAATCTATTCTTCTTCAATCTCTTCTCCTATGCTTGCTAACTGATCTGCTACATCTTTAATCTTGGTCACAAACTCTGAAACAACTTGCTTAGGTTTCTTCCTTAATGTGGTGAATTCAATCCACAACTGATTCTTTTCTAGCCCTTGTGTTGGAAGAAAAATATGATGACAAGGTTTCCCAAGTCTCTTGGGATGTCTAACAATTTCTAATATGTGGCAAAAGAAAATCAGAGATGGAGTTGAGCAAATAAGACCTTGCCAATGCATCCTTAGCACACCATGTGTTGAGCTTTTCATGTTCTTCCTTTGTTGGTAATCCTCTTGTTTTGAATGAGGGGAATTCCTCATCTCCATAGATGGATCCATAAAGACTCTTTCCTTGTAGGAAGGTCTTCATCCTTAGAGAGCATGCCTGATAGTTGTTCCTGTCCAATTTATCAATAAATGAGGGAAAACCATCTCCCATTTTACCTTAGTTTGCTCTGATACCACTGTTGGGAAAGATGGATGGACACTCCAAGAGATTGAGTAGGTGCTGTCAAAACCTGCTTTGTACCAGCCCTCTGATGCTTCATGCTTGATAAGTAGACCTCCTTAGCTTTCCAATGACACCATAAAATGGCCTATGTACTTTGGAAAGGATGTATGTAAAGATTGAGACAAAACAAATAACTTTGAATCTCAAGATCTCAAGAAAACCTTCTATTTATGCCTTGACACCTGCTCGATCTTTTGCTCAATATGACCAGCACAGTAGGAATTGAATAAATTCCTTTTGGAGGTATCTAATTAGCTTAGCAAGCTAACTATTCCAAGTGGAATGATATAAAAAGATTAACTATGCTCAGAGAAATCACTTTAGCAAATTAAACTATACCCCCGATTTTTTAGGACTTTTGCAGACTTTGACCGGTGATCACCTCCATGAGCTTTTCTCTGAAATGGCTGAACATAATCTCTTCAAATTTTGATAGCACGTAGACATCTTTGAGCTGGTTCCAACAAGCTTTAGATCTTTGAATGTGGTGGAGAAATGACTGAGATATGCTCTTCACAAGTTGATAGACTTTCAAGTACTATAACAGAGAACTCAAAAATGGACAATGAAGATGTATGTATTAATGATCATTTGTATACAAATCCATTGGCATGAAGATCATTGCCTAATGGCGTAGATAGGTGTGGGCTAGAGTGTAGGCCTAACACACACTCAGAATTGACAGTAATGAGCTCGGGAATATTGAGTCTTACCCGTGACTTTTCCATGAACACTTTTATAGTGATTGAGTAAAAATTTGAATTCAAATTAAAACTTTTGGCTCCCTATGATCAAACTCCTATATCCTAGGAATTATTCCATCAATCAAAGCTAAGCATTTTTCCACGAATCCATTTTGGTAGGTGTTTACAAAGATTCCAATTCAATTTGACTTTTACAAAGAGATAAAGTGGTAATTAACCACTAGCACAAGTTCCTATGCTTCTCCATATGTGTATGGACTTCAATATATCCATCAAGCCAAATGTGTAGGCTTGTGAATTACACTAGCACATACACACACATACATGCACATACACTTGAACATACACATACACATACACATATAGATACACACACATACACACACATACACATATGCATATGCACAAACATATCTACAAACACATATACACACATGCATGCATTATTGCATATACACACATACATTAACACATAATAATTAAACATATGCATATGCACATTCACATGCATGATCATAGACATTGATGCAAATGGAGATGAATGCACATGCACATCCATGCTCATACATATACACATGCATATATGTACACGTGCATACATACACATGCACATACATACACATGTGCACACATACACACATATGTGCACACATACACATGCACATACATATGCACATACATACACATACACACATACACTTACACATACATATGCACATACATACATATACTGA
Source organism: Ceratopteris richardii (assembly GCA_020310875.1). Taxonomy (NCBI): domain Eukaryota; kingdom Viridiplantae; phylum Streptophyta; class Polypodiopsida; order Polypodiales; family Pteridaceae; genus Ceratopteris; species Ceratopteris richardii. The sequence continues at coordinate 150,363,348 of CM035406.1, read as the reverse complement.
CACATATGCAAATACATACACATATGCACATACACTTCTACATACACATGCACATACATACATATAGACACACATACATATAAACATGCATATACACACACATATGCATATACACTTACACATACACATGCACATACATACATATACATACGCATACACACATATGCACGCATATACACATGCATATATACCTACACATACATACATGATACACACACATACATACATGATACCTACACATACATACATGTGTGCTCACACTTATACACACACATACATATGCACACACACACATACACATGGATATGCATATACACACACATACATGCACATACACTTGAACATACACATACACATACACATACAGATACACACACATACACAAACATACACATATGCATATGCACAAACATATCTACAAACACATATACACACATGCATGCGTTATTGCATATACACATACACACATTAACACATAATAATTATACATATGCATATGCACATTCACATGCATGCTCATAGACATTGATGCAAATGGAGATGAATGCACATGCACATGCATGCTCATACATATACACATGCATATATGTACACATGCATACATACACATGCACATACATGCACATGCGCACACATACACATGCACAAACATACATATGCAAATACATACTTATGCACATACATACATATGCACATACATACATATGCACATACATACACATACACACATACACTTACACATACATATGCACATACATACATATACTAACACATATGCAAGTACATACACATATGCACATACACTTCTCCATACACATGCACATACATACATATACACACACATACATATACACATGCACATACACACACATATGCATATACACTTACAGATACACATGCACATACATACATATACACACTGATATACGTACACATACACACATATGCACACATATACACATGCATATATACCTACACATAGACATACACATACATACATGATACACTTGTATACATACACATATATACATACACATGCACATACACACATATACACACACACACATACAGATGCACACACATATGCACATACACTTACACATACACATACTCATACATACACATTCACATACACATACACATAGACACATGTATATGCATATAAAATATCTATATGCACATATATAAACACACAGATACACACATATACATGCATATAGGGACACTTACATAAATATAGATATATACATGGATGTGTATACATACATTTTATACACACACAACTACATGCACATAAAAAATACATATATACACACAAACACGCATATAATATGAATGAATTATATAATTAAAATAGTAAAACACATTTTAAATATAACAACAATAATAATAATTCAAAAAAGTATTTTCATTAATTAGTACTATAGACACAATTCAAAACATAATTGAAATGAGAAAATAGATAGATATAAGAAAAGTAAGTATTTCAATGTAAAATATATGTCCGATGTAATATATCAGTCATCATGATCATCCTCATTCACATTATCCTATAAATTCTAATCATCATGATCATCATGATCATCCACATGATCTGATGAATTTGTAGTGGCAACATGGGAAGATTTGTGAGCACTCTTTGATGATGGAGATCATTTTGCCTATATATGTCTCTCAAGCTCATCCATATCTACCTCTCCATAATATTTTTGCATTACATATAATGAACATAAATAAATAAAGCATATAAAACTTGAATACAAATAAAAAATTATTTATATGAAATTTACTAATACCCTCAAAATCATTTGGATGATCTTGCATGTACTCACTGAGATGTCGGTTTCCACAATGTGAATAGAAATCGATTTCATTTTTCATGGGATATCAACCATTATCCTTTCTCTACATTGAAACATCTGAAAAAGATTAATGATTAGTGTTTTAATTAAAATAAGAAATATAGTTTAATAATAATTATACTTACAAATGTAGCTACAAAAACATGATGGCCCATTTGGCCTAAGTGTGATGTATCGGACTGAACTCTCTTCTTTCCACTTGCCTGCATTTATTTCATGAAACAAAAAAACATACGTTAAATATAAAACATATGGAGATTATAAGTCATTATAATATGAACTATTCATTTGTATACCTTCTAGTGAGGAAATGACTCATGAAGATGTAGTTTTCTGCAAAAATACTACCACCTCTCATGTGCTATGTTAGGTCTTGTCTTATTTTTTTCTACCATACGATATCTCCTATTATTTCAATACAGACCTGCCACTGACTATAAATATGGAGCTCATTTTACATATTAATAGATTTTCATGCTTGAAAAGGAACTCTTTAAAGCACATGAAAACCTCAAGTTCTTACTTACTTCAATAGATATAGCCATGCATGCTTTTAAATTTCATCCATAAAATTTACCAAATGTGGGACCGTAAACATTATTGTGAACATGCCATAGTTTACACTTAACTCTTACACTACCATCATTAAGAAAAGGAGTGCTTTTTTATCCTATCCATAATGAATCATATAATACTGATAATGACCTAGTGGATCATAACAATGTTCGATACCAAATGCCTTATTTTCAAAGTTGTCTACTCCAATTCTAGAAGTAGAACTGTCTCTTTAATATCCATTCCTATCTCTTTCTCCTATAGTTTATTAGAAACAAATTTAGGGTACTTATTTTTTAGATGATCATTTATCTCCACTATAATTTTTTGCTTATCTAATTTCTGATCGTCTTTTTCTTCCATGTTTGAATGTGTGGCACATAAACATTTCTACCTAATATAGGAAAACATATATATTTACCCTTTCCCTTTTGAATAGAAACAAAACTTATTATATAACATCCATATAGCAATATACATCTTTTCCTAGATTCATCTTATTGCGAGAAAAAATAAATGTTATAAAAAATTAAAATGTAACCGCATTTAGAGTTTGTTTCATTTTCAACCCAGGTGTAGAAGCACAACTCTCATAAGAATTAGGCAACCTATTGGAAAATTCACCTTTTCGAGCAGATTTCTCCTTCAAATCTTTGTCCTTTATAATCCACTGATTTTTTATGACAACCAACATTAGACTCATTATTTTGCAGAGTTTGCAAAGATTATGTCAAACATGCTTATCGAGTCTCCATCGTGAAAATATAAATGATAATGTCCTTGTAGATCTCCAGAATTGGATCAAATCTGGTGTACTTGTTATAGTCAAGTGGGAGTTGAACGACTCAAAATGAGCGCTATGCCAGAGTGTGTAGTTATGGCATATGATGTTTCAATACAATCCACAATATCCCATTTTAGAGGTCGGGAAAATTTGAGCTATGACTAGAGACATACTGAATTAAGAATACAACGTGGATTTTTCTTTGAGTTCGTGTACCCATGCATGCCAAGAAAGGCCAGCCATATACAAGTCACAAAGTATAAGTAACGACCGAATGATGGTGTCTACATAAGTTCACAAACATGATCATCAGCAAGTTGCAATTTATAAACCGATCTCAGTCTACTGTTCTGTCTTGGGGAATGGTGGAATGTTTCATATTAACCAAGATGAAGCCCTCGTTGACCCTCCATGACTTGTGATCTTACGAACTATGAATTCTTTTATCACCATCACATAGATCACGAATGGTGCACTTTTCATTAAAGACAGAAAAGAGATTACGGTGCAATGTTGCACAACGGTGGAAAATTTAAATAACGATCTATTTTAAATTCCTGAATTCTACAATTATTACAACTAATGAAAGTAGAACAATTAGAATTACAAACTGTAATGAGTTTCGAGGAATTTCTTATTATCGTGTATGTGTATTTTATGCATCATGGCCAGCACGAACACGATCACAGCACGCCCACTCACGGACAACCAGCAAGCCTGCAACCCTTTGTGCCGCAGACACTGGATAACCCACCAAGAGCTCCTTCCTACTACTCTATAATATATATGTATACGCCATATGAACGGTGCATTCAGTGCAAAGATATTCGCTCGACGTTTTTCCTGCGGAAATGGCTCTGCGGAAGCTTCTCTGTGTCGCTCTCTTTGTGATCGCATCAGCCTCCCTAGCTCCGGGCGGCACAGCCAACGAAGCACCCTCTGTCGTGCTCAAGTTTTATCTGCAGCAGCAATTCGGCGTCAATGAACTGGGAATGGTACCTGCAGCCCGGTCTCCTGTTCAAGGCACCAATACCGGCTTCGGCCAGGAAGTGGTGTATGAGTTCACTGTGACCGCGGGAAAGAGCCCACAGTCGAAGGTTCTGGGCTACGTGGGGGGTACGGCCATTGTCGTCAACAACACTGCGGCGTCGACCACCTTTTTCGTGCAGAATGTCATTCATTACGACAACGGCAATGTCCGCGGGACGCTCAGCCAGCAGGGAGAGGCTATATTCTCGTCTGTCCCTTGGGAGTATGCGATCACTGGCGGAACGGGCGTATTCCGCAATGCATATGGATTTAACGTCGGCCGATTCATATCTTCTACGCCGACACCCAATGGCAACCTCATCACCACCTACTACGAAGCTTCTGTCTTCCTCGACCGCTAACATACGTTCCTGATCCACGCTGGCGCAGCTAACGTTCCAGTAACCTTTGCTGATGGCTGTATTGCCTTCCATCCTCCTTTGATTCTGGCAAACATGTCCACCATCTCAAATCCCCATCAGATGCTGCTTTACTCATCTTAAAGAGTTAAACCACTCAAAAGCTCTTCTGCTCTATGCTGGCACTTCCCGTTCTAATAACCTTCCATTGCGGCTGCACTCCCTTGCCTTCCATCAATTTGTTTCTCTGATGATGATGTTCGTTACCATATCAAGCCCATATTATCTGCATGAAATTAGCAGTTTTCCAGCCCTCCATTGCGATATCAGTCCCTCCCATCCTCTTGTTCTTCCGTCTTTGATTTTCTTCATTATATAAATTTTTGATATTATCTGCTTCAATCTTCTTTAACCACATTATATATATATATATATATATATATATATATATATATATATATAGTCAGACTATATATCTATAGTCTGTCTTCGGAATTAACGCCTTAAAAGCCTCCCTTTGGAAGCGTATTGCTTCATCTCCTATGTTGCATACTTGATTTATGTGGCACGTGGAAAAAAGTTGATTGTTCTCGTTTGATATACTATGCCGTGTGCATGGTTTTTCTTGTGTTCAACAAACGCTTGCGCACCAAAAAAATATACTATGCGCTATTCTTTGTACGCTCTTGTACTCGGGTAATTAGCTTGCCGGTGGTCTATGCAAATAAGCTATGCGCAATAGGTTGGAACTGGATATAACAATGAGTCGTACTCTGGATAAAGCAACAGGTCTAATCGAAGTGATAAAACAACACCACTGCCGATTGACATGGGATTTAAGCCGGCGAAGAAAATGATATCCACCCAAGGGAATGAAGGCCTTCTTGAGTTCCAAATGTGGCAATCATGTTGACACTGTACACATTTAGGGGCACAACAGAGAAGAAAACATGTAACAAAGAAGAAAGTGGCCTCATATATCTGATTGACTTTACATAACACCACCACTATATCCTAACAAAACAATAACGAAGCTCCAATTTATGTGGATTGAAGAAAATGCATAAAAGGGAGTAATCCGAAAGATTTATGAGGAGCCCCTAACTTCTTACATCGTAGTGTCTTTGTGAAAAGGTAAGACTATCCTCTTGTAGAGTCATAAGCTTATTTGATCTGTCCAATAGACATTCTCATCTTGGCCACACTTAGCACAATTTTGTTGTGTTTTATGTGACAACGATATACTTAATTCACTATAATAGAGAATAAAACTTCATTACAAGTGAAATTGAATGTCAATAATGAACTACTATCCCCACAATAAAAAATAAGGTCTCGGAGGTACAAAAATTTATTTAAATGGTATGAAAGCTTCTTTGTACAGAACTTCACAACTAGAATTGGTCACAGTAGACTGCTTGTTTCTTAACCAAGAGATTCATTGTGTGTATCACAATGAGAGATCTACAGTTCTCATGTATCACAATATTTGATGTCGGTCCTTTGCTCCTTATGTGCTTAACATTCTTAAAAAGATTGATTATCATTTGATTACTGCATGGACAATACTTATAGCCAAATTTAAATGTAATTTATTGGCATGCTTAGACTTTCTAATTGTTTGAGTAGAATGCATGATTCTTACAAAAATCCTTGTTGGACAATAGAATTCATGATTCGTACTAAAAGGCTTGTAGGGTATAACAATGCGTTGTACTTTGGATATGGAAAGATTCCCATATGCTCATTACTTAGAGACATTTTATTTGAAACTTACGGGCTTAATGGAAGTGATAAAACAACATCACTATTGATTGACATGGGCTTGAAACTGCTAACGAAAATGATATCCAACCAAGGGAATGAAGTTCTTCTTGAAATTCAAATGCGTCCATCATATTGAAACCCCTATACATTTAGGGGCACAACAGATAAGAAAACATGTAAGAAAGAAGAAAGAGGCCTCGTATACTTAATTGTCTTCAGATAACACCACCACTATATCATAACAAAACAATAACGAAGCTCCATAAAATCGACTAATCTGAAAGATTTATTAAGATCCCCTAACTTCTTGTATCATAGTGTCTTTGTGAAAAAGTAAGATTATCCTCTTCTAGAGACATAAACCAATTACATATGTCTGATAGGCACTCTCATCTTCACCATAATTAGCATAATTTTGTTGTGTTTTGTGTGCAATAAGCAATATATTGTGACGAATTCTAGTTGTGGACTTGAGTACACGGAAGCTTTAATACCATTTAGATGAATGTGTGTACCTTTGAGATCTTATGGTTAATTGTGGTGATTGTAGTTAATTATTGTGATTCAATTTCACTTGCAATTAACCTTCATGCTGAATTATAGTGAATTAAGTATATCATTGTCACAATAAACACAACAAAATTGAGCTAAATGTCGTCAAGATGAGAATTTCTATTGGAGATATCCAAGTTGTGTATGTTTCTACAAGAGGATAATCTTACTTTTGCACAAAGACACTCTGATGTAAGAACTTAGGGGTTATTCATAAGTCTTTTGGATTATTCCCTTTTATGCATTTTCTTTAATCCACATAAATTGAAGCTTCTTATGCATGCACATACACATATACATACACTTACACGTACAAACATATACATACACACACATACATGCATACACTTACACATACATACATTCCGTCACATACACATATACACATACATACATGCATACGCATACACATATACATACATACACATACACATATACATACATACACATACATAGTAAATACATACCCAAACACATGCATATATACACAAACCCATACATGCATACAGAGACACATATACATAGACTTACACATACACACATACACTTACATATACATACACACAAATACATGCATACAAATACACATATGCATACACTTACACATACATACATACCCACACATACACATATACACACACATATATGCATACACATACACACACACAGACACACACACACACATACATACATACATATCCATACATACACACACACATACATGCATAGACATACACACACACATACATGCGCACATACACATACACACACATACATCCTTATATACATACATTTATACATACACACATCATACATTTATAGTTTGGTATGTTTATATATATGTTAAAATATGTTTTGTGTATATGTGAATATATGTGTATGTGTAAATGCATGTATGTGAATGTGTATGTATGTAAATAATGAGATTATTGATATCTAGTATCTTTATTTTCTACACAATAAGATTCTAAGTAGAGGGAAGTCCACCACTCTCTCCTAATCGTGCAAGGATTACTTATTGTAAGCATAACAAAATTTTAATTTTAATATTTGATAGATACATACATGATTGATATATGTTTTTTAGTTTTATATAATAATCAGATCCTGATCAAGCAGAGCGTACTCCACCGCCTCCGATCTCATCTTTTGAGTGACACTCATGAGAACGTTGCTACAATAGTATCTCTTATGCGATTAAAAATATAGAATTGTATGTGGGATGCTAATTTGCATCTTATGTGATGCAGCCTGGCATTGACCTTCAATGAATTGCATGATCATATACACAATGCTTCTACGTCGCTTATGCGATGGTAAAGTCTGATAAAAGTAAAGAAAAAGCATCGAATCACTCTTGGATCCTCATTTTACATGCAACTGATCGAAGAGCTCTCCAACGTTTAGATCTATACTTTGCTTTCAAGCTCCAACAATCTCTTTCGAATATCTGTCTTTTCTATCTCTCTCTCTCATATACTCTCTCTCTCTGTCTTCCCACTTTCTACCTCTTTCTCTTTCAATTTCTCTCTCTCTCTCACTCCATTCTTCTCTCTTTTGATCGCTCTCTATCTCTTTCTCTCTCTCTCAGTGTCTCTGTCTCTCTTTATTGCAGGCTATTCAAGAAGTTCACCAACCATAAAATATGGCTTATTATTGTAAGTACATTTCATTGTTTGTATATCATTTCAAATATTTTATTTTCATTAATTAACATAATCACACTTACTCATCTACATGCATCTATACACATATACATGAACATGTGTGCTCACACTTATACACACACATACATATGCACACACACACACATCCACATGCATATGCATATACACACACATACATGCACATACACTTGAAATACACATACACATACACATACAGATACACACACATACACAAACATACACATATGCATATGCACAAACATATCTACAAACACATATACACACATGCATGCATTGTTGCATATACACATACACACATTAACACAAAAAAATTATACATATGCATATGCACATTCACATGCATGCTCATAGACATTGATGCAAATGGAGATGAATGCACATGCACAAGCATGCTCATACATATACGCATGCATATATGTACACATGCATACATACACATGTGCACACATACACATGCACATACATACATATGCACATACATATGCATACACACATAAACTTACACATACATATGCACATTTATACATATACTAACACATATGCAAATACATACACATATGCACTTACACTTCTACATACACATGCACATACATACATATACACACACATACATATACACATGCAAATACACACACATATGCATATACACTTACACATACACATGCACATACATACATATACACACTGATATACGTACACATACACACATATGCACACATATACACACATATACACACATATACACATGCATATATACCTACACATAGACATACACATACATACATGATATACTTGTATACATACACATATACACATACACATGCACATACACACATATACACACACACATACATATGCACACACACACACATGCACATACACTTACACATACACATACTCATACAGACACATTCACATACACATACACATAGACACATGTATATGCATATAAAATATCTATCTACACATATATACACACACACATACACACATATACATGCATATAGGGACACTTACATAAATATAGATATATACATGGATGTGTATACATACATTTTATACACACACAACTACATGCACATAAATACATATATACACATTTTAATTAAACAACATTTTAAATATAACACATTTAAAATATATACACATAAATACATATATACACATTTTAGTTAAACAACATTTTAAATATAACACATTTTGTTTGAATTATATAATTAAAGTAGTAAAACACATTTTAAATATAACAGCAATAATAATAATTCAAACAAGACTTTTCTTTAATTAGTACCATAGACACAATTCAAAAGATAACTGAAATGAGAAAATAGATAGATATAAGGAAAGAAAGTATTTCAATGTAAAATATATATCCAATGTAATATATCAGTGATCATGATCATCCTCATTCACATTATCTCATAAATTCCAATCATCATGATCATCTTGATCATCATGATCATCCGCATGATCTGATGTATTCGTAGTGGCAACATGGGTAGAGTTGTGAGCACTCTTTGATGATGGAGATCATTTTGGCTATATCTGTCTCTCCACCTCATCCATATCTACCTCTCGATAATATTTTTGCATTACATATAATAAACATAAATAAATAAAACATATAAAACTTGAACACATATAAAATATTTATATGAAATTTACTAATACCCTCAAAATCATTTGGATGATCTTGCATGTACTCACTCAGATGTCGGTTTCCACAATGTGAATAGAAATCGATTTCGTTTTTCATGGGATATCGACCATTATTCTTTCTCTACACTGAAACAAATGAAAAAGATTTATGTTTAGGGTTTTTATACTTACAAATGTATCTACAAAATCATGATGGCCCATTTGGCCTAAGTGTGATGTATCGGACTCAACTCTCTTCTTTGCACTCACGTGCATTTATTTAATGAAACAAAAAAACCATATTTTAGTATAAAACATATGGAAATTATAAGTCATTATAATATGAACTATTCATTTGTATACCTTCTAGTGAGGAAATGACTCATGAAGATGTAGTTTTCTGCAAAAATCATATAGAAACACATCCATAGAAATTACATACCCACACATATACATATATATACACATATACATGCATACACATACACATATATATAAGCTTACACATACATACATACACTTACATATACATAGATACACACACATACAAGCATACACATACAAATATGCATACAATTACACATACATACATACCCACACATACACATATACGGACAAATACATGCATACACATACGCATATACATACATACACATACATAGTAAATACATACCCTCAGACATACAAATATACAGACACACACATACCCACAATTATACATATAGACACACACAAACATGCATACACATACACATATAGAGAGATTTACACATGCATTCATACACTTACATATGCATACACATACACATATGCATACACTTACACATACATACATACCAACACATACACATATACACATACATACATGCATACAGAAAAACATATACATACATACACATACATCGTAGATACATACTCACACACATACATATATATACACACACACACCCATACATGCATTCCCATACACAAATACATATAATTACACATACATGCATACACTTACATATACATATACACATATACGTGTATACACAAACACATATGCATACTCTTATAAATATATACCCACACATAGACATACACATACATACATGCATACATAGACATATATACATACATAGTAAATACATGCCCACATGCATACATATATACACACACATACATGCACGCACATACACATATACATACACTTACACATACATACATGCACTTACATATACATACACACACGTACACATATACATACATATACATACTTACTAAATACATACCCAAACACATGCATGTATACACAAACAAATACATGCATGCACATACACATATACATACACTTACACATACATAAGTATACTTACATATACATACACACACATACATGCATACACACACACACCTATATATACACTTACACATACATACACACCCACACACACACATATACACATGCATACATGCATACACACACACACACACACACACACACACACACACACATATATATATATATATATATATATATATATATATATATATATATATATATATATATATATATATATATATATATATATATATATATATATATAGACACACACACACACACACACATATATATATATATATATATATATATATATATATATATATATATATATATATATATATATATATAGACACACACACACACACATATATATATATATATATATATATATATATATATATATATATATATATATATATATATATATATATATATATATATATATATATATATATATATATAGACACACACACACACACACACACACACACACACACACATATATATATATATATATATATATATATATATATATATATATATATATATATATATATATATATATATATATATATATATATATATATATATATATATATATATATATATATATATATGTATGTATGTATGCATATAGATATACATACATGCATACAGATACACTTACACATACATACATATTCACACATACACATACACACACACATACATGCATACACATACACTTACATATACATACATATCCACACATATACACACACACACATACATGCATACACATACACACACATACATGCACACATAGAAGTACACACACATACATACACATATACATACATGTATACATACACATCATAAATTTATAGTTTTTTATGTGTATTTATATGTTAGAATGTGTATTTGTGTATATGTGAATATGTGTGTATGTGAATGTGTATGTGTAAAAATAATCATGTTATTAATAACTAGTACCTTAATTTGCTCAAAATCAGATTTTAATGAAAGGGAACTCCACTATTGTCTCCTAATCATGCAAGGACTACTTATTGTAAGTATATCAATTTTTTAATTGTAATATTTGCTAGATACATACATGATTCATATATGTTTTTTTATTGTTATATGATGATCAGATTCTCATCAAACTAAGGTTACTCCACTACCTCTGACATTTTCCTATGGAAGCATCTAGTTCCTCATCGAAACCCTTAGCATTAGTCCATGCTGATATTTGTGGAACTATGCATACATCTTCTCTAAGTGGGTCAATTTACTTCTTCTATACAGTAGATGAATTTGTTCAGTAAACTTCCATTTATTCCCTAAAACATAAAAAGGATGCACTTTCCAAGTTCAAGGAATGGATAGAGATAATTTAAGAAGTCTTTCCAATTTTCTTGAAGACCTTCAGATCAGATGGAGATAGTGGATTTTTCAGCCACCCTTTCTCAAAGTATTTGAAGCAAGAAGGTCTTAAGGACCAAGAAATAAAGGATACTCAGCAAGATATTTATATACAAAGGATTGGGAAGTGATATTGTTTTCTTGAGTGAATTGATGCTAAATTGTGGTGGGTTATTTCTAGACTTTTACTTCTCGAGGATGAAATATGCATGGTTAGATGAGATGGATGTTGATGATATTTGCCAAAGAAGTTTAAAAATAGAAATATGAATCTATAACGAAACAATCTATATATGATTTGCTGATCTCTTAGCCAGTATCTATCTTTTATTGTATATATGGAATCATTGTGCAAATTTTTCTTGATACATTTGATCATGTTGTAGCTTAGTCCACAATTGATGATTGATGTATTATTTATCTTATTTACTGCAAACCCATTTCAATGAGTATATTCATACATATGAATAGGCTTAGTGCATGTGTATCCATATGTGCAAATTCCATGTATTTATATGTATGATTGAGTACACATGTATATGTATGCATGTGTATGTGATTGTACATGAAACTGTATGTGTGCACTACACATGTGTCTTATATTTGAGCATATATGTATTTGCATTATATGTATATACATGTATGGGTACATAGAAGTCAATGGTTATTGATGAGCATGATGTGAATATGTTTGCATTGCTTGATGATTTACATTGCATGCATTGACTCTATTGATAGGAAAATCTCCTTTTTTATATTGTCCCATTTCTACCACAAGATAAGTGCAATGCATCCTATGTCTTCGAATCTTTTTGCAGCGTATGAAAAGTTGGTTTCTTCTTGCCTATATGCACAAGAGAGAATGCCTACAATATTGAAGATGATGAAATATCTATTTTTTCTAATTATGTATATATACTAATATATTACCTAATACCCTAAATTTGTATATTTACATAGATATTTGAATATAATTTTGTATCTCTTTATGTATATAAACTAATATATATCCTAAAAATCTAATTTCTTTTTGCCAAGACAAGTCCCTAAGCCATCATTTGTTTTTGTTTATGTATGTTGTAGTGCTTCCACAATCCGAAACTATCCCCAATGAAAAGCTTCCAATCACTCAAGAAAATTAGAAAAAGAAAAGAAAAATTGTGCACAAGATGAGAAAATGAGATGCAACATAGAAGATAAGATGTGATAAAGGTAAGGGGAACATCTGATAGTATAAAACAAATTTAGCATATGATTAATGTGGTGAATAAGGAGCTAGGGCTCATGAATAAGGAAGTGCCAATCTATGAGGAAAGAGATCTATCCACAAAATGAAGTATGCCCAAAGCTTTGTGGAAAGCTTCAAACTTTTGTAGGGTAGAGCCTTTGTGAAAAGGTTTACAATATTATCCTCAGTGGAAATGTCTACCAAACTCATCTCTCTAGAAGAGAACCTCTCCCTTACATAATGAGAATTCAGCTCAATGTGCTTTGTACAAACATGGAACATAGGTTCCCTCCCCACTACCAATGCACTCTGAGTGTCAAAGAAGATGCATCAACGTATTTGACAAACAAGCCAATCTTGGCTGATGCTCAAACTGACAATAAAGTTTTCTTGATACTTGTTACATACAAAGCATCTTATATTGAGAAAGAAATACCATCAGTAGTAGTTAGAATGTTCTTACAAACTCCCATTATAGGACAAGAGGAATTCTTTTGGCATGTGATAGTATTCCTTGTAAGGACTACTAAAGAAGCTACACATACATATGCATACACACATGCATATGCATACACACATACACACATGCATATGCATACACAAATGCATATGCATACACACATACACACATACACACATGCATATGCATACACACATACACAATGCATACACACATACACAATCCATATGCATACACACATGCATATGCATACACACATGCATTTGCATACACACATACATATGCATACACACATGCATATGCATACACACAATGCATATGCATACACACATACACACATGCATATGCATACAAACATGCATATGCATACACACATGCATATGCATACACACATGCATATGCATACACATTCATATGGATACACATTCATATGGATACACACATACATATGCATAGACACATGCATATGCATACACACATACACACATGCATATGCATACACACATGCATATGGTTACACACATGCATATGCATATGCATACACACATGCATATGCATATGCATACGCACATGCATATGCATACACACATGCATATGGATACAAACATGCATATGCATACACACATACACAATGCATACACACATACACAATGCATATGCATACACACATGCATACGCATACACACATACATGCATATGCATACAAACATGCATATGCATACACACATGCATATGCATACAAACGTGCATATGCATACAAACGTGCATATGCATACACACATGCATATGCATACAAACATGCATATGCATACACACATGCATATGCATACACACATGCATATGCATATGCATAAACACATTGGATCAGATGGGATCTTCACATTGGATAAGATTGGATGTCCACATACACCTTGGGGAGCACATCACCATGATGAGTCCAAAATATATCACATACGTAATGGAGCTCCAGTCATGGATACAACCGGAAAATCAATGCATCAGCGCATTCGACAACTTTGCTCCATAGAGTTTGGACATTCTGTAATGTTACAATGGAGCGAATAGGATAGGGATTCCAAAAATTATATCACACAGTCGATATATGAAGAGTACCGGCTAGCACCTAGGAATCCTAGTGTGAGTTCGGAATGGATTCAGCATACGACACATGAGGTGATGTCTCATTGACGGTCCGAAGCTCGGGATGCTTTTAGAGCAGGCTTACCAAAGCCTGTGTGGTTAGATGTTGAAGAGTGGGAATTGATTTAGGATGAGCAGCAACATACTCCTAATCGATATCGTCAATAGAGAGATGCGGCGGCCACACATTTGGATACGGTTGGAAGGTCGCATTTAGGTAGCGACGGATACGAGAGTATGCACTACCAATTTGTAAGTATCATGTTAATTATTGAATTTGTTTGTGTTAAGCACATCATGTATGTTAATCTAACATTTTGCATATTTAATATAGGAGTTGGTAGTGGGTCGTCCTCCGACGCGAACCAAAGAATCTTATGGATATCGTCATGGATTGGCTGCACTGTTGCAAGACTTAGAGGAATGTGGTGCAATCATTTCATGGGAGAGTCTATGATTAGGTAAACTTATAGCTTGGTTTCATATTTTTAGTTGTTGGTTATAAATATCTTGTCAATTTGTCTCATTTTACACATATACTTTGTTGCAAGATTGTAGGTGTAAAGGTTTTGATCCCCTTACGTATATGTATGGTAGTGCTTTGACACAATTTTGTATTACATTCCTATGTGGCAATGATGTACCATAATTTTGTATTCGATTCCTATATGGACGTGCTTGTATTCTTGCATGTAAATGCATGTAAGTGCACGCACGTGGTGGCATTCTTCTTTCATGCACCAAACTCAAATCAAGCAATTCTTGAGCTTGAGGATGCATGCTCTGAATCATCCATGCACAAAAAATCTACTTGCTAGCATTTTTAAAAAAATATATAATGGTTCTTGTGCATAAACTTGAGGATTAACTATAGTTTTCAAGAAAGAAGAATGTATTTATTGCACGAAAACATTCTTTGAAAAGGAGAAATAAACCAACAATCATTTTGTTTTTAGGCATGAACTTCTAGATGCATGCAAGTGCTTGATGTATTTCCCAATACTTCTATATCCATTTAACTTTCATTGAGTTCATAGCATTTGCAATCATTCTTAAAAATTGAAGAATACTACCATGCTTCAATAATATTTAAATGCAGGCTACGTGAAAGCAACAAATAAAGCAAGTATTGAAATGAAAACATAAACTTTGAAAATACTTATCTCCCAATTAAGCTACATCCTTCCATTGATCCTCGAGAAGAACCATTCTCCATCCTTGAGGATTATTTTGCCAAGTTTAGTCATCCCATGGTTTGTACCTATAGAAGAGATAATCTTCATCATTTATGACTTCAAATATTAGATGGAGTCCAGCATCACCATGAAGGGTTGTTGAAAAAGTCAAAAATGATACAAGTTTGATCCCTCTCTATACCATCTCATACTTTTGGCTTTGAGTTTGAATCCGGGCTTGTGTTAATGCTAGAAATCCTTATTTTGGCTACAAATATTTCTTATTATTATGTCAATGGTGAATTTTACCCTATCTCATGCCGTGGTAGGCCTGGCTTTCAAAACACATGCTGCGTGGAATGTTGAGGCATCAATCCCTTTTGGTTGCATCATCTTTGTAGAAGCCACCATATTCTACATTGCCTACAAAGTTTGTTTAGAACTAGTGGATATTGACTACACATGCACCTTGATCTCATGGCTAGAGAAGAGAGCTACACATCTGGTCCTCCTAGGTTCAAATCTACGCTACCACCAGCTGTAGAAGGTTTGTTTTTGTTTGTATAGAAGCTTCTCTAGCACCTTCCAGAATCAACTCTATATCTCACAAACACAACGTGCTAGTAAGGTGGATAAGGAAAAGCTCACTGCATTGGGTGGTCATCGCTTTGATGCCCATACTATGCACAGTGTACACCTGACGTAGATCATAATCTCTCTAGAAGTTTTTCACTTCCAAATCGGGGTCATGGAAGTGATTCGCCAAGAGAATTCGGGAGGAATATCTGTCAGTCATATGTAGATAATGAGAAAAAAAAGTTCAAAAGTTCTTCCAGAGGACCAATAACTAATGAAAAGGATGAAGATCATGTGGGGATCTCAATGGGAGCTTGATAAGAAAATGATAGGCCCCTCCAAGGTCTTCATGGAAGCTCTAGCTTTGATACCAATGCAAGAGACTAAGAATTATGACCACCACATGCTAGAGAGATGACTCCTCTCCCAACCTTATGCCCATATATATAGCTCCTTGAATCAATGAGGACCACAAATGTAACTAAATTCCACAAGTGCATGTGCAATATCCTCCACTCCTTTCATATCTACCACTAGAGTCTAGTAGTGGTTGGAGTGATCTCGACCACTACTTTGGCACCTTCCACTAGAGTCCACAAGTGGTTGGTGTACTCGCCTCTCAAGTTAAGTCTTGCTAAACTCAAGTTATCTCATGTTAACTTGAGTTAGAAGGCTCTAGAGCTCTTTGGACAAGACTCTCTCCCCTTGCTCCACATGGGAGTTGAACCCAAGACGTCTGCCTTCACAACCTTGAGACTTAACCACTAGGCTAAGTCGTTTACTTGTTTGTTATCCTTAAGTATATTCTCCAGATCTTTGGCCATACACATGGGTGACCAAATCGTGTTCAATTTCAAAAATGTCTGAACCGATCGGACCCTTAGATCATTGAGTTACTTTATTACAGCTCTAAGTATATTAAAATACGAAATCAGCATGGATTTTTCTTTGTGTACATATAGCCATATATGCCTAGAAAGGCCATCTCATATGGTAGAAAGCTTAAGTAATCAAGGAATGATGGTATATATATACCCTCACAAACTATCTTATCTATATGCATATGCCTGAGCATCTTTGCCATCCCAAGAAAGTTGCTCTAAAGAAGGTGCAACAGAAACCACAACATGAACAGGAACCTAAAGAATATCATATTCAATGCCATCCACATCTCCTTCAGTAATTATATTTGCAAGCGTACTAGTCCAAAATGAGCTTTGATCATGATTTCAGCACCATGCTGTGAAGCCGTTTTGAGCACCTAATCACCTTGAGTATGTTCACTAATTTTTGTGCGATTCTGAGACTATGATCGGAGGGGTGTCGACAATCCCTTAATGAAGAGGTGACCTACTATGGTACTGATTGTTGGACTTTGACATCTACGAATCTATATGAACAACAAAAGGAAGAAGAAGAAGAAGAAGAAGAAGCTTGGAGCACAACACACAATATTGAATGTATTACCAAGGGAAGCTAGAAAGATAAGTGCACCTTTAGGGTTAAATGCAGGTGAAAAACCTTCTAAAGAGGTAAAAGCATTCTCCAGTGGTCCTAGTGTGTTCACACGCATCATTGCCAAAATATATCAACAACTATAGTTACTAGTATTAATAAAAGTACTAATAATGAACTATTTCTTAGTACTATGACATTTAGAGCACTTTCTTTGTTCTTTCCATGGGAATTGTTATGCATCACACACCATTACAATTTAGTCATTTGAAATGAAAATCAAAACACATATGCTCACATGCCAATCATTTGTGGTATAGACTTTGGCGAATGCATTGAGTTGAGGAGACAGAGACCTGCCATTGACTGGAATTATGGAGCTCATTTTACATATTAATAGATTTTCATGCTTGAAAAAGAACTCTTTAAAGCACATGAAAACCTCAAGTTCTTACTTACTTCAATAGATATAGCCATGCATGCTTTTAAATTTCATCCATAAAATTCACCAAATGTGGGACCGTAAGCATTATTGTGAACATGCCATAGTTTACGCTTAACTCCTACACTACCATTATTGTGAACGTCGGTACACCCAGTAGAGTCATCGGTATAGGCATTGGTATTACCGATGCTCATACTGTCACATATACCGACGCTTATACCGATGCGTATACCGATGACTATACCGGCATTATGTTTTTGACCGCGACACCGACGTCGCAGAAAAATTATGCCCGTTCATTTTCGTCGGTAGCAGCCTCGGTATACTCTCGATATGTTGTAGTCAAGTAGCTACCTCGAGGAGTTTATATATGAATCCCTCTAGTGCTTAAGTCTAAGCACTTGCTCATGGTTTTTGATTTTTAAAATCCCTTTCAGGATAGGTAAACCTTATGTTGTACCTTCCATAGACTTAATTACTATCGACACCATCATAGTCTACATAATTGAAACATTTCATTCTATTTAGACTTCAAACAAATTACTTGTTTCACACTTTTCCATTGGATAAATGGAACTTGAGTGAAAAATTCATAAAAGAAATTCGATTGCCAATACTTGGGAAAATATCAAAGTAATTCCAATCACAATTTCCTCGACAAACCTTTCCAATATTGATCAATTCTTATTGATCATGCGAGGAAATAAAGACTTAATCTTTACCATTTAAGATCTCTCAAAAATTTTTAAGCTTTTGGCTTACCTGTAAGATTTTTAGAGATCTTTTTCCAACTCAATTCCAAGCATGTACTAATGCCTTTCAGATTCTAGAGCTAAGAATCTTTGATACACCTCCAGGTCATACCAACAATTGGACTTTCAGTACCACTTCTTGTGGTTTGGGAGTTCTAGGGAACTACCTGTTGTTGAACGAGTTTGAAGAATTTCACTCTCACTAGTTCGGAGAATATTATTCTTCAAGGACCTAAGACTCATTCAAGGGAATAAAATAACCTGAGCAAATGATTCATCTTGGAGTCTTTTGCAATGCTAAATATATATTCTTGAAATAAATTCTCCGCTTTCAAACAATATCTAGAAGCCTTACTAATTCATTTGTGTTCATTTCTTGTGAATCAAAGTAGAGGATAAATATCACCTTAAGGAGACAATATTTATTATTATTGGTCAACCATTAGATTTTATTAGAGTACTTTTAAACATATTTTGGTAATCAAAATTATGTTTAAAGTCCAAGACTCTATTGACGATTGATCCAATAGTAATGCTATTATAAACATGTATATGTATGCATGCCTATGTGATTGTACATGCAACTCTATTTGTGCACTACACATGTGTTTATATGTGAGCATATATGTATTTACAATATATACATATACATGTATGGGTACATAGAAGTCAATGGTTATTGATGAGCATCATGTGAATATGTTTGCATTTCTTGATGATTTACAGTGCATGCATTGACTCTCTTGATAGGAAAATCTCCTTTTTTATATTGTTCAATTTCTACCACAAGATAAGTGCAATGCATCCTATGTCTTTGAATCTTTGTTTAGCCTATGAAAAGTTGTTTTCTTCCTGCCTATGTGTAGAAGAGAGAATGCCTACAATATTGAGGTTGATGAAAAATATATTGTTTCTATTTATGTATATATACTAATATATATCCTTAGATTGATTATCATTTGATTACTCCATGGACAATACATATGTCCAAAGCTAAATCTAATTTATTGGCATGCTTAGACTCTCTAAATTCTTGAATAGGATGTATGGATTCTTACTAAAATGCTTTCTTGATAAAACAATGAGTTGTATGCTCGATATGGAAATATTCCCATATGCTCATTACTTAGCAAAATTTTATTTGAAACTTACATGTCTAATCGAAGTGATAAAACAACACCACTACCTATTGACATGCGATTGAAATCGGAGAAGAACATGATATTCACCCAAGGGAATAAATTCCTTCTTGAGTTCCAAATGCGGCAATCATGTCGAAAGTTGTATATGTTTAGGGGCAGAATAGAGAAGAAAACATGTAACAAAGAAGAAAGTGGCCTCATATACCTAATTGTCTTTACATGACACCACCACCATATCCTAACAAAACAATAATGAAGCTTGAATTTATGTGGATTGAAGAAAATGCATAAAAGGGGGTAATCCAAAATATTTATGAAGAGCCCTTTACTTCGTACATCATAATGTCTTTGTGCAAAGTAAGATTATCCCCTTGTACATAAATACGCAAATTGGATATCTGAAAAGGAAGTCTCATCTTGACCTCACTTAGCTGAACTTTGTTGTGTTTTGTGTGACAATAATATACTTAATTCACTATAATTGAGCATGAAGGGTAATTGCAAGTGAAATTGAATCATGAAAATGAACTACTATCACCACAATCAACTATAATATCTCAAAGTACACACATTTATCTAAATGGTATGAAAGCTTCTGTGTACTCAACTCCACAACTAGAATTGGTCACAATGCATTGCTTATTTCTTAACCACGAAATTTGTAGTATATATCATAATGAGAGATCTATGGTTTTTATGTCTCACAATATTTAATTAATAAGCCCTTGTTTAGGAATATTAAATTACTCAACAACATTTGATGTCATTCCGTTGCTCCTTATGTGCTTCACATTCTTAAAGGGATTGATTATCATGTGATTAGGGGCATGGACAATAATTATAGCCAAAGTTAAATGTAATTCATTTGCATGCTTAGACTTTCTAAATTGTTTGAACATAATGTATGATGCTCACTAAATGCTTGTTGGAAAACATTGAAATCCAAATGTATCTATCTCAAATCATTTAATCAAAGACCACAAATAATTAGATAAGATATTTATTAAAAGAAAAGATTTGCAAGTGTTTTTTATGAAAGTTCTTGGATATTGAGCATCCTTTGTGCTACTAATATTAGTTTTTCTTGCACTATATTTTATATTGTAGGAGTCATAATTGGAAACCTTTCCTATGTTTTGGGAATATAAACTCTTAATGCACTGCCATTAAAATAAAATCATGCTAAAGAGTGAACACACTACATTTTCCTTTATCGTCTTCTCTCTTTTCATTCACCCTTGAATGACAAAAAGGAATTTAATATCAAGAACATAGGCAGTCAATTTCCTAAGGAAAACAAAAGTAAAGGGGAAATATGACTTAGAATCTAGGAATGAATTGGATTGATGGGTCAAATAAGCAATATCATTGACTTAGCTAAAATTGGAAAAGGTTAGTATGGTTGGTGAGGTGAAAGTGAAGATTGGAAAAGTTAATCTTTTAGAATATTTGTGTGTTAATTGGATAGTGTATACGAATGGTTTGAAAGTTTGAAGGTCAAAAAACTTTTGAGGTGGAATAAAAAGAGAAAGAAAAAGTAGTTAGGATTTGACAAAGAGATTCAAGGGTTTTGCATAATAGGAATTACTCTTATTGACACTAAAGTTTTGCATAAACAAGATATTAACTTCATTTCCATCACAAAGAAAGTTATCTCAAACCTAGACTCTCCTTAATTGATAAACGTAAGACTCTTCCAAAGATAATACTTACTCCACGTGAAGATCACTTTCCCGGTTCCTTTCCAAGAACATATTGATATAAATGGTGCATCTAATGTGAAGGGGGGAGGTTAGTCACAATCTAATATGATATAACATTTCTTCTTATGTTTCTATGGTTATAAAGCAGCTATTCAAATGGATTTGATTTCTCAACAATTCAGGTTTCAACATGATGAGAAGAGGAGACACTTCATTCAATCGTTTCAAGAGTGTGTTTTTAAAAGAAGTAGTTATTATAATGGTAAAATATGTACATGATTCTTTAAGGTGTATGAAGTCAAAGCCAAGTACGTTTGTGTTAAGGTTGTGCCCATGAAAGATCAAGAGCTTTGTGAGAATTTGGCATATGTTTCGCACTTGCATCTTTGGGACCAACTCGTTCAATAAACACCAACTATATAGTCCTAGTTCAAGACATTGCTCCTCAGTATGTTCGTGCGTGAGGATATTGATAAAACGAGGTGGAGGACATTTCATAAATGCTTAGACAAAATAAAAAAACAATCAATCTTGGAACTCAAAAGACAAGATGGGTATCCGAAAGGTATTAAAAACTATCACTATCTTGATGCAAAGTGGATATGAAAGGTGGAAAAGGTTTCTTCCCACAATGAAAAGATATGGAACCTTAATCTGGTATTACATAGGGATATAATCGTGTTTGAGAGGTAGTAAGAAGATACATGGAGTGACAAAGGATGATGATGAGGTTTGTGCAAGATTGGTAGAAGGACTTGCAAGAGGAACAAATACAAGCAAGAGAAAAATTTTCTTTAAATCAGTAAGCTAGTCCTCCAACTACAATTGCTAAAGAATCTTTGCCTCCTAATACAATGAAGAAGATTTTAAGCAAAAATGCGATTTAAAAACTAATCTACACCCCCATTATTCTGGTAGTGAAAGAATCGACTTATCGTCCTCTCACGCAAAAAATATTGAGACTATAGAGACACCTAATGTTAAGAGGTTAATTTTGTATGACTCTTTGGATTAGAGTTGATAATCATGTTACAGTTTTAGAGATTTTGTCTCTTAATATTTTTTATTTAGTAAAGATATTTCTTTTGCAATGCCAATGTTATGCAAAAAAAAGAAATATTTATTCAGATAAAGAAGGCATGAAGGTATTTTTCCCCAACACTCCAAAACAATTTGCATCTACCTCTCATGTTTCCATATATCACTACAATGAATGCGAGGGCATAGTGATAGTTAAACATGACACATTTTTGTCGCTACATGATTGTGAATTTTGTCGGATGGGGCGTCGAGTGTGCGTCATCATTTAAATGATGTTTTCCTTGACATTATTCCTGATGTTGTTTCTCATGTTTTGAGTGACACTCATGAGAACGTTGCTACAATAGTATCTCTTATGCGATTAAAAAGATAGCATTGTATATGGGATGCTAATTTGCATCTTATGTGATGCAGCGTGGCATCGATGCTCAATGAATTGCATGATCATATACACAATGCTTCTACATCGCTTATGTGATGGTAAAGTCTGATAAAAGTAAAGAAAAAACATCCAATCACTCTTCGATTCTCATTTTACATGCAACTAATCGAAGAGCTGTCCAATGTTTAGATCTATGCTTTGCTTTCAAGCTCCAACAATCTCTTTCGAATATCTGTCTTTTCTATCTCTCTCTCATACTCTCTCTCTCCCTCTCTCTCTCTCTCTCTCTCTCTCTCCCTTCCCACTTTCTACCTCTTTCTCTTTCAATTTCTATTTCTCTCTCTCTCGCTCCACTCTTCTCTCTTTTGATCGCTCTCTATCTCTTTCTCTCTCTCTATCTCTTTGTCTCTCTTTATTGTAGTCTATTCAAGAAGTTCACCAACCATAAAATATGGCTTATTATTGTAAGTACATTTCATTGTTTGTACATGTAATAGGCCTCTTTTCTAGTGAAATAAATCATTTTGAACTTTCTGTATTTCATTGTGGGGATAATGCTTAGAACGAATAATTAGGTCATTTTATGCATGTAGGAAAAATTTTGGGTTGACAAGTTTCATATTCTCTCTAGAGACCTTAATTGCATCATGTTTTCCAGTGGGATTTTGAAGGTGAAGATGAAAGAATTAAGGAAAACTCTGTATGAGGGAAAGGAAGAGCAAGTAGAAGAGAATAAAAGTGCCTGTTGGAGATGTTTGTGAATCATGTTCTAAGTACCTCGTTCAGGGTCCTACGTTTAGTTCTGCTATTTTTGACAGGTATGCTAAAGAAAGGAAGTACACTACGATCGCATGGCTTTTTGCGAAAGTTTTGGAGAAACTCGACTTTTTCTAAATTTGGTGGATCACACACTTCTTTGGGGAGCACGAATGCGATCAAACGGAAAAAGATAAGAAGGCCTGTGCATCAACACGGAGGACACACAGAAATCTGAGAATTACCTTGTGATTGAGAGTGTGATTGAGAGATAGAGTGAGAGTGAGAGTGTGATTGAGAGTGCGAGTGAGAATGCGATTGTGATAGCTCGGGGGTGGTCGGGAGGTAGAGGCTTCATCAAGAAGCTATTTTCCAAAGCTACTGTAACCATTGATTCACATCTATAATATCAGAATTCTTCCTTCTCTACGTCATATTTGTTCTACTCTTCCGCATCAGATTTTCTTTTACCTTGTGCAATCTCTGTGTTCTTCTCTCCACTGTTATTTCTGAGTAATCGAAAGATTGTGATTGGGGATAGATTGTGATTGAGGAAACACTACAGTACACCATTTAAAATATTTGATTTTCATTAATTAACATAATCACACTTAGTCATCCACATGCATCTATACACATATACATGAACATGTGTGCTCACACTTATACACACACATACATATGCACACACACATACACATGCATATGCATATTCAGACACATACATGCACATACACTTGAACATACACATACATATACACATACAGATACACACACATACACAAACATACACATATGCATATACACAAACATATCTACGAGCACATATACACACATGCATGCATTATTGCATGTACACATACACACATAAACACATAATAATTATACATATTCATATGCACATTCACATGCATGTTCATAGACATTGATGCAAATGGAGATGAATGCACATGCACATGTATGCTCATACATATACACATGCATATATGTACATATGCATACATACACATGCACATACATACATATGTGCACACATACACATGCACATACATACATATGCACATACATACACTTACACATACATATGGACATACATACATATACTAACACATATGCAAATACATACACATATGCACTTACACTTCTACATACACATGCACATACATACATATACACACAAATACATGTACACATGAACATACACACACATGTGCATATACACTTACACATACACATGCACATACATACATATACACACTGATATACGTACACATACACGCATATGCACACATATACACATGCATATATACCTACACATAGACATACACATACATACATGATACACTTGTATACATACACATATACACATACGCATGCACATACACACATATACACACACACACATGATGGGGGAAGTATCTCAACCCCTAAGCAACGACGAAGCATGAATGACCTCCACAGGTATCCTTCTTTGACCTCTGCACACCATACTCAAAGCTTTTGTAGAGAACTCCAGTGAACTTTTGTAGAACTCTAGTAGACACCAAGAGCTTTCCAACAAGACAAATTGTACTTCAAATGGATGCTTACACAAAGAGAAACAATGTCTACAACATGAGCTAGTTGAATGCTCACAACTGCTAGTCAAGCAGAGACCTCACTTCACTCGAGCAAGCTTTTCTCCGAGATTATACACAGAATGAATCTCAAAATTGGGTCAACCTTAGAGCTTTCTAATAGCTACCCAATGACACCAAAATCATAGCAAATGGATAAATAGAGAAGGAGAACTAGCCCTTACAATAGAGAGCAAAATATCTCCAACAGAGCCTACACACAGAAAGAGATATCAATCATACAACTTCACTAAAATGAATGTTGCTCCCAGAGTACTCAGGGAATGCTCCAGAGAATTTGTGAGCATAAAATAGACTCTAATAGCTATCCAATGAGACAGTAATTACATCAAATGGATACAATATGACGGAGAACCAATGCTAACAACTCACGGGTAGAGAGTTGCAACACTGCCTGCGCACACACATAGATATGCCTACTAAAAGAAAACAAACAAGCAAGCAAGGGGCTAGCTTAAGCAAGGGGCTAGCTTAAGCAAGGGGCTTGCTTATCAGAACTTGAGCACTTAGTTCTCACTTAACATGAGCTAAAACTCTAAGAAAATGGCCCAAAAGATGTCGGGATACATGCTGCTTTTATAGTGAGAAGTGTGCCCCTAAAATCTAGGAACTACCTTTCCAAATCAGCCTCCTAACTTGGAGGAATTAGTTGAGATGACTTGCGGAGTGGTTGAGTGACTTTTCTTGATGGAATCTCGTGGATTTTGGCTTCCTTTGATTGCTCCACATGTCCATAAAAGATTCCCCACGAATTTGTACCTTGAAGCTTGACTTTTAACACTCCCCCTCAAGCTTCAATTCTTCGTCCTCATCCAAGCTCCTTCATGTTGATGCATTGCTTGAATTTTGAAATCTTCATTCCAAAGCCTTTGTAAACATGTCAGCCACTTGGTCCTTGGTACCAATATGATGTACTGAAACTTCCTTTGATATCATCTTTTCCGTTATGAAGTTACAGTGCACTTCAATATGCTTGGTTCTAGCATGATAGATAGGATTCGATGCTAGATGAATGCTACTCATATTGTTACAAAAAATTGGATATGTGTCAACCTGCAGATTAAGATCCATAAATAACTTCTTAATCCACATTAGCTCACATGTGACTTGAGCCAAAGCTCTATACTCAGCCTCGGTGGAAGATAATGCCACCATGGGTTGCTTCTTTGAAATCCATGAGATGAGCTTGCTACCTAGCATGACTAGGTAACCACTTGTACTTCTTCTATCCTCCTTGGAACTGGCCCAATCTGCATCAGAATAAGCTTTGACCTGCATATCATCATCAAATGAATAGAACAATCCTTCATTTATAGTGGCCTTGAGATATCGTAACATTCTTCTTGCAGCTTGCAAGTGTGTAGTCCTTGGACTATGTATAAATTGTGATAACACTGCAACTCCATATGCTATGTCAGGCCTAGTTATTGTGGCATAATTGAAAGACCCTACAATAGAGCGATAAAAATTTACATCCTCTAATTGCTCTCCATCAATGGAGCTTAGCTTTACATTAACTTCCATGGGATTTGAAATAGGCTTGCAATGTAGCATCGCAAACTTCTCAAGTAGGTCTAGAATATACTTCCTTTGTATGAGCATAATACCTTCTTCTGTGTATACAACTTCAATGCCAAGAAAATACCTAAGATCTCCAAGACCAGATATCCTAAACTCCTTTCCAAGCTTTGCCTTGATCTCCTCAATGCCCTTTGTATCATTACATGTAATGATAAGATCATCTACATACACACACATGTAGACTACAAGTTCTCCTCTTTGTTTGATGAAGAGAGATGGATCCGCCTTGCATTGATTGTAACCACATTTGATCAAATAGTCCACCAATCTTTGGTTCCAAGCCCTTGGAGCTTGCTTTAGGCGATTAAGTGCCTTCTTCAACCTACAAACATTATGTGGAAACTCTTTATGAACGAAACCTAGTGGTTGCTCCATGTATACCTCTTCTTCCAAGTCTCCATTGAGAAAGGCATTCTTGATATCCAATTGGAAAAGCTTCCATCCTTTGCTAGCAGCCATTGCAATGAGTGTCCTAATGGTGCTCATCTTTGCCACGGGGCTGAATGTCTCTTCAAAGTCCACTCCATAGGTTTGTTCAAAACCCTTGGCCACCAATCTTGCTTTGAACCTAGCAATAGATCCATCTGAATTCCTCTTTACTTTATACACCCACTTATTACCTATTACCTTCATGTTCTCCTTCTTGGGCACTAGAGTCCATGTTTGATTTTCCTCAAGTGCGTGGATCTCTTCTTGCATTGCCTCTTTCCATTCGGTGTTCCTGCTTGCATCTTCATAGCAATCGGGCTCATGATCTTCTACTAATTTGTTCATATATGCATAATGTATTGCCATGTATGAATCATAAGTAAACCTTTGAGTTGGATACTTAACTCTAGAAGACTTCCTTTCTTCACCTTTTGGAGGAATAAACTTCCTTTGCCTTGGGAACTTGATCTCTTTCTTTGATGTGGCTTCTTTCTCCATCATGCGTCCTTCATCATCTTCAACTTCATTACCTTCTTCATGCAACTCCACCAATGTTGCTTTGCCTTTGTTGACTGATTGTGCTTCATAGCTTGATGAAGATCTCCCCCTCCATGGTGAGTTCATGCTTGAACTATCTTCATTGATGGAACACCTTGGGCCGCTTAGCTCTAGGTCGATTTGTTCTTCATCATGTCTATGCTTTTCTTCTTCATAGTCCTGCATACAATCATACTTCTTATACCAAGGGAGTAGCTCATCAAATGCTACATCCCTTGATATCCTCAAGTCCTTTGTGTTTGGGTTGAAGCACCTGTAACCTTTATGATCATTTGAATATCCTAGAAACACACACTTTTTTGCCTTTGGTTGTAGCTTGTGCCTCAATTCACTTGGCACATGTACAAGTACATCCAAATATCTTCAAGTGGGAAATAATATCTTCTTACCATAATAGGCTTGATATGGTGTCAAGCCATGGATCCCTGAGGTAGGAGCCCTATTCATAAGATACACGGTGGTATTTGCTGCATCACTCCAAAACATGTTAGGTACATTCATCTCATTAAGCATTGTTGTAGCAATCTCGCAAATGTATCTATTCTTTCTCTCTACTACTCCATTTTGTTGGGCTGTGTACCTGCATGTTACTTGCCTCTTGATGCCTTGATCCATTAAAAAATCAGAAAACTCATTGGAGAAATATTCTCCCCCTCCATCGGACCTTAGCTTCTTGATATATGTACTTGTTTCCTTCTCTACCATTGCCTTGAATGCTTTGAAACATGTAAACACATCTGATTTGTTTTTGATGAAATAAACCCAAACCATCCTTGTGCAATCATCTATAAAAGTGACAAAGTACTTGTTACCTCCAATGGATTGCTCTTTGGTTGGACCCCACACATCTATATGTATCAACTCCAATGGATGTTGGCTTATGTAGCCACTCTTCTTGAATGGAAGTCTCGCTTGCTTCCCTAGTTGACAAGATTCACATAAATGCTTCATACCTTGTCCTTGGAAGTTGGGAAGACCTTCAACCAGCCTCTTGAATTGCATTTCCTTCATTCTTTGTATGTTGATGTGACCTATCCTCTTGTGCCACAAGTCCAACTCCGAAATCCTCTTGTTTCCATATGTGAAGTAGACATGTTGAGTGGAATGAGAATTTACCTCCAAAGTGAAGAGTCTCCCTTGCTTCTTTCCTCTTGCTATGACCTTGTAACCTTGCTTAGGGTTCTCCACAAAGCATCCACCTTTGTTGAACCTTACTTGATAGCCTCTTTCAACCATTTGCCCAACTGACACCAAGTTCTTTGTGATAGTAGGTACATGCAAGACATCCTTGAGACATCTTCCTTCCTCCTTGTCATCCAAAGCTACATCTCCAACATGGGAGATCTCATGGGTTGTATCATCACCTGTTTCTACATGTCCTTTACCCTTGGGAATATGTAGATTAGTAAACCAAGAAGCATTGCAACGCATATGGTTGCTACATCCACTATCAATATACCAAGTGTTATCTACTTTGCTTGAGATCCCATTCATGTGCATCATCAAGAGATTGTCATTTTCTGAACTTGTAGAAGCATAATTACCTTCGCCTTTGTATGAAGAACCTTGATTATAGCTCCTTTGGTTTCCTCCTTGGTAGCAATCTCTAGCATAGTGGCCAAACTTGCCACATATGTAACATCCTTCGCCATCTTGATTCCTGTTTTGTTGATGCCGTCCTCCTCTTCCTCTTGTTCTTCCTCTCCCTCTTTGTGATGAGGTGCCTTGGTCGTGTCCTTGATTGCTTGAGTGGCCTTGCCTTCCTCCAAACCTTCCTTTGCCCCTTCCTTGTCCTCGTCTTCCTTTGCCCCTTTGATTACCTGCATAGAAAACTTGTGCATCCTTGCTTTTAGTTGAACTTCCACCTATGTTCATTTCTTCGGTGACCATGAGAGCAACCAATTGCTCAAAATCGGGACGATTATCCCTTACATAAACTGAAGTGGTAAAGGGTTTCCACTTCTCATCATCTCTCAAACCATTGAGAGTATAAGCCACAAGATTGTCATCATCTACGTGGCTTCCAATGGATCCCAATGCATCTCATAACTCTTTGACCTTAAGTATGTAGTCATTTATGCTACTCCCTGAGCTCTTCCTAAGGTTGTTGAGCTCATTCTTGAGGTGGATCTTCCTTGCTTTGGTGCTTGTTGAATAAAGCCTTTCAAGTGTCTCCCATACCTTCATGCTTGAATCCAAGTCTTGGATATGGCCGATCATGCTCCCAACCTAGGTCTTGGTTCACTTCCACTAATCAACCCCCAAAGGCCCTTGCCCATAAGATAGTTGGAGACCCTAAATCTCCGTGGTTGATAGTTCCCTTTGTCTAGCTTTTCAATTTGAGTGTTGAAGTCTCCCATATCTAGTCTCTGATACTTGACCTAGCCCTTGGCTAATGCTCCAATGTGTGTAAACTGAAAATGAGGCTCTGAGGTTACCTCAATCCAAAGCGTTCCTTAGATGGACACCTTGTGCTCTTGAAACTTTGAGTAGAATAGCTCCCCCTTGATGTGAGCTACCTCCAAGAAGCTTTTGTTGATGCAAATCTTCAACCACCAACTCCAAGAGGTCTTCTTGCTTGTATGTGATGCCTCCAAGATGCCCAAATGCTCTGATACCACTGATGGGGGAAGTATCTCAACCCCTAAGCAACGACGAAGCGCGAATGACCTCCACAGGTATCCTTCTTTGACCTCTGCACACCAAAAGTGCTCTTACTCAACGCTTATGCCGAGAACTCCAGTGAGCTTTTGTAGACCTGTATAAGACACCAAGAGCTTTCCAACAAGACAAATTTTACTTCAAATGGATGCTTACACAAAGAGAAACAATGTCTACAACATGAGCTAGTTGAATGCTCACAACTGCTAGTCAAGCAGAGACCTCACTTCACTCCAGCACGCTTCTCTCAAAGATTATACAGAGAATGAATCTCAAACTTACGTCAACTTTAGAGCACTCTACTAGCTACCCAATGACACTAAAATCATAGCAAATGGATAAATAGAGAAGGAGAACCAGCCCTTACAACAGAGAGCAAAATATTTCCAACAGAGCCTACACACAGAGAGAGATATCAATCACACAACTTCACTAAATATCAAATGGATACAATATGAGGGAGAACCAATGCTAACAACTCAGGGGTAGAGAGTTGCAACACTGCCTGTGCACACACATATGTATGCCTACTAAAAGAAAACAAACAAGCAAGCAAGAGGCTAGCTTAAGCAAGGGGCTTGCTTATCACAACTCCAGCACTTAGTGCTCACTTTACATGAGCTAAAACTCCAAGAAGATGGCCCAAACAAAGTCGGGATACATGCTCCTTTTATAGTGAGAAGTGTGCCCCTAAAATCTAGGAACTACCTTTCCAAATCAGCCTCCTAACTTGGAGGAATTAGTTGAGATGACTTGGGGAGTGGTTGAGTGACTTTTCTTGATGGAATCTCGTGGCTTTTGGCTTCCTTTGATTGCTCCACATGTCAATAAAAGATTCCCCACGAATTTGTAGCTTGAAGCTTGACTTTTTACAACACATACATATGCACACACACATGCACATACACTTACACATACACATACTCATACATACACATTTGCATACACATACACATAGACATATGTATATGCATATAAAATATCTTTATGCACATATATAAACACACAGATACACACATACATATGCATATATTGACACTTACATAAATATAGATATATACATGGATGTGTATACATACATTTTATACACACACAACTACATGCACATAAATACATATATACTCACAAATACACATATAATATGAATGAATTATATAATTAAAGTAGTAAATCACATTTTAAATATAACAAAAATAATAATAATTCAAACAAGACTTTTCTTTAATTAGTACCATAGACACAATTCAAAACATAACTGAAAATGAGAAAAAAGATAGATATAAGAAAAGTAAGTATTTCAATGTAAAATATATATCCAATGTAATATATCAGTCACCATGATCATCCTCATTCACATTATCCTATAAATTCTAATTATCATGATCATCCTGATCATCATGATCATCCGCATGATCTGATGTGTTCGTACTGGCAACATGGGTAGATTTGTGAGCACTCTTTGATGATGGAGATCATTTTGCTTATATCTGTCTCTCCACCATATTTTTTTACCATACAGTATCTCCTATTATTTCAATCTTAAACAAAAGAAAGGAATCAAAATATAAAAAACTTTACATTTAAAACATGCATATACAAGCACACATACACATAGATAGTAAATACATACCCACACACATACATGTAAACACATACATATACACACACATACATAGAAATTACATACCCACACACATACATATATACATACACATATACATGCATACACATATATATGCATACACATACACATGTATATAAGCTTACACATACAT
>CM035406.1:150302551-150319487 GCA_020310875.1 Ceratopteris richardii | reverse complement strand
GAGATCCCAAGACTCCAACTCATGTTCTATTTGTGAATTAACTAATCATACAACTGAAAATTGCTTTAGGAATTCCAGGAATCAAAGAGGCAGAGGATACAATAGAGGAAGTTATGGCTACTCAAGAGGAAGGTTCAACAACTACCATGGCAACTACAACAACTACAATCATTCAAACTATCAAGGAGGCTACAAAGGAAGGAGAGACTACAATAACTACACAGAAGACTCAAACAAAGAGGATTCATTATTGATCATGAACATGGCTATGCCACAAGGTAAATCTGATGAGCATGTTTTCTACATAGATTCAGGTTGTTCAAATCATGTGACAGGAAATGTGGCACTCCTATCAGATTTAGAAGATCCAAGGAATAAGCATGAGGTACAAACAGGAGATGATACAAAACATCCTGTGGAGAAAATAGGCAATGTCAAAGCACCTGATGGAAACATCAACCTACTCAGTAAGGTACTCTATGTCCCTACCATAACAAAGAATTTGATAAGTGTTGGGCAGATAGTAGAGAAAGGGTTGCAAGTCAGGTTCACAAAAGCAGGAGCATTTGTTGAAGATCCAAGTCAAGGATTCAGAAGAATTGCAAAAGGTGAAAAGACAGGTAGATTGTTCACATTTGAATTACAGGACACTAGAAACATTGCTCTCTTTAACTATGGTAGTCAGACACTCACAGAATTGGAAGTATGGCACAAAAGGTTAGCACATATTGGTGAAAGGTCATTAAAGCAAATCTGCAGAGACCAAAGTGTACTTGAACTTCCTAATTGTCAAAACAACATATGATTTATAAGTGCAGTGCATGTCAATTTGGAAAGTCTCACAGGTTACCATTCATGAAGAAAGGTTATCTTCATAGAGATCTCTTGGAGTTGGTTCATACAGATGTATGGGGACCAAGCAAGGAAGCTTCAATATCAGGATCAAGGTATTATGTTTCCTTTATTGATGATTGCAGCAGATGGACTATCCTATTCTTTATGAAACACAAAGATGAAGTTTTTTCATGTTTCAAAAGATATTTGGCTCTTGTGGAGAATCAAACAGGTAAATCACTAAAAAAGGCTAAGGTCAGATGGAGGGGGAGAATACTTCTCCCATGAGTTTGATTCTTTTCTTCAAGAAAGAGGAATCAAAAGAGAGGTAACTACAAGGTACACTCCTGAGCAAAATGGAGTGGCAGAAAGGAGGAATAGGACATTGTTGAAGCTGCAAGGTCTATGTTAAATGAAAAGCATTTACCTAATTACTTATGGGCTGAGGCTGTATCTACAGCCACTTACTTGATTAACAGGTTGCCTTCAAAATCCCTTGATGGGATGACTCCATATGAGGCTTGGAATGGAAGAAGACCAAGTTTAGATCATTGTAAAATTTTTGGATGTATTGCTTTTGCTCATGTTCCTTCACAGGTTAGAGGCAAGATGGATCCAAAAGCAGAAAGGTGTGTATTTATTGGATATGACAACAAATCAAAAGGGCTACAGGTTGTACAACCCTACCAACAAAGGATTCTTGGTAAGCAGAGATGTAGTTTTTGATGAGAACAATTCATGGTATGAAGATTCATGCAGGAAGGTCAATTTACCATATGATCTTGAAGAAGATTTTCCAAAGCTTGGTAGAGAACAATCAAAGATTGAAGAACAAGACACCTCAGAGGATGATGAAGAATGTCAGATGGAAAAGATCAAAGCATGGAAGTCTAAAGGTAAAGCAAAATTGCAGGAACTTGGACATGAGGCAGAATCATCACATCATGGCCTAAGAAGATCTATGAGGGAAAAGAAAAAACCAGAAAGGTATGGTTTGACACCTCATTAGTACTAAACATTCTATCTACATAGCACAGGACATAAACCAAGAGGACCCATCATCATTTGAAGAGGCCAAAGCAAAAACAGAATGGAAGCATGCAATGAAGGAAGAGATTGAAGCACTTGAGGAAAACAACACTTGGGATTTGGTGCCCAAGACTTCATCCATGAAGGTAATAGGCTCAAGATGGGTCTATAAACTCAAGAAAAATTCTGATGGTTCAATTAACAGGTATAAGGCAAGGCTTGTGGCAAAAGGCTTTGCACAAACTCAGGGAATTGATTATGAGGAGACTTTCTCTCCTGTGGCAAAGATGCCTACTATTAGGTTTTTGCTTAGTATTGCCTCTTCCAAGAATTGGAAGATACTTCAACTAGATGTAAAGAATGCATTTTTGAATGGTTGGATAACAGAAGAGGTATATATGGCACAACCACCTGGTTTTGAGAATCAAGTTTATCCTGATTATGTGTGTAAACTTAACAAAGCATTGTATGGTCTCAAGCAAGCTCCAAGAGCTTGGAATTTCAGGCTTGTTTCATTCTTGCAGGACAAAGGCTTTCAACCAAGCAAAGCAGATCCTTCACTCTTTATTAAAAAGAGTAATTCCGAGGTCATCTACCTATGTGTATATGTAGATGATATTATATTGACAGGAAATGATGCAGATGGTATGAAGAAGATCAAAGATCAGATGAGAGAAGAGTTCAAGATAAGTGAGTTGGGTTCACTTACCTACTTCCTAGGTTTGGAAGTTGTCTACAAAGATCATGGTTTGTTTCTCACTCAAAGAAAGTACATTAAGGACATGTTGGCAAAAATTCAAGATGCAAGATTGTAAGATTGCAGGTACTCCAATGGAGGTTAATCACAAATTGAGCTCACATGAAGGTGAACTCATAGAGGACATCACATTATATCAAAGTCTAGTGGGTAGTCTCAACTATGCCACATTGACAAGAGTAGATATATGTTACAGTGTGAGTGTGCTAAGCCAATTTATGCACACACCAAGGAAACCACATATGGATGCTGCCAAAAGGATACTCAAATATCTCAAAGGAACCATAAATGAAGGACTTTACTATCCTTATGTATCTGATTTAGGTTTGAAGCTATTTTCTGATGCAGATTGGGCTGGCTCCAAGGAAGATAGAAGGAGCACTTCAGGTTATCTTACCTTTGCAGGTTCAAAGCTTATTTCATGGTCATCCAAGAAGCAACCCACAGTTGCTCTCTCTTCTACTGAAGCTGAATATAGAGGTATTGCTATAGCTACACAAGAAGCTATGTGGATGAAGACATTATTCAAAGATCTTGGATTGGAGTTTGGAACTCCAACTATTTTTGGTGACAATATGAGTTCTATTCATTTGGCTGCTAATCCTATTTTTCATGCAAGGACTAAACATATTGAAGTTCATTATCACTATGTACGAGAGAAGGTTCTAAGCAAAGAGATTCAAATATCATATGTGTCCACTCATCAACAATGTGCAGATATTCTAACCAAAGCATTGGATGGTACAAAGCTTTGCAAATTCAAGGCTATGATTGGTTTGCAGGTAATCTTGAAAGATTGAAGACCTCAAGCATACTTGGCTTGAGGGGGAGCTATTGGAGCAAGTCTATGACAAGCCTAAGTATTGGCTTGAGTCCCACAAAGTCATAGAAAAAGCCTTAAAATGAAGACTATGTAAGGTTCACTTGTGAACTACCTCTTGTAACTTTTGAAGAGTTTACTTAATGTAAAAGTAAGAGAATCTTAAGTGGTTGAGTCCACTTGATCAAGAATGGAAAGAGGAGCCACGAATTCGTGATTTGTGGTAGGTAGAGAATCAAATCAATCATTGATTGATTGGAGAGTGATTGAGGGAAGTTAGCCTCCCAAACTCAACTATAAATAGATGGCAGTTTTAGTCGTGGTTAGAGAGACCTATGTGAAGACCTCAAAGAGCTGAGCTTTATGCCATATCAAGGTGTGATTACAAGGCACACATATGTATCAGTAAGTCATTGTATTGTACAAGCAATATACTTTCATTTTCATGATTATTTGAGTTCATCTTTCCATGTTCTTGTGATGTGTACTACTCACTGCCATTACTTCAGTTTTTCTCAGTCAGCTTGCAGAGATTGTTTCTTTGCACTTGGTTCATCATTTTCAGTGATTTAACTTGGTAAAGTTAGCTCTATAAGGCTACTATATGCTCACAAATTTTCATGTCATTTGGATGTTGGAATCTTCAGTTATGTTCATTTGAAGTCAACAGGGTATGTTCATCTTCACTTCTCTGTCAGGTACCCGACTTTTTCAGTCATCTTGTCAGAGTCATTTCTCAGTGTTTACTCATCCAAATTCAGTGATTTTAAGCTTGTTGGATTCAGCTTACTGTCTAGTATAAGCAACAAATTTTCATGATCATTGGATTCTTACATCTTGAGTTATGTTAATTTTTCTACTCACTGGTCTATTTCTGTAGCAGCCCGTGAAAATCGGGATGATGTCATCACTTGTTAAAAGTCATTCTCAGTGTGTGGTTTGTTATTTTTGATGAGATTACTCTCTAAAGTTAGCTCTTTAAGCTACCTAGCCTTACCCAAGAGGAATTAATCTAATTGCTGCTGTGCTCAGAGAATTATGTAAAACACTGGACAGGTGTATTAACCAAGAATAGCAAGTTTTCACCTCTGAGCTAACTCCAACTTATCTGTTTTGATCTATCTTTTTGAGAGTGATCTTCCAAGGTACATAGGGTTTCTAATACATCCATTGGCAAGCTAAAAGGGCCCACCATCTACTCCTGGAGTTCATTTGGCTAGTGTAGAGCAAAGATTTTGCAACACCTCTTCATCTTCAACACATACCTATCCATCTCTTCACAGTGGTATCAGAGCAAGGTTGGACAACATGGCAGATGGATTTCCTTCATCAATTGACAAATTGGACAGAGGTAACTACTCAGCTTGGTCATTAAGAATGGAAGCTTATCTCCAAGGTAGAAGTTTATATGGTTATGTGGCTGGAGATGAAGTTATGCCAAGTTTCAGGAACAAAAGTCAACCAACACAAGAAGAGCAAGAAAGATTGAGCACATGGTGCTCCAAGGATGCACTTGCAAGGTCTTATCTCCTCAACTCTATCTCAGATTTTTTGTTGCCTCACATTAGAAGTTGTAAGACATCTCAGGAAGTGTGGGATGCACTTGAAGCTTTCTTTGCTTCAAGTACTAAAGCTAGGAAGCATCAACTATGGCTGGATTTCACAACTCTCAAGAAGGCTCCCAAACAAAATGTGACTAATTTTGTCACAAAGCTCAAGGACATAGCAGATCAGTTGGGAAGCATTGGAGAGGTAATAGATGAAGAGCAAATTGTAAGGCAGGTCATCAATGGCTTGAAGGCAGATGACAAGTGGGAAGCATTCACCACAGCTATGGATTTGTACATGGACATGCATGTACCTGATTTCAACACACCCATTGGACAATTACTTACTCAAGAGGCAAAGCTTATCAAAAATGGAGAAAGCTCTAAAGGTAATCAATCTTCAGCTTTATACACGGATAAAAGCAAGTCTAAAGATAACAAAGGAAAGGCAAAGAAAGTGGATGATGAAGCAGGTACATATCAAGCTAACTATGCAGGTAGAGGAAGACATGGCAGAGGTAGAGGAAGAGGAGGTAGACAAGGCAGGGGGAGATCCCAAGACTCCAACTCATGTTCTATTTGTGGATTAACTAATCATACAACTGAAAATTGCTTTAGGAATTCCAGGAATCAAAGAGGCAGAGGATACAATAGAGGAAGTTATGGCTACTCAAGAGGAAGGTTCAACAACTACCATGGCAACTACAACAACTACAATCATTCAAACTATCAAGGAGGCTACAAAGGAAGGAGAGACTACAATAACTACACAGAAGACTCAAACAAAGAGGATTCATTATTGATCATGAACATGGCTATGCCACAAGGTAAATCTGATGAGCATGTTTTCTACATAGATTCAGGTTGTTCAAATCATGTGGCAGGAAATGTGGCACTCCTATCAGATTTAGAAGATCCAAGGAATAAGCATGAGGTACAAACAGGAGATGATACAAAACATCCTGTGGAGAAAATAGGCAATGTCAAAGCACCTGATGGAAACATCAACCTACTCAGTAAGGTACTCTATGTCCCTACCATAACAAAGAATTTGATAAGTGTTGGGCAGATAGTAGAGAAAGGGTTGCAAGTCAGGTTCACAAAAGCAGGAGCATTTGTTGAAGATCCAAGTCAAGGATTCAGAAGAATTGCAAAAGGTGAAAAGACAGGTAGATTGTTCACATTTGAATTACAGGACACTAGAAACATTGCTCTCTTTAATTATGGTAGTCAGACACTCACAGAATTGGAAGTATGGCACAAAAGGTTAGCACATATTGGTGAAAGGTCATTAAAGCAAATCTGAAGGGACCAAAGTGTACTTGGACTTCCTAATTTGTCAAAACAACATATGATTTATAAGTGCAGTGCATGTCAATTTGGAAAGTCTCACAGGTTACCATTCATGAAGAAAGGTTATCTGCATAGAGATCTCTTGGAGTTGGTTCATACAGATGTATGGGGACCAAGCAAGGAAGCTTCAATATCAGGATCAAGGTATTATGTTTCCTTTATTGATGATTGCAGCAGATGGACTATCCTATTCTTTATGAAACACAAAGATGAAGTTTTTTCATGTTTCAAAAGATATTTGGCTCTTGTGGAGAATCAAACAGGTAAATCACTAAAAAGGCTAAGGTCAGATGGAGGGGGAGAATACTTCTCCCATGAGTTTGATTCTTTTCTTCAAGAAAGAGGAATCAAAAGAGAGGTAACTACAAGGTACACTCCTGAGCAAAATGGAGTGGCAGAAAGGAGGAATAGGACAATTGTTGAAGCTGCAAGGTCTATGTTAAATGAAAAGCATTTA
Source organism: Ceratopteris richardii (assembly GCA_020310875.1). NCBI lineage: Eukaryota > Viridiplantae > Streptophyta > Polypodiopsida > Polypodiales > Pteridaceae > Ceratopteris > Ceratopteris richardii. Next base: position 150,312,690 of record CM035406.1, on the reverse strand, counting down.
CCTAATTACTTATGGGTTGAGGCTGTATCTACAGCCACTTACTTGATTAACAGGTTGCCTTCAAAATCCCTTGATGGGATGACTCCATATGAGGCTTGGAATGGAAGAAGACCAAGTTTAGATCATTGTAAAATTTTTGGATGTATTGCTTTTGCTCATGTTCCTTCACAGGTTAGAGGCAAGATGGATCCAAAAGCAGAAAGGTGTGTATTTATTGGATATGACAACAATCAAAAGGGCTACAGGTTATACAACCCTACCAACAAAGGATTCTTGGTAAGCAGAGATGTAGTTTTTGATGAGAACAATTCATGGTATGAAGATTCATGCAGGAAGGTCAATTTACCATATGATCTTGAAGAAGATTTTCCAAAGCTTGGTAGAGAACAATCAAAGATTGAAGAACAAGACACCTCAGAGGATGATGAAGAATGTCAGATGGAAAAGATCAAAGCATGGAAGTCTAAAGGTAAAGCAAAATTGCAGGAACTTGGACATGAGGCAGAATCATCACATCATGGCCTAAGAAGATCTATGAGGGAAAAGAAAAAACCAGAAAGGTATGGGTTTGACACCTCATTAGTAACTAAACATTCTATCTACATAGCACAGGACATAAACCAAGAGGACCCATCATCATTTGAAGAGGCCAAAGCAAAAACAGAATGGAAGCATGCAATGAAGGAAGAGATTGAAGCACTTGAGGAAAACAACACTTGGGATTTGGTGCCCAAGACTTCATCCATGAAGGTAATAGGCTCAAGATGGGTCTATAAACTCAAGAAAAATTCTGATGGTTCAATTAACAGGTATAAGGCAAGGCTTGTGGCAAAAGGCTTTGCACAAACTCAGGGAATTGATTATGAGGAGACTTTCTCTCCTGTGGCAAAGATGCCTACTATTAGGTTTTTGCTTAGTATTGCCTCTTCCAAGAATTGGAAGATACTTCAACTAGATGTAAAGAATGCATTTTTGAATGGTTGGATAACAGAAGAGGTATATATGGCACAACCACCTGGTTTTGAGAATCAAGTTTATCCTGATTATGTGTGTAAACTTAACAAAGCATTGTATGGTCTCAAGCAAGCTCCAAGAGCTTGGAATTTCAGGCTTGTTTCATTCTTGCAGGACAAAGGCTTTCAACCAAGCAAAGCAGATCCTTCACTCTTTATTAAAAAGAGTAATTCCGAGGTCATCTACCTATGTGTATATGTAGATGATATTATATTGACAGGAAATGATACAGATGGTATGAAGAAGATCAAAGATCAGATGAGAGAAGAGTTCAAGATAAGTGATTTGGGTTCACTTACCTACTTCCTAGGTTTGGAAGTTGTCTACAAAGATCATGGTTTGTTTCTCACTCAAAGAAAGTACATTAAGGACATGTTGGCAAAATTCAAGATGCAAGATTGTAAGATTGCAGGTACTCCAATGGAGGTTAATCACAAATTGAGCTTACATGAAGGTGAACTCATAGAGGACATCACATTATATCAAAGTCTAGTGGGTAGTCTCAACTATGCCACATTGACAAGAGTAGATATATGTTACAGTGTGAGTGTGCTAAGCCAATTTATGCACACACCAAGGAAACCACATATGGATGCTGCCAAAAGGATACTCAAATATCTCAAAGGAACCATAAATGAAGGACTTTACTATCCTTATGTATCTGATTTAGGTTTGAAGCTATTTTCTGATGCAGATTGGGCTGGCTCCAAGGAAGATAGAAGGAGCACTTCAGGTTATCTTACCTTTGCAGGTTCAAAGCTTATTTCATGGTCATCCAAGAAGCAACCCACAGTTGCTCTCTCTTCTACTGAAGCTGAATATAGAGGTATTGCTATAGCTACACAAGAAGCTATGTGGATGAAGACATTATTCAAAGATCTTGGATTGGAGTTTGGAACTCCAACTATTTTTGGTGACAATATGAGTTCTATTCATTTGGCTGCTAATCCTATTTTTCATGCAAGGACTAAACATATTGAAGTTCATTATCACTATGTATGAGAGAAGGTTCTAAGCAAAGAGATTCAAATATCATATGTGTCCACTCATCAACAATGTGCAGATATTCTAACCAAAGCATTGGATGGTACAAAGCTTTGCAAATTCAAGGCTATGATTGGTTTGCAGGTAATCTTGAAAGATTGAAGACCTCAAGCATACTTGGCTTGAGGGGGAGCTATTGGAGCAAGTCTATGACAAGCCTAAGTATTGGCTTGAGTCCCACAAAGTCATAGAAAAAGCCTTAAAATGAAGACTATGTAAAGTTCACTTGTGAACTACCTCTTGTAACTTTTGAAGAGTTTACTTAATGTAAAAGTAAGAGAATCTTAAGTGATTGAGTCCACTTGATCAAGAATGGAAAGAGGAGCCACGAATTCGTGATTTGTGGTAGGTAGAGAATCAAATCAATCATTGATTGATTGGAGAGTGATTGAGGGAAGTTAGCCTCCCAAACTCAACTATAAATAGATGGCAGTTTTAGTCGTGGTTAGAGAGACCTACGTGAAGACCTCAAAGAGCTGAGCTTTATGCCATATCAAGGTGTGATTACAAGGCACACATATGTATCAGTAAGTCATTGTATTGTACAAGCAATATACTATTATTTGAGTTCATCTTTGTGTTCTTGTGATGTGTACTACTCACTGCCATTACTTCAGTTTTTCTCAGTCAGCTTGCAGAGATTGTTTCTTTGCACTTGGTTCATCATTTTCAGTTATTTAACTTGATAAATTTAGCTCTATAAGGCTACTATATGCTCACAAATTTTCATGTCATTTGAATGTTGGAATCTTCAGTTATGTTCATTTGAAGTCAACAGGGTATGTTCATCTTCACTTCTCTGTCAGGTACCCGACTTTTTCAGTCATCTTGTCAGAGTCATTTCTCAGTGTTTACGCATCCAAATTCAGTGATTTTAAGCTTGTTGGATTGAGCTTACGGTCTAGTATAAGCATACAAATTTTCATGATCATTGGATTCTTACATCTTGAGTTATGTTAATTTTTCTACTCACTGGTCTATTTCTGTAGCAGCCCGTGAAATTCGGGATGATGTCATCACTTGTTAAAAGTCATTCTCAGTGTGTGGTTTGTTATTTTTGATGCGATTACTCTCTAAAGTTAGCTCTTTAAGCTACCTAGCGTTCCCCAAGAGGAATTAATCTAATTGCTGCTGTGCTCAGAGAATTATGTAAAACACTGGACAGGTGTATTAACCAAGAATAGCAAGTTTTCACCTCTGAGCTAACTCCAACTTATCTGTTTTGATCTATCTTTTTGAGAGTGATCTTCCAAGGTACATAGGGTGTCTAATACATCCATTGGCAAGCTAAAAGGGCCCACCATCTACTCCTGGAGTTCATTTGGCTAGTGTAGAGCAAAGATTTTGCAACACCTCTTCATCTTCAACACATACCTATCCATCTCTTCACACCTGCCCCTCACCACTCCACCCCACACCTCCACAGTTCCCTGCGGCCCCCTCACTCCTCCGTAATCCCACAACCTCTCTCTCTCTCTCTCCCTCTCTCTCTCTCTCTCTCTCTCTCTCTCTCTCTCTCTCTCTCTCTCTCTCTCTCTCTCTCTCTCTCTCTCTCTCTCTCTCCCGTGCCCCCCGCTCAACTCCACCACCCCTGCCCCCCGCCCCTCACCACTCCACCGCCCGCCTCCAGAGTCCCCTGCACCCCCCTCACTCCTCGGCAATCCCACAGCCCCTCTCTCTCTCTCTCTCTCTCTCTCTCTCTCTCTCTCTCTCTCTTCCCCCTTTGCCCCCCGCTTAACTCCACCACCCCCGCCCCTCACCACTCCACCCCCCACCTCCACAGTCCCCCGTGGCTCCCTCACTCCTCTGCAATCCCACAGTCCCCCGCTCTCTCTCTCTCTCTCACTCTCTCTCTCCCCCCTGTGCCCCCCTCTTAACTCCACCACCCCCCCCCCTCACCACTCCACCCCCGGCCTCCACAATCCCCCGCAGCCCCCTCACTCCTCTGCAATCCCAAAGCCCCCCTCCCTCCCTCCCTCTCTCCTTCTCTCTCTCTCTCTCTCTCTCTCTCTCTCTCTCTCTCTCTCTCTCTCTCTCTCTCTCTCTCTCTATCTCTATCTCTATCTCTCTCTCTCTCTCTCTCTCTCTCTCTCTCTCTCTCTCTCTCTCTCTCTCTCACTCTCTCTCTCTCTCTCTCTCTCTCTCTCTCTCTCTCTCTCTCTCTCTCTCTCTCTCTCTCTCTCTCTCTCTCTCTCTCTCTCTCTCTCTCTCTCTCTCTCTCTCTCTCTCTCTCTCTCTCTCTCTCTCTCTCTCTTTCTCTCTCTCTCTCCCTCCCCCGCTCCCTGCTTAACTCCACCACCCCCGCCGCTCACGAGTCCACCCCCTGCCTCCACAGTCCCCCACGGTCCGCTCACTCCTCCACAATCCCACATCCCTCCCTTCTCTCTCTCTCTCTCTCCTTCTCTCTCTCTCTCTCTCTCTCTCTCTCTCTCTCTCTCTCTCTCTCTCTCTCTCTCTCTCTCTCTCTCTCTCTCTCTCTCTCTCTCTCTCTCTCTCTCTCCCTCCCTCCACCCCCCGCACAACTCCACCAACCCTGTCCCTCACCACACCACCCCCCTTGCCTCCACAGCCCCCGCGACCCCCTCCCTCCTCCGTAGCCCCACAACCGTCTCTATCTCTCTCACCCTCTCTCTCCACACCCTTCGGCCCACTGCCAAAAAGGCTCTATTTAGCTACTTTCCTTGGCATGATCAGCAAATCAAAGGAAGGTGGATCTAAGATGGATTCCGAAGAGATAAATGAGAGACAAGGAACATCTGACCATTCACTAGGAATAAATCTTGGAGTGCAATCAAATATCTTGAGGAAAAGAGGCATCATAAGAATCGGTGGCGCAGTTCTCTCATAACTATGCATGATGGGAAAGAAGACAAGAGTGACAAGTTTGCCGGAGCATCCAATATCACGGCATAAAATGAGGATCTAAGCTTGCAATTGAAAGGGTAAAAGCGTAAGTGGTAAAAGTGGAAGAGGAGCAATGTTGCCACCAACCATTCATGACGACTGCCTATTTTTTGAGGATCCAATTCAAGATTGGTGGCATATTTGATTTATCCCTCGAATTTTGGGCAATCAACTGGCGCATGATCAGTGGACGTGAGGAATTGGCAAGGCCTTCTTGGCCTATTGGAGCCTATAAAAGCAAGGGACTTGTGCTCCTTTGGGATACATTCATATACACACATATACTTACATGTGTACATGGGTCCTCTCTTTGCACTCTATGCTTACAAGCCTACTGTAGGAAGTCACTCTGTGGTGCAGATACAGAGCGTGGGCTTCCCAGTGGAGGGCTAATAGCACTATAGTGTGAAGAGAATGGCCTGGCTTTGTCTTTCAGTGTGAGTGAGTGGTATTTCTATGCTCTTTTCCTTCGAGAAATTCTTCAAACTTTGTATTGATTAGTGCTAATCTGCATCTAGTTGTGTCCATTGTACAGATTGGATGAATCCCTCGTATTGATGTTGTTTAGTTTTGGAGTGGCATGTTAGCCTAGAGCATGAACTTTCGAGCATCTCTTTGGCCTATGTTGTAATCATCTGATTCAAACTAAGGAGTGGATGGTCTTCCATTATTGTCATTTTGTCATTAATATTTTCTTCAATATTCACAACTCTATGCAATCATTGATATCTGCCTGCTCACAGAAGTGTTAAAGGGTACATTTCCCTAAGGAGAAGCTCCCTTGAGTAGGTGAAGTACTCGAATGCTTGCTGCATGCTCCTATTAAAAGTAGATACCTCAGTACCTCCTCTATAGTTTGGCATGCCTGGTGGGACACTTGCATTTCTCTGAGAGGCCCTAAGGATAGTAAATAGTCCTCTTTTTGAGTATTTTTTGCCCTATTACATTTACAAGTAGGTACATGACCCATACGCGAGCAGATAAGGAGCCTCTTCGTGTACGAAGGAGCCCTAACAAGTCAGCTATATGTTCGACTAGTGAACCTAGCTCCCCTCTACCCTCCTTGAATTTATCTATTGATTTGGGTGCGACACCACTCTCAAAGAAGAAGCATAGGAGAACATTAGACTTCTCCTCAGATACGTCAGAAGAAACACCAGTGCAAATGGAGGATCTCTCTCATTTACTCTCTAGACTCAATATCAAGCTCCCTACCTTCATGGGACAAACTTATGAGGATGTTGATGATCATGTGAGGAGATTCATCTCCTTATGCCGTGGAGGAGGTCTGTAGAATAGAGAGGATGCAATGCTGGTACTCTTCCAATCCACATTGGAAAGCCTTGCAGATAAATGGTATAGTCAATATGCAGATGGCCATTTTGCTACATGGGAGGCTGTGAAGACGACGTTCTCAGAGACATTTTGACCGAGTGATTCCTTGGAAAGAGCTCTAGATCAGCTAGAGAACCTAGAGTTAAGATCAGGTGAATCCTTTCATGAACTTCACACTAGGACAAAAGCACTTGTTGCACGTCTACCACATGCTCCAGGTGATTTCTTGGTTAAGAAATTGATAGAAAAAGCTATGCTCAGGTCATCTCAACAAAAGCTCCATGAGTCTCTGAGATTGGATGCAACCCTTAATGATTTTGTTGCAGCAGCATCACGCATTGAAGAAGCTAGGCAACATTTTAAAGGGGATACACAACCGAATTATGTTGCAGAACTAGACCCTATTGGGCAACTCAGGAAGGAACTGGAGGCTTTGAGAATGCAACAAAATCAACAAGAAGAGAAGGTCTTGCCACCATTGTGTCGCACTGATGATGAAGTAGCGCAACTTCGTTGTGAGTTAGAAGATTTGCGGACCACGCAGGATATACGAAGGCAGATTTGGTGTACAATATGTAACAGCAATGGACATTCCAATGCTAATTGCCCTAACAAGGTAAGCTAAGGTAAGCTGTCAATTTTGTGGAAAGGATGGTCATGAAGCTAGAGACTGTTACTACCTCAAGGGTGCACAGCAACGAGGTAACCCTCAAGCTTCGGATTCATATTATGCTAGTACTTCAAATTCACCTAATAGAGAGGAAAATCGTACGACAAAGCCTAGATATAATAGACCATTTATGTGTTATCGTTGTGGTGAGTATGGCCATATGCAAAATAGGTGTTCCCTTCCAGAAGATGCACCTCCTTGTCAACATTGTCTAGAGGCCAAGGATCACTATACCAAAGACTGTCCAAGAAGCCGTCCTGCTCCAATCCACATGATTGCAGTCTCTCCACAAGAAGAAGGTATGACCACTCAGTCTTATGTTGCTTCATCCTCTACAATGCCCATGATGACTAGAGCTAGACAAGCAGCAACAATCCGTAGAGAGGAACAACAAGGATTCCAAGATAAAGAGGAGGAAAAGAAGTCTGGGCGGAAGGGCCAAGCAGAAATTGAAGGAGCTTATGAAAGGATGGCTACTTCTCTAAGGGACCAACCAACAAGTCTGCAAGAAGACACTCATGATGTAAACATTGAATAGATCTTGAAAGGTATTCATCACAAGGTTAGTCGGTACGAACTTATAAGGATGGATTCAAAAATAAGAAGTGACTTATTGAAAATTATACACTCTGCTCACTTGATCCAATCACCCAGTATAGATGGCTTCATGGTTGATATTCCCCCTGCACCCTTGGCAGACTACCAAAGCTCAAAATTTTCTGTTTGTATAAAGAATGAAGCTCTCACAGGTGTGATCATAGATGGAGGCTCTGGTATCAATTTGATGCCAGATTTCACAATGAAGAAACTGAATTTGAACCCCACCAAGATGGCACCATTCATAGTTACACTAGCAGATCAACATCGGGTTGCACCTCTTCGCATTATTGAAAAGGTATTGATGATAGTACAGGGTTGCCACTTTGTTCTAGATTTTGTTGTTATTGCACTTCCACAGGAGACTTCTTACCCTTTACTCCTAGGGAGACCTTGGCTGAGGCAAGCAAAAGCTTTGCAAGATTGGGGGAAAAACAAACTATGGATTTCAACAAGCACCAATAGCCAACTGCAAATACATTTAGAAGAAGGATTTGACTCAGGGAAAACTACTGGGTATACTGTGGACACTCAGGTAATGCCCTCTCTACCCCAAGAAGAAGATACATTATTGAATTGGATGATGGAAAGTGCAGAATGTTGCACGATGGAAATCAATGAAATAGAAGAAGAAGTTCCAGATGAAGGAGTTGTAGGAAAAGGCCATGAGGTTCACAAGGAGATGAAGAATGAGATCTTGGAGGAGATTACGAATGTTGAAGGGGCAACAACTGTAGAGGTTCTAGAATAGGAAGGTTATGATCCTGAATGCAGAGAGGATCTCCCCTTTTCGGATATACCTCAAGGTTGGACTAGGGAACATATTGCAGAATATAAGCTAAATTCCACTCCTGCATACAATGGAGATGATTTCTCACGTAAGACCAGTCTTGAAACACTAGTTCAAGAAATAAATTTAGGGGATGAAGAAAATCCTAAAGTAGTCCACTTGGCCTCTTGGTTATGGCATTATCCTCCTTTACTACAGAAGGTAACTTCTTTACTTTTTGCTTACAAAAATGTCTTCGCATGGTCCTACAAAGATCTAACAGGGATACCAGAGGAGCTTGGATTACACAGAATACCCTTAGTTGAGGGAGCCCTGCTTGCAAGAAGTAGGCCGTATCGACTCAATCCGAAATATGCAGAGGTGGTGAAGTTGGAAATTACAAAACTAGAAGAAGCAGGTATAATTGTTCTAGTAGAACATTCCAGGTGGCTTTCCTCTATGGTGATTGTACCCAAGAAAAATAGTGGAAAAATAAGAGTCCGTGTTGATTTTCGTGCCTTGAATAGAGTGACTGTTCAAGATGGTTTCCCTCAGCCTTTCATAGAGCAACTACTTGAGGAAGTAGCTGGTCACACTTTGTATAGCTTCTTGGATGGTTTTAGTGGCTACAATCTGATAGTGATCCATCCTGATGATAGGGAAAAAATAGCCTTTGTAACTCCATGGGGCACTTATGTTTATACTCACATGGCTTTTGGTTTGAAGAATGCACTAGCTTCATTTAATAGAACAATGTATCTAATATTGGGCAAGTGGTTAACAACCTTTCTTCGCATTTTTATGGATGACTTTTCAGTGTTTTCAGGCACAGATAGAAGAGCAGCAGTTCAAGATTTCCATGAACATTTGGAAAATCTGAAGGAAATCTTTGAGCAATGTCTCAAAACAGGTTTGAAATTAAATCCTAATAAATGTCACTTTTTGGTCACCAAGGGTACTCTTCTTGGTCACATAGTATCTGCCGAAGGAATAACGGTTGACCCTACGAAAGTCAGTGCTATTCTTTCCATGCCTATTCCACAAAGCCCCAAGGAAGTGCAAAGTTTTTTGGGCCATGCAAGATACCATAGAAGGTTCATACGAATGTACTCAGAGATAGCTAAGCCCTTGTCAAGGCTTACCAGTAAAAAGGTCCCCTTCTCATGGAGTGCTGAAGCTGAGGAAGCATTTTGTGAACTAAAATTGAGGCTATGTACTGCTCCACGTTTAAGTGTTCCTAACTGGTCATTGGAGTTTCATGTGCATACAGATGCCAGTCTTCATGCTCTTGGTGCAGTTCTAGCTCAACCATCATCACACAAGATTGACAGACCTATCTCCTATGCCAGCAGATTACTCACCAGGGTAGAAAGAAATTATAGTACAACAGAAAGGGAAGGTTCGGCTATTGTATTTGCTCTTTAGAAGTTTCGGCATTATCTTCTTGGTGTACTTTTTATAGTCATATGTGACCATCAGCCCTTGAAGTACTTGATAAACAAGCCTAGAGTGGCTCGGAGGGTTTGGAGATGGTTACTCCTGTTTCAAGAATTTAACTTTGATATTCATATTAAGCCAGGAAAAAAGCACTACATGGCAGATCAAGTGTCTAGGACTACAATGAGCGAGAAGGCAATAGGTATTAATGATGAACTTGTGGATAGTAATCTCTTCTTAGTAGCAATTCAGACTGATTGGTATGATGGAATTCTCCATTTTCTCACCATTGGAAAACTCCTAGAACACTTGACACCTATAGAAAAGAAAAGATTGCTCCTGAAATCCAAAGCATATTCACTTATAAAT
>CM035406.1:149855051-150297551 GCA_020310875.1 Ceratopteris richardii | reverse complement strand
CCTCCACAGCCCCCGCAACCCCCTCCCTCCTCCGTAGCTCGAAAACCCTCTCTATCTCTCTCACCCTCTCTCTCCACGCCCCTCGGCCCACTGCAAAAAAGGCTCTATTTAGCTCCTCTCCTTGGCATGATCAGCAAATCAAAGGAAGGTGGATCTGAGATGGATTCCGAAGAGATAAATGAGAGACAAAGAACATTTGATCATTCACTAGGAATAAATCTTGGAGTGCAATCAAATATCTTGAGGAAAAGAGGCATCATAAGAATCGGTGGTGCAGTGCTCTCATATCTATGGATGATGGGAAAGATAACAGGAGTGACAGGTTTGCCGGAGCATCCAATATCACGGCATAAAATGAGGATCTAAGCTTGCAATTAAACGGGTAAAAGCGTAAGTGGTAAAAGTGGAAGAGAAGCAATGTTGCCGCCAACCATTCATGACGACTGCCTATTTTTTGAGGATCCAATTCAAGATTGGTGGCATATTTGATTTACCCCTCCAATTTTGGGCAATCAACGGGTGCATGATCAATGGACGTGAGGAAGCGGCAAGGCCCTCTTGGCCTATTGGAGCCTATAAAAGCAAGGTACTTGTGTTCATTTGGGATACATTCATATACACACATATACTTACATGCGTACAGGGGTCCTGTCTTTGCACTTTGTGGCTACAAGCCTACTGTAGGAAGTCACTCTGTGGTGCGGATACAGAGCGTGGGCTTTCTAGTGGAGGGCTAATAGCACTATAGTGTGAAGAGAGTGGCCTGGCTTTGTCTTTCAGTATGAGTCAGTGGTATTTCTATGCTCTTTTCCTTAGAGCAATTCTTCAAACTTTGTATTGATCAATGCTAATCTGCATCTAGATGTGTCCATTGTACGGATTGGATGAATCCCTTGTATGGATGTTGTTTAGTTCTGGAGTGGCATGTTAGCCCAGAGCATGAACTTCAAGCATCTCTTTGGCCTATGTTGTAATCATCTGATTCGAACTAAGGAGTGGATGGTCTTCCATTATTGTCATTCTGTCATTAATATTTTCTTGAGTATTCACAACTCTGTGCAATCATTGATAGCTGTTGCTCACAGAAGTGTTAAAGGGTACATTTCCCTAAGGAGAACCTCTCTTGAGTAGGTGAAGTACTGGAATGCTTGCTGCATGCTCCTATTAAAAGTAGATACCCCAGTACCTCCTCTACAATTGCCCTCTTACCATTCCCACAGGTAACACATACACATGCACATTCACTATTACACCAAATGCTCTTAGGACATGAGTATTCCGCACTACCCTCTTAGCATTCACACAACAATCATTCACATACATAAACACAAGGAGCAAGATAAACTCACCTCCCAATGGATAAAAGTCGAAGGAAAATGATGAAGGTCTAGAATTGAGGGGGATGTAGAGAAGTAATTATAAGAAATAGAAAGGGTGGGAGATAAAAGAGAAAACAAGAGATAGTTGGATTCAAAAGGAAATAAAGCTTATATTACAAGATATGGATACAAATAATATGGAGTACATAAAGGAAGAGAGTGTAGCACCTCTCTTGTAGCCAAGATCTCCACCTCCAAATGGGTAGCACTATGATCACCGTAGTGCTGAAAGCATGTACCTACACACCACTTGCTTGTTTTGAGGGCACCCAAGAGGGTCATTTTATAGGCCTTTTGGGAGGATATTTAGAGATGATATTATTTGGGATAATCTTCTAGATGTGACACTTGTGTGGTAGAAAATACAACATTGACAAAATCCTAGAAGATTTTTGACCATTCTAAGGTGTTCATCTTAATCCCATATGGTCATATCTTTGATCTTTTCATGAAAAATCATAAAATTACAATAAGTAGCACCTCCATTTCGTGGGATTGGTACTTATATCCGAGTTTAGGTGTTTGGAATATTATTTGCTTGATTTTGCAATCCAAAGTCAATCAGATGTGTCCCATTTATCAAGAATGTTCGTGTAGGACTCAAAAGTCTATGGTGGGGCTTGAGTCTTTGAAAAGTTGTTTGGATTCTTTCAAAAGGGAGAGTGTGTCAAGCTTAGATATTTGAATTTATAAAACTATATGTGCAACTCCATATTTAACTTAGGATTTGATTCTACCATTCACTACAGGTAAGGGTAGCTACTTTACTAAGGTGGGGCCCACAATATTCTTGGCTTTTTATTTCCTTCAAATATGTATATTTATGGTTTCCATGAAGGTTTGAAAAATACAAATACTATAGGGGTACATATCTATACATAAGGTTTTATAAAGAATGGGTTTCAAAAAATATTTCCTAATACTTAGCCTTCCCCTTGGCTAGAGGCATTCATGTCTCTAACATTGAAAGAGTTTATTGATGCTCCAAGGTGGGTCATCTTCTTGTACTACTAATATGTATTTCTCCCTTGATTGTTGTTGTTGTTCATTGCTTTCTTCTATCCTCTGCGAGTATTTCTTTAACCTCCATCCATTGACCATCTTGTGCAGCTTCCTTGGCATATCCATGAGTTGATAGCTTCCATTCTTGAACTTTGTCTTGATCAGAAACGGTCCTTTCCATCCTGGTTGGAACTTTGTATCATGCCTATTATCAAAATGGTTATCATACCTTAGAACAAGAGCTCCTTCTCTCAACCTTTTATCCTTTAGTTATTTGTTAAATTCCTCCGTTCTTTTCTCTGCTTGATTGATGTAATGTTCCACTACAAGCTCCTTTTTCATACTCAATTTTTGTAGATCTATAAGCCTCCTTTCGATTACCTCTTCTTCACTTTCTACACTTTCTTTTAGCAGTACACGGAGACTTGGTATCTCCACTTCTTCGTAATAAGGCTTCTTGATGGTACACTAAATGAAAAGGAGTGAATCCTAATGATGCCTTTTAGGATGTGTGATATGCCCATAATTGTGTAGTGAGGTGCTTGTCAAAATCCTTAGGATGCTTCTTTACATACTTATTGATGATTTTATAAAGAATTCCATTGGTCTTTTCAACAAGAGCATTACATTGAGGATAATAGGTGTGGAGTATTGATGCCTTATGTTTAATCTACTTAATAGATCATTCAAAGAAAGATAAAAAAATTGGACCATGATCAGACCCTATCTCTAAAGGTATCCCAAATATACAACATATGAAATCATAAATGAACTTCAGAACATCTTGTGCTGTTGTCCTTTTTGTGCTAGGTACGTGTGCCCATCTAGTCATGTAGTCTACTACCATAATAATGTACTCCTTCCCTGAGCTTGTCCTTGGTAGGGGTTGAATTGCATCGATTCCTCATTTCGTGAATAGCCCATAAGATATGACTGCTATTCTTGGTTCATACATAGGCCTCTTATTCCCTGTAATCTAACATTTATTGCATGTTTTACACTAATATTGACCATTATATGAAGTGAAGGCCATGTATACCTTGCTTCAAGTACTTCCCTTATTGTTATTTCATGTGAGAAGTGTCCTCCACATGCATGATCATGACATGATTCTAGAATGCTCTTTATTTCATCCGATGAGGGGACCCTTCTAAGGATAAGATCTTTTTCTTTATCATAGAGATGATCTCCTCTGAGTTGGTACTGTAGAGTCTTCTTTGCTAGTCTATGCCTTTGTACCTTATTTAGGTGCTTAGGTGGTTCTCTAGTCTCAAGAATTTCGATAATATCTTTTAATCCTTCTTGTCCTACAAAACTATTGTCTCTCAGCCTCATGGATGCTATAAAACCATCAAATTGCTCGTTTGCTAATGCATCTACTTCCTTATTTTGGCTCCTTTGTACATGACATATTTGAATATTATCAAATTGTTTTAATAATATTCTTACCCTTTTTAACCATTCAAACAAATTTTGGCTTTTGCAACACCAAACATTTTGCAATTGCTTAATTATCAACATTGTCTCCTTTGATAATCAATCTTCTGATACCATGTTGAACACATTCATGTAAGGCTTCACATAGTGTTGCATACTCTGCTTCTTTATTTGGATGAGCATTAGGAAGAGTTATACCATTCTTGAAGATGACCTGTTTGTTTTGGTCATAGATTAGAAATCCTCATGTTGCTTTGTCGATGTGCTTCTTATATGCACCATCAAAAAATACAATATGTGCATCTTCAATATCTTCTTCATGCAAGGTTGCTCCCCTGTCCTTCTTCTTGGATATTCTCCTCTCCCACTTCTTGTAGGTGAGTATGTCTGCAAGACTAGCTCTTGTGCTTTCCTCTAACACAAAAGTATAGTTGTATTCTTGACGTTTAAGAACCCATTTAGCTATTCTAGATAGATACTCATATGTTGTACCACATATGGGAATGCATGATCTGTTGTAAGAACAGTGAAAGGCCTAGCAACAAGGTAAGACTGAAACTTCCTTACTCCAAACATAAGTGCGTGCATGAGTTTCTCTGCATCTGTGTATCTCTTCTCATTTTCTTTCATTACCTTGCTAGCAAAGTAAACACGATGCATGCGACGTATCTTTGTATCCTTCTGGAGTAAGAATACTCCAATTGCTTCTTCACCTACACTTGGACACACATAGAAAGTCTCTCCCACTCTTAATGCACTACCATTGAAATAAAATCGTGCTAAAGAGTGAACACAATAAATTTTCCTTTATTGTCTTCTCTCTTTTCATTCGCCCTTAAATGACAAGAAAGAATTTAATATCAAGAACATAGGCAGTCAAGTTCCTAAGGAAAACAAAAGTAAAGGGGAAATATGACTTAGAATCTAGGAATGAATTGGATTGATGGGTCAAATAAGCAATATCATTGACTTAGCTAAAATCGGAAAAGGTTAGTATGTTTGGTCAGGTGAAAGTTAAGATTGGAAAAGTTGATCTTCTAAAATATTTGTGTGTTAATTGGATAGTGTATATGAATGGTTTGGAAGTTTGAAGGTCAAAAAACATTTAAGGTGGAATAAAAAGAGAAACAAAAAGTAGTAAGGATTTGAAATAGAGATTCAAGGGTTTTCCATTAAAGGAATTACTCTTATTGACACTAAAGTTTCGCATAAACAAGATATTAACTTCAATTCCATCACAAAGAAAGTTATCTCAAACCTAAACTCTCCTTAATTGATAAACGTAAGACTCTTCCAAAGATAATTCTTACTCCACGTGAAGATCACTTTCTCGGTTCCTTTCCATGAACATATTGGCATAAATGGTGCATCTAATGTGAAGGGGGGAGGTTAGTCACAATCTAATATGATATAACATTTCTTCTTATGTTTCTATGGGTAATAAAGCAACTATTCAAATGGATTTGATTTCTCAACACTTCGGGTTTCAACATGAGGAGAAGAGGAGACATTCCATTCAATCGTTTCAAGAGTGTGTTTTTAAAAGAATTAGTTATTATAATGGTAAAATAAGTACATGATTCTTTAAGGTGTATGAAGTCAAAGCCAAGTACGTGTGTGTTAAGGTTGTGCCCATGAAAGATCAAGAGCTTTGTGAGAATTTGGCATATGTTTCTCACTTGCATCTTTGAGACCAACTCATTCAAGAAACATTAACTATATGGTCCTAGTTCAAGACATTGCTCCTCAGTATGTTCATGCCCGAGGATCTTGATAAAATGAGCTGGAAGAAATTTCTTAAATGCTTACACAAAATAAAAAAACAATAAATCTTGTAACTTAAAAGACAATTCGATGCTAATTTGCATCTTATGTGATGCAACCTGGCATCGATGTTCAACAAATTGCATGATCACATACACAATGCTTCTACATCGCTTATGTGATGGTAAAGTTTGATAAAAGTAAAGAAAAAACATCGAATCACTCTTTGATCCTCATTTACATGCAAATGATCGAAGAGCTCTCCAGCGTTAGATCTGTGCTTTGCTTACAAGGTCCAACAATCTCTTTCAAATATCTCTCTTTCCTATCTCTCTCTCATATACTCTCTCTCTCTCTCTCCCCCACTTTCTACCTCTTTCTCTTTCAATTTCTACCTCTCTCTCTCTCCATTCTTCTCTCTTTTGATCTCTCTCTATCTCTTTCTCTCTCTCTCTCTCTCTCTCTCTCTCTCTCTCTCTCTCTCTCTCTTTATTGCAGGCTATTCAAGGAGATCACCAACCATAAAATATGTCTTATTATTGTAGGCACATTTCATTGTTTGTATATCATTTAAAATATTTTTTTTTTCATTAATTAATATAATCACACTTACTCATCCACATGCATCTATACACATATACATGAACATGTGTGCTCACACTTATACACACACATACATATACACACACACACATACACATGCATATGCACATACTGTTGGGAAAGATGGATGGACACTCCAAGATATTGAGTAGGTTCTTCCAAAACCTGCTTTGTACCAGCCCTCTGATGCTTCAAACTTGATAAGTAGACCTCCTTAGCTTTCCAATGACACCATAAAATGGCCTATGTTCTTTGGAAATGATGTATGTAAAGATTGAGACAAAACAGATAACTTTGAATCTCAAGATCTCAAGAAAACCTTCTATTTATGTTTTCACACTTGCTCGATCTTTTGTTGAGTATGACCACCATAGTAGGAATTGAATACATTCCTTTTAGGGGTATCTAATTACCTTAGCAAGCTAACTATTCCAAGTGGAATGATATAAAAATACTAACTATGCTCAGAGAAATCACTTTAGCAAATTAAACTATACCCCCAATTTTTTGGGACTGTTGCAGACGTTGACCAGTGATCACCTCGATGAGCTTTTCTCTGAAATAGCTGAATAGAATCTTTTCAAATTTTGATAGTGCATAGATACCTTTGAGCTGGGTCCAGCAAGCTTTAGATCTTTGAAATTGGTAGAGAAATGAATGGCATAGGCTCTTCACAAGTTGAGAGACTTTCAAGTACTATAACAGAGAACTCAAAGATGGACGATGAAGATGTATGTATGAATGAACACTTGTATACAAATCCATTGGCATGAAGATCATTGCCTAATGGTGTAGATAGGTATGGGCTAGAGTGAAGGCCTCACACACACTTAGAATTGACAGTAATGAGCTTGGGAATGATGAGTCTTACTGGCGACTTTTCCATGAACACTTTTATAGTGATTGAGTAAAAGTTTGAATTCAAATTCAAACTTTTGGCTCCCTATGATCAAGCTCCTATATCCTAGGAGATATTCCATCAGTCAAAGCTAACCATTTTGCATGAATCCATTTTGGTAGGTGTTTACAAAGATTCCAAGTCACTTTGACTTTTACAAAGAGATAAAGTGGTAATTAAACACTAGCACTAGTTCCTATGCTTCTCCATATGTGTATGGACTTCAATGTATCCATCAAGCCAAATGTGTAGGCTTGTGAATTACACCAATAGCTCCCCCTCAAGCCAGACATTTTGGCTTGGTCTTTATCTTCAATCTTCATGTATATCATGCAATCCAATCATTGCTTTGAACCTCCAAAGTTTGGTTCCATCCAAAGCTTTAGTCAACAGATCTGCACATTCCATGTTGGTTGATACATAGGTTAGTTGATGTCGTTGCTTAACAACTTCTCTCTCACATAATGGTAATGGACCTCTATATGTTTAGTCCTAGCATGATAGATAGGATTAGCTACAAGGTGAAGTGAGCTTGTATTATCTCCAAAGATTATTGGTGACCTAGTATATAAACCCAATTCTGTATACAAAAGTTTCATCCATATGGCTTCTTGTGTGGCATTAGCCAATCCTCTATACTGTGCTTCTGTAGAAGATAAAGCAACATTTTGTTGCTTCTTTGAAGACCATGATATTGGCTTATCACCTGCAAATGAAATGTATCCAGAAGTGCTCCTCCTATCATCCTTGCATCGCGCCCAATCTGCATCTGAATAGATCTTGATATCAATGTCTAAAGTGTAAGGAAAATACAAACCATGATTTTGTGTACCCTTGAGATACTTCAAGATTCTCTTGGTAGCCTCTAAGTGAGGTATCCTTGGCTTGTGCATAAACTTACTTAGCACACTAACTCCATATGCAATGTCTATCCTTGTTAAGGTAGCATAATTCAAGCTACCCGCCATACATTGATAACCTGTAATGTCACTAATTTCATCACCTTCATGGGCACTTAGTTTGAGGTTTACCTCCATTGGAGTACTTGCAACTTTGGCATCCTGCAAATGAAATTTCTTCAACATATCCTGTATGTATTGTTTTTGAGTAATGTATATTCCATAGTTAGTATAAACTAACTCAAGTCCAAGAAAATACTTCAGTAGACCAAGATCATTGATCTTGAACTCCTTCATCATCTAGCTCTTGATTTGTCTGATTCCATTTGACATCATTACCTGTAAGTATGATGTCATCAACATAAACACAAAGGTATATTACCTGTGAATTACTTCTCTTGATGAGTAGAGAAGTATCTGCCTTGCTCATGACAAAACCTTGGTCTTGAAGGTATATGGCTAACTTGTAATTCCATGCCCTAGGTGCCTGCTTCAATCCATATAAAGCCTTTTTCAATTTGCAAACATATTTTACCTTCTTAGGGTCCTCATAGCCAGGAGGTTGTGACATATATACCTCCTCTGAAATCCATCCATTCAAGAAAGCATTCTTGACATCCAATTGGTACATGTTCCAATTTTTTGATGCAGCCACAGGTGAGAATGTCTCTTCATAGTCAATACCTTGAGTTTGTGCAAAACCCTTGGCTACCAATCTGGCTTTGTACCTATTAATTGACCCATCGAAATTTCTTTTAAGTTTATAGATCCATCTGGATCCTATTACCTTCATGGAGTCCTTCTTTGGTACTAGTTCCCATGTGTCACTTTCCTTGAGTGCTTCAATCTCCTCATCCATAGCTTCTTTTCATTCTCTCTTTGTACATATGCTACGCATCCAAATATCCTGCAATGGTCTAGTGAGGGTCTCTTACCATGCCATGCTTCATAGGGTGTCATCCCATCAAGGGATTTAGATGGTAACCTATTTATGAGATAAGTGGCAGTGAAAACACTTTCTGCCCATAGATAGTTAGGTAGCTTTTTCTCATTCAACATAGACCTAGTTGTCTCAACAATCAAGCTATATCTTCTCTCAGCTACCCCATTCTGTTTAGGAGTATACCTTGTTGTAATTTCTCTTTTAATACCTCTGTCTTGCAAGAAGTTTTCAAACTCCTTGGAGAAGTACTCACCTCCTCCATCTGACCTTAGCCTCTTCAAATTCTTCCATCTCTGATTTTCAACAAGTGCAAGATATTTTTTAAAGCAATTAAACACCTCATCCTTCTGCTTCATGAAGTACAATACACTCCACCTACTATAATCATCAATAAAAGATACATAGTACCTTGATCCTGAGAATAAGGGGTCTTTGCTTGGTCCCCATACATCTCTCTGAACAAGTTCTAGGTAGTCTTCATGCATGTAGCCTTCCCTTGAGAAGGATAATCTCTGAGACTTCCCAAATTGACAAGCACCACACTTATAGATCATATGTTGTTTGGATACATTAGGTATTCCAAGCACACATTGGTCCCCATATATTTGCTTCAAGGTTCTTTCTCCAACATGCCCTAATCTTTTGTGCCAAATCTCAAGCTCTGAAAGTGTTTGATCTTTATAACTGTATAGTGCAATATTCTTTGTGTCTTCTAGCTCAAAAGTGAAAAGTCTACCTGATTTTTCTCCTTTTGCTATTCTCTTTAACCCATGCCAAATCCTCCACAAATTGTCCCATGAGAGTTGTAAGATCTGGAATTTGCATGTCCATGTAAAGGTCCATGGCAGTGGTGAAGCTTTCCCATTTGTCATCAGCTTTGATCCCATTGATCACTTGCCTCATAATCTGTTCTTCTTCAATCTCTTCTCCTATGCTTGCTAACTGATCTGCTACATCTTTAATCTTGGTCACAAACTCTGAAACAACTTGCTTAGGTTGCTTCCTTAATGTGGTGAATTCAATCCACAACTGATTTTTTCTAGCCCTTGTGTTGGAAGAAAAATATGATGAGAAGGTTTCCCAAGTCTCTTGGGATGTCTTACAATTTCTAATATGTGGCAAAAGAAAATCAGAGATGGAGTTGAGTAAATAAGGCCTTGCCAGTGCATCCTTAGCACACCATGTGTTGAGCTTTTCATGTTCTTCCTTTGTTGGTAATCCTCTTGTTTTGAATGAGGGCAATTCCTCATCTCCTAAGATGTATCCATAAAGACTCCTTCCTTGTAGGTAGGTCTTCATCCTTAGAGACCATGCCTGATAGTTGTTCCTGTCCAATTTATCAATAAATTAAGGGAAACCATCTCCCATTTTACCTTAGTTTGCTCTCATACCACTGTTGGGAAAGATGGATGGACACTCCAAGAGATTGAGTAGGTACTGCCAAAACCTGCTTTGTAACAGCCCTCTGATGCTTCAGACTGGATAAGTAGACCTCCTTAGCTTTCCAATGATACCATAAAATGGCCTATGTACTTTGTAAATGATGTATGTAAAGATTGAGACAAAACAGATAACTTTGAATCTCAAGATCTCAAGAAAACCTGCGACATGGGTAGAACTGTGAGCACTCTTTGATGAATGGAGATCATTTTGCCTATATTTGTCTCTCCACCTCTTCCATATCTACCTCTCCATAATATTTTTGCATTACATATAATAAAAATAAATAAATGAAACATATAAAACTTCAATACAAATAAAATAATAATATGAAATTTACTCTCAAAATCATTTGGATGATCTTGCATGTACTTAGTGAGATGTCAGTTTCCACAATGTGAATAGAAATCGATTTCGTTTTTCACAGGATATCGACCATTATCCTTTCTCTACATTGAAACAAATGAAAAAGATTAATGGTTAGTGTTTCAACTAAAATAAGAAATATAGTTTAATAATAATTATACTCACAAATGTAGCTACGAAAACATGATGGCCCATTTGGCCTAAGTGTGATGTATCGGACTCAACTCTCTTCTTTGCAGTTGCCTATATTTATTAAATGAAACAAGAAATCATATATAAAATATAAAACATATGGAAATTATAAGTCATTATAATATGAACTATTCATTTGTATACCTTCTAGCGAGGAAATGACTCATGAAGATGTAGTTTTCCGCAAAAATACTGCCACCTCTCATGTGCTATGTTAGGTCGTGTCTTATTTTCTTCTACCATACAATATCTCCTATTATGTCAATCTTAAACAAAATAAAATAATCAGAACATAAAAAGACTTTAAATTTAAAAACATGCATATACAAGCACACACACAAATAGATAGTAAATACATACCCACACACATACATGTAAACACACATACATATACACACAGATACATAGAAATTACATACCCACACCCATACATATATACATACACATACACATTATAAGCTTACACATACATACATACACTTACATATACATACATACACACACATACAAGCCCCATACACATATACATACATACACATACATAGAAAATACATACCCTCAGACATACAAATATACAGACACACACATACGTGTATATACCCACACATACACATACATATACATACATGCATACATGTAGCATTCCTCATCATGACCATAAAGCTGAACACTCAAACATACACAAGAAATATCTAAACATTAGTTTCATGTACACTGAACATGGCAATAAATAAATTCAGGTCAAATGAAAGACATCAAATACAAGATAGTAACTTATCTTGATGAATTAAATGTCACAATTCCATATATAATCAATAGCTTTCGGATTAAGCCTCGTCCTTCCTCATACAATAGCTTTAAAAAATAACTTCTTGATGAAGCTTCGACCTCCCGACCACCCCCGAGCTCTCATAATCTCATTCACACTCACACTCTCAATCACACTCTCACTCACAATCTCAATCTCAATCACATCCATAATCATGTGATTATAGAATCATAATTTCAATCTCATTCTCATTCTCATTCTCAATCACACTCTCACTCTCAATCATAGTCCTACTCACAATCTCAATCTCAGTCTCAATCACAATATCAATCTCATGGATCAATCCTCTGAATGTTGCATGACTAAAAAGGATCTCAAAACGATCCTTTTCTTCTCAATCTTGATGTCGGAATCTGCATCTAGTTCATCAAATCTCAGTTTGAGCTTCACTATCAAAGTCCTTTGCGAGCATATAACATTTTGACACCCTTGCGAGTGCATGCATCTATCAATACATGTCGTGATATATATCATAACTCATGCACGCTCTTGATGGTTGTCCTTCAATTATCGGTCACCCGAGTTTCATGTCTAGGGGCAAGCTCTGGTTGCATTCCTGCACGCACATCAGAATATTGATTTCCATCACCATCATCTTGCGATCACAAATGACTATCTGACTGATTCTCGAGGCAGATCAAGGAACGTGTGTCACTGATTAAATGAATTGAAGATACTCAGAATTGAATATATCTATCATATGGGTGAGCATTGAGCAATTACAACACCCCAAAGCTTCTCAAGTTTTATATGGCTCTTCCAAATTGGAATCTCTATAACAGCCTTCAGACATACGTGCACATACATGTCGAAAAAGAGAAATATCCCATCAACTCTTCACTCGTTCAAGACATAATCTTCCAATTTGTATCCACAAACACCATCAAAATCTCCCTGTGAACTGATCTCGGAGCCACGCTATGAGCTCTTGTAACAGACATCGTACTTAAGAGTTTATGAACGTATGACAGCCTAAGCTGACAACTTCTAGGACAAAGAATGACACATATGGACTTCTTGTGGTGAGCTAAACATCTCCATTTCTTCTAGGCGGGCTGGCTGAACCATATCTTTACAAATATCTATAAGTCCTTCTTGAAATGGTGTTTGGAGATTGAAAAATACTAGCACCCTTAAGCTCCTTTGCCTTTGTCTTTTACGAAGAGGAGAAAAGAGCATTACCACAACTTTCAAGTATAAGTCAGAGTCTTTCTAACTTTCTCTGTATATTCTCTGTTTGGGTTGTCCTTCTCACATATAATCGACAATCTGTCCTTTGCTTCCAAACCTTCCCAATGACTCTACCTTTTTCCTCTTACCATGCTATGCTTGGATGGAGCCTCGAGGTTGTGAATATCATCATAGATTGGTCATAATTGCATTAGTCAATTAAATACTACTGAAACGAATAAGCATCACAGTTGAAAGATAATAATTTTGCATAGCATGGATCTGTTGTCCATGGGATTGCCCGAGAACCTGGTTATATATTACGTATCTTCAAACTTGTATACTCGAGCATTGCTTATGTTTGAAAACTCACATTGATGCCTTTTACATCCTGGGAGTGTGTTACATCCTGGGAGTGTGTTAATTCATCTACTACTGGTAAAGCTTTTCAAATTTCTGGTTGAATCTATAACATTCTCTCAGTTCCATCGCATCCTTATTACTTATTTTAGTCTGCACACTTCTTCATGCACTGATGAGACGTCCTCCTTTGACAAAGCCAAGGTTTTCTTTAAGAATACTACTCCATATCTCATCACTTCACATGGTATTGAAGAAGTGTCACTTGTCAAAGCTACACTATTATGGAGCTGCTGTAAATGCCCTCTTACTGAACGAACGATTTGTAGCACGTATCAATCATTGTGATCCAAATTAAGCAGCATGATCCGGTCATTTCGCATGGACTAAACGTCCGTGACTAATCTCCCTTGTCTGATTCTGATTTTGATAATGTGTTGGAGAACGGTTTGTGTGTTTGTTGATAACTGAAATGCAACTTGGTAAGCCATCACCGAAACAAGTATGGTTGACAGACCTGTGACAAGTAGATCAATTGCAAAGAGGGCACCAATCGCGTCAAAGCCCATTGTTGGGCCAACATGATGCTAAAAGTCCCCAATATGATCGCTGCACCACTAGCTGCCACAAGAAACACCCATGCCTTCACAATGCGCACTTCAATTGCTCGCCAATATTCCATGTTCTGAATCTCATAGGCTAAGAGAAGCTTCGCCAGTCCATGCAAAAGGAACCATCCCGCGAAGGTTGAACTCTTCAAGGCAGATGCCATCGTCCACATCTCCTTCGGAACATGAGGTTTCTTTTTCCCATAGTCTACATGGGTTTCTGATTGGAACTGCAGGTCTTCATAGATGCTGCACCGCAATATCTACTGCGAGCTACCAATATAAATCTTTATGGTCATCGCCAGGCATTCATGAGCTCTTTCCGTCCTGTTCGTATCGATCTCTATATTAGAATTAAGTAGACATAGTTCTCCAACAGTATGCTCTTCAGCGCTGCCAAAACTCATTAGATGTCGTCCCTCGTTCTTCTCTCTGAATCGTCAGAAGAAAACGTTTTATTGTCCTTCACTTCCCGTTATCCTTCAAATGTTTCCGATCGCTTCGAGTTTATAGCTTTTTCCCTTCAGCAATAGCTCCTCTCAATCACATCCTAAACCTTCCTCCTGTCCTCAGATTCAATAGCAGCGCTCATCCTCCAATTCAATTTCAGCGCACTTATTCCGATTAGCTGCCACAATCCCCCCTCTTTGCATTAGACATTCCTTTTAGTATTAGCATGCCAAAAAAAATCCCTTTCCTTTGCATGTGCCTCTTTTGCCCTTTTTTTGCATGTCCACCGAATCAAAGTATGTGTCGCCTCTTCATCGCTATTTTTTTTCCATAAAAATAGTTGTTCTCTATTTTTAAATCGTGCACGCCATAAATATCTATGCATGCGTACGATAATTTTGCTTTATGTTTTATGTTTTGAACTTTCACTTTATTTATTTATTGTTTTTCCTTAAATAATCTGTTTCATGCTAGGTTCATATGGATACACGGATATGCATGGGTACACATGTATTAACATGTGTATAAACATATAATCGTATTATATGAAGTGCAGACATAAGTACCCGAGGCATGATTCTGATGATGAAAAAATAAGAGATTTCGCGACAAAGTTATGAGCATGAACGTGAAGTCACAAAAAGTCATAACCTCGAAAACGCTTCATCTGATAAGATGCATATCACCATATGATGGGATATATTACATTCTTCCCCTCTTTGAAGAACTCTGTCCTCAGAGTTGGGGAACAATGGATGCCATCCAAATCAACGCTAACTTTTCAATGCAACATTAATGCCTAAAACAAACTAAATTTGAATATACTAAGTACACTCAATGGACATGAAGAAATAATGGAGGAAGTACTTATCTTGCTAAGCTTGCACAATAACATTTGCTTATTGCTTTCACCTCATCTCTATGTAGTTCTCAAAGACATTTTCGAATCAAGTCCTCTTGCTCTTCTATATTTGTCTTGAAAGCCTCCATCTTGTGCCGGAATCCAACTATGCTCTGATACCACTTGTAGCATTCCTCATCATGACCATAAAGCTGAACACTCAAACATACAAAAGAAATATCTAGCCTCCTTGAGTCTTCAACACAGAGCTTCCCCCAAATGTATAGAGTACCTCCTCCTAGTTGATCACGTCCAAGAATATAGACTTCCTCCTTAAGAGATGACCTCCAAAGCTTGAGCATACATTTGCAGTCGCAATCTCGATTTCACACTCTCATTATCTCATGGATCATTCTCCTTAATGTTGCATGACGAAAGAGGATTCCCACAAAGTAATTTCTACTCAATCTTAATATCTATACCTTGGTCTTCATCATCTAATCTTTGATCTTCTACATTCAAATCATCATTACTCTCGAAATCCTACAAAACATCTCATCTTGGAAATCTCATTAGTAACATTGGTTTCACCAAAAGAAAAATCATAGATTTGCATAATTTATTTCAATTCTGCATGCACATGTGAAAGCAAAACGAGAATCTATCCTCGGAACAAATTAGTAATGCAATTATGAAAGAATCTTCAATACATATCAACGAACAATTGAATCACTCTTGGAGAGAGCAGGATTTGGTTATGTGAAGTCAAAAGTAATATGGTATCCACCGCGTGATACAAATAAGACCATAAATACGTTCGGGAATGTGGGTTACAAACTTGCTTCAAGAGAAGCAAAAGTATTTCCAAAAATCGAACGCAGGCGAGTTCTTTAGTTTCACACGTATTTCTAGAAACAATAGATATCTTGTTGATACGCAGGTACAAGTGCATCTTTTTGTAAAATGTTCAAGTACTGATATTCAAATAGAATTTCAAACAAAATCTATCTTTGTCCACACAGGGAACAACCACTGTAGATTAACTGCGCAAGAAGTGTTTCACTTCTAAAGTAACGTATCGTAAATTCAATGTATAGATGAAGGAAAATAAGATGAACTATAGCATAGAGCTATGGTAGATTACGAGAGGGGATCATACATATGACCTGCAAGCGAAACATGTTGAAACGAGTAATCCTAGAAGTGGAACTTGGAATCTTCTAGCCATAAACAATCAAAATTTGATCACATCTTTGACGCGTTGAGTGTCCGTGCTTGATAGAATTAATGTCCTTTCTCAATGTTTGTCTATAAAGTTGAGAAGCCTACAGATCGCATCCGACTCAAGGTCTGTCAAACATAGAGCATTGAAAAACAGAACAAACAAGACATGAACATGAGCTCTTGAGTTTCGTGCGCACAAAAGATATAGGTTTCTCTAAGATCGTTATACGTCTATGTATACAACGTGGGTGACGAATATTATGACACACAGACGAGGAATGATCGCTCTCAACAATGGCGCTTCGAATAAATTTCTCTCTCTTCTGTGCAAAATTGTCAATGTCGCCCTTGCTGAGCTCTCTCTCTCTCTCTCTCTCTCTCTCTCTCTCTCTCTGTTATGCCTGAATGCGTAAGTTGTCACAGCCTCGCTTAAGTCTATTGCCAAAACAAACGAATCGTCTTTCTATTTGTCTGTGCATCATGAGGCTGCATGCATTTTTGGTTACTTGTACGACTATTTTTTTTTGGTGTTGTTATTCTGCTTCCATTGCTTTATTTTACTTTCGCGTCTCATCGTTAGTTTCTGCCATGCGTTTTATTTATTTTTAGCTTCACGTTGAGTTGCTTCCCCTTTTTTCGTTTTATTTTCTTTTGTTTGTTTTATGTTTCCTGTTTTCTGTGAAATGCTTTCACACTACACTAAGGTTCCTATAGCTACACGCATATGCAAGGCTACACACATATTAACATATAATCATACTATATTAATTGCATACATAAGTACTCGAGGCATGACTCTAATGATGACAAATCAGAGATTTACCTGCAAAGCTAAAAGCATGAATGTGAAGTCAAAAGCTTTATGTGATAAGATATGTATTTTCCTATGGCAGGGTACATTACATATGCATACACATACATATGCTGAGAGAGGCACTAAAGAAATGGCGTCTAAAACTCCTTTAGCATTCAGGCTCATAAGCAAGGATGGATATGAATGAAAGGAAGGGTTCTTAGTTCCTTTACACATTCACTTCACTCATATGCACACAATACAAAGAGCACTCTTAGGGTATGGGTGGTCCAAACTATCCTCTTAGCACCCATACAAAAATGAGAATGCTCTTAGGACACGGCTGTTCTTCATTGGCCTCTTACCATTCCCAAAGGTAACACATACACATGCACATTCACTGTTACACCAAATGCTCTTAGGACGAGTGTTCTGCACTGCCCTCTTAGCATTCACACAACAATCATTCACATACATAAACACAAGGAACAACATAAAATCACTTCCCAATGAATAAAAGTTAAAGGAAAATGATGAGGGTCTAGAATTGAGGGGGATGTAGAGAAGGAATTATAAGAAAAAGAAAGGGTGGGAGATAAAAGAGGAAACATGAGATAGTTGGATTCAAAAGGAAATAAAGCTTATATTACAAGATATGGATACAAATAATATGGAGTACATAAAGGAAGAGAGTGTAGCACCTCTCTTGTAGCCAAGATCTCCACCTCCAAATGGGTAGCACTATGATCACCGCAGTGCGGAAAGCATGTACCTGCACACCACTTGCTTGTTTTGAGGGCATCCAAGAGGTTCCTTTTATAGGCCTTTTGGAAGGATATTAAGATATGATATTAGTTGGGATAATCTTCTAGATGTCACACTTGTGTGGTAGAAAATACAACATTGATAAAATCCTTGAAGATTTTTGGCCATTCTAAGGTGTTCATCTAAATCCCATATGGTCATATCTTTGATGTTTTCATGAAAAATCATAAAAATACAATAAGTAGCATCTCCATTTCGTGGGATTGGTACTTATATCCGAGTTTGGGTGTTTGGAATATTATATGCTTGACTTTGGAACCCAAAGTCAATCACATGTGTCCCATTTGTCAAGAATGTTCATGTAGGACTCAAAAGTCTATGGTGGGGCTTGAGTCTTTGAAAAATTGTTTGGATTCTTTCAAAAGGGAGAGTGTGTCAAGCTTAGATATTTGAATTTACAAAACTATATGTGCCACTCCATATTTAACTTAGGATTTGATTCTACCATTCACTGCAGGTAAGGGTAGCTACTTTACTAAGGTGGGGCCCACAATATTCTTGGCTTTTTATTTCCTTCAAATACATATATTTATGATTTCCATGAAGGTTTGAAAAATACAAATACTATAGGGGTGCATATCTATACATAAGTTTTTATTAAGAATGGGTTTCAAAAAATATTTCCTAATACTTAGCCCTTCCCTTGGCTAGAGGCATTCATGTCTCTAACCTTCAAAGAGTATATTGATGCTCCAAGGTGGGTCATCTTCTTGTACTACTAATATGTATTTCTCCCTTGATTGTTGTTGTTGTTGTTCATTGCTTTCTTCTATCCTCTGCGAGTATTTCTTTAACCTCCATCCATTGACATATCCATGAGTTGATAGCTTCCATTCTTGAACTTTGTCTTGGTCAGAAATGGTCCTTCCCATCCTACTTGGAACTTTGTATCATGCCTATTATCAAAATGGTTATCATACCTTAGAACAAGAGTTCCTTCTGTCAACCCTTTATCCTTTAGTTTTCTGTTAAATTCCTCCCTTCTTTCCTCTGCTTGATTGATGTAATGTTCCACTACAAGCTCCATTTTCATACTCAATTGTTGTAGATCTATAAGCCTCCTTTGGATTACCTCTTCTTCACTTTTTGCACTTTCTTTTAGCAGTACACGAAGACTTGGTATCTCCACTTCTATTGGTAATAAGGCTTCTTGATGGTACACTAAATGAACAGGAGTTAATCCTAAGGGTGCTTTCTAGGATGTGTGATAGGCCCATAATTCTGTAGTGAGGTGCTTGTCAAAATCCTTAGGATGCTTCTTTACCTACTTATTGATGATTTTATAAAGAATTCCATTGGTCCTTTCAACAAGAGCATTACATTGAGGATAATAGGGTGTGGAGTATCCATGTGTTATGTTTATTCTACTCAATAGATCATTCAAAGCATGATCAAAAAATTGTAGCATGATCAGACACTATCTCTAAAGGTATCCCAAATCTACAACATATGAAATCATAAATGAACTTCAAAACATCTTGTGTTGTTGTCCTTTTTGTGCTAGCTATGTCTGCCCATCTAGTCATGTAATCTACTGCCATAATAATGTACTCCTTCCCTGAGCTTGTCATTAGTAGGGGTTGAATTGCATCAATTCCCCATTTTGTGAATAGCCCATAAGATATGACTGCTATTCTTGGTTCATACATAGGCCTCTTATTCCATCTAATCTAACATTTATTGCATGTTTTACACTAATATTGAACATTTTATGAAGTGTAGGCCATGTATACCTTGCTTCAAGTACTTTCCTTATTGTTATTTCATGTGAGAAGTATCCTCCACATGTATGATCATTACATGATTCTAGAATGCTCTTTATTTCATCCGATGAGGGGACCTTTCTAAGGATAAGATCTTTTTTTTTCTCATAGAGATGATCTCTTGTGAGTTGGTACTGTAGAGCCTTCTTTGCTAGTCTATGCCTTTGTACCTTATTTAGGTGCTTAGGTGGTTCTCTAGTCTCAAGAAATTTTCTTGTCCTACAAAACTATTGTCTCCGAGCCTCATGGATGCTATGAAACCATCAAATTGCTCGTTTGCTACTGCATCTACTTCCTTATTTTGGCTCCTTTGTACATGACATATTTGAATATTATCAAATTGTTTTAATAATATTCTTACCCTTTTAACCATTCAGACAAATTTTGGCTTTTGCAAAACCAAACATTTTGCAATTGCTTAATTAGCAACATTGTCTCCCTTGATAATCAATCTTTTGATACCATGTTGAACACATTCATGTAAGGCTTCACATAGTGCTGCATACTCTGCTTCTTTATTTGAATGAGCATTAGGAAGAATTATACCATTCTTGAAGATGACCTTTTTGTTTTGGTCATAGATTAGAAATCCTCATGTTGCTTTGTCGATGTGCTTCTTATATGCACCATCAAATAATAAAATATGTGCATCTTCAATATCTTCTTCATGCAAGGTTGCTCCTCTGTCCTTCTTGTTGGATATTCTCCTCTCCCACTTCCTGTAGGTGAGTATGTCTACAAGAATAGCTCTTGTGCTTTCCTCTAACACAAAATTAAAGTTGTATTCTTGACGTTTAAGAACCCATTTACCTATTCTAGGTGAGATACTCATATGTTGTACCACATATGGGAATGCATGATCTGTTATAAGAATAGTGAAAGGCCTAGGGACAAGGTAAGACCAAAACTTCCTTACTCCAAACATAAGTGCGAGCATGAGTTTCTCTGCATCTGTGTATCTCTTCTCATTTTCTTTCATTGCCTTGCTAGCAAAGTAAACAAGATGCATGTGACATATCTTTGTATCCTTCTAGAGTAAGAATACTCGGATTGCTTCTTCACCTACACTTGGACACACATAGAAAGTCTCTCCCATATTTGGAGGCATCAATGTGGGTAGAGTGCTGAGTACTCTTTTGATTTCTTCGAAACATTCATTATGGATATCGTCCCATGGAAAGATACTATCTTGTGCAAGCTTTTGTAATGGAGATATGATTTTAGACAGAAGGTTAAAGAACCGTAATATATAGCATACCTTTTGTACAAAAGTGAGGGTCTAGTTTGTTGTTGTTGGAGGAGGGAGAGCCAATAAGGCTTCCACTTTGGATGGATCAACCTGAATCCTCTTTTCTAATATGATATTTCCAAGGAGAACTACCTCCTTCTCGGCAATATGGCACTTATCAAGATTCAATTGACCTCCAAGCTCATACAATATTTTTAAGCCTTCTTCCACTTTTTGACAATGCATAGATCTAGTGCTGTATATGCAGAAGTCATCCATGTACACCCTTATGGACGATCCAAAGAATGGTTGAAAAACATAGTTCATAAACCTTTCAAATGTTGTAGGTGCATTGGTTAGGCCAAAAGGCATTAACCGGTAAGCAAAGCATCCCCATGGCATAATGAATGTGGTCTTCCTTTGGTCCTCCTCAGCTATCTGGGTTTGAAAGTACCCTGAGTATCCATCACATACAGTGTAACTTTCATGACCTGCCACTTCATGTAGAATCTCATCTTGGAAGGGTAGTGGAAAATGATCTCTCTTCGTTGCTGCATTTAAGGGTTTATAGTCCACACACACCCTCCATTTACCATTCTTCTTTGGGGTAACTACTATGCGAGACACCCATTCTGAATTTGATATAGGGTAAATGAAACCACCCTTTATGAGTCTATTCACCTCATTTAATAGAGCCTCTTGTTGAAGTGTTCCGTTCCTTCTGAGCTTTTTGTGCCAGTGGCTTTGCATCTAGCTTGATTTGGATATGATGTTGAATAGCAATTACACCTTGTATCTCAATATAATCTTTAATGAACAATTTGGGATACCTTTTGAGCATGTTGATGTACGTGGTCCTTTTGTCTGAGGTGAGATCTTCTGCTAGCATCTTTTGGAGATCCACTTCAGGCATGGAATCCTCACATTGTGGTTGTTGTAGATCATCCTCTTTTTCTCCATCTTCCTTTGCTTGAAAGACCACGCCCATGACTTCGAGTGTTGATGAATCATTTTCGGTTGCCTATTCTTCACTACTAGAATCAACTATCATAACAAGAACTCTCTTCATCCACAATTGTTTCATACCTATGATCTTCCTTCTTTTGGTCCTTCAAATCATACGTAACTAACTTTGTTCTATCATTTGGTTTGAGAACTAGAAGTCAATAACCTTTATTTTATCTACTCTCACTGCGATTAACCATGGATATCCTAATATGATGGGGTAGCCCTCCCCCCCCCCCCTCTTTGGTTGCAATTACATACATATGCAAGGCAACCTCTATATCGCATACTGTAACTCTTAAATTTTCAATTACACCAACACATTTAACAAAACTATTATTCGCCATTTTAGCTTGATATGCAGATGGTCCTCTCACATCCAAGCCTAACCTATGCATTGTTTTTTCTATCGTCATACACATCTGTGCTCCACCATCCACGTACACATTTGAAATTTGTTTTCCTTTTATATATGCATCCACTGTGGGTATCACATCATCACATACATGAGCTCTTATAAGTTTAATTTCCTTATTTTTAGTCCTCGTAGTGCTCAATATCTTGGACCATTCCCTTTTAGTTTGTGAAGATTGTTGGAGTAATGGTGGCCAAGTGATATTTGGTTTTTGTGTAGATATATCCTCAATTAGGTCATAAGGTTCGATACCCTTACCTAGAGCAAAGTCTTCAATCATGATCTTCCTCCTCAACCTTCTCCTTGTTTTACTAGATTCTCCTTCTCCAACTCTTCCTTTCTTCGTATGTGTACCCATGGTGGGATCTTCATCTTGAGATCGGTCTCTATCTTGGACCCTTGTCCTCTTGATTGGCATTGTATCCATAGTTTCTTGTTCCTCGGTCAGCGCTAAAACATTCACTTGCCTTTGGTCACCTTGAGCCATTGGGACAGGTGGAATATTTGCTTGCGATTGTTGTTGTTCCTATGCATATAGTGGCAGCCTCCTAACAGGATACATATCACCTAGATTCCTATGAGGATGAGGACAATTATACATACCATGACCACATTCATTGCAATTGTAGCATATAAACTCTTGTGCTTGTTGTCATTGTCCTTGATTTTGTTCCCTTTGTGGTCTATCTTGCTAGCTCCTCACGAAGTTGATTGTTAGTTGTTCCAGCTATTCTGTGAGTTTTTGCAAGATGACTTGTTGTGAAGATTCTTTGTTCTCTACCTCTGTAGTTAATACTAGGGGAATAGCATCCATATGTTCTACCTTTTCAACTTTTGAAGACTCAAAATTTAATTTTCTACACTCTTCTCTTACTATATCTAATGCTTTTTCAAAAGTCCTAGGAAACTATGACTCCACCTTTTGTTTAAGAGAAGGGAAGAGTCCTGAGATCAATGTATCCCTTTTCAAAAATTATGGAGCTACCAAATTTGTCCCTAGGCCACCTTCCAAGTTATTCCACACACACTGAAACTTGGACTCATAATTGAAAAGTTTTCAAGGGTTACTTGCCTTAGTGAGAGAAATTGTTGCCACAATCCTTCTAGTGTATCCTTTTTTCCATATCATGCTATGAATGCTTCACGCAGTGCTTCCTAGCTTCCTATTAGGTCATAAGGTTCGATACCCTTACCTAGAGCAAAGTCTTCCATCATGATCTTCCTCCTTAACCTTCTCCTTGTTTTACTAGATTCTCTTCTCCAACTCTTCCTTTCTTCGTATGTGTACCCATGCTGGGATCTTCATCTTGAGATCGGTCTCTATCTTGCACCCTTGTCCTCTTGATTGGCATTGTATCCATAGTTTCTTGTTCCTCGGTCAGCGCTAAAACATTCACTTGCCTTTGGTCACCTTGAGCCATTGGGACAGGTGGAATATTTGCTTGCGGTTGGTGTTGTTCCTATGCATATCGTGGCAGCCTCCTAACAGGATACATATCACCTAGATTCCTATGAGGATGAGGACAATTATACATACCATGACCACATTCATTGCAATTGTAGCATATAAACTCTTGTGTTAGTTGTTCCAGCTATTCTGTGAGTTTTTGCAAGATAACTTGTTGTGAAGATTCTTTGTTCTCTACCTCTGTAGTTAATACTAGGGGAATAGCATCCATATGTTCTACCTTTTCAACTTTTGAAGACTCAAAATTTAATTTTCTACACTCTTCTCTTACTATATCTAATGCTTTTTCAAAAGTCCCAGGAAATTATGACTCCACCTTTTGTTTAAGAGAAGGGGAGAGTCCTGAGATCAATGTATCCCTTTTCAAAAATTATGGATCTACCTCATTTGTCCCTAGGCCACCGTCCAAGTTATTCCACACACACTGAAACTTGGACTCATAATTGAAAAGTTTTCAAGAGTTACTTGCCTTAGTGAGAGAAATTGTTGCCACAATCCTTCTAGTGTATCCTTTTTTCCATATCATGCTATGAATGCTTCACGCACTGCTTCCTAGCTTCCTATTGCTTCGTTGGATAGGTTGTTGTACCTAATTGTCTTTACATGTGTAATATATCCCATCATTTGGTGATATGCATCTTATCAGATGAAGCGTTTTCAAGGTTATGACTTTTTGTGACTTCACGTTCATGCTCATAACTTTGTCGTGAAATCCCTTATTTTTCATCATCAGAATCATGCCTTGGGTACTTATGTCTGAACTTCATATAATATGATTATATGTTTATACACATGTTAATACATGTGTACCCATGCATATCTGTGTATCCATATGAACCTAGCATGAAACAGATTATTTAAGGAAAAACAATAAGTAAATAAAGTGAAAGTTCAAAACATAAAACATAAAGCAAAGTTATCGTACGCATGCATAGATATTTATGGTGTGCACGATTTAAAAATAGAGAACAGCTATTTTCATGGAAAAAAATAGCGATGAAGAGACGACACATACTTTGATTTGGCGAACATGCAAAAAAAGGGCAAAAGAGGCACATGCAGAGGAAAGGGATTTTTTTTGGCATGCTAATACTAAAAGGAATGTCTAATGCAAAGAGGGGGGATTGTGGCAGCTAATCGGAAGAAGTGCGCTGAAATTGAATTGGAGGATAAGCGCTGCTATTGAATCTGAGGACAGGAGGAAGGCAAGTTTAGGATGTGATCGAGAGGAGCTATTGCTGAAGGGAAAAAGCTATAAACTCGAAGCGATCGGAAACATCTGAAAGATGACGGGAAGTGAAGGCCAATAAAACGTTTTCTTCTGACGATTCAGAGAGAAGAACAAGGGACGACATCTAATGATTTTTGGCAGCACTGAAGAGCATATTGTTGGAGAATCATGTCTACTTAATTCTAATATAGAGATCGACAGGAACAGGGAGGAAAGAGCTCATGAACGCCTGGAGATGACCATAAATATTTATATTGGTAGCTCGCATCAGATATTGCGGTGCAGCATCTATGAAGACCCATGTAGACTATGGGAAAAAGAAACCTCATGTTCCGAAGGAGATGTGGATGATGGCATCTGCCTTGAAGAGTTCAACCTTCGTGGGATGGTTCCTTTTGCATGGATTGGCGAAGCTTCTCTTAGCCTATGAGATTCTGAACATGGAATATTGGCGAGCAATTGAAGTGCGCATTGTGAAGGCATGGCTATTTCTTGTGGCAGCTGGTGGTGTAGCGATCATATTGGGGACTTTTAGCATCACGTTGGCCCAACAATGGGGTTTGACGTGATTGGTGCCCTCTTTGAGAGGTGACACTTCTTCAATACCATGTGAAGTGATGAGATATTGAGTTGTATTCTTAAAGAAAACCTTGCCTTTGTCAAAGGAGGATGTCTCATCAGTGCATCAAGAAGTGTGCAGACTGAAATAAGTAATAAGGATGCGATGGAACTAAGAGAATGTTGTAGATTCAACCAGAAATTTATAAAGCTTTACCAGTAGTAGATGAATGAATGCACTCCTAGGATGTAAAAGGCATCAATGTGAGTTCTCAAACATAAGCAATGCTCGAGTATACAAGTTTGAAGATACGTAATATATAACCAGGTTCTCCGGCGATCCCATGGACAACAGATCCATGCTATGCAGAATTTATTATCTTTCAACTCTGATGCTTATTCGTTTTAGAAGTATTTAATTGACTGATGCAATTATGACCAATCTATGATGATATTCACGACCTCGAGGCTCCATCCAAGCATAGCATGGTAAGAGGAAAAAGGAAGAGTCATTGGGAAGGGTTGGAAGCAAAGGATAGATTGCCGATTATATGTGAGAAGGACAACCCAAACAGAGAATATATGGAGAAAGTTAGAAAAACTCTGACTTATACTTGGAAGTTGTGGTACTATTGTTTTCTCTCTTCGTAAAAGACAAAGGCAAAGGAGCTTAAGGGTGCTAGTATTTTTCAATCTCCAAACACCATTTCAAGAAGGACTTATAGATATTTGTAAAGATATGGTTCAGCCAGCCCGCCTAGAAGAAATGGAGATGTTTAGCTCACCACAAGAAGTCCATATGTGTCATTCTTTGTCCCAGAAGTTGTCAACTTAGGCTGTCATACGTTCATAAACTCTTAAGTACGATGTCTGTTACAGCAGCTCATAGCGTGGCTCCGAGATCAGTTCACAGGGAGATTTTGATGGTGTTTGTGGATACAAATTGGAAGATTATGTCTTGAACGAGTGAAGAGTTGATGGGATATTTCTCTTTTTTGACATGTATGTGCCAAATGTCTGAAGGCTGTTATAGAGATTCCAATTTGGAAGAGCCATATAAAACTTGAGAAGCTTTGGGGTGTTGTAATTGCTCAATGCTCACCCATATGATAGATATATTCAATTCTGAGTATCTTCAATTCATTTAATCAGTGACACACGTTCCTTGATGTGCCTCGAGAATCAGTCAGATAGTCATTTGTGATCGCAAGATGATGGTGATGGAAATCAATATTCAGATGTGCATGCAAGAATGCAACCAGAGCTTGCCCCTGGACATGAAACTTGGGTGACCGATAATTGAAAGACAACCATCAAGAGCACGCATGAGTTATGATATATATATCACGACATGTATTGATAGATGAATGCACTCGCAAGGATGTCAAAATGCTATAGGCTCGCAAAGGACTTTGACAGTGAAGCTCAAAATGAGATTTGATGAACTAGATGCAGATTCCGACATCAAGATTGAGAAGAAAAGGATCGTTTTGAGATCCTCTTTAGTCATGCAACATTCAGAGGATTAATCCATGAGATTGATATTGTGATTGAGACTGAGATTGAGATTATGAGTGGGACTCTGGTTGAGAGTGAGAGTGTGATTGAGAATGAGAATGAGAATGAGATTGAGATTATGATTCTATAATCACATGATTATGGATGTGATTGAGATTGAGATTGTGAGTGAGAGTGTGATTGAGAGTGTGAGTGTGAATGAGATTATGAAAGCTCGGGGGTGGTCAGGAGGTCGAAGCTTCATCAAGAAGTTATTTTTCAAAGCTATTGTATTAGGAAGGACGAGGCTTTATCCGAAAGCTATTGATTATATATGGAATTGTGACATTTAATCCATCAAGATAAGTTACTATCTTGTATTTAATGTCTTTCATTTGACCCGAATTTATTTATTGCCATGTTTAGTGTACATGAAACTAATGTTTAGATATTTCTTTTGTATGTTTGAGTGTTCAGCTTTATGGTCATGATGAGGAATGCTACAACATGACACCACCACCATATCCTAACAAAACAATAATGAAGCTTGAATTTATGTGGATTGAAGAAAATGCATAAAAGGGAGTAATCCAAAATATTTATGAAGAGCCCTTTACTTCGTACATCATAATGTCTTTGTGCAAAGTAAGATTATCGTCTTGTACAAAAGTACGCAAATTGGATATCTCAAAAGGAATTCTCATCTTGACCACACGTAGCTCAATTTTGTTGTGTTTTGTGTGACAATAATATACTTAATTCACTATAATTGAGCATGAAGGGTAATTTCAAGCGAAATTGAATCATGAAAATGAACTACTATCACCACAATCAACCATAAGATCTCAAAGGTACACACATTTATCTAAATGGTATGAAAGCTTCTATGTACTCAACTCCACAACTAGAATTGGTCACAATAGATTGCTTATTTTTTAACCACGAAATTTGTAGCATGTATTACAATGAGAGATCTATGGTTTTTATGTCTCAAAATATTTAATTAATAAGTCTTTGTTTAGGAATATTAAATTACTCAACAACATTTGATGTCAGTCCGTTGCTCCTTATGTGCTTAACATTCTTAAAGGGATTGATTATCATCTGATTAATGCATGGACAATACTTATAGCCAAAGTTAAATGTAATTCATTCGCATGCTTAGACTTTCTAAATTGTTTGAACATAATGTATGATGCTCACTAAAATGCTTGTTGGAAAACATTGAAATCTAAACTTATCTATCTCAAATCATTTAATCAAAGACCACAAATAATTAGCATCTTTAGGTGATCTCTATACAAACACTAAAATAAGATATTTATTCAAAGAAAAGATTTGCAAGCGTTTTTGAATAAAGTTCTTGGATATTGAGCATCCTTTGTGCTAGTAATTAGCTTTTCTTGCACTATATTTTATATTTTAGGAGTCATAATTGCAAACCTTTCCTATGTTTTGGGAATATAAACTCTTAATGCACTGCCATTGAAATAAAATCGTGCTAAAGAGTGAACACAATAAATTTTCCTTTATCGTCTTCTCTCTTTTCATTCACCCTTGAATGACAAGAAAGAATTTAATATCAAGAACATAGGCAGTCAAGTTCCTAAGGAAAACAAAAGTAAAGGGGAAGTATGACTTAGAATCTAGGAATGAATTGGATTGATGGGTCAAATAAGTAATATCATTGACTTAGCTAAAATTGGAAAAGGTTAGTATGGTTGGTCAGGTGAAAGTGAAGATTGGAAAAGTTGATCTTCTAAAATATTTGTGTGTTAATTGGATAATTTATATGAATGGTTTGAAAGTTTGAAGGTCAAAAAACATTTGAGGTGGAATAAAAAGAGAAAGAAAAAGTAGTTAGGATTTGAAAAAGAGATTCAAGGGTTTTTCATAAAAGGAATTACTCTTATTGACACTAAAGTTTCGCATAAACAAGATATTAACTTCAATTCCATCACAAAGAAAGTTATCTCAAACCTAAACTCTCCTTAATTGATAAACGTAAGACTCTTCCAAAGATAATTCTTACTCCACATGAAGATCACTTTCTCGGTTCCTTTCCAATAACATATTGGCATAAATGGTGCATCTAATGTGAAGGTGGTAGGTTATTCACAATCTAATATGATATAACATTTCTTCTTATGTTTCTATGGGTAATAAAGCAGCTATTCAAATGGATTTGATTTCTTAACAGTTCGGGTTTCAACATGAGGAGAAGATTAGAGATTCCATTGAATCTTTTCAAGAGTGTGTTTTTAAAAGAAGTAGTTATTATAATGGTAAAATCAGTACATGATTCTATAAGGTGTATGAAGTCAAAGACAAGTACGTGTGTGTTAAGGTTGTGCCCATGAAAGATCAAGAGCTTTGTGAGAATTCGGCATATGTTTCTCACTTTCATCTTTGAGACCAACTCATTCAAGAAACATTAACTATATGGTCCTAGTTCAAGGCATTGCTCCTCAGTATGTTCAGCATGAGGATCTTGATAAAATGAGCTGGAGGACATTTCTTAAATGCTTACACAAAATAAGAAAACAATAAATCTTGTAACTTAAAAGACAATTTGATGCTAATTTGCATCTTATGTGATGTAGCCTGGCATCAATGTTCAACAAATTGCATGACCACATACACAATGCTTCTACATCGCTTATGTGATGGTAAAGTTTGATAAAAGTAAAGAAAAAACATCGAATCACTCTTCGATCCTCCTTTACATGCAACTGATCGAAGAGATCTCCATCGTTAGATCTGTGCTTTGCTTACAAGGTCCAACAATCTCTTTCGAATATCTCTTTTTCCTATCTCTCTCTCATATACTCTCTCTCTCTCTCTCTTCCCACTTTCTACCTCTTTCTCTCTCAATTTCTATCTCTCTCTCTTTATTGCAGGCTATTCAAGAACATCACCAACCATAAAATATGGCTTATTATTGTAAGTACATTTCATTGTTTGTATATCCTTTAAATTATTATTTTTCATTAATTAACATAATCACACTTACTCATCCACATGCATCTATATACATATACATGAACATGTGTGCTCACACTTATACACACACATACATATGCACACACACACATACACATGCATATGCACATACTGTTGGGAAAGATGGATGGACACTCCAAGAGATTGAGTAGGTACTGGCCAAACCTGTTTTGTACCAGCCCTCTGATGCTTCAAACTTGATAATTAGACCTCCTTAGCTTTCCAATGGCACCATAAAATGGCCTATGTACTTTGTAAATGAGGTATGTAAAGATTGAGACAAAACAAATAACTTTGAATCTCAAGATCTCAAGAAAACCTTCTATTTATGTCTTCACACCTAATGGATCTTTTGCTCAGTATGACCAGCACACTAGGATTTGAATAAATTCATTTTAGGGGTATCTAATTATCTAAGCAAGCTAACTATTCCAAGTGTAATGATATAAAAAGACTAACTATGCTCAAAGAAATCACTTTAGCAAATATAAACTATACCCCCGATTTTTTAGGACTGTTGCAGACTTTGACTAGTGATCACTTCGACGCGCTTTTCTCTCCAATGGCTGAATAGAATCTCTTCAAATCTTGATATCATAAAGATAAGTTTGAGCTGGCTTCAACAAGCTTTAGATCTTTGAATTTGGTGGAGAAATGACTAAGATATGCTCTTCACAAGATGACAGACTTTCAAGTACTATAAGAGAGAACTCAAAAATGGACAATGAAGATGTATGTATTAATGAACACTTGTATACAAATCCATTGGCATGAAGATCATTGCCTAATGGTGTAGATAGGTGTAGGCTAGAGTGTAGGCCTCACACACATTCATAATTGAGAGTAATGAGCTCGAGAATGATGAGTCTTACCTGTGACTTTTCCATGAACACTTTTATAGTGATTGAGTAAGAATTTGAATTCAAATTCAAACTTTTGGCGCACTATGATCAAGCTCCTATATCCTAAGAGATATTCCATCAATCAAAGCTAACACTTTTTCCACGAATCCATTTTTGTAGGTGTTTACAAAGATTCCAAGTCAATTTGACTTTTACAAAGAGATAAAGTGGTAATTAACCACTAGCACTAGTTCTTATGCTTCTCCATATGTGTATGGACTTCAATGTATCCATCAAGCCAAATGTGTAGGCTTGTGAATTACACCAACAACTCCCCCTAAAGCCAAACATTTTGGCTTGGTCTTCATCTTCAATCTTCATGTATATCCTGCAATCCAATCATTGCTTTGAACCTGCAAAGTTTGGTTCCATCCAGAGCTTTAGTCAACAAACCTGCACATTGCATGTTGGTTGATACATAGG
Organism: Ceratopteris richardii; assembly: GCA_020310875.1. Lineage (NCBI taxonomy): Eukaryota > Viridiplantae > Streptophyta > Polypodiopsida > Polypodiales > Pteridaceae > Ceratopteris > Ceratopteris richardii. The sequence goes on along the minus strand of CM035406.1, from coordinate 150,266,035 downwards.
TTAGTTGAATCTCCTTGCTTAACAACTTCTCTCTCACATAATGGTAATGGACCTCTATATGTTTGGTCCTAGCATGATAGATGGGATTAGCTGCAAGGTGAAGTGAGCTTGTATTATCTCCAAAGATTGTTGGTGACCTAGTATATAAACCCAGTTCCATATACAAAAGTTTGATCCATATGGCTCCTTGTGTGGCAATAGCCAGTCCTCTATACTCTCCTTCTGTAGAAGACAAAGCAATAGTAGGTTGCTTCTTTGAAGAACATGATATTGGCTTATCACCTGCAAATGAAATGTATCCAGAAGTGCTCCTCCTATCATCCTTGCATCCTGCCCAATCTGCATCTGAATAGATCTTGATATCAATGTCTGAAGTGTAAGGAAAATACAAACCATGATTTTTTGTACCCTTGAGATACTTCAAGATTCTCTTGGCAGCCTCTAAGTGAGGTATCCTTGGCTTGTGCATAAACTGACTTAGCACACTAACTCTATATGCAATGTCTATCCTTGTTAAGGTAGCATAATTCAAGCTACCCACAATACTTTGATAACCTGTAATGTCATTAATTTCATCACCTTCATGGGCACTTAGTTTGAGGTTTACCTCCATTGGAGTACTTGCAACTTTGGCATCCTACAAATGAAATTTCTTCAACATATCTTGTATGTATTTTTTCTGAGTAATGTATATTCCAGAGTTAGTATAAACTAACTCAGGTCCAAGAAAATACTTCAATAGACCAAGATCATTGATCTTGAACTCCTTCATCATTTGGCTCTTGATTTGTCTAATTCCATTGACATCATTACCTGTAAGTATGATGTCATCAACATAAACACAAAGGTATATTACCTCTGAATTACTTCTCTTGATGAATAGAGAAGTATCTGCCTTGCTCATGACAAAACCTTGGACTTGAAGGTATGTGGTTAACCTGTAATTCCATGCCCTAGGTGCCTGCTTCAATCCCTCTTAAATCCATCCATTCAAAAAAGCATTCTTTACATACAATTGGTACATGTTCCAATTTTTTGATGCAGCCACACTTACCAACATTCTGATGGTTGGAATCTTGGCCACATGTGAGAATGTCTCTTCATAGTCAATACTAGGGGTTTGTGCAAAACCCTTGGCTACCAATCTGGTTTTGTACCTATTAATTGACCCATTAGAATTTCTTTTAAGTTTATAGATCCATCTGGATCCTATTACCTTCATGGAGTCCTTCTTTGGTACTAGTTCCCATATGTCACTTTCCTTGAGTGCTTCAATCTCCTCATCCATAGCTTCTTTCCATTATGTCTTGGTTATGGCTTCTTCATATGATCCTGGTTCTTCAATTGACAAATCTTTGGCAAGATAAACAAAGTGTTCAGTAACAAGAGATGTATCATACCCATATTTGATAGGTTTTTTGCTCTCTCTTTGTGATCTTTTGATTGACTGATTTGAAGATTCAGGTATGTCTTCAAGCTTCCTCATTTTGACTTTGCCCTTTGACTTCCATGCCTTGAACTCTTCAAGGTTGATAGTGTTTTCATCATCCGAAGTTGAGTCTTCATTCTGAGTAGGTTCCTCCTTTGCAAGACTTGGAAATTCTTCTTCCAAATCATAGGGTAGTTTAAATTTCCAGCATTCATTCTCATACCAAGAATCATTTTCATCAAATACAACATCTCTACTTACTATAAATCCCTTACTGGAGGGCTTATAAAACCTATATTCTTTCTGATTTAGATCATATCCAATAAAGATGCACTTCTCAGCCTTAGGGTCTAGCTTACCTCTTATCTGAGAAGGAATGTGTACATATGTTACACATCCAAATATCATGTAATGGTCTAGTGAGGGTCTCTTACCATGCCATGCTTCATAGGGTGTCATCCCATCAAGGGATTTAGATGGTAACCTGTTTATGAGATAAGTGGCAGTGGAAACACTTTCTACCCATAGATAGCTAGGTAACTTTTTCTCATTCAACATAGACCTAGTTGTTTCAACAATCAACCTATTTCTTCTCTCAGCTACCCCATTCTGTTCAGGAGTATACCTTGTGGTAATTTCTCTTTTAATACCTTTGTCCTGCAACAATTTTTCAAACTCATTGGAGAAGTACTCATCTCCTCCATCTGACCTTAGCCTCTTCAAATTCTTCCCTATCTGATTTTCAACAAGTGCAAGATATCTTTTAAAGCAATTAAACAGCTCATCCTTGTGCTTCATGAAGTACAATACACTCCACCTGCTATAATCATCAATAAAAGATACATAGTACCTTGATCCTGAGACTAAGGGGTCTTTGCTTGGTCCCCATACATGTGTGAACAAGTTCTAGGTAGTCTTCATGCATGTAGCCTTTCCTTGAGAAGGGTAATCTGTGAGACTTCCCAAATTGACAAGCACCACACTTATAAATCATCTGTTGCTTGGATATATTAGGTATTCCAAGCACATATTGGTCCCTGCATATTTGCTTCAAGGTTCTTTCTACTACATGCCCTAATCTTTTGTGCCAAATCTCAAGCTCTGAAAGTGTTTGATCTTTATAACTGTGTAGTGCAATATTCTTTGTGTCTTCTAGCTCAAAAGTGAGAAGTCTACCTGATTTTTCTCGTTTTGCTATTCTCTTGAACCCATGCCTTGGATCCTCCACAAATGCTCCATATTGCTTGAATCTAACCTGCAAACCTTTCTCCACAATCTATCCAACACTCATCAAATTTTTGGTAATGGTTAGTACATAGAGTACCCTACTCAACAAGTTCCGATTTCCATCACAAGTCTTAACATTTCCAACTTTAACTATAGAGTGCTTGGTGTCATCACCTGTTTGTACTTGATGCTTACCTCTTGGTTCGTCAAGATCAGAGAGTAGTGCTACATTGCCAGCCACATGATTTGAGCATCCTCAGTCAATGTAGAATAGGTGGTCATCATTTGTACCTGATTTTGAAGTCATGTTCATGATCAGAAGAGAGTCATCTTGCTCCTCTATGTAGTTGTTGTAGTCCTTTCTGGATTTGAAACCTCCTTGGTAGTTGCCATTGTAGTTGTTTTTCTAATTGTTGTTGTAATTGTTGTTGTAACCTTGGTGATGGTTGAATCTACCTCTTCACTGTGAGTATCCACCTCTTTGGTATCCTCTTCCTCTCTGATTTTTATAATTCCGTAAACACTCATATGTAGTATGATTTGATAAACCACAAATGTTATAGGGTCTCCCCCTACCTTGCTCACCTCCCCTGCCCCTTCCTCTTGATGATCTACCTCTCGCTACATAGTTGGCTTGGGAGGTAGAGCCTTCATCTTCCACCTTTTGCTCTTGCCTTTATCTTTGGACTTTTTATCTCTATATAGGGGAGAAGAGTTATTACCTTTGGATGTGTCTGCATTCTTGTTGAGCTTTGCTTCATGAGTGAGCAATTGTCCCATGAGAGTGTAAGATTTGGAATTTGCATGTCCATGTAAAGGTCCATGGCAGTGGTGAAACTTTCCCATTTGTCATCAGCTTTGATCGCATTGATCACTTGCCTCACAATCTGTTTTGCTTCAATCTCTTCTCCTATGCTTGCTTACTGATCTGCTACATCCTTAATCTTGGTCACAAACTCTAAAACAGCTTGCTTAGATTGTTTCCTTAATGTGGTGAATTCAATCCACAACTGATTTTCTCTAGCCCTTGTGTTCGAAGAAAAAATATGATGACAAGGTTTCCCAAGTCTCTTGGGATGTATTACAATTTTTGATGTGTGGCAAAAGAAAATCAGGGATGGAGTTGAGTAAACAAGACCTTGCCAATGCATCCTTAGCACACCATGTGTTGAGCTTCTCCTGTTCTTCCTTTGTTGGTAATCCTCTTCTTTTGAATGAGGGCAATTCCTCATCTCTTGAGATGTATCCATAAATACTTCTTACTTGTAGGTAGTTCTTCATCCTTAGAGACCATGATTGATAGCTGTTCCTGTCCAATTTATCAATAAATGAAGGAAAACCATCTCCCATTTTACCTTAGTTTGCTCTGATACCACTGTTGGGAAAGATGGATGGACACTCCAAGAAATTGAGTAGGTACTACCAAAACCTGTTTTGTACCAACCCTCTAATGCTTCAGACTTGATACATAGACCTCCTTAGCTTTCCAATGACACCCTAAAATGGCCTATGTACTTTGGAAATGATGTATGTAAAGATTGAGACAAAACACATAACTTTGAATCTCAAGATCTCAAGAAAACCTTCTAATTATGTCTTGACACCTGCTGGATCTTTGGCTCAGTATGACCAGCACAGTAGGAATTGAATAAATTCCTTTTATTTTTATCTAATTAGCTTAGCAAGCTAACTATTCCAAGTGGAATGATATAAAAATATTAACTATGCTCAGAGAAATCACTTTAGCAAATTAAGCTATACCCCCGATTTTTTATAACTGTTGCAGACTTGACCAGTGATCAGCTCGATGCGCTTTTCTCTGCAGTGGATGAATATAATCTCTTCAAACTTTGACAGCATGTAGATAACTTTGGGCTGGTTCCAACAAGCTTTAGATCTTTGAATTTGGTGGAGAAATGACTGAGATATGTTCTTCACAAGTTGACAGACTTTCAAGTACTATAACAGAGAACTCAGAAATGGACAATGAAGAGCTATGTATTAATGAACACTTGTATACAAATCCATTGGCATGAAGATCATTGCCTAATGGTGTAGATAGGTGTGGGCTAGAGTGTAGGCCTCACACACACACTCAGTAATGAGCTCGGGAATGATGAGTCTTACGGGCGACTTTTCCATGAACACTTTTATAGTGAGTGAGTAAAAATTTTAATTCAAATTCAAACTTTTGGCTCCCTATGATCAAGATCCTATATCCTAGGAGATATTCCATCAATCAAAGCTAACCATTTTCCCACGAATCTATTTTGGTAGGTGTTTACAAAGATTCCAAGTCAATTTGACTTTTACAAAGAGATAAAGTGGTAATTAACCACTAGCACTAGTTCCTATGCTTCTCCATATGTGTATGGACTTCAATGTATCCATCAAGCCAAATGTGTAGGCTTGTGAATTACACCAACATATGACCCTCAAGCCAAACATTTTGGCTTGGTCTTCATTTTCAATCTTCTTGTAAATCTTGCAATCCAATCATTGCTTTGAACCTACAAAGTTTGGTTCCATCCAAAGCTTTAGTCAACAAATCTGCACATTGCATGTTGGTTGATACATAGATTAGTTGAATGCCCTTGCTTAACAACTTCTCTCTCACATAATGGTAATGGACCTCTATATGTTTGGTCCTAGCATGATAGATAGGATTAGCTGCAAGGTGAAATGATCTCGTATTATCTCCAAAGATTATTGGTGACCTAGTATATAAACCCAATTCTGTATACAAAAGTTTGATCCATATGGCTTCTTGTTTGGCATTAGCCACTCCTCTATCCTCTGCTTCTATAGAAGACAAAGCAATAGTAGGTTGCTTTTTTGAAGACCATGATATTGGCTTATCACCTACAAATGAAATGTATCCAGAAGTGCTCGTCCTATCATGCTTACATCTTGCCCAATCTGCATCTGAATAGATATTGATATCAATGTCTAAAGTGTAAGGAAAATACAAACCATGATTTTGTGTACCCTTGAGATACTTCAAGATTCTCTTGGCAGCCTCTAAGTGAGGTATCCTTGGCTTGTGCATAAACTGACTTAGCACACTAACTCCATATGCAATATCTATCCTTGTTAAGGTAGCATAATTCAAGATACCCACCATACTTTGATAACCTGTAATGTCATTAATTTCATCACCTTCATGGGCACTTAGTTTGAGGTTTAGCTCCATTGGAGTACTTGCAACTTTGGCATCCTGCAAATGAAATTTCTTCAACATATCCTGTATGTATTTTTTCTCAGTATTGTATATTCGAGAGTTAGTATAAACTAACTCACGTCCAAGAAAATACTTCAATAGACCAAGATCATTGATCTTGAGGTCCTTCATCATCTAGCTCTTGATTTGCCTGATTCCATCGACATCATTACCTGTAAGTATGATATCATCAACATAAACACAAAGGTATATTACCTCTGAGTTGCTTCTCTTGATGAATAGAGAAGTATCTGCCTTGCTCATGACAAAACCTTGGTCATGAAGGTATGTGGTTAACCTATAATTCCCTGCCCTAGGTGCCTGCTTCAATCCATATAAAGCCTTCTGCAATTTGCAAACATATGTTACCTTCTTAGGGTCCTCATAGCCAGGAGGTTGTGACATATATACCTCCTCTGAAATCCGTCCATTCAAGGAAGCATTCTTGACATCCAATTGGTACATGTTCCAATTGTTTGATGCAGCCACACTTACCAACACTCTGATGGTTGGCATCTTGGCCACAGGTGAGAATATCTCTTCATAGTCAATACCTTGGGTTTGTGCAAAACCCTTGGCTACTGATCTAGCTTTGTAGCTATTAATTGACCCATCAGAATTTCTTTTCAGTTTATAGATCCATCTGGATCCTATTACCTTCACGGAGTCCTTCTTTGGTACTAGTTCCCATGAGTCACTTTCCTTGAGTGCTTCAAACTCCTCATCTATAGCTTCTTTTCATTCTGTCTTGGTTATGGCTTCTTCATATGATCCTTGTTCTTCAATTGACAAATCTTTGGCAAGATAAACAAAGTGTTTAGTAACAAGAGATGTATCATACCCATATCTCATAGGTTTTTTGCTCTCTGTTTGTGATCTTCTAATTGACTTTGCCCTTGAACTTCCATGCCTTGAACTCTTCAAGGTTGATAGTGTCTTCATCATCTGAAGTTGATTCTTCATTCTGCGTAGGTTCCTCCTTTGCAAGACTTGGAAATTCTTCTTCCAAATCATAGGACAGTTGATTCAGGTATGTCTTCAAGCTTCTCCATTTTGACTTTGCCCTTGGACTTCCATGCCTTGAACTCTTCAAGGTTGATAGTGTCTTCATCATCTGAGGTTGATTCTTCATTCTGAGTAGGTTCCTCCTTTGAAAGACTTGGAAATTCTTCTTCCAAATCATAGGACAGTTTAAATTTCCTGCATTCAATCCCATACAAGAATCATTTTCATCAAATACGACATCTCTAATCACCATGAGTGCCTTATTGGAGGGGTTATAAAACCTCTATCCTGTCTGATTTAGATCATATCCAATAAAGATGCACTTGTCAGCCTTAGGGTCTAGCTTACCTTTTATCTGAGAAGGAATGTGTACATATGCTACACATCCAAATATCCTACAATGGTCTAGTGAGGGTCTCTTACCATGCCATGCTTCATAGGGTGTCATCCCATCAAGGGATCTAGATGGTAACCTGTTTATGAGATAAGTGGTAGTGGAAACACTTTCTGCCCATAGATAGTTAGGTAACGTTTTCTCATTCAACATAGACCTAGCTGTCTCAACAATCAACGTATTTCTTCTCTCAGCTACCCATTCTGTTCAGGAGTATACCTTGCGGTAATTTCTCTTTTAATACATCTGATTTGCAAGAAGTTTTCAAACTCATTGGAAAAGTACTCACCTCCTCCATCTGACCTTAGCCTCTTCAAATTCTTCCCTGTTTGATTTTCAACAAGTGCAAGATATTTTTTAAAGCAATTAAACACCTCATCCTTGTGCTTCATGAAGTACAATACACTCCACCTGCTATAATCATCAATAAAAGATACATAGTACCTTGATCCTGAGACTAAGGGGTCTTTGCTTGGTCCCCATACATGTGTGTGAACAAGTTCTAGGTAGTCTTCATGCATGTAGCCTTTCCTTGAGAAGGGTAATCTATGAGACTTCCCAAATTGACAAGCACCACACTTATAAATTATATGTTGCTTGGATACATTAGGGATTCCAAGCACACATTGGTCCCTGCATATTTTTTTCAAGTTTCTTTCTCCTACATGCCCTAATCATTTGTGCCAAATCTCAAGCTATGAAAGTGTTTGATCTTTATAACTGTATATTGCAATATTCTTTGTGTCTTCTAGCTCAAAAGTGAAGAGTTTACCTGATTTTTCTCCTTTTGCTATTCTCATGAACCCATGCCTTGGATCCTCCACAAATGCTCCATATTGCTTGAATCTAACCTGCAAACCTTTCTCCACAATTTGTCCAACACTCATCAAATTTTTGGTAATGGTTGGTACATAGAGTACCCTGCTCAACAAGTTCTGATTTCCATCACAAGTCTTAACATTTCCAACTTTAACTATAGAGTGCTTGGTGTCATCACCTCTTTGTACTTGATGCTTACCTTTTGGTTCCTCAAGATCAGAGAGTAGTGCTACATTGCCAAACACATGATTTGAGCATCCTCAATCAATGTAAAATAGGTGGTCATCATTTGTACCTGATTTTGAAGTCATGTTCATGATCAAAAGAGAGTCATCTTGCTCCTCTGTGTAGTTGTTGTAGTCCTTTCTAGATTTGAAACCTCCTTGGTAGTTGCCATTGTATTTGTTGTTGTAATTGTTGTTGTAACCTTGGTGATGGTTGAATATACCTCTTCACTATGAGCATCCACCTCTTTGGTATCCTCTTCCTCTCTGATTTTTGTAATTCCGCAAACACTGATCTGTAGTATGATTTGATAAACCACAAATTTTGCATGGTGAGGAGTTATAGGATCTCCCCCTACCTTGCTTACCTCCTCTGCCCCTTCCTCTTGATGATCTACCTCTCCTTGCATAGTTGGCATGGGAGGTAGAGCCTTCATCTTCCACCTTCTTCCTCTTGCCTTTATCTTTGGACTTTTTATCTGTATATAGGACATAAGAGTTATTACCTTTGGATGTGTCTCCATTCTTGTTGAGCTTTGCTTCATGAGTGAACAATTGTCCCATGAGAGTTGTAAGATCTGGAATTTGCATGTCCATGTAAAGATCCATGGCAGTGGTAAAGCTTTCCCATTTGCCATCAGCTTTGATCCCATTTATCACTTGCCTCACAATCTGTTCTTCTTAAATCTCTTCTCCTATGCTTGCTAATTGATCTGCTACATCTTTACTCTTGGTCACAAACTCTTAAAGAACTTGCTTAGGTTGCTTCCTTAATGTGGTGAATTCAATCCACAAGGTTTCCCAAGTCTCTTGGGATGTCTTACAATCTCTAATATGTGAAAAAAGAAAATCAGATATGGAGTTGAGTAAATAAGGCCTTGCCAATGCATCCTTTGGCACACCAAGTGTTGAGCTTTTCATGGCCTTCCTTTGTTGGTAATCCTCTCATTTTGACTCAGGGAAATTCCTCATCTCCTGTGATGTATCCATAAAGACTCCTTCCTTGTAGGTAGGTCTTCATCCTTAGAGACCATGCGTGATAGTTGTTCCTGTCCAATTTATCAATAAATGAAGGAAAACCATCTCCCATTTTATCTTAGTTTGCTCAGATACCACTATTGGGAAAGATGGATGGACACTCCAAGAGATTGAGTAGGTACTGCCAAAACCTGCTTTGTACCAGCCCTCTAATGCTTCGAACTTGATAAGACCTCCTTAGCTTTCCAATGACACCATAAAATGGCCTATGTTCTTTGGAAATGATGTATGTAAAGATTGAGACAAAACACATAACTTTGAATCTCAAGATCTCAAGAAAACCTTCTATTTATGTCTTGACACCTTTTGCTCAGTATGACCAGCACAGTAGGAATTGAATAAATTCCTTTTAGTGGTATCTAATTAGCTCAGCAAGCTAACTATTTCAAGTGGAATGGTATAAAAAGATTAACTATGCTCAGAGAAATCACTTTAGCAAATTAAACTATACCTCCGATTTTTTAGGACTGTTGTAGACGTTGACTAGTGATCACCTCGATGAGCTTTTCTCTGAAATGGCTGGATAGAATGTCTTCAAAATTTGGCAGCATGTAGATACCTTTCAACTGGTTCCAAAAAGCTTTAGATATTTGAACTTTGTGGCGAAATGGCTGAGATATGCTCTTCACAAGTTGACAGACTTTCAAGTACTATAACAGAAAACTCAGAAACGGACAATGAAGATGTATGTATTAATGAACACTTGTATACAAATCCATTGGCATGAAGATCATTGCCTACTGGTGTAGATAGGTGTGGGCTAGAGTGTAGGCCTCACACACACTCAGAATTGACAGTAATGAGCTCAGGAATGATGAGTCTTACGCGTGACTTTTCCATGATTACTTTTATAGTGATTGAGTAAAAATTTGAATTCAAATTCAAACTTTTGGCTCCTTATGATAAAGCTCCTATATCCTAGGAGATATTCCATCAATCAAAGCTAGCTAGTTTTCCACGAATCCTCTTTGGTAGGTGTTTACAAAGATTCCAAGTGAATTTGACTTTTACAAAGATCTAAAGTGGTAAATAATCACTAGCACTAGTTCCTATGCTTCTCCATATGTGTATGGACTTCAGCGTATCCATCAAGCCAAATGTGTAGGCTTGTGAATTACACTAAGAGCTCCCCCTCAAGCCAAACATTTTGTCTAGGTCTTCAACTTCAATCTTCATGTATATCTTGCAATCCAATCATTGCTTTGAACCTGCAAAGTTTGGTTCCATCCAAAGCTTTAGTCAACAAATCTGCACATTGCATGTTGGTTGATACATAGGTTAGTTGAATGTCCTTGATTAACAACTTCTCTCTCACATAATGGTAATGGACCTCTATATTTTTGGTCCTAGCATGATAGATAGGATTAGCTGCAAGTTGAATTGAGCTTGTATTATCTCCAAAGATAATTGGTGACCTAGTATATAAACCCAATTCTGTATACAAAAGTTTGATCTGTATGGCTTCTTGTGTGGGATTAGCCAGTCCTCTATACTCTGCTTCTCTAGAAGACAAAACAACAATAGGTTGCTTCTTTGAAGACCATGATATTGGCTTATCACCTGCAAATGAAATGTATCCAAAAGTGCTCCTCCTATCATCCTTGCATCCTGCCCAATCTGCATCTGAATAGATCTTGATATCAATGTCTAAAGTGTAAGGAAAATACAAACCATGATTTTGTGTACTGTTGAGATACTTCAAGATTCTCTTGGCAGCCTCTAAGTGATGTATCCTTGGCTTTTGCATAAAGTGACTTAGCACACTAACTCCACATGCAATGTCTATCCTTGTTAAGGTAGCATAATTCAAGCTACCCACCATACTTTGATAGCCTCTAATGTCATTAGTTTCATCACCTTCATGGGCACTTAGTTTGAGGTTTACCTCCATTGGAGTATTTGCAACTTTGACATCCTGCAAATGAAATTTCTTCAACATATCCTGTATGTATTTTTTCTGCGTAATGTATATTCCAGAGTTAGTATAAACTAACTCAAATCCAAGAAAATACTTCAATAGACCAAGATCATTGATCTTGAACTCCTTCATCATCTGGCTCTTGATTTATCTGATTCCATTGACATCATGACCTCTAAGTATGATGTCATCAACATAAACACAAAGGTATATTAACTGTGAATTATTTCTCTTGATGAATAGAGAAGTATCTGCCTTGCTCATGACAAAAACTTGGTCTTGAAGGTATGTGGTTAACCTGTAATTCCATGCCCTAGGTGCATGCTTCAATCCATATAAAGCCTTTTTCAATTTCCAAACATATGTTACCTTCTTAGGGTCCTCATAGCTAGGAGGTTGTGACATATATACCTCCGCTGAGATCCATCCATTCAAGAAAGCATTCTTGACATCCAATTGGTACATGTTCCTATTTTTTGATGCAGCCACACTTACCAACACTCTGATGGTTGGCATCTTGGCCACAAATGAGAATGTCTCTTCATAGTCAATACCTTGGGTTGGTGAAAAACCCTTGGCTACCAATATGACTTTGTACCTATTAGTTGACCCATCAGAATTTCTTTCAAGTTTATAGATCCATCTGGAGCCTATTACCTTCATGGAGTCCTTCTTTGGTACTAGTTCCCATGTGTCACTTTCCTTGAGTGCTTCAATCTCCTCATCCATAGCTTCTTTCCATCTTTATGCAGTTCATTCTATCTTCCCAAAGTGCAAAACGGATCTCTTTTGGGCACTCTTTGATCTTATTATTCTAGGATTTGGCCAAGTCTTTGATAGTTGGTGGATGTCCTTCACTCAAAGTAGCAATCAAATGCAATATTTAGAAAAGAAATTATTTGCCTCCTCACTATCCAACTCATCTCTATCACCAACTCCCTTCACGATATACCCAAACTTGTAAAACACTTCTTCTAGTATATATTTTTGTACATTACGTATTATGTTTGTTTTCATAACTCTTCCTCTAACATTATTTGTTTGATCCTCCCTTGTGAGAATGATATATCTAATTTTCTAAAAACCTATGGGAATTTTTATTAAATCAATGTTCCACTTATAATGAATATTATGAGGATAAGTGGCATGTACTTCAATTCTTTTTTTAACATTAGAATGCAGTTGATTAGATTTTGCATATAGTTACATATCTTTGGAAACTTATGTACATTCCATTCCAACAATACTTCTACTTTATTTTTCCATAAATGCCCTACAATCCTTTATGTTTGACCCAAATAAATATTTTCTCTTTTCATAGTCTTCTCTTTGCTTCCTTCTTTCGTATAACTCACTAGGAATTTTTTTTCCATTTTTTGTGTATCCAAAGAAGGAAATTGAATGAATTTCATCACAGTTTTTGAGACCTTTCTTTAGGCAAACTAATATCTAGAGACAATATCCTACGGTATATCCCAATCTCTATCTACTCATGGATATCGTCATGGATTGGATGCATAGTTGGAGGAGTTAGAGGGATGCGGTGAGATCATTTTGTGGCAGAATCTATGTTGAGGTAAACTTATAGCTTGGTTTTGTATTTTTTGTTGTTGTTTATGAATATCATGTCAATTTGTCTCATTTTATGCATATGCTTTGTTGCAAGATTGTAGGTGTAAAGGTTTTGATCCCCTTGAGCATATGCATGGTAGTGCTTTGCCACAATTCTGTATTACACTCATTTGTGGCAATGATGCACCATAATTTTGTATTCACTTTCTATATGAAAGTTCTTTATCAGATTTTATATTTGGTTCCTATATGGAAGTGCTTTGCCACACTCTTGTACATGCTTCATTTATGGAATATACAACTTTTTTGTACATGAATCATGGTTCATTTTGCTCATCTCTTTTGTGTTCGATAATATTTTGCTACATGAAATCATGTTTGGTTGCCATTAGAGTACCCGTCACATGTACTTGGTTTCTTTTGGGCAGAGTCTATTGTCTTTTGCTAAACAACATCATGGTAATGTTGCTTTAGCAAAAGACAACAAACTCTGCTAAAAAAAAAATTTGCAGATATGGTCCTCGATATAAGCGATGGTACTCCTAGCAGGTCATCGATATAAGCGACGGTACTCCCAGGAGAGTGATCAGTATAGGCATCGGTATGGGCATCACTGTCCAAGAGATCCTCTCTCCCATCTTTAATGAGAAATGAAGGAAAAATTTATTGAAGAGTTTTCTTCCAAAATGGTTATATATAAACTCTCAAAAATATATTTTATATGAGCTTCTGATTTAACTAAACCAACTCTTGAGTATTTGCAGGCTGACAAAGAAGGAAATGTACATTGTTCAAGAGCTTCTAATTGATTTTTGTTTTGTTGTTGAATGGTAAAAATGCCTTAGCTTTTTCAACAACATATTAGGAGTTTGAATACCTTAAGAGGCTACCTACATGTCAAAATATTATTGCGAAAGGCACAATGCAATATATTTGTATAAGAACATGAAGTCTAGCATGACAGAGTTATCTACATATCTTGTTTATGTATATGAATGGACATACGATTGAAAATAACTCACCAATCCTATGTGTATGAACGAAAATAATAAAAAATTTATTTATCTAACTAGTACGTGTATGAATGTATGCATTATGTGCAAGTGATGTGTATTAGTTATGTAAAGTGTTTTGATATATGATGTTCTAATTTACTTTATGTGCATGTGAACCTATAACATTTAGTGTAAAACCATATAATTCTGAAGAAAATGTAATAAACAATAAAATAATGAAAATATTATAATATAAAACAATAATGAAAATGCAAAAGGTAAAAACGTGTACAAAACAAAAAAATAAAAGAACTACGTTACGCGTACGTATGAGAGTAACATGCATTAGTTTCTAGTCACAGATATGCGGAAGCCAATCTATAGGAATGTTTAGGAACTGTCGTCATAAGCAGGATTGATGGCGGCCAAGTGTAACGAAGGGTTGCATTTTCTTTTTTTTTTTGAGCACAAACAGATTGTATAATATTGATGCAGGAAAATAAATTACAAAGGAAACTCCCACAAAATAGTTGGGAGGAGAACACCTCAGAAAAACAGGATCGAAGATCAGGGCCAGGAAGAACAAATTGCTCCAGATTTACTCTAGGGACAGAAACAATATGATCAATTTCTTTAACTGGTACATAAGGAACTATGTGAAGTAAGTGTTAGAAGGGTTGCATTTTCATCAAGTAACGATCAATCAAAGGACAGATATAATTAGAACGCATGCACAAGTTAAAGAACGGCGAGGGGGGGGGGGGGGGGGGGGGGGGATAAGGACAACGGAAGAGGGGGAAGATTGACGCAGGTTCTGAGGTGGCTGAAGGATGGAATGATGAAGGCTGGAGCTCTCTCGCTCTGATCATGACCAAGGGGATGACTATTGGAACTATTAATTTGAAATGCCCGCATTATTTGAACATTTAAACGACATATGAACAGTTGCCAAATAATGTATAAAAATAATCATTTATCAATATAACATACAACCGACTTTTACGCGTGTCGTCTTCTCCAGCTTCGTCTGTCTTCTTGCGCGTATCTCTGCGTGAGTCTTTGCACGACTTTAATTTCAGCATGGTATCAGAGCCACCGATCTTGGCGTGCCTCTAATGGCCCATCACCATTTATGTGAGCGTGGCGAACAAGCTATATCAGGGACGTTCTCTTTCTCTTTTCTGTTTTCATTATGTTACATGAGCACGACACGCGTTTTGCACTCGAATTGTGGAATTTCATTTACCCGCCAATCCTTCCAACTTTGTCGCTCGCCTCTATGCAACCTACGGATGCTCGTCGTATTCAATTTCATACATTCTTTGCATCGGCTCTCTGGTTAAAGACTTCTCTCTCGCACCTCCCTATCATCGAACATTGACCCGTGTATTGTGTGCGCACAGAACCCATATGACTGCCTCATCTTCGTATTGCGATGAATAGTTGCAGTCGAATGGACTGACTGTGTTAAGAGAACGTTGATAAACCTGTTTATCTCATGCGTTCTAACAGAAGTGAATACGTATGCTGCTTCTAACTTGCGCAGACGACGTGCTAACCTACTGTGCTTACCCTTCCACCCCTGCGTGCCATTTAAAATTGCTACCGATTTCATTCTAGAATTCTTTGTCTCCCCACTCCTCACAAGTCTTCGCCTTCATGCCTGGGGCAGCGCACATCTTTGTCCATTTCTCTTCCTCAGAAGATACCCCACTCATATGTTATTCATCCCTGTGAATTTGTGTATTCATCAAGGAAGTTGAATGCATTTATGTAGCGCTATATCACTTCTCTTGCCACTTCGCATCAACGATTCTCCAAAATCTTATCGATACTCTGCCATATACGCAGCTGTTGAAGAGCACTGTATCAAATTGTCAGATCGGGAGCCAAGCACGAAAATGGTCTGAGCAAAACAACCGACGGTTGTTGGAGTGATGAATCGTGCTCCTACAAGCAGTGAAATTTGAACAAATGCTTCAGTCGATGTTGAAGATCCTATCAGCTCTCTCCTCAAATATGAACCTGACATTCGAAAATACAGGGAAGTTATTTCTTTCCCTTCATATTATTTGCCTGTTTTTTCGCAAACTTCGTTCTCTGTTCATTAACAAACACTATTCCGCATATTTTGTTTTATGCATTACCTCACAGAGAACTGCCTACATCACAAGGCTATCTCTAAATCCTGGAATATGCTTCCTATTTAGGAGCTATCCGTGATGGAGGCACTATCTTTTAAAAAATCTTTGCATTGCCTAGTTTGTCTGTTGCCTCTTAGTGTGGTCATGAGTGTAAGCATTGACATTCCACAGGTAGCTCAAAATATGCATTGTTCCTATTTCAGAGTGTTAACATGCTCACTCTGCTTAGTCTCATGATCAATCTCCACAAAGGGGAGCCTGAGTGTTTCATATATTCACCAGGCCATTACTACGATTGCAGTGTGAACCTTGACTGGCCATCTTGGTTTTCATACTTGCCTCGTTTAAAGACCTTTCTTCAACATTGCAATAGAGGATAGAAAAAAATCCTAATGAAGAGCATACATATTTGGATTTCAATCAAATCTACACCATCTAAATCCACATATTGAGGCACAATAGGGACATCTGCATCACACTTTTCTTTTCACTGAGAAGTTTCTACGCAGAAATCTACATTGATTCCAATAGTCATTGATTCACATATTTAGAAACTAACATTCTTTGTTTGTCTTAATTTGAGAATTTTTTGCAGCAAATTCGACCTTGCACTTGCGGGGGAGTAGACTAGACTTCAAGTCCAAGTTCGATCTAGCTGCTTCACATTTGAATATTAAGCTGTCAACTATCTATTGCCATAGTTTAGTATAGATTAGAAACAAAACATAGTACAGATCCTCTGTATGCATCCATTTCAGCTTACGGGGGAGTGTTGGAACTATTAATCTGAAATGCCCACATTATTTGAACATTTAAACGGCATATGAACAGTTTCCAAATAATGTATTAAAATAATCATTTATCAATATAACATACAACCGACTTTTACGCATGTCGTCTTCTCTAGCTTCGTCTGTCTTCTTGCGTGTATCTCTGCGTGAGTCTCTGCAGGACTTTAATTTCAGAAATGACAACGCTCATCAGCTAGCTTCCACCCTCCATCAACACATGATCTTTATTTGTTCGAAATTTTGAGAAAACTATATCATATCGATGGAGATCATCTCTCAGGGAGGAAAAAACTGCTGCTGCGGAGGAGCTGAAGGAAGAACGCTGAAGCAGGAAAGCGTTGGAGGAGGGAGGGTGAAACATTATGAGTGCTCAGGGATCCACATGTTTTTTCTGACGTTGTTTGGTGATTTCTTGGCACAACACGACAGACACCCGACTTCATCTTCACTATGGTCTATACTTGATCTCTGATGCTTTGCAGTCTAAGCGATCCTACAAGGATACTTTGTATGCCCATTCTCGAAGATAATAATACGCTGCTCTGCCATATGTTCTGCCATATCCAATTATTGTATGCCAGTGGTCATCCTTCAACTTGAATTTGCTGGTGCACAAATCTTTATGCTACGACGTTCAGATTCTTCTGATGCGCAAAATTCTAAAGTTTTTTCTATGCTATGGAGAAACAAAATTCTAAAGTTTTTTCTATGCTATGGAGAAAGGAGCTATCGAATTGCATCATCTGCTATAATACTCCTCCATCAAATCTTTGAAACTATGATTAGTGAAAGGTGAAAGTTTGATGCTATAAAGTGACGTTGACGAGAAGAAAAGACGTGTGCTATTTCATGAGCGGCTTGGTGATTCATCATCAGTTATTCCTCTTCAGTTATAGTCTAGACAAGCTCGTGATCTGCGCTAAGATTTAACCAAATTTTCTCAAGTGATTTTCTGATTTTGATGGACAGAGAAGACGAAGACAGATTCGGATGAAAATTTCGAAACACTTATCTCTAACAAGAACTCTGATGCTGCTCTAATTGGCAGAAGCATTATCTGACAGCGATGCTACATGTGAATTGAATGACGCCCAACTAATCATATGAAGCTTGATGCTCGCATGGATAATGAAAAAGGCTAAGCTTCTGAAACAGATGATCTATCACAAGGTGCTGAAGATGCTTCGACAATGCCATTATTCTACTATGATATGATGCTTTTTTTTTTTTATGAGGAGTTTTGATTGAGTTGTTCAATAATGAATCATCATGAATTAGTGTGTGCTCCAACTCATGCTTTCCAATAAGTTTAATTGCACATGATAATTTAGTTTTGTATTCATAGTGTCCTGCAGATGGGAGTTGAGCTTTTACGATGGGTTTAGTGTTTATGTTTAACATTAATGATCCCTGCGCTATCATAAAAGACAATGACTAACATGAGCGATAGTACTGATAATATGGTTTGAAGCTATGAACAACGTAAAAGTTACGACGATTAAGACGATTAAGATTATGAGAATTATGATTTAGCATGCCAATGTTTTCTGTGTGTTCGGTCTGCTCATGAAACTTTTAACGTTTGTTTTAAAGATATATCAAATGCTAAATATCGACATTGCTTAGATCCTTTTCCATATGTTTATGCTTCCAACTTGTTTCTTATGCATTGATTCTTATTTATTTATGGAAGACAACTCTTGTTTCAACAAGAAGACAAGCGAGTTTCACCTGTAATGTGAACTCAAAAATAATTATAAGTAATGATTTGAAGAGGTTGGAAATTAAATTAGAATTCTTGAATGGAAAGGTTGATGTAGCATGATTTGACAAACCTTCTGACCATAAAGAATTCCTATTTGAATAACTGGTTTCTTTGAGTTCCATTTCTACCTGACGTTCCTCCAAGCACTCCGCATGCATCGTAATACCAGCGGTTGGATTGATCCACCAGCCATCGCTTTTGTGCCTACATTGGTGAACGCGACGTGAAACATCACAGCCGATGATCTTAGGTACGTATAGTTTCTATTTGCTTGCATATGCATTGACGAAGTTAGCAAATAGTCGCGAGCTTCTTCTTCCATGTGCATGGCAGCATGATTCTAAAACCTTGCATGTTCCTGGGTGTTGAGGGCTGATCATATATGGTCTGAGCGCCTCCATGGAAATTCGCAAATGGTTATCCTCTTCTTGCCACGCCTCTTATCGACATCTGAAGCCAAGACGTTTGCCTATAGTCATTCAATAGATTTTGATGTATTAGAATTTAATCAAATCAAATTGTATAAAGTTTACACACACATTCACTTTGAGCCTCTTCTTCGAGCCATATTTCAGGTATTGATCTGGAGACTTATTTTTATTGAATTTTAATGGGCATGAAGAAGGTAGTTCTAGTAAATATACATGATAAGAACTCTACTATGGAAAACTTAATTAAGAATAAGATTTTGAATTTTGAATCATAATTTAAAGAACTAGGGAATAGTCTAAAGTCATCAAATCAAGCTAAATTTGAAGAAGTATTCCTATTACTTAATAAACTTAGTGAGTTTTCCAATTCAAGTCATGTGATGTGTGGTATTTTAAAAGAGGTTGTTACAAATTTGAAGAACCAAATTGATGACTTAACCAAACAAGTAAATGAATTACCTAGATGTAAATGCAAGCATGAACATGAAACTCTAAGCCTATCTACAAAACTAGATGAAAAAGATCATACATTTGAGCATAGGAGATCCACCCATATGGCTATGCATAAGAGAATGAAACGTCCAACAAGATGCTTTTGGTGTGATCAGTTAGGTCATGCGTATGATAATTTTATTTCTTATGATGATGCATGCAAATTACACTTAGTCATTACACATGACCTTAACATTTGTGACTTCCAAACCCAACTACCTTTGCGTTTAAACTTAGGTAGAGGAGGGATGAGATAATACTTTGACCAAACTAAAATTAGATCTAAAATATGTAACAACATTCAAACACAATGGAAATCTAAGAGCTATGATGAGAAAACAAAGCCATATGAACTAAAATCTATGAACAAATTTGAAAGTCAAGGTACATGCTTTGATAATGATCAAAATCTTTTAAAACCAAAATTTATAAGTAACAATGATGATGAAACTAAATTTCTTGATAAAAAATATGGTCAGAGTACATTGCAAAGGATTAATAAAGATGAATATGCTAATACAAATAATGATGAAAATGAAGTTCAAAAATCAATAAAAATTGATGGAAAAGAAGGCATATATGATGTGATATATGAACTTAAAGTCATAGAGAATGACAATAGTTGTGATCAAGATAAATTTGATGACTTAAAAGTTCAACCATATGATGATGACAATATTCATACTAAATTTGATAATGACAAAGATATAGGAACATGGGTACAATAGGCTATAATGAACATTGAGAAAAATACCAAAAACGCTTCTAAACTTTTGAATAAGAGAGAAAAGAATTTGAGAGAATAATTTTCTTGTGATGTTTTATCCATGGATTTTTTATTATGAGTTTTTTGTTTACCAAATTTATGATGCAAAATATGAAACATTGATGCTTGATGAATGTTTAATGAAAATTCTCCTAAATAATTTCCTATGATTGAAAAATATATTAGCAGTTCATGAAAAATCTTTGCTTTGAAAAGGTGTATGTGTTAATTGCTTGTGCTTTTCTTTATCAAGATATGAAATTCTTATTTTCAATGAAACTATTTGACGAATTTTTTATGATTTTTTCTTTGTTAAGAAAATATATGAGCTTCCCATGATAAATATACTACGAGTTTTCTATACCAAAATTATGATGATAATTGTGAGACATATATGATGATGAATATGATTAATATGATTTTCTTTTACCAGTATTATGATGTCAAAATATGATGATGATGTGATAACAAGTTTGATGAAACATGATGAGTGATAAAAGCTACTTAACTTGTAGTGTAGCATTCCTCTACTCACTCAGAAAGAAAAGAAACATATCAGGTCATAGATTTGTCTAACAATATTGAACAAAATAATTAAGAGAACAAAAGATTATGAAATAAAACTTATCTTATGAATCTCATGTTTTCCATATACATCTAATAGCCCTCGGATGAAGCCTCAACCTTCTCGATACAATAGCTTTGAAAAATCGCTTCTTGATGAAGCTCCGACCTCCCTACCACCCCCGAGCTATCACAATCTCATTCACACTCACACTCTCACTCACAATCACAATCATAATCATCTGATTATACAATCATAATGGCAATCTCATTCTCATTCTCAATCACACTCTCACTCTCACTCACAATCATAGCTTCATGGATGATTCTTCTATATCCCCTTGAATGTAGATAAAGGTTTCTTGCAAGGTCACTTCTTCTCATTTTGATTGGCATGATATCTTCTTCAATACTCAAAAATCTCCGTAGCTAGTATCAAAGGTAGAATAAATCCCCATCAAGTCTGGAAACCTTCCTCCAAGTGTAGAGCCACCTTCTTCATCAAGTATAGCACCATCCTCTTTTCTAGAAGCGTAGTCACATCCTCAAAGTGCAAACCTTCAGATCTCCTTCATGTCCTTCAATCCGCCAATCTTCAATGATGGCCTCCTTGAGTCTTCAACACAGAGCTTCCTCCAAATGTATAGAGTACCTCCTCCTAGTTGATCACGTCCAAGAATATAGACTTCCTCCTTAAGAGATGACCTCCAAAGCTTGAGCATACATTTGCAGTCGCAATCTCAATTTCACACTCTCATTATCTCATGGATCATTCTCCTTAATGTGGCATGACGAAAGAGGATTCCCACAAAGTAATTTCTACTCAATCTTAATATCTATATCTTGGTCTTCATCATCTAATCTTCGATCTTCTACATTCAAATCATCATTACTCTCGAAATCCTGCAAAACATCGCATCTTCGAAATCTCATTAGTAACATTGGTTTCACCAAAAGAAAAATCATAGATTTGCATAATTTATTTCAATTCTGCATGCACATGTGAAAGCAAAACGAGAATCTATCCTCGGAACAAATTAGTAATGCAATTATGAAAGAATCTTCAATACATATCAACGAACAATTGAATCACTCTTGGAGAGAGCAGGATTTGGTTATGTGAAGTCAAAAGTAATATGGTATCCATTGCGTGATACAAATAAGACCATAAATACCTTCCGGAATGTGCGTTACAAACCTACTTCAAGAGAAGCAAAAGTATTTCCAAAAATCGAACGCAGGCGAGTTCTTTTGAATTAGTTTCACACGTATTTCTAGAAACAATAGATATCTTGTTGACACGCAGGTACACGTGCATCTTTTTGTAACATGTTCAAGTTTTGATATTGAAATAGAATTTCAAACAAAATCTATCTTTGTCCACACAGGGAACAACCGCTGTAGATTAACTGCGCAAGAAGTGTTTCACTTCTAAAGTAACGTATCGTAAATTCAATGTATAGATGAAGGAAAATAAGATGACTATAGCATAGAGCTATGGTAGATTACGAGAGAGG
Organism: Ceratopteris richardii; assembly: GCA_020310875.1. Taxonomy (NCBI): domain Eukaryota; kingdom Viridiplantae; phylum Streptophyta; class Polypodiopsida; order Polypodiales; family Pteridaceae; genus Ceratopteris; species Ceratopteris richardii. The sequence goes on along the minus strand of CM035406.1, from coordinate 150,243,724 downwards.
ATCATACATATGACCTGCAAGCGAAACATGTTGAAACGTGTAATCCTAGAACTGGACCTTGGAATCTTCTAGCCATAAAGAATCAAAATTTGATCACATCTTTGATGCGTTGAGTGTCCGTGCTTGATAGAATTAACGTCCTTTCTCAATGTTTGTCTATAAAGTTGAGAAGCCTACAGATCGCATCGGACTCAAGGTCTGTCAAACACAGAGTATTGAAAAACAGAACAAACAAGACATGACGATGAGGTCTTGAGTTTCGCGCGCACAAAAGATATAGGTTTCTCTAAGATCGTTGTACGTCCATGTATACAACGTGGGTGACGAATATTATGACACACAGACGAGGAATGATCACTCTCAGCGATGGCGCTTCGAATAAATTTCTCTCTCTTCTGTGCAAAATGGTCGATGTCGCCCTTGCTGAGCTCTCTCTCTCGCTCTCTCTGTTATGCCCCAATGCGTAAGTTGTCACAGCCTCGCTTTAGTCTGTTGCCAAAACAAACAAATCGTCTTTCTATTTGTCTATGCATCATGAGGCTGTATGCATTTTTGGTTACTTGTACGACTATTTTTTTCTGGTTTTGTTATTCTGCTTCCATTGCTTTATTTTACTTTCGCATCTCATCGTTAGTTTCTGCCATGCATTTTATTTATTTTTAGCTTCACGTTGAGTTGCTTCCCCTTTTTTGGTTTTATTTTCTTTTGTTTGTTTTATGTCTCCTGTTTTCTGTGAAATGCTTTCACACTAAGGTTCCTATAGCTACACGCATATGCAAGGCTACACACATATTAACATATAATCATACTATATGAATTGCATACATAAGTACTCGAGGCATGAATCTAATGATGACAAATCAGAGATTTACGTGCAAAGCTAAAAGCATGAATGTGAAGTCAAAAGCTTTATGTGATAAGATATGTATTTTCCTATGGCAGGGTACATTACATTCTTCTCCTCTTTGAAGAACTCTGTCCTCAGAGTTTAGAAAACACTTTCTTCTACTTGAGTAAACCTCCAAATAAGAAGTTCTAATGCATCACAAAGAAATCTTAGATTACTTATCTTGAGTGTAGACATTATCACATCTTGTTCCGTTTATAGCTCAGGGAGTTTTCGTATCCTCTTCTAGTCAATCCATTCTCTTTTCAATCTTTGCAATCAAGTTTCAATCATCAACTTGGATCGATTATGCTCTGCTCTCCGAATTCCTTCTATTGATGTGAAGGACCGATTCCGCTCTAATACCACTTGTAGCATTCCTCTACTCACTCAGAAAGAAAAGAAACATATCAGATCATAGATTTGTCTAACAATATTGAACAAAATAATTAAGAGAACAAAAGATTATGAAATAAAACTTATCTTATGAATCTCATGTTTTCCATATACAAGTAACAACCCTCGGATGAAGCCTCAACCTTCTCGATACAATAGCTTTGAAAAATCGCTTCTTGATGAAGCTTCGACCTCCCAACCACCCCCGAGCTATCACAATCTCATTCACACTCACACTCTCAATCACACTCTCACTCACAATCTCAATCTCAATCACAATCATAATCATGTGGTTATACAATAATAATGGCAATCTCATTCTCATTCTCAATCACACTCTCACTCTCACTCACAATCATAGCTTCATGGATGATTCTTCTAGATCCCCTTGAATGTAGATAAAGGTTTCTTGCAAGGTCACTTCTTCTCATTTTGATTGGCATGATATCTTCTTCAATACTCAAAAATCTCCGTAGCTAGTATCAAAGGTAGAATAAATCCCCATCAAGTCTGGAAACCTTCCTCCAAGTATAGAGCCACCTTCTTCATCAAGTATAGCACCATCCTCTTTTCTAGAAGCGTAGTGACATCCTCAAAGTGCAAACCTCTAGATCTCCTTCATGTCCTTCAATCCGCCAATCTTCAATGATGGCCTCCTTGAGTCTTCAACACAGAGCTTCCTCCAAATGTATAGAGTACCTCCTCCTAGTTGATCACGTCCAAGAATATAGACTTCCTCCTTAAGAGATGACCTCCAAAGCTTGAGCATACATTTGCAGTCGCAATCTCGATTTCACACTCTCATTATCTCATGGATCATTCTCCTTAATGTTGCATGACGAAAGAGGATGCCCACAAAGTAATTTCTACTCAATCTTAATATCTATATCTTGGTCTTCATTATTGAATCTTTGATCTTCTACATTCAAATCCTCATTACTCTCAAAATCCTGCAAAACATCTCATCTTGGAAATCTCATTAGTAACATTGGTTTCACCAAAAGAAAAATCATAGATTTGCATACTTTATTTCAATTCTGCATGCACATGTGAAAGCAAAATGAGAATCTATCCTCGGAACAAATTAGTAATGCAATTATGAAAGAATCTTCAATACATATCAACGAACAATTGAATCACTCTTGGAGAGAGCAGGATTTGGTTATGTGAAGTCAAAAGTAATATGGTATCCATCACGTGATACAAATAAGACCATAAATACGTTCGGGAATGTGCGTTACAAACCTGCTTCAAGAGAAGCAAAAGTATTTCCAAAAATCGAACGCAGACGAGTTCTTTTGAATTAGTTTCACACAAATTTCTAGAAACAATAGATATCTTGTTGATACGCAGGTACACGTGCATCTTTTTGTAACATGTTCAAGTACTGATATTGAAATAGAATTTCAAACAAAATCTATCTTTGTCCACACAGGGAGCAACCGCTGTAGATTAACTGCGCAAGAAGAGTTTCACTTCTAAAGTAACGTATCGTAAATTCAATGTATAGATGAAGGAAAATAAGATGAACTATAGCATAGAGCCATGGTAGATTACGAGAGGGGATCATACATATGACCTGCAAGCGAAACATGTTGAAATGTGTAATCCTAGAAGTGGAACTTGGAATCTTCTAGCCATAAACAATCAAAATTTGATCACATCTTTGACGCGTTGAGTGTCCGTGCTTGATAGAATAACGTCCTTTCTCAATGTTTGTCTATAAAGTTGAGAAGCCTACAGATCGCATCGGAGTCAAGGTCTGTCGAACACAGAGCATTGAAAAACAGAACAAACAAGACATGACGATGAGCTCTTGGGTTTCGCGCGCACCAAAGATATAGGTTTCTCTAAGATCGTTATACATCCATGTATACAACGTGGCTGACGAATATTCTGACACACAAACGAGGAATGATCACTCTCTGCGATGGCGCTTCGAATAAATTTCTCTCTCTTCTGTGAAAAATGGTCGATGTCGCCCTTGCTGCTCTCTCTCTCTCTCTCTCTCTCTCTCTCTCTCTCTTTGTTATGTCCGAATGCGTAAGTTGTCACAGCCTCGCTTAAGTCTGTTGCCAAAACAAACAAATCATCTTTCTATTTGTCTGTGCAGCATGCATTTTTGGTTACTTGTACAACTATTTTTTTTTGGTATTGTTATTCTGCTTCCATTGCTTTATTTTACTTTCGTGTCTCATCGTTAGTTTCTGCCATGCATTTTATTTATTTTTAGCTTCACGTTGAGTTGCTTCCCCTTTTTTTGTTTTATTTTCTTTTGTTTGTTTTATGTTTCCTGTTTTCTGTGAAATGCTTTCACACTAAGGTTCCTATAGCTACACGCATATGCAAGGCTACACAGATATTAACATATAATCATACTATATGAATTGCATACATAAGTACTCGAGGCATGACTCTAATGATGACAAATCAGAGATTTACCTGCAAAGCTAAAAGCATGAATGTGAAGTCAAAAGCTTTATGTGATAAGATATATATTTTCCTATGGGAGGGCACATTACATGTAGTTTGTAGTTTATGAGTATTAACAGGAATTTTGTTGAAGACTTATTATAAAATCTGGAGATTGAAGATAGAAGATGAAGCCTAAAATCCAGGCAATTGAAGAAATATTTGGATGATAGCCAATGTTGAAGATGAACGAAAATAATCAAGTGAAAGAGTTTTGAACTTGATTTTTTTAGTTTTATATAAAATATTTCTTTCATGCATTTCATGATTAGATGTATGCATCCTTCTGCTATGTAAGGAAGATAATTAAAATTATGAAACAATGAATTCAAAACTGAAGTAGGAATATGTATGAGGAGAAGATAAGAACTAGAGACCCTATGGTTGTCATAAGGATAGAAGAGGGAACACTTGAATTGCGACTCCTAGTAGAATTAAGCTTATTTTATATGGGTAGGCTACCTAGTTTCTAAACCATTTAGCTATTAAGGTCCTAGTTCCCACTATAGTTTTGCTCTGAATAGGGGTTAAGCCTTTCTCCTTTAACAAATAATTTGCGAAGAAAGAAATGAGAGATGCATAAAGCAGTACACTAATGATTGCTGCATTATGAGAAATAAAAAATGAGAAAAAGATAAATTAAAAAAGAAAAAGAGAAAGAAAGAAAAAAAAGTTACCATGAATTAGTTGTGATCTCGAAATTGCTTCTGGCTTGTATTGTGGGCAATATGAGGCAGATGTATGCTATAGAGGAAATAGTTAGATGCATCTTAAGGCGAGTGGCTAGGAAATGAGGGATAGAATACTTGTATAAAATATTTATTACTTTTGAAGATAGTTAATAGAAGATCAAGTACCACGGCTATCTAAATGATTTCTATAGGATTTTCTAAATCTTATTTTCAAATTCATGCATTGAACAAAAAAGTTTGTAATTCAAGCTTACGTAATTTTAAAAGTTTTCTTCACTATGAGAAGTTGTACTTATGATAAAAAGCATATTTCATATACTATTTTATAATAATTTGAGAAATATTTTCCAAAAGAATTTGATATTACCTTACATGATCTATAGGTTTGGCCCATCGAGGACGATGTGCAGGATGGGTGGGGGGTGAATGTTAGAGAGATCCTCTCTCCCTTCTTGAACCAGAAATGAAGGAAAAAATTATTGAAGAGTTTTCTTCCAAAATGGTTATATATAAACTCTCAAAAAAATATTTGATATGAGCTTCTCATTTAACTAAACCAACTCTTGAGTATTTGCAGGCTGACGAAGAAGGAAATGTACATTCTTCAGGAGCTTCTAATTGATTTTTATTTTGTTGTTTGAAGCTATGAGTTAATGACCATATGCACTTTTATTTGAATCCTTTATGCGAGAAGAAAATGTATTTGCAAATGTCTTTGAAGATGAATATGTTTATGAGTATCATCCTACACGTTTTTGAGCTATAATCTTCTATCCCTTCTTAAAGGGGTTAATAAGAAAACAAGTTGATTGTTCAAAGAATGTGATGTAAGGTGCAATTGAGATGTTGAATGGTAAAAATGCCTTAGCTTTTTCAGCAGCATATTAGGAGTTTGAATACCTTAAGAGGCTACCTACATGAGAAAATACTATTGCTAAAGGCACAATGCGATACATTCGTATAGGAACATGAAGTCTAGCATGAATGCGTTATCTACATATCTTGTTTATGTATAGAATGGACATACGATTGAAACTAACTCACGAATCCTATGTATATGAACGAAAATAATAATAAATTTATTTATCTAACTAGTACGTGTATGAATATATGCATTATGTGCAAGTGATGTGTATTAGTTATGTAAATTGTTTTGACATATGGATGTTCTTATCCAATTTATGTGCATGTGAACCTATAACATTTAGTGTAAAATCATATAATCTTGAAGAAAAACTAATAAAGATTAAAATAATGAAAATATTATAATATAAAACAATGATGAAAATGCAAAACGTAAAAATGTGTACAAAACAAAAACATAAAAGAACCACGTTACGTGTACATATGAGAGTAACTTGCATTAGTTTCTACTCACAGATATGTGAAAACCAATCTATAGGATTGTTTAGGAACTGTCGTCATAAGCAGGATTGATGGCGGCCAAGTGTAACGAAGGGTTGCATTTTCATCAAGTAACGAGCAATCAAAGGACATATATAATTAGAACGCATGCAGAAGTTAAAGAACGGCGAGTGGGGGGAGGGAAATAAGGACAGCGGAAGGGGGGGGGGGGGGGGGGGGGGGGGGGGGCTGAAGGACGGAATTATGAAGGCTGGAGCTCTCTCGCTCTGATCACGACCAAGGGGATGACAGCGCTTATCAGCTAGCTTCCATCTTCCATCAACGCGTGATCTTTATTTGTTCGAAATTTTGAAGAATTATATCATATCGACGCAGATCATCTCTCAGGAGGAAAAAAACATAAAATGCTGCTGCGGAGGAGCTGAAGGCAGAACGCTAAAAGAAGAAGGCCCTAGAGGAGGGAGGTTGAAGAATTCTGAGTGCTCAGCGATCCACATGTTTTTTCTGACATCGTTCGGTGATTTCTTGGGACAACATGACAGACACCCCACTTCATCTTCACTATGGTCTATACTTGATCTCTGATGCTTTGCAGTCTAAGCCATCCGACAAGGATACTCTGTATCCCATTCTCGAACGATAATATTACACTGCTCTGCCAGATGTTCTGCCATATCCAATTAATGTTTGCCAGTGGTCATCCTTCAAACTGAATTCACTGGTGCACAAATCTTTATGCTACGATGTTCAGATTCTGATGATGCGCAGAATTCTAAAGTTTTCTCTATGCTATGGAGAAAGGAGCTGTCCAATTGCATCATTTGCTATAATACTCCTCCATCAAATCTTTGAAACTATGATTACTGAAAGGTGAGAGATTGATGCTATAAAGTGACGCTGACGAGAAGAAAAGACCTGCGCTATTTCATGAGCTGCTCAGTGATTCATCATCAGTTATTCCTCTTCAGTTATAGTCTGGACAAGCTCGTGACCTGCGCTAAGATTTAACAGAGTTTTCTCAAGTGATTTTCTGATTTTGATGGAACGAGAAGATGAAGACAGATTCGGATGAAATTTTGAAACACTTATCTCTAACAAGAACTCTGATGCTGATTTAATTGGGAGAAGCATTATCTGACAGCGATGCTACATGCGAATTGAAGGACTCCCAACTGCTCGTATGCGCTTGATGCTCGCATGGATAATGATGAAGGCTAAGCTTCTGAAACAGATGATCTATCACAACAATCTGAAGATGCTTCGACAATGCCATTATTCTACTATGATATGATGCTTTTTTTTTATTCTGCTGATGAGTCTTGATTGACTTGTTCAATAAAGAATCATCATGACTTAGTATGTGCTTCAACTCATGCTTTCCAATAAGTTTAATTGCACATGATAATTTAGTTTTGTATTCATAGTGTTCTGTAGATGGGAGTTGAGCTTTTACGATGGGTTTAGTGTTTATGTTTAACATTAATGATCCTTGCGCTATCATAGAAGACAATGATTGTAGCTAACACGAGTCATAATACTGATCATATGGTTTGAAGCCATGAACAACGTAAAAGTTATGACGATTAATACGATTAAGATTATGAGAATTATGATTTAGCATGCCAATGTTTTTTGTGTGTCCGATTTGCTCATGAAACTTTTAACGTTTGTTTTAAAGATATATCAAATGCTGAATATCGACATTGCTTAGATCCTTTTCCATACGTTTATGCTTCCAACTTGTTTCTTATACATTGATTCTTAGTTATTTATGGAAGACAACTCTTGTTTCAATAAGAAGACAAGCGAGTTTCACCTGTAATGTGAACTCAAAAACAATTATAGGTAATGATTTGAAGAGGTTGGAAATTAAATTGAAATTCTTGAACGGAAAGGTTGATGTAGCATGATTTGACAAACCTTCTTACCATAAAGCATTCCTATTTGAATAAATGGTTTCCTTGAGTTCCATTTCTACCTGAGGTTGCTCCAAGCACCCTGCGTGCGCCGTAATACCAACGGTTGGATTATTCCACCAGGTGTCACTTTCATGCCTACATCAAAAATACTGATGCTCATACAAATGCTTATATCAACGCCTATACCAACGCCTATGCTGGCAGTACTGATGTTCATACTGGTGCCTATACCGGCGCCTATGCCGGCGCTTTAGTTTTGACGCGTATACGAACAGTTACACCGACGTCTAGAAGAAAATTGCCAGTTCAATTTCCTCGATAAAGTCCTTGGTATACGGCCAATATGTTGTAGTGATCAGTCCCCCACCTGTATTGCATATCATCCAATCAATTTCCCTTCATATAAAGCACCATAGACATTACATTGATCTCAAAACCATGGTCAGTAAGTCCAACCATAAGATCATAAATATAGCATTGTTGAACCAATGTATCCATCATGGGATGAGCCTAATTATCTTTAGTTTAATGGCTAGGTACAATCATTCCATGATATTCTCCTTTCTAATATAAACAGTCATGTGTCCAAGGCTCCAAAATTCGTTCAACTTGATCAATAATGTTGTTTTGTTTGAAATATATGCTTGTGAAATTTGCATTCAAGAGTCCTCCTCCATATTTTTTCCTTCCTAAACATCGCCAACTTTTTGTTACCATAGCATATAAAAAGTTACCTTACAAAATTCAAGTATCATGTCCATGAGGAAGATAATGCTGAACGTATTCCAAATTATGTAGAAAATCTTTTGCAAGAATATGTGGATGTACTTTTAGAGGACTTTCCTGGTATACCTCCACCTAGGAAGATTGACCATGCCATTGACCTGTATCTAGGGAGTGAACCATATTCTAGAGCACCCTATAGATGTAACATCAATGAATTAAAGGAGCTTAAGATTCAATTAGATGATCTTTTGAAGAAAGGCTTGATAAGACCGAGTGTCTCACCTTGGGGTGCACATGTATTATTTCTGAAGAAGAAAGACGGCTCTTATAGATTATGCATTCCCTCCCTCCCCCCTCTCTCTCTCACACACTCACACACACCAAAACTTCTCTATGCACCGACCTTTTCGATTGTGGCCTCTCTCTCTTCCACCTCTACCTCCAATGTTTGTTGTGTTGCGTCCCCCTCCCAATCCTCCTCTAATCTTTTGAAATTCCAAGTGACATGCTATCGTTCTCATTTCTTTCCTCCAAGGAGGGTCTCTTTAGCCTAATCCTCATTGAAGAAGTTCGTGTGTTCATGGGATTTTTTCTGCATGTAGCACGGTGCATCTCTCTCTCTCTCTCTCTCTCTCTCTCTCTCTCTCTCTCTCTCTCTCTCTCTCTCTCTCTCTCTCTCTCTCTCTCTCTCTCTCTCTCTCTCTCTCTCTCTCTCTCTCTCTCCCCGCCATTCCCTCTCTCGCCCACCCGCAGCCCCCACCTCTCTTCCCCTGCCATTCCCTCTCTCCTCCTGCCATTCCCTCTCAGCCCCACCCGCAACCCGCGCCTCAACATTCCCTCTCTCCCCCACCCGTAGCCCGCCGCAGCCGCTCCTCCCATGTGCCTCCTCCTTCTTCCCCACCCGCAGCCACTCCCCGTGCCTACCTCCTCCTTCAACCCCCATGCCTCTCTCTTCCCCACCCGTAGCTCCATAGCCCTGCAACCCCCATGCCTCTCTCTTCCCCCGCAGTCCCCCGCAGCCCCACACCATCCAAACCCACTCCACCCACACCTCCCATACCACCCACACCACCCACACCTCCCACCACTCCCCACACCACCCACACCACCCATGGCTACCGATACCACCCACACCTCCCACACCTCCCACCACTCCCCAAACCACCCACACCACCCACACCCACACACCCCACACCACCCACACCTCCCACCACTCCCCAGACCATCCACACCCACACCCACACCCACACCCACACCCACACCCACACCCACACCACCCACCACCCACACCACCCAAAGCCACCCACACCACCCACGGCCACCCACACCACCCACACCTCGCACCACTCCCCACACCACCCACTCCCACCCACACCACCCACCGCGTCCCACCACTCAATATGTAAGATAGGCAAAAGATGATGTTGCAGCTTCCATGGCATCTTCTTCAAAAGATAATTTCTTTTGGGATCAGATTGTCAAAAGCTACTACAAGAATTGTGTGAAGGATGTGCTTCTAAGCATCATTACATTATTGTGGGTGGCATGTAAGGAGGATCCCATGATCTTTGTCTAGGAGCTCATAAATGAACCTAGATGTCCAGTCCAAGTTCCGTTAAGAAAGAAACCTCAACCCTATTTTTTATGATTTAATTTATAGTTGTTGTCCAGTACCATATTTGATCTACCCATCTAATTTTGGGGCAATCAATCGGCACATATTCAATAAGAAATCGACAAGGCCCTCTTGGCCTATTGGACCCTATAAAAGCAATGGACTAGTACTCATTGGAGAGAGCTTATTTTTGGCATCTCTTTTGGTCCTCTCTTTGCACTCTGTAGCTACAAGCCTACTGTAGGAAGTCACTCTATGGTGAGGATACAGAGCGTGGGCTTCCCAGTGGAGGGCTAATAGCACTATAGTGTGAAGAAGTGGCTTGGTTTTGTGATTAACTATGAGTCACTGTTATTTCCGTGCTTTTTCCCTTAGAGCAAGTCTTCATACCTTTGTACTAATCAGTGCAAGTCTTCATCTAGTTGTGTTCATTGTATGTATTGGATGGATCTCTTGTATTGATTTTTTTTAGTTCTAGAATGGCACGTTAGCCGAGAACATCAACTTTTAGAGAATTTCTTTTGCTTATGTTGTAATCATATGTTGAAACTAAGGAGTGGTATAGTCTTCCACTATTGTCATTTTTACTTAATCTTCTCTCTGAGTATTTACAATACTGTGCAACTATTGCGATCTGCATGCTCAAAGAAATGTTAAAGGGTATACTTTCCTAAGGAGAACCTCCCTTGAGTAGGCGAAGTATTGGATGTGCATATTGCCTGCTTCTGCTACACGTAGGCACCCTAGTACCTCCTCTATAGTTTGGCATGCTTGTTGGGACACTTGCATCTCTTTAAGATGCCCTTAGCATAGTAAATAGTCCTTTTTCCATTATTTTTTCCCTATTGCATCTTGCAAATAGGTACATGACCCATACTCGAGCAGATAAGGAGCCTCTTCGTGTATAGAGGAGCCTTAAAAAATCATCTTTAGCTTTGAATAGTAAATCTCGATCGCCTCTACCCTCTTTGAATTTGTCTTTTGATTTGGGTGTGACACCACCATCAAAGGAAAAGCATAGGAGAACATTAGACTTATCCTCAAATACATCAGAGGAAACACCATTGCCAATGGAGGATCTCTTTCACTTACTCTCTAGACTCAATATCAAGTTCCCTACCATTAAGGGACAAGCTTATGAGGATGTTGATGATCATGTGAGGAGATTCAACTCCTTATGCCATGGACGAGGTCTGCAAAATAGAGAGGATGCAATGTTGGTACTCTTCCCATTCATGTTGGAAGGCCTTGCTGACAAATGGTACAGTCAATATGCAGATGGCCATTTTCCTACATGGGAGGCTCTGAAGAGGGTGTTCTCATAGACATTTCGACCAAGTGACTCCTCGGAAAGAGTTGTAGATCTGCTAGAACTTAAGGCTAAGATCAAGTGAACCCTTTCACGAGCTTCACACTAGGACAAAAGCACTTGTTGCATGTGTGCTACATGCTCGAGGTGATTTCTTGGTTAAAAAATGGATAGAAAAAGCTTTGCGCAAGTCATCTCAACAGAAGCTACGTGAGTCTCTTAGATTGGATGCAAATGATTTTGTTGCAGCGACATCACGCATTGAAGAAGCTAGGCAACATTTTGAAGGGGATAAACAACCAAACTATGTAGCAGAAGTAGATCCTATTCGGCAACTAAGGAAAGAACTGGAGGCATTGAGAATGCACCAAAATCACCAAGAAGAGAAGGTCTTGCCACCACCGGCACGTCATAGTGATGATGAAGTAGCCCAACTTTGTCGTGAATTAGAAGATTTAAGATCACTCAAGATATAAGAAAGCAAATTTGGAGTACAATATGTAACAACAGTGGACATTCCAATGCTAATTGTCCTAATAGGGTAAGTTGTCAATTTTATGGAAAGGATGGCCATGAAGCTAGAGACTATTACTACCTCAAGGGTACAAAACAACGAGGTAACCCTTAAGCTCTGGATTCATATTATGCTAGTATGTTAAATGCACCTAATAGAGAAGAGAAAAGTCCAATGAAGCCTAGATATAATAGGCCATTGATGTGTTATCGCTGTGGTGAGTATGGCCATATGCAAAATAGGTGTTCCCTTCTAGAAGATGCACCTCTTTGTCAGCATTGTCCAGAGGCTAAGGATCACTATACCAAAGATTGCCCAAGAAGCCGCCTTGCTCCAATTCACATGATTGTAGTCTCCCCACAAGTAGAAGGTATGACCACTTAGTATTATGTTGTTTCATCTTCTTCAATGCCCATGATGACTAGAGCCAAACAAGCGGCAGCAATATGTAAAGAGGAACAAGAAGGACTCCAGGATAAAGAGGAGGAAAAGAAGACTAGATGAAAGGTCCAAGTAGATATTGAAGGAGCTTATGAAAGGATGGCTACTTCAATAAGGGACCATCCAACAAGTCTGCAAGAAGACACACATGTGGTAAACATTGAGCAGATCTTGAAAGGTATTCATCACAAGGTTAGTCTGTACGAACTCATAAACATGGATTCAAAAATAAGGAGTGACTTATTAAAGATTATACACTCTATTCACTTGAGCCAACCACCTAGCATACATGGTCTCATGGTTGATTTCCCTCCTGCACCCTAGCAGACTACCAAAGCTTAAGGTTATCTGTTTGTATAAAGGATGAATCTCTCACAAGTGTGATAATAGATGGAGGCTCTAGCATCAATTTGATACCAGATTTCACAATGAAGAAACTCAATTTGAACCCCACGAAGATGGCACACCATTCATAGTTACCCAAGCAGATCAACGTCGGGTTGCGCCACTTGGCATTATTGAAAAGGTACTGATGATAATACACGATTCTCACTTTGTTTTAGATTTTGTTGTTATTGTACTTCCATAGGAGACTTCTTACCCTCTACTTCTGGGGAGGCCTTGGCTAAGGCAAGCAAAAGCTTCGCAAGACTGGAGGAAAGACAAACTGTGGATTTCATTGAACACTAATAGCCAACTGTAACTACATTTGGAAGAAGGATTCAACTTAGGGAAAGCTACTGGGTATACTGTGGACACTCGGTAATGCCCTATTTACCCCAAGGGGTAAATGAGAGTGCGGTGTCGTAGAGGGGTGTGAAGGGAGGCAGACGTTCATCTAAAAGATTCACGCTAACCTAACCATGTGACTACACGCAGGGTGCTTCTAAGTATGCTTCCAGTCTGGGATTGAGTTCTCAGTTTATGAGTGATAAAAGCTAAAGTTTTTTTAATCTATTTGAGTGTAATCTAAAAACTAAGATTCAAAAGTTCTAACTAATTTTTCTTTTTTTTAAGTAAGAGATTTCCTTACCATTGCTAAATGCTTAGACATATGAAAGTTCAAAATAAAATCTTAATTATATCAAAAAGTGAAAGTGCTAGAAAACTTTAAGATCAATTCTTAAGCCTATACAAAATCTTATAATAAGTTCTAATACAAATCTAATCAAATCTAATACAATTCCCAAAGAAAATTCCTATAAAAATTTGTATTTCTTTGTCATAAGGTGCTTCAATTTCTTAATGTCATAATCTCGTAATCTCGTAATCTCCTTCGCAATCTCTTCACAGTGATCTGCAAGAAGACCATTAGGAAACATAAGTATGCTTTTAATTAACATAAAACACTCATTTGTTAATTTAAATATTTTCTTGTACACAAGTAAACACGTCTATTTAACTCATGCACACACATATATTTCTACTTACATTCATATGCATGTGCATTGATTCTAATATGCACATGCACTTTCATACAACTCATGCTTTATCACTCATGCATGCATATACTCCTAACATACATGCATACATTTCCAACATATATGCATACATATACTATACATATGCATGCTTATTTACTTTACATATGCACATGCCTTTTTTTTCTATGCACATAGGTATGCTCATAGATATAATGTCCTTATTCACATGCATTTATATATATACTTCTAACTTCCTAACTTACATGTATATGTAAAAATCTACTTGCATACATGCAAACACACATTTGTTTACATGCAAACATGCATCATACAACCCTTCAATATTTCTCATGCATACATGCATATCATCATATACTCATGCATATATATGCACGCTACACTTGCCTACACATGCATCATACTTTAATATACATTCGTACATGCAAACTTCATTCATGTATACTCATATGCATTCTTACATCATATCACATACATACACTCATGCTATATTCATACACTCATGCATACACTCTCTCATGCTGACATGCATACACATGCATCAATACATATGCATATATGTGTCACACTCATGCACATGCATAAACACATGCATACACTCTCTCACGCTCACATGCATACATGCACTTGACATGCACTTTTGCATATACATTCATCTCACAATCTTACATGCATGCTTACTTATCTTAACATGCACATGGATACATATGCACTCTATCATACATGCATATGCATACATGCTAACATGCATATAAACACTCACATACATGTACACACACATACATAACACATACACGTTTAGATTGTTCTATTGCCAAACACAATGCAAAGCATCAAAGAAGATGGAATATGTGAAAGCATTGAGCAACCATCCTCACATAAAAGATATTCTAAGGTTGAGGCTCTCTTAAAAAGTAATCAAAGATCAATTCCTTTCTCAAATAATTATATCAGGAACATTGTGTTGAGGACAATCTTTAAACAGATAATATCTCTCACATGTAAAAACTCAAAAGATAGAAATATACATTTTGATAATTAAAGGCATACTTTGATAAAACGTACATATAGTGAAGCCTATTATATAAAGTAACATGCTAAAAATTGAGAAACGTAAAACTTCTAAAAAATGCATTGTTTATAGACAATAACTTACGCAAATCTCAACCAGTTACTATGCCTAAAAACCTCACTAGAAATAAGCAAACACAACTAACAAACCAGAATTCACACAACTAACAAATAAGAAAATCCTAGCCCTGATGGATTACACTTTTGGTATCTGAAACAAAAAAGATTACACTTTCAAAATGAAAGATGTCGAGAAAAAAACAAATGGATTCATAGAAGTTGTGGACTTAAAAAACATAAATGTGTACGTGCATAATATGAATAACATGGAATTGGATGATTAATCTCTCTCTCTCTCTCTCTCTCTCTCCCTCCTTTCTTTGCATCTCTCTATAGCACGTGGTCTAGAATAGCCATCAAGAGTGGATGCCTTCATCAACTCTCTCTCTCTCTCTCTTGCTCACTCTCTCTCTTTCTTTGTCTCTCTCTCTCTTCTACCATCATTGTGTTGTGACCTGCTAGAGGATGGGAAAGAGGAAGACCTTCTCTCTCTCTCTCTCTCTCTCTCTCTCTCTCTCTCTCTCTCTCTCTCTCTCTCTCTCTCTCTCTCTCTCTCTCTCTCTCTCTCTCTCTCTCTTTCTGACTCGACGATTCTGCACCCGTCTCTACAATTATCTCTTTTGGCCAGTTTTCTCTCTTTTCCGCCTCTCTCTCTCTCTCTCCCTCTCTCTCTCTCTCCGGCCTCTCTCTCTCTCTCATATATAGCTTCCATCGATGGAGCTTGATGCACAGACAGACAATGGCACACGTATGTAGCTTGAGGCTATCATTGTTGGCGAGTGTTCTACTTAGCTCGTTGGCAAAGATAGGCATCAAGGGTATGTCACAGCTCATCATTACCAAGTTTACATAGATGGTGTTCTTGTGACCCTGGTAAAATCCACGAATGGAGCCTTGCCCGATATCTAGTGAGTCATAGAAGAAGACTACATGGATGCTTCTGTAGTCGATGCCTATCTTTTTGTTGGGATTCCTCATGTGCACCGTTAGGTTGAGCTCCATGGTGAGGAAGATGGTCCCTTATGGTCCATTGCTACTGCTGGTAGCGTTATTGAGTTTGAAATGTCTCAGGGTTGCATTTGTGATCGTGTACTTCGGAAGCTTGGGAAGAAATACCAGGAAGAAAACATCGAGCAGAACTCCAATTAAGATCAACAACATCAAATCAAATCCGAAGACACAATAGCAGCAGCACCTGCACCACCGAGATCCTCTCGTCGCTGCCTTAATTTGTTGTTGGCTTGATTTTCTGAGTCATTTAAGCTATCTGAATCAGATACTTCACGTGCTTGTATTAGGACCTACGTTTGCTCTTTCTTGTTGACATGGGTGCCGTTTACAGTAGAAAACTTAGAGCTGGAAGCAGCTAATAATCCTTTCTGTTTATCGTGAACAGGTTCCCAGAAGGAAGCGAGGCAGACGTTCATCTAAAAGATTCACGCTAACATAACCATATGACTACACACAGGGTGCTTCTAAGTATGCTTCGGGTCTTGGATTGAGTTCTCAGTTTTTGAGTGATAAAAGCTAAAATTTTTTTAATCTATTTGAGTGTAATCTAAAAACTAAGATTCAAAAGAACTAACTAATTTTTCATTTTTAAAGTAAAACATTTTCTTACCATTGCTAAATGCTTAGACATATGAAAGTTCAAAATAAAATCCTAATTATAACAAAAGGTGAAAGTGCTAAAAAACTTTAGGATTAATTCTTAAGCCTATATAAAATCTTTTAATAAGTTCTAATACAATTCTAATCAAATCTAATGCAATTCCTAAAGAAAATTCCTATACAAATTTGTATTTCTAATTATCATAAGCTCCTTCAATTTCTTACTGTCGTAATCTCGTAATCTCCTTCGCAATCTGTTCACAGTGATCTGCAGGAAGACCATTAGGAAACATAAGTATGCTTTTAATTAACATAAAACACTCATTTGTTAATCTAAATATGTTCTTGTACACAAGTAAACACATCTATTTAACTCATGCAAACATATATTTCTACTTATATTCATATGCATATGCATTGATTCTAACATGCACATGCACTTTCATACAATTCATGCTTTATCACTCATGCATGCATATACTCCTAACATACATGCATATATATCCAACATATATGCATACATATACTATACATATGCATACCTATTTACTTTACATATGCATATGCATTTTTTTATATGCACATATGTATGCTCATACATATAATGTACTTATTCACATGCATTTATATATATACTTCTAACTTCCTAACTTACATGTATATGTAAACATCTACTTGCATACATGCAAACACACATTTGTTTACATGCAAACATGCATCATACAACACTTCAACATTTCGCATGCATACATGCATATCATTATATACTAATGCATATATATGCATGCTACACTTGCCTACACATGCATCATACTTTAATATACATGCATACATGCAAACTTCATTCATGTATACTCATATGCATTCTTACATCATATCACATACGTACACTCATGCTATATGCATACACTCACGCATACACTCTCTCATGCTCACATGCATACACATGCATCAATACATATGCATATATGTCTCACACTCATGCACATGCATAAACACACATGCATACACTCTCTCATGCTCACATGCATACACTCATGCATACATGCACTTGAATACACTTTTGCATATACATTCATCTCACATTCTTACATGCATGCTTACTTATCTTAACATGCATATGCATACATATGCACTCTATCATACATGCATATGCACACATGCTAACATGCATATGCACACATGCTAACATGCATATAAACACTCACATACATGTACACGCACATACATAACACATACATGATTAGATCATTCTATGGCCAAACACAATGCAAAGCATCAAAGCAGATGGAATATGTGAAAGCATTGAGCAAACATCCTCACATAAAAGATATATTAAGGTTGTGGCTCTCTTAAAAAGTAATCAAAGATCAATGCTTTCTCAAATAATCATATCAGGAATATTGTGTTGAGGACAATCTTTAAACAGATAATATCTCTCACATGTAAAAACTCAAAAGAAAAAAATATACATTTTGATAATTAAAGGCATACTACGATAGAACATACATATAGTGAAGCCTATTATATAAAGTAACATGCTCAAAATTGAGAAACATAAAACTTCTAAAAAATGCATTGTTTATAAACAATAACTTGCGCAAATCTCAACTAGTTACTATGCCTAAAAACCTCACTAGAAATAAGCAAACACAACTAACAAACCACAATTCACACAACTAACAAATAAGTAAATCTTAGCCCTGATGGATTACACTTTTGGTATCTGAAACAAAAAAGATTACAGTTTCAAAATGAAAGACATCGGTACAAAAACAAATGGATTCATACAAGTTGTGGACTTAAAAAACATAAATGTGTACGTGCATAATATGAATAACATAGAATCGGATGATCTTCATCATCTCTCTCTCTCTCTCTCTCTCTCTCTGACTCGATGATTCTGCACCCGTCTCTACAATTATGTCGAGCTTGATGCGCATGCGGACAATGGCACGCGTATGCAGCTTGAGGCTATCATCGTTGGCAAGGGTTCTACTTAGCTCGCTGGCAAAGATAGGCATGAAGGGTATGTCACGACCCATTATTACCAAGTTTACATTGGTGGTGTTCTTGTGACCCTGGTAAAATCCAAGAATGGAGCCTTCCCTGATATCGAGTGAGTCGGAGAAGGAGACCGCATGGATGCTTCTGTAGTTGATGCCTATCTTTTTGTTGGGATTCTTCATCTGCCCTATTAGATCGAGCTCCGTGGTGAGGAAGATGGTCCCTGGTGGCGAACCATTGCTACTGTTGGTAGCGTTATTGAGTTCGAAACGTCTCAGGGTTGCGTTTGTGACCGTGTACTTCGGAAGCTTGGGGTGAAATACCAGGAAGAAAACGTCGAGCAGAACTCCAATTAAGATCAACAGCGTCAAATCAAATCCGAAGACACAATAGTAGCGGCACCTGCACCACCGAGATCCTCTCGTCGCCGCCTCAATTTGTTCTTGGCTTGATTCTCCGAGTCATTTAAGCTATCTGAATCAGATACTTCACGTGCTTGTATTAGGACCTGCGTTTTCTCTTTCTTGTTGACATGGGCGCCGTTTGCAGCAGAGAACTTAGAGCTGGAAGCAGCTAACAATCCTTTCTGTTCATCGTGAACAGGGTTCACAAAAGGGTAGAAAACCGGTACCCGATCATGACCATCGCCATAGGGGTACACCCTGTGATCTCCCATTCTCTCTTTCTCTCTCTCTCTCCCTCTCTCTCTCTCTCTCTTCCCCCTCTCTCTCTCTCTCCTTTTCTCCGTCTTGTCTGTCTGCGCCAATGCGGATGGAGGAGGGGGGGAAGAAGACCTGCAACAACTCTCTCTCTCTCTCTGTCTCTCTCTCTCTCTTCCGTCCGTACCTGTAGGAAGACCATTAACCAAAAAAGTGATCAATCATACATATTTATACATTACATATACAACTACGTGCTATGCATACTCTTAGTTTAGTTAGATCATGCATTCTCTTAACTAACATTAACTCTAACATTAACTCATGCATACTTAAACTCACTCATACAAACTTAGAGTACACTAGTACTCTTACTAACGTAACATTTTTGTTTTTTATTATCAATATGAATTACCCATATTAATTAAAATATAATAATTAATACATTAGATATTAATTAATTTAATTATTACTTATTATTGAAAATAACTTTGATAAAAATAATGATATATTAATTTCTGTTTTATGGTGATATCAACTTATATTAATTAAATTAATTAAAATTAAATTGACACATATATAGTTAAGTTTATGTTTTAAATCTATTAATAGTTATAATTATAAAGTTTCACTTATACTATACTTTAGATTAAATAAATATCATCATAAACAAGGTTTAAATACATAAGTGTTACAAACTCTTGTAATTAAGGTATTTAGAATAATTACATAAGGTAACACACTTATCCATAGAGTTTCCTTTATTCACATAAAGTAAAATAGAAAGATTTACTTAAGAGAACTTAATTTAAGATATTTTCATATGCATAAATAACCACACCAAAAGTGAATAAACAATCATAGGTACATTATCGTGTATAAACTCTTAGCCCAATGCATACATATAAATACAAATGTATACTCTTACTTAGTGATTCACATAACACACAACTTGATAGTTCATAAGTAAAGTCATTCATGAAATTAAGAAGATTATGACTATAGAGGGTATAGATAAGGGCAAATATAAAGATAACTTCAAGGGTTCAACCAAATATCTCTTGCCATTATTCTAAGTTTTGAATATATGTCCATCTTTTGCCTATAGGTACTTCAAAGAAAAGTTAGTCAATAATGCAGTAAGATTATGTGAGAGAGATTTCAACTAATCAACGTTGAAGCAAAACATTTTTAATTTCTCATTTATTAAATCAAGTGAGGAAATCATTCTGACATCGGGTCAGACCTAGAATAAGACAGGATGGTCACTAGGTAAGGTAGCATAATGTTGCACAGAATTCTATGAACTTCTCTTTCTCTTCATCTATTAGGAATGATTTTTCTCCAAACTTTATCTCTTTAATGCTCTCATCAGTAAAGTCATGCCCTATAAGCTCTTGTTGTCTCAACATAGGGTCATCTTACTTGGGAGTGCTTCTCATGACTATCTCATGGCAAAGGTTGGGGTATGCTTTTCATTTCCTTATCCACAATCTTATACTTTGTGTTCACATTCACTTCATAGTCTCTCAAGAACTCAATGATCATTTCATACTCTTGGATAGAAATGAGCATAATGATTTCTGATTTTTGATTCCTCTCAAATGCCTGCTCAAGCTCTTCTACAGTACTCAAACTTCTTTCCAACTTGATCACATTTTCAATTCTTTCATCAAGTGACATGATTCCTAAACTTTTATAGTATCGTATTCGCATGAGAATACATCTTTATGTCCAAATCAGAAGTGAATGGGTAATACAACCCTTCATTTATGAAACCCTTTGGATATTTTAGCACCCTCTTCGGAGCTTCCACGTGAGCCTTTCTTGGTGCATGCATAAAATTTCTTAATGTTCTATTTCCATAATGAATATCTACTCTTGTTAGGGTTGCAGAGTTGAGGCTCCCAACAAGTCTTTGGTAACATATAACATCCTCAAGAACTTCTCCTTCATGAGAACTAAGCTTATGATTGAGTTTCATGGGTGTACCTCCAATTTTGGTGTTCTCCGTATTCACAAATTTTACCAACATACCATGGATATAATTTCTCTGAGTAATAAACACACCAAAATCCATCTACACAGGTTCTAGACCAAGGACGTATGTTAATAAACCAAGATCATTGATTTGAAGTTCTTCCATTAGTTGAACTTTAACTTTCGTGATGCCATTAGCATCATTCCCTATAATGATAATGTCATCCACATAGAGCCATAAGTAGGTAACTTCTGAGTTGATCTTCTTTATAAATAAAGAAGAATCTACCTTGCTAGCCACAAATCTTTGATCTTGCAAATAAGTAATAAGCCTATGGTTCCAAGATCTAGGAGCTTGCTTTAGGCCATAGAGTGCCTTAGCTTGCATACGAAACTTGGTTTATCCTTATCTTCAAACCCTGGTGGTTGTTCCATATACATTTCTTATGAGATCCATCCATTTAGGAATGCATTCTTGACATCTAAGTGATATAGATTCCAATTCATGGAAGCAGTAATACTTACCAAAATCCTAATTGTTGGCATCTTAGCCACACATGAAAACGTTTCTTCATAGTCTGCTCCATGGGTTTGAAACAACCCGTTTGCCACTGACCTTGCCTTGTACATGTTTATAGAACCATCTGAATTCTTTTTTTTTATATATATCCACTTGGATCCTATAACCTTCATGCTTGGCTTCTTGGGAACCAAGTCCCAAGTATTGTTCTACTAAAGTGCTTCAACGTCTTCCTGCATGGCTTCTCTCCATTCTTTCTTCTTATTGGCCAATTCAAATGAAGAAGCCTCTTCTATCATAGAGTCTTTAGTGATATACACAGAATGCTTGTTGACTGATGATGTGTCATAGCGATACCTTATAGCATTTTTACTTTACCTTTGAGATCTCTTGAGTGCTTGACTAGAGGACTCTCGAATATCTTCCAATTCCTTGAACTTAGTCTTGCCTCTTGACTTCCAAGCCCTGAAGTCAATTTGCTCTTCATCTTTTGAATTGACATCTTTTGGTAATTGTTGATCTTCTTGAGTGAGAGTTGGAAAGTCATTTCCCAAATCATAAGGTAACTTGACCTTCCTGCAATCATTGTCAAACCATCAATTATTTTCATCAAACACTAAATCCTTACTAACTATAAATATTTCTGATTATATCCTCTAGCACTAAATTATTATATAGTCTATAACCCTTCTGATTTTGGTCATACCCAATGAATACTTTTCAGCTTTAGGATCAAGCTTCCCTCTAATCTGTGAGGGTATATATGCATGAGGAATGCACCCAAAGATTTTGTAATGTTCCAATGAGGTTCTCCTTCCATTTCATGCTTCATAGGGTGTCATTCTATCCAAGGATTTGGATGGGAGTTGGTTAATTAAGTATGTTGTTGTTTTTGCCCATAGGTAGTTGGGTAGTTTCTTCTCATTTAACATTGATCTTGTAGCCTCTACTATCAACTTGTTCCTTCTCTCTGCCACTCCATTTAGTTCAGGAGTATATCTTGATGTGACTTCTCTTTTTATACCTCTGTCGTATAAGAATGAAATCAAATTCATATGAGAAATACTCACCACCTCCATTAGATCTGATCCTCTTCAAGCTTCTACCTTTTTGGTTCTCAACCGATGCCAAGTACTTTTTAAAACATGTAAATACTTCACCCTTATGCTTCATGAAGTATAGAATTGTCCATCTACTGTAATCATCTATAAATGAAACATAGTACCTTGAACCTGAGATTGATGGATCTTTTCTAGGAACTGATACATGAGTGCATAAAAGCTCCAAGTAGTGTTCATACATGTATGCGTTTCTGTTGAATGGTTGCCTGTGAGCTTTGCCAAATTGGCATGTTTCACATTTGTATATCGTGTGTCGCTTGGTAACATTGGGGATGCCAAGCACACTCTAATCCCTACAAATTCTCTTGAGCATTCTTTCTCCTATGCGACCTAGCCTTTTGTGCCATATATCTAGTTCAGATAGAGTTTGATCTTTGTAATTGAAGAATGCTATGTTTCTAGTGTCTTCAATTGTAGTCTGACCTATAATCCTTTCTTAACAATTTTTCCAACACCGATTAGGTTTTCTGTTATGGTTGGTACATATAAAACCTTACTTAATAGGTTCATTTTACCATCACAAGCTTTGAAATTTCCAATTTTCTTGAGAGAGTGTTTAGTGTCATCACCTATCTATAGTTCATGCTTCCCTTTGGGTTCTCCAAGGTTAGATAGCAATGCTACATTTCTAGACATATGATTGGAATAGCGAGAATCAATATAAAAAAGATGCTCATCATCTTTACCTTGCTTCGATGTCATATTCACGGTGAGTAGAGAATCCTCTTGGTCTTCTGTGTAGTTGTTATAATCTCTTCTTCCCCTAAAACCTCCTTGATAATTGTTGTTGTTGTAGCCTTGGTTATAATTGTGATTGTAATTGCTTTCTCAATTCTTGTATCTACCTCTAGATTGTCCATAGCTCCCTCTATAAAAGCCTCTTCCCCTTTTATTCCTTGTGTCCTTGAAGCATTCTTCTATGGTGTGGTTGGTAAGGCCACAAATGTTGCAAGGTGGAGTGTTGTAGGATCTCCCCATGCTTTGCTTTCCTCCTCTGCCCCTTCCTCTAGTGCCTCTTCCTCTACCTATGTAGTTAGCTTGAGAGGTACTCACCTCTTCTTCATTCTTTTTGCTTTTACCCTTATCCTTACTTTTATTTCTATTTTTATAAAGGGCATAATATTGGTTACCTCTAGAGTTGTCACCATTCTTGTTGAGCTTTTTCTCATGGGTGAAGATTTGCCCCATCAAGGTGTTGAGGTGAGGTATCTGCATATCCATGTAAAGGTCCATTGTTGTGGTGAAGGACTCCCACTTATCATCACACTTGATACCATTGATGATATGCCTTACTATGTTTTCTTCTTTTATCTCCTCTCCAATGTTTGCAAGTTGGTTAGCCGAACCCTTCATCTTGGTCACATAATCAGCCACACTTTGCTTTGGTTGATTTTTTTGGGGTGTAAACTACATCCATAGGTGGTTCTTCCTAGCTCTTGTATTTGATGAGAAACTATGATGAGAGTACTTTCCAAGTCTCTTGAGAAGACTTGCAATTCCTAATGTGAGGCAACAAAAAATCTGATATTGAGTTTAGTATATAAGACATGGAGCATCCTTTACACACCATGTGGTCAACCTTTCTTGCTCTTCCTTTGTGGGTTGATGTTTGCTCTTGAATGTTGGCATCTCTTCATCTCTTGAGATGTATCCATATAGAATTGTCCATTGAAGGTAGGCATGCATCCTTAGTGAGCATGCTTTGTAGTTTCTTCTATCCGATTTGTCGATGAATGAAAGAAATCCATCTCCCATCTTGCTTGTTGTTGCTCTCATACCAGTGTTTGAGGAGTTGTTGGATAGTCTTTAGAGATAAAGTGGTCTTCATGAAACGTGATTCACACTAGCCAAGAAAAACTATTGGAGAGTGTAATGGGCCTCTTTAGCTTGATGATGATCATAAATAATCACCTATGGTGTTTGAAACATGATCCACTAATCAATGGATCAAAAAAGATAGATAGGAAATTCATCCAAGGTCATAGACTTGCTATTTTTGTCTTTACACCTATTTAGTATAATGAAGAGTGCTTTGAGCATGGTAGAAATTATTCTAACTCCTTCTAGTGATTGCTAATTAACTTAGAGAGCTATGAATCACGAGTGATTTTAACAAAAATGATAAACTACACGCTGAGTATGATGTTTAGCAAATCATAGGAGTGTCCCAACAATTTTGGGATGCATCAGAGTATAGACCAAAGAGTAAAGAAATGATAATATCTCATGACGGAGAAAACCAATGATTATAAGATTTTGTAGCTAGAAACTAGATAATATACTAAATCTATGATGCTTTAAATCATGACAAATGACCAATCATACACTTAGAACAAGCTCTGAGAAGATCACTATACTGATGTAGTCATGGTAGAGAATTGAACTGAAGATGTAATGAAAATGTATGTATTACATCATATACAAATACAATGTCATTGGCAATAATCTATTGAACAATGTGAGAAAAGTCATTGAGCTATGGAGTGAGCTCTTAGATCACAATGTATTGTTCTCAATTGATCTCATAGTCGAGGCATCTTTTCACGTGCCTTTTTTATCTACATTTATAGTTGTATTTGGATCTAATCTTTTGAATTCCAACTCAAAAATCCACCTAAAAGTAAATCTTAAACCATAGGATAAATTCTCTCATTTATCAATGATTAAATAAATTGAGATTTTATGCTTCCTAACTCCATGTGGAAGTAAGGTTCTTATACAAAGGTAAATGTAATTGATTTTACAAGGGATTGATATAATAAGGCTTCATAAGAAATATGTTAATCAATCAAGTACCTGGGTTTGGATTCTCTTGCATCAACATTTCCCTCCTTTATTTCCTTCTTCTTGTCCTCTTCCTTAGAAGCAACAGGTTCTTTAAATTGCACTCTCTTTTTAGGTTGTTTAGCCTTCTCATCAACTTCTTTTCTTTGCTTTCCCATCACTCCCCTTTGGCTCAGCCTCTTCTTGGCTCTATTCCCTCTTCCTCTTTTCCTCTGCATTGTCTATATGCGAGTAAACGGAGACTTGATCTAGAGGCAACTTCTAGGTATTCTTCTGCATGCATTACAACATATCGAGGGTATACCGAGGCTGCTACCAAGGAAAATGAATGGACACAATTTTTCGGTGACGTCGGTGTTATGGTCGGTATGCGCGTTGGAAACATAACGCCGGTATAAGGGCCGGTATGGTCGTCGGTATTGCGCGTCGGTATAATCGTCAGTATTGCCGATGCTCATACCGACGCCCATACCGACAGCTCTGCTGGGTGTACCAATGCCCATACCGATGACTCTACTGGCGTACCGACACCCATACCAATGACCATATCTGCACAATTTTTTTTGGGTAGAGTGTGTTGTCTATTGCTATAGCATGATGTTGTTTAGCAAAAGACAATACACTCTACCCAACTCTATACCAAGTACATGTGCTATGTACTCTAATGGCAACCAAAACATGATTTTATATGAGCAAAAATGAACCATGAATCATGTACAAAAAGTTGTATATTCCATAAATGAAAGATGTACAAGAGTGTGACAAAGCACTTCCATATAGGAATCGAATACAAAGTTATGGTACGTCATTGCCACATAGGAGTGTAATACAAAATTGTGACAATGTGAAAAAGCACTTCCATATAGGAATCGAATACAATATTATAGTACATCATTGCCACATAAGAGTGTAATACACAATTGTGGTAAAGCATATACGTAAGGGGATCAAAACATTTACACCTACAATCCTGCAACAAAGCATCTGTAAAATGAGACAAATTGACATGACATTTATATACAACAACTAAAAATATGAAACCAAGCTATAATTTTATTTAATCATAGAATATTCTCCCATGAAATGATTGCAACGCATCCCTCTAAGTCTTGGAACACTGTAGCCAATCCATGACGATATCCGTAAGATTCTTCGGTTCACGTCAGAGGATGACCCACTGCCAACTCCTATAAAAAATATGCAAAATGTTAGATGAGCATACAAGATGTGCTGAACACAAAAAAATTCAATAATTAACATGATACTTACAAATTGTTAGCGCATACTGTCGTATCCACCACTACCTAAATGCGACGTTCTAACCGTATCCAAACGTGTGGCCGCTGTATCTCTCTATTGATGATATCGATCAGGAGTATATTGCTGCTCCTCCTAAATCGATTCCCACTCTTCAAAATCTAACCACATAGGCTTCGATAAGCTTGCTCTAAAAGCATCGTGAGCATCCGGCCATCAATGAGACATCACCTCGCATGCCATATGCTGAATCCATTCCGAACTCACAATAGGATTCCAAGGTGCTGGCCGATACTCTTCGTATATCGATTGTGTGATATTGTTTTTTGAATCCCTATCCTGTTTGCTCCATTTTAGCATTACAGAATGTCCAAACTCTATGGAGAAAAGTTGTCAAATGCGTTGTCGGGAAGATTTGCATCTTCCAATTGATGACCCAAAAAATTAAAATATTTATTGTGTCGAGAAGCATTGAAGATTAATGAGCAATTGAAGAGCAAATGAAGTGCAGTGAACCTAATGTTTTTTGCAGTGTCCAGAAGCATTGAAGATTAATGAGCAATTGAAGAGCAAATGAAGTGCAGTGAACCTAATGATTTTTGCAGTGTCGAGAAGCATTGAAGATTAATGAGCAATTGAAGAGCAAATGAAGTGCAGTGAAACTAATGTTTTATTGCAGTGTTGAGAAGCATTGAAGATTAATGAGCAATTGAAGAGCAAATGAAGTGCAGTGAACCTAATGTTTTTTGCAGTGTCGAGAAGCATTGAAGATTAATGAGCAATTGAAGAGCAAATGAAGTGCAGTGAACCTAATGTTTTTTGTAGTATCGAGAAGCATTGAAGATTAATGAGCAATTGAAGAGCAAATGAAGTGCAGTGAATTTAACGTTTTTTGCAGAAACATTGATGAATTCAAGCTATTGAAGTGAAGTAAAGAGAAGCAGCAAGATTGAAGATTCATTTAAATCTTATTTTCCAATTAGTCAGCTATCCAATTGATTAGACATTCATCCCTTTATTTAGACCTTCCATTTGTATTAGAATTATTGATTTGAACCATTAGCTTAACAATTAATCTATTCAAGCAGTTTTGCAACATCTTTCTTTGATGTCTTCTAAGTTAGTTCACGAGTCTGAGCACAGTACTATTGAAAACATAGAAAATGTTCCGCCAACTTTAGATAGACCAGAACCCTCTAGCTTACCTGAAAGTTTAGTAGAAGAACCCATTATGGAAGTTTCAATCTCATATCAGGAAGTTGTTGCTATGTACGAGGCTGCCCGTCCTTACGGTCCATAGCTAGTTAAAACTATTTACTTTTGGTAAGAAAACTTTAGTTTCAGTCATAGAATTAGGTAATTTATATTGTTTTGTCATTAGAACCCTTATTTCCTTAAGCCCGAGTCCGCTACAGACACTCTGCGTGTGCCGAACGATTTAGGCGGATGACTTGATCCACCATCCGAGCATCTCTCACGACCCGACATTGGTGAACCCGACGTGAACAAACGGCCTTGCAGCTCAGGTATAAAATTTAAATTTTTCATGCATGTGCATACATGATATCGACAGGTTGGATTGCAGAAGCTTCTTCATCCGTGGGAGCAGTGGCTTTGTCTTTGACTCCTTGCACTCTTCTAGGTGTTGAGGGTTGTTCCCTAGGGAACTGAGCGCCTCCACGAAGAGTAGCAAGTAGCTATCCTCATCTCGCCACCCCTTTTCATCGACAAGAACGTTTGCACAATCATCCATTAGCAACTGATGTATTAGATTTTGGTTCTATTAAAAATTGTATAAACTTATACACAAGTCACTCTTTAAGCCTCTTCTTCGATTCAGATTCCAGATATTTATATTTGGATTCTTTTTGCTTGCACATAATTAAATGAAAATGACATCTAATGTAGAGAAACTTCTGCATGATATGGAAGCACGATTAATTTCATCTATAGATTTAAAGCTTAATTCCAAGTTTGATTCCTTAAACTCGTTTCTTTCAATCTTAACTACAGTAGTATCTGATTTTAATGCAAATCTTAAGTCAATAGATACTCAATTTGATCACGAGTTTAGGAATTTAGAAGGAGTTCTTCATTATGAACTCTCAAATTTGAATGAAAATATGGAAACAATAGCAAATCATGTAAAAGAAATTTCATCATTCAAAACGATTGGTCATGAAATTGCAAGTTTAAAAGAGAACATTGAAAGGTTAAACAATCAAATACACGAAAGTGCTACATGTGAATGCAAAGATAGATATCAAGTATGAGTTCAAAGTAGATCTATGTATTCTATTGACCAAAATCCTTTACCCGATCATAGAAAAGTTGATCCTAAGGCTTTATATCAAAGACCGAAGAGAACTGTAAGATGCTTCTGGTGTGACCAACTAGGTCATACTTATGGGAATTGTTTGGCCTATGAGAAAGCATGTAGCCAACAATTGGTATTAGAAAGTGAACAGAAAATATGTGATTATCAAACGCATCTACCATTGAGATTAAACTTAGGTAGAGGAGGACTGATAGACTATTTTGACCAAGAAAAATTTAGTCCTAAAACCAAACTTCAAAAACAATGGAAACCTAAGAGTCATAAGGAGAAAAGCAATGTATGTCAATTACATTCTATGAACACCAAGATTGTGCCTAAATGTGAATGTTTGGACAATGATCAAAACATTATTAAACCTAAATCTATGAATAACATTGATCTTCAAATTAAATCTAAGGATCAAGATACATTGAAAAAGTTTAAGAAAGAAGAAGATGTAAAGATAAAAGATGATGAAAATGAACAATCAATTGATGGAAATATAGACATACAGGCGGTTAAAACAGAACCTAAAGTCATAGAAATTGACAATAAATGTGATCAAAATAAAAATGATGAAAGAATAGTACAAACATCTGAAGACGAAAATCTTCAACTTCAATCAGAACAGGACAAGAATATGGGAAAATGGGTACAAGAAGCCATATGGAAGATTGAAAATAATATCAAAAACTCATCTAAAGGTAAGAAAAAGGAGAAGAATTTAAGTGAATAGTTTTATTGTGATGGAATTGTTTATTGAAGATAAAACATTTCAAATTTTGATTTTGCTTGCTGCATATATGCTGTTTTCCTAAAAATTGAGAAACATATACCTAAATTGTTTAGTTTAATGTTTGAAAAGCTAATTACAAACTTATGATTAAGTTTACATTACGATTTGTTTAATCAAAAGAATTCTAAAATATGAAAACACAAAGTTTGTTTCAAATTAAACAAAAACATGTTTGTAATTATGCTTGCAAATGATTTTGATCAATATGCTTGTCATTTCCTAAACTTATGATAAATTTATGATTTTTTTCTTTCACAAATAAGAAGAAATCTATTATGAAGAACAATTATGAAGAATATTATTATGATGAATATTTTGCACAAAATGATCTTTGTTTACAACAATTATGATTATATACTTTTAAAAGAAAGAACATGATCATGATAAATATGAAGAACATGAAAAAAATGTTACAATATGAGGATGATTTTATTGATATACCATATGATGAGTAAGAGGAACTTTTATAATCCAGATATGAATTTTTCATTGATATAAAAAAAAATGATGCTCATTTATAAAGATACAAGTTAAAAACTTTGAGCATTTTGATTTTTCCTAAATTTTATGAACTTTGTTTCATAGGTTGAAAAACCTATTTAAAAAAATTAAGAATGCATTATTTTATGATAATTATAACCACTATGAATTTTTTATGATGAAATTTGTGATATGATAGAATATATGAATTAATATTTGCAAGATAAATGATAATGAAGATTACTTGTTTTGTAGCTTCTATTTTATAAGTGATTATAGGTTCTGAAGATGCATTGATCAAAGCAATTGAAGATGTTATGCCAAAAGTTCTGATGAATTTAAAGAGAGCAGATTGAAGATGAAGCAGATTGAAGATAAAATTGATTTTAGGTTGTATTTTTCTTTGTCTTAAAGTTTTGTTTTACGTATTTTATTTGCATTCATATAAAACTAATTGATAAAGTCTGGAATGAAAAATATTATTTTATAAAGGACTCTATTTAACCATATTAGGGAAATAAACATAATTTATATTTCTACATTTATAGATTAAGTGAGATTTGTTAAAAATAGAAGGATTTGTAGTTCATTTAGATAACGAAAGTATTTGTATATGTGTAGGAGCATATTGTTGCATGATTCATGTCTGTGAAAACCTAGATCTTTCTTGTCCATACAGCTAGATCCTTAGCTCGGATTAAGGGGTTAAGCCTTTCCCCTTTAAAACAAAAAAGTAGCGAAAAAAAAAAATTGACATGGAAGTTATACCTTCTTCCACCCAAAAAGGTATTTACATTTATTATCGATATGATGTTTACATCATATTTATATAAAGAAACTAGTTGTGAAAAACACATCTAGTGATTAAAATTGGGCATACAAGGCGGCTGTCTGTCCAAGTACATTTAGTAGATTTCTTTGGCATGCTTGATTGCTCATATGTGAATGCATATATATAACAAAACCTGCATTTGAATGAATGAAAATGAATTCTGTTTTATACTAATCTTTACATAGTATATAAATGGATAAAATGTAAACTAATGTTTGTTGACTGAAAAGGTTAATAGTTTACCTTTATACTTTAATATGTTTTCATTGCCAGATGTAATTGAAATAAACTTCATATGCATGTTGAAAAGATTTAAAATTTGATAAGATTAAATATATTTAAAAAAGAATTGATGTTGTTCTATGATTTAATTTCAGGATAATCATTGAAAATGCTGCTTCCCTTAATCTGCAAGTTGGCCCATCGGGACGTTGTGCAGGTTTGGTGGCGGTGGATGTCGGGAAGATTTGCATCTTCCAATTGATGACCCGAAAAATTAAAATATTTATTGTGTCGAGAAGCATTGAAGATTAATGAGCAATTGAAGAGCAAATGAAGTGCAGTGAACCTAATGTTCTTTGCAGTGTCGAGAAGCATTCAAGATTAATGAGCAATTGAAGAGCAAATGAAGTGCAGTGAACCTAATGTTTTTTGCAGTGTCGAGAAGCATTGAAGATTAATGAGCATTTGAAGAGCAAATGAAGTGCAGTGAAACTAATGTTTTATTGCAGTGTCGAGAAGCATTGAAGATTAATGAGCAATTGAAGAGCAAATGAAGTGCAGTGAACCTAATGTTTTTTGCAGTGTCGAGAAGCATTGAAGATTAATGAGCAATTGAAGAGCAAATGAAGTGCACTGAACCTAATGTTTTTTGCAGTGTCGAGAAGCATTGAAGATTAATGAGCAATTGAAGAGCAAATGAAGTGCAGTGAACTTAACGTTTTTTGCAGAAACATTGATGAATTCAAGCTATTGAAGTGAAGTAAAGAGAAGCAGCAAGATTGAAGATTCATTTAAATCTTATTTTCCAATTAGTCAGCTATCCAATTGATTAGACATTCATCCCTTTATTTAGACCTTCCATTTGTATTAGAATTATTGATTTGAACCATTAGCTTAACAATTAATTTATTCAAGCAGTTTTGCAACAATATTGTTTCTCATTACTTTCTTTGATGTCTTCTAAGTTAGTTCACGAGTCTGAGCACAGTACTATTGAAAACATAGAAAATGTTCCGCCAACTCTAGACAGACCAGAAACCTCTAGCTTACCTGATAGTTTAGTAGAAGAAACCATGATGGAACGCGTAACAGAAGAGTCACTAGTTTTAATCTCATATCAGGAAGTTGTTGCTAGGTACGAGGCTGCCCGTCTTTACAGTCCATAGCTATTTAAACTATTTAAAGACCTTAGTTTCAGTCATAGAAATAGGTAATTTAAATTGGTTTTGTCATTAGAACCCTTATTTTCATAAGCCTGAGTTTGCTACAGACACCCTGCGTGTGCCGAACGATTTAGGCGGATGACTTGATCCACCATCCGAGCATCTCTCACGACTCGACAGCGTTGATGCATTGACTTCTCGACTGCTACCCATGACTGGAGCTCCATTATGTATATGATATATTTTGGAGTCGTCATGGTCATGCACTCCCCGAGGTTTACGTGGAGATCCCATCTGATGCAATGTGAACATCCCATCTGATCCAATGTCTGTATGCATATGTATGTGTGTATGCATATGCATGTTTGTATGCATATGCATGTGTCTATGCATATGCAGTGTGTGTATGCATATGCATTGTGTGTATGCATATGCATTGTCTGTATGCATATGCATGTGTGTATGCATATGCATGTGCATTTGTGTATGCATATCCATATGTGTATGCATATGCATTCTGTGTATGTGTGCATGTGTGTATGTGTGTATGTATATGCATTTGTGTATGCAAATGCATTTGTGTGTATGCATATGCACATGCATTTGTGTGTATGCATATGCATGTGCATTTGTGTGTATGCATATGCATGTGTGCATGTGTGTATGCATATGCATGTGTGTATGCATATGCATGTTTGTATGCATATGCATTGTGTGTATGCATATGCATTGTGTGGATGCATATGCATTTGTGTATGCATATGCATTTGTGTGTATGCATATGCATGTGTGTATACAAATGCATATGTGTATGCATATGCATGTGTGTATGCATATGCATTGTGTGTATGCATATGCATTTGTGTTTGCATATGCATTTGTGTGTATGCATATGCATTTGTGTGTATGCATATGCATTGTGTGTATACATATCCATGTGTGTATGCATATGCATGTGTGCATGTGTGTATGCATATGCATGTGTGTATGCATATGCATTGTGTGTATGCATATGCATTTGTGTATGCATATGCATTTGTGTATGCGTATGCATGTGTGTATGCATATGCATGTGTGTATGCATATGCATGTGTACTTGTGTGTATGTGTGTATGCATATGCATTGTGTGTATGCATATGCATATGCATTTGCATATGCATATGCATTTGCATATGCATATGCATTTGTGTGTATGCATATGCATTTGTGTGTATGCATATGCATGTGTATGTGTGTATGCATATGCATTTGTGTATGCATATGCATGTGTGTATGCATATGCATGTGTGCATGTGTGTATGTGTGTGTGCATATGCATATGCATATGAATTTGTGTATGCATATGCATGTGTGTATGCATATGCATGTGTGTATGCATATGCATGTGTGTATGCATATGCATGTGTGTATGCATATGCATGTGTGCCTGTGTGTATGTGTGTATGCATATGCATTGTGTGTATGCATATGCATATGCATATGCATTGTGTGTATGCATATGCATATGCATATGCATTTGTTTGTATGCATATGCATGTGTATGTGTGTAGCATTCGTCTACTCACTCAGAAAGAAAAGAAACATATCAGATCATAGATTTTTCTAACAATATTGAACAAAATAATTAAGAGAACAAAAGATTATGAAATAAAACTTATCTTATGAATCTCATGTTTTCCATTTACAAGTAATAGCCCTCGGATGAAGCCTCAACCTTCTCGATACAATAGCTTTGAAAAATCGCTTCTTGATGAAGCTTCGACCTCCCAACCACCCCCGAGCTATCACAATCTCATTCACACTCACACTCTCAATCACACTCTCACTCACAATCTCAATCTCGATCACAATCTTAATCATGTGATTATACAATCATAATGGCAATCTCATTCTTGTGTGTATGCATATGCATGTTTGTATGCATATGCATGTGTGTATGCATATGCATTATGTGTATGCATATGCATTGTTTGTATGCATATGCATTCGTGTATGCATATGCATTTGTCTGTATGCATATGCATGTTTGTATGCATATCCATTGTGTGTATGCATATGCATTGTGTGTATGCATATGCATTTGTGTATGCATATGCATGTGTGTATGTATATGCATGTGTGTATGCGTGTATGCATATGCATTGTGTGTCTGCATATGCATTGTGTGTATGCATATGCATTGTGTGTATGCATATGCATTGTGTGTATGCATATGCATTTGTGTATGCATGTGCATTTGTGTGTATGCATATGCATTGTGTGTATGCATATGCATGTGTGTATGCATATGCATGTGTGCATGTGTGTATATGTGTATGCATATGCATGTGTGCATGTGTGTATGTGTGTATGCATATGCATGTGTGTATCCATATGCATATGCACGTGTATGTGTGTATGCATATGCATTTGTGTATGCATATGCATGTGTGTATGCATATGCATGTGTGCATGTCTGTATGTGTGTATGCATATGTGTGTGTGTATGAATATGCATTGTGCGTATGCCTATGCATATGCATATACATTTTTGTATGCATATGCATTTGTGTGTATGCATATGCATGTTCTTATGCATATGCATGTGTGTATGCATATGCATTGTGTGTATGCATATGCATTGTATGTATGTTTGTGTGTATGCATATGCATTTGTGTATGCATATGCATTTGTGTGTATGCATATGCATGTTTGTATGCATATGCATGTGTGTATGCATATGCATGTGTGTATGCATATGCATTGTGTGTATGCATATGAATCCTGTGTATGCATATGCATTGTGGGTATGCATATGCATATCCATATGCATTTGTGTATGCATATGCATGTGTGTATGCATATGCATTTGTGTATGGATATGCATTGTGTGTATGCATATGCATGTGTATGTGTGCATGCATATGCATTGTGTATATGCATATGCATTGTGTGTATGCATATGCATTGTGTGTATGCATATGCATTTGTGTATGCAATGCATTTGTGTGTATGCATATGCATATGCATTTGGC
Organism: Ceratopteris richardii; assembly: GCA_020310875.1. Lineage (NCBI taxonomy): Eukaryota > Viridiplantae > Streptophyta > Polypodiopsida > Polypodiales > Pteridaceae > Ceratopteris > Ceratopteris richardii. The sequence continues at coordinate 150,208,051 of CM035406.1, read as the reverse complement.
TGTATGCATATGCATTGTGTGTATGCATATGCATGTGTGCATGCATATGCATTTGTGTGTATGCATATGCATGTTTGTATGCATATGCATGTGTGTATGCATATGCATTTGTGTACGCATATGCATTGTGTGTATCCATATGCATGTGTGTATGCATATGCATGTGTGTATGCATATGCATGTGTGTATGCATATGCATGTGTGTATGCATATGCAGGTGTGTATGCATATGCATGTGTTTATGTGTGTATGCATATGCATTGTGTGTATGCATGTGCATTTGTGTATGCATATGCATTTGTGTGTATGCATATGCATTGTGTTTATGCATATGCATTTGTATGTATGCATATGCATTGTGTGTATGCATATGCATGTGTGTATGCATATGCATGTGTGTATGCATATGCATGTGTGCATGTTTGTATGTGTGTATTCATATGCATGTGTGCATGTGTGTATGTGTGTATGCATATGCATATGCATGTTTGTATGCATATGCATATGCATGTGTATGTGTGTATGCATATGCATTTGTGTATGCATATGCATGTGTCTATGCACATGCATGTGTGCATGTGTGTATGTGTGTATGCATATGCATGTGTGTATGCATATGCATGTGTGTATGCATATGCATGTGTGTATGCATATGCATGTGTGTATGCATATGCATGTGTGTATGCATATGCATGTGTGTATGCATATGCATGTGTGTATGCATATGCATGTGTGTATGCATATGCATGTGTGTATGCATATGCATGTTTGTATGCATATGCATATGCATGTGTATGTGTGTATGCATATGCATTTGTGTATGCATATGCATGTGTCTATGCACATGCATGTGTGCATGTGTTTATGTGTGTATGCATATGCATGTGTGTATGCATATGCATGTGTGTATGCATATGCATGTGTGTATGCATATGCATGTGTGTATGCATATGCATGTGTGTATGCATATGCATGTGTTTATGCATATGCATGTGTGTATGCATATGCATTGTGTGTATGCATATGCATTGTGTGTATGTTTGTGTGTATGCATATGCATTTGTGTGTATGCATATGCATGTTTGTATGCATATGCATGTGTGTATGCATATGCATTGTGTGTATGCATATGCATTGTGTGTATGCCAATGCATTTGTGTATGCATATGCATTGGTGTGCATGTATATGCATTGTGTATGCATATGCATGTGTGCATGTGTGTATGTGTGTATGCATATGCATATGCATATGCATGTGTATGTGTGTATGTGTGCATATGCATGTGTATGTGTGTATGTGTGTATATGTGTATGTGTGTATTCATATACATTTTTGTATGCATATGCATGTGAATTTGTGTGTATGCATATGCATGTGTGCATGTGTGTATGTATGTATGCATATGCATGTGTGCATGTGTGTATGAATATGCATGTGTGCATGTGTGTATGTGTGTATGTGTGTATGCATATGCATATGCATGTGTATGCATATGCATGTGTATGCATATGCATATGCATGTGTATGCATATGCATGTGTATGCATATGCATGTGTATGCATATGCATGAGTATATGCATATGCATATGCATATGCATGTGTATGTGTGTATGTGTGTATGTGTGCATGTGTGTATGCATATGCATATTTGCATGAATATGCATGTGTGTATGCATATGCATATGCATTTGTGTATGCATATGCATTTGTGTGTATGCATATGCATGTGTGTATGCATATGCATTGTGTGTATGTATATGTATTTATGTATGCATATGCATGTGTATGCGTATGCGTATGTGTATGCATATGCATTTGTGTGTATGCATATGCATTTGTGTATGCATATGCATTTGTGTATGCATATGCATGTGTGTATGCATATGCATGTGCATGTGTATGCATATCCATGTGTGTATGCATTATATGCATGTGTGTATGCATATGCATATTCATGTGTATGCATATGCATGTGTGTATGCATATGCATGTGTGTATGCATATGCATGTGTGTATGCATATGCATGTGTGTATGCATATGCATGTGTGTATGCATATGCATGTTTGTATGCATATGAATGTGTGTATGCATATGCATTGTCTATGTGTGTATGCATATGCATTTTGTATGTGTGTATGCATATGCATTTTGTATGTGTGTGTGTGTATATGCATTGTGTATTTGTGTATACATATGCATTGTGTGTATGCATATGCATGTGTGTATGCATATGCATGTGTGTATATGTGTATGTGTGTATGGATATGCATGTGTGCGTTTATACATATGTGAGTGTGTATGTATATGTATCTCTCTCTCTATGTCAATTGAAAACAAAACAATCTTACATCGATTAAATTGTTGGAATCATGGTCGTCAAAGTCCACTTGAAGTTGTCTTTCGTCGAATTTCCAAAGACTTGATCCAAAATCTCTTGCAAAATTAAAGAGAGAAGATATTAGAAAAGCAAAAAAGAGTGCTGGAGTATGTGTGATATACTTACCAAAACTTCATATCTAGAAAGATAGAGGTGTGCTTAGCTCTAGAGAGAGACAGGGAGGAGGGGAGAGAGAGAGAAAGGGAGGGGGAGAGAGAGAGAGAGGAAAGGAGATAGAGGGAGGGAAGCAGGGAGAGGAAGAGAGAGAACCCTCGGTATGTTGTAGTGATGGTCGCATCCCTAGTTGTCAATAAAACTTCTATAGACTAGTGTCTTTGTGGTTGAGGCCTAGTCTCCTCTTCATTCCCTTCAAGTAGTAGCTCTAACTATTATGCAGATGTGCTGACATTAATACTTGATAGATTCTCATAAAGTTTCTTCATTCCTCCCTTCCCCCAATTCACACGTAGGGAAAGGAGGGCTCTAAAATGACAGATTTTCTTATCTATATCTAACAGCAACTAGTGCTCATTTGCTTGCCTCAACTCTTCACACGCGTAGGAAAAATGTTCCTAAGCATCGCACCACATACATCTTTTTGCCCCTCCAAAACCACAAGTAGCTCATCTCTTGAATGGCCAAGTGTTTCTCTAATATGTAGGCTAAGGTGCTGGTGTAGGTGTTTGTTGAGCAACAGGCTGCACTAGAGGTGTAGGCTAAGGCATTACATAACCTTGCATGTTTGGAATATGCATAGCATTCATTTCTATCTGCTCTACATAACTAGTACTTGCTTGAGAAGGTGTAAGGTCCTGGTACCCCATAGAATAAACTTTTTTATGTATGTTGGCCCTTTCTTTAGACATGGATGTCTGCATTATCATAAGATTCTCTATTTGTTTGCTAAGGATCTCAAGATCTAACTCCACAGTTGAGTGTGAAGTGGATGCAACATTAGCAGAAGCTCATGCTGCAATCACGTTCAAAATTGATTGAAGAGGTTCCTCCCTAGGTGGTTGTGGAGCTGTTGCTCCCAGTCTATCATATAATACAGCCTATCACTGCCTCATGTGGGCACCTACTTCCACTTCTCTCCTAATTGTGGCCTAGTATTTTGTTAAACTAAATCTCTTATCGAGCTCTTCTATCCTGCTCTCGAATTCATTCCTGTCTTTAGGGATTAAGATCTTAAGAAAGTAACTCACTAAGTCAGGCTTAAATGAATCCAAGTCAACATGAGGTAACTAGGAGTATCTTCTCAAAAATTCATTCAAGAGGTGATTAAGGGATGCAATGGGTTTCGGGTAATTTACCCACTACAAGAACCATTCTCTACTATGTTGGGAGAAATGTTCTAGGTAAAAAAACTTATGAAGTTCCTTCCTGAATTCAGCCCAAGGCTTTCCTATGTGGACTAATATAGATGACAAGATAGATCTTGAAACTATTAGTGTGAAGTAATGGGTAAACATTTCTTCACGTAGGCCATAGATTAGTGCTTGGTCCTTGAACATATCTAGGTATTCAGTCACATTATGTCTCGTGAACTTTCCTTTTTCTCGTAAGACTTCTTTAAGTACACGAGCGCCCTGTTTCTCTATCATTAATTCCTTAAACACTTCCTCCATTTCTCTTCTCTACTCTATCCTAGAGCATCGAACGAGTTCTAGTGTGAGTGGTTCTACTATCTCTCTTAGCTTAGAGTAGATCTTAGAGAAGAAATGCGATGTGTCATGAGCCAGGAGGTGGACATTAGTCTAAATGCTCTCTACCAAGCCTAGAATCTGATCCAACTCACTTGTTCTTTGACTTGAATTTTACTAATCTTTTGAACTTAAATTTCTCACTTGATCTTGATCTTGATTTTCTCTTTGATTTATCACTTAATTCTCTCTTAATTTCCTCTTCTTGCTCTCTCTTTAATTCCCAAAAATATCCATGAGTTTTTCTCTTTTTCTAGTATATTTTTCTAATGTTTCTAATGTTCTATCTAAGCTACAAGAATGAAAACTTCCTAGTCTAAGCAAGAATAAAAAGAGTGCATAGGCATATGAATTAAGCTAATGGAGAATGTGAATGCTCAGACTCAAGAAAACAAATCAATCTTTCTATTTAGAGTGCATGGAGCAATGCAAAAGTAAGTCAAATAACTTAAAATGCTTGTACCTAGAAATATCTATCCGATGCCGAGGATCCTATTTTCTCTTCTCAATGAGTGATTGGCATGTCGCGGATTACCAAGCAACCACCTCACTTCACGTTAGGTTCAGGCATCCGGGAGCGAATGAGGTCTAAAGGGGAAGAGCCGCATGGGGTTTGATCAGGCCCTGCTGTGTGTGGGTCATCCCCGAGTCTAGCAAGCAGTGTCACTAGTAATCCATGTGCCAAATAAATGACCTATTCTCAATGTTGGCAATGAATATACAAGTGATGTCACCAAGTGACTGAATAATACAGAAAAACTCCACTAGTGCAGATCGCTCAATACAAGATAGACTTCTCAGCTAAAGTGCAAGAAGATGCCCTTCAACTTCTCTTTTTTCTTTTTGGTAGGATCTTCACTTCTCTTTAGGTCTTCGGTTTTTGTAACTCCAAAAGCTTTACTTCAAATAAATCTCTTTACTTCAAAAGTCTGGTTGTAACCTGAAGAGAATCCGTGGCGGAAAATTCTTCAGTTTGGTCTTCCAAACTTCCTCTTTACTTTATATAACATCTCGAATGGTACTTCAAATCATGAGAATCCTAGACCTATACAGAACCCATTCGGACATGGAGAGAAAACGACGGGGAGCTTGAGAAAATCCATGAGGACAAGGTTCTTCAATTTGATCTTCAAAACTTCTTCTTCATATCATGAGATCACCTATACCAAGAGAGAAAACTGCAGGGACTTGGAGAGAATCTACGGGGAAAAAATCAAAATTCATTAGTACCTTTTGAAGAAAAAAGAAGACACTCATGAAAAAAACCCCTTTGCCATGAGAAGATTCTTTCCAAATAATTTATAGTAACTTCTTTTACGTGCCCAATTTTTTTCTCAATTGATTCGATGCAAAGTAGTAACTTTATTGAAATAAGGTAGACTTGCTAAACATTGAAAACATCTAAAATTGCACTTTGTTTTATGATATAACATCATACTTCCTTTGATGGGAGATGATCAATCAAATTCAAGAAGAACTGAAACATGACTCTTTTTATGCACCTATTTCAAATTTTATGAATGCAAATAAGGGATCAATGTATAAGGATAAGTTTCATTTGCAGAATGGATCCTTGTATTGTAACAATCGATTATGCATATCTTCTGAGTCTCCATTAAAAGTTAGAATACTACATGATTATCATGATGCACCTTTCTCTACACATCCATGTTATTCAACAACCTATATTAAAACAAATTATTCTTACTTTTGGCCATATATAAAGCACGATATTAGAAAATATGTTAGTAAATGTTTAAAGTGCTAACTGATGAAAACTAAGATTAAGAGAATGCCTAGAGTGCTTCAACCTTTGGATGTTCCAAATCGGAAGTGGGAGTCTATTTCTACGGACTTTATCACTAAATTACCTAGAACCAGAAGTAAGCATGATACCATATTTGTTGTAGTCGATCAACTTATGAAGATGTCACATTTCTTCCCTATTAAAAAGACAAATTGCTTTGAATGTTGTTAGAGTCTTTGTAAAATATATTTCTCAAATGCATGGAAGAAGCATAATTTCTTATAGAGACTCTAGATTTACATCAAAATTCCAGAGAGCAGTATTTGAATGGATTGGAACTCAACTTCATATGAAGACAACTTTGCGTCCACAAACTAATGAGGATACCAAGTGGGTTAATCATGTAGTTGAGATATGTTACATATCTATGTGAATGAAAAGCAAGATAATTGGAGTGAATGTTTACCCATCATTGAGTTTGCATACAATAGTGCATGGAATGTGTAGCGTTTCCTCAATCACAATCTATCACTAATCACAATTTTTTAATCACTCAAAAATAATAGAGGAAAGAAGAACGTAGAGATTGCACAAGGTAAGAGAAAATCTGATGCGGAAGAGTAAAAACAAATATGACGTAGAGCAGGAAGAATTTTGATATTATAGATGTGAATCAATCGTTACAATAGCTTTGGAAAATAGCTTCTTGATGAAGCCTCTACCTCCCGACCACCCCCGAGCTACCAGAATCGCATTCACACTCGCACTCTCAATCACACTCTCACTCTCACTCTCACTCTCAATCACAAGGGAACTCTCATATTTTTGTGCATCCCCTATGTTGATGTGCACGTCTCCCTATATCAAATTTTGATCGCTACCCTCCCCAAAGGAGTGCGTGATCCACCAAATTTAGAAAAAGTCGAGTTTCTCCTAAAACTTTCACAAAAAGCCATGCGATCGTAGTAGTGACCTCCGACCACTCACTTGTTTTCTTGGATTGGAGTTAATCTACACAGATTTAGGTATATACATCACACAAAGGAAGTATGTGCATGGCATTCTCGTCAAATTCAAGATGGAAAATTCCAAGTGTGTAGGTACACCTATGGAGCAAAATCATAAGCTTAGTGCTTATGAAGGAGAGCCAATTGAAGACATCACAAGCTATCAAATCTTGGTTGGAATTTTGAATTATGCAACTCTCACAAGGGTGGATATATGCTATAGTGTTAGCATATTTAGTCAGTTTATGCATAAGCCGAGAAGACCACATATGGAAGCGGCCAAGAGAGTCCTCAAGTACCTAAAGGGGACCATGAATGAAGGTTTGTTCTATTCATATACTTGAGATATTGAGCTAAAAGTCTACTCAGACACAAATTGGGCTGGATCTAGAGATGATAGAAGAAGCACATCTGGGTATATATCGTCTGCAGGTTCAAAAATCATTCCTTGGTCATCGAAGAAGCAACCAACCATGGCATTATCTTCTACCGAAGCCGAATATAGAGGGTTGGCTAATGCAACTCAAGAAATCATGTGGTTAAAGTCTTTGTACATAGATCTTGGACTTCATTCTTCAACACCTCACATTTTTGGTGACAACACAAGCTCACTACATCTAGCAGCTAATTCGGTATACCATGCTAGAACCAAGCATATTGAAGTCCACTACCATTATGTAAGGGCAAAGCTAATGAGCAAGGATATTCAACTATCCTATGTCTCTACAGATATGCAATGTGCAGACATGTTGACTAAAGCTCTTGATGGTACAAAGTTAAGTAGATTCAAGTTGATGATTGGCTTGCAGGAAATCAAGGACAATTGAAGACTTATTTGGAGGCCAAGCATGTTAGGCTTGAGGGGGATCTGTTGGTGCATTTTACCCAAGCCTACGTGCTTGATATGCTTGACAGTATGCTCATTTGTAAGTCACATGTGTAGTCATGTGAACACCTCTTGTAAAAGAGTTCATTTTTATCTCTTGTATTTGAGAAAAGAAAAAAGGAAAAGGATGGCTTACCTCATGCATGATGTAAAAGCAAATTCGTGGCTCTATCTACCTAAAACCACAAATTTTTGAGCTGAGGGAATATCTCCTAACTTTGGGGATCACTTTTAGGTGGAGCCATCCGAATTCGAATTCGAAACTCCCTCCAAGAATAGCTATAAAAAGAGCAAGAAGGAAGAGGCGATTAGCAAGCCTTGTACATGACCACTTCATGTCATTTTGTAGAGATTGAAGAGCTTACTCCATAGCTCTATCATTTTACTCCCATTGTGCAAAGATTCATTGCCAATGTGGTTGTAATCATATGTGAATCTATACATTTGTCATTATCTACTTCTTTGTTTTGTTCTCTGCTATACTCACTCAGAGCAATAACTTGAGAAGGTCATATCTCACGTTATACTCATCATTTTTCAGTGTTTTAACGTGCATTGGATATGTCTTACTGACTTCTTTTCGGATATAAATTTTCAAGGTTATTGGATTTACAGTTTTGGAGATATCTGCATTTTACTACTCAGTGGCTTATCTTTGCAGAGCCCCGAGAATGGTAGGCATGTTCCAGAAATTGATGAATCTTCTTCTCAGTGCTTAGTCCGTCATTTGAAGTGTTTTAACTTGGATTGGGAAGCTGACTAAGTCTATTTGCTATACCCAAAAGGAATTTATCTAATTTCTATCAGGTTGAGAGCACTGTTCATTTTTTCTAGCAGATGTATATCAAAAAATAGCAAGTTTTGGGTGCTAGTCATTTCGCAACTAGTCTGTCTTGACTTAACTTTTGGGATGCATGTTCCAAAGTAATTGGCTGATATTTCGGTGGATTTAGGAAGCTCAAAGGGTCTACTATAGAACTCTAAAGTCTCAGTTGGGTGGTTGTAGCAACACTTACTCATCTTTGGATTGCATCCACCATCTCTCTTCACAACCTAATTATTCATTATAAGCATTATCCCCATAATGAAATTCAAAAAGTTCAAAATGAATTATTTCACTAGAAAAAGGCATATTAGAATTCTTCCCCCCTTTAAGAACTCTATCGTTAGAGTTGGAAAGAAGGATAATGTTTTAGAAAATCATCCAATTTCACCCAACTCGAGTCTTCTACTAGGTATGAGTGCCATTTCACTAAAATTTGTACTATAGATCTATTTCTAAGAAATGTTTCCTTTCTATCAAATATTATTTCAGGTTGAAGCTCAAAAAAGTCATCATCTTTCTGTTTATAATGGTCCTGCAAAACATGATCAACATTAAATACATATCTTTTAAGTAAGCTAACATGAAATACAAGATGCACATTTAAATGTTTAGGTAATTCTAGCAAATAAGCAAGAGATCAAATATTTTTCAAAACATTAAAAGGACATGTATATCGAGGAGAAAGTCTATGATCCTTCCCTAGCAACAAGTTAGATTGGTGAGGATTAACTCTTTCAGCAAATAAGAAAGAGATCCAGCAAATAAGCAAGAGATCCAATCTTTTTCAAAACTTTAAAATGACTTGCATATCGAGGAGAAAGTCTATGATCCCTCCCTAGCAACAAGTTAGATCGATAAGGATTAACTTCAAAAAATACCATATCATCAACTTGAAATTCCAGTGGTCTTCTCTTCAGATCATAGAATTTCTTTTGTCTTTTTTGAGCTTCTTTTATGTGTTTCTTAATTTTCCCCAGTTCTTCATCTATTTTATCAAGCATTTCTTTGGACACTTCTACTTTATTTAAAAACCAAAAATTGAAGGTGGAGTCAAACAATTATAACCATACATAGCTTCAAACAGAGTCATTTTTATAGATGCATGGCATGCACTATTATATGCAAACTCAACCAAGGGTAAATATTCACTCCAATTATCCTGCTTTTCATTCACATACATATGCAACATATCTTCAATTACCCTATTAACCCTCTTGGTTTCTCCATCAGTTTGTGGATGGAAAGCTGTACTCATACGAAGTTGAGCTCCAATCCATTCAAATGTTGCTCTCCAAAAGGCTGACGTAAGTCTAGAATCTCTATTAGAGATTATGCTTCTAGGCATTCCATGCAATGGAAAAATTTCTTTTACAAAGACTGTTGCAACATTCAATGCAGTATCAGTCTTTTTCATAGGAAAGAAATGTGCCATCTTGGTAAGCCGATCAACTACAACAAATATAGTATCATGCCTACTTCTAGTCATAGCTAGCTTAGCGATAAAGTCCATAGAAATAGACTCCCACTTCTGATTTGGAACATCCAAAGGTTGAAGCATTCCAAGCATCCTCTTAAACTCAGATTTCACTTCTTGGCACTTCAAACATGCACTTACATATTTTCTAATATCCCGCTTCATACATGGCCAAAATTAAGAATACTTTATTTTAACATAGGTCCTTGAATAATGTGGATGTGCAAAAAAAGGTGCACCATGACAATTATGCAATATTTTTACTTTTAATGGAGAATCAGAAGATATGCATAACCGATTGTTACAATAAAATGTTCCATTGTGCAAATGAAATTTTTCCGTATGTATGGATCCCCTGTTTGCATTCAAAGAATTCAAAATAGGTGCATAAAAAGGATCTTGTTTTATATCTTCTTGATTTGTATAGAGGAAATTAGAGTTTACTACAGAAACAAGATTACACAAAGGTCTCCCACTCAATGCATCAGCAACCTTATTTTCCCTTACCAACCAAATACTTAATGTCGAGATCATACTCACTTAATAAATCAATCCAACGCTTCTACCTATTGTTAAGGAATTGTTGGCATACAAGTCAGATGAAGAGCATACTAGCGCAACGGAGGAGTCATGCACAATACGGCAACAAGGCCCAATCATTTTTTCCATGGACCATTTACAACTCAAGTGATTTTAATCACTACACAAACATTATAAATTCTGTTTTTGGTAGAATAGACTCCATTTTGTGCAAGCCGAGGAGTCCTCAAGCTTGAGGAGTATTAGAATTAGCTACATATCAATTTTTATAATTTTTAGACTCTGTTTGAGCCCTCAAATAGGCTCTAGAACCTAATTTTTAACTAGGCCGGACACTAGGTCTGGACAAGACCAAAGCTAGTTAGAAAACTATAAAAAGAGCTAGAGAGCTCATTTTGCAGGTTAGATTGTTTCTGAATTGAGCTTATGTAAGAGACTTTTTGACTAATGCAAAGAACTCCATTGTTCCTCTCCTTGTTCTTGCCTTGTGTGCGCGTGTGTGTGTATGTGTGTGCATGCTTGTGTGCTTCTCACTCACACACTTGTGCCTTCACTTGCTCATAGTCTTCATACTAGTCCTCATGTCTCCACGGATTGACAATTATGAGGTGAATCTTCTCACGTTGGTACTCACCATTGTGCTAGAGTGACATCAAATTTGGCGCCATTGCCGGGGAGAGAGCTTCAAGGACGAGCGTGTGATGGTAAGACGTCGAGTTGAGACATTGGAGTTATAGGTAATATCCTTCCTTCTCTTTATTTTTCTTCATTTTTTCCTTACTTTTGCATCATCATCATCACCATCATCATCCCCACCATCTCCCACCTCCATCTCCATCTCCACAAAAAAATTTCAGTTTTTGGTCATATTACACTCCCCACCTCATTTCCCTCATTTCATCGTGAGAGAGAGCGAGAGAGAGCTTGCATGCTATCTGTTTTTGGTGTGTTTTTGAGCTTTTGTTGCAGGAACTAGCTGTACCACCTTCTCCAACAGTGTGCGCAGGTACGACAGACTCTGCACAGGTCCCGGGACGACGACCTCTGTCTGTCGCGACAGACAAAAAAACTTAATATTTTGTGAATGCGTGTTTGGCACGGTAACCTACACCATTGGAGCACTCCAAATCACTAGAAGTTTCTCAAAAATTTGCGTTTTTCGTCTATCGCGACAGACACTGTCTATCGCGACAGACACCGTCTATCGCGACAGACACCGTCTATCGCGACAGACACCGTCTATCGCGACAGACAGAGACCCACGATAGACCCCGTCTATCGCGACAGACACCTGTCTATCGCGACAGACCAAAATTCCACGACAGATCTAGTCTATCGCGACAGACACCGTTTATCGCGACAGACCAAATCACGACAGACGACAGACAGCATCTATCGCGACAGACCACTCTATCACGACAGACACCGTCTATCGCGACAGACACCGTCTATCGCGACAGACCAAATCACGACAGACGACAGACAGCGTCTATCGCGACAGACACCGTCTATCGCGACAGACCAAATCACGACAGACGACAGACAGCGTCTATCGCGACAGACCACTCTATCGCGATAGACACCGTCTATCGCGATAGACACCGCCTATCGCGACAGACACCGTCTATCGCGACACACCACTCTATCGCGACACACCACTCTATCGCGACAGACACCGTCTATCGTGATAGACACCGTCTATCGCGACAGACCACTCTATCGCGATACACATCGTCTATCGCGACAGACACCGTCTATCGCGACAAACAGCCCCCCACGATAGTTTGTGTCTATCGCGACAGACACCGTCTATCGTGATAGACAGACATTTTCGGCAAAAATTAAGGGGTAAATTTTTTGGAAATTTAGGCTAAATTTTGGGCATATTTGCACTCTCAAATACTCACACACTTGCAAAGGCCTTAGAAAAATGCATTAAAACCCTTGAAAGGTTCTCTTTGTCTGGTTAACCCCCTAAACCCTGAACGGCCATAACTTTTTCATACGAAATCCTTTTTTTGAGCTCTAGGGCTTGTCGGAAAGCTCGTGGCATATACTGAGGATATTTGGAAGTTGACACACTGAGGGGTAGGAACACCAAGGGAGCTCTAGAGGAAATTTTTAGCAATACAAAAGGGGGAACAAGGGTCATTAAAAAAGTGTCTGAAATAAATTGTCTGTCAATTCAAGGATCAACTTGGAGCTAATGTTGGGACTGATGCAGGTCTATTGAGAAGCAATTGAGAGCGTCCAAGCAAGGGCTTTGTGCAAGCTTGAGAATCAACTTCTCGAGCACTAAAGAGCAAGGATCAGCAAGAAAGGTCGGAATACTCTCAACTCCCCTTCGTCAATTCCTAGCTTAGGCTAAGAACGACTAGAGGTAGGAGTAAGTCAGGGCGACGATAGGCAATTATCAAGTTGAAGCATACCTAAACTTTCAAGTTCAAGCTAAGGACATAATCTTTGTACTGTCGAGAACTTTAAAGGAAAAGAACTTAACGTGGAACGATCAACTTTAAGTGCGGAACTACACTCAAATATACCTTACGACGTGATATCAGACAAGAATTTTAACACGGCAATCAACTAAAAAGAATCAAGTAACTGATACAAAAGGACTCTGCAACGAGGTTGTACTTGGGCAAATTTGGGTTATTCAATCAGGCTTATGAACCTTAGATCAGGGCGACATTTAGGGAGAGATAGACAAAGTCTTAGGTCTTCAGAGGCTAGTGTCAATCATACTACGAGGTCTTGGGCCGAGCAGTTGAGCCATCAGTCGTATTACCCTAGCTCTGAGACTAGTGAATCAAAGATGTCTCAAGGCATGGACCAACCTACGGGAAGTTCAGGAGCGCCATACTTGCACAGGGTAGAAGGCCCGTACAAGACGTAGCTAGAATACCTTAGGACCAACCGATTAGGTGCTAGCATCTATGAGGACGGCCTAGGAAGATCTGTGGTCCAAATTAAAAACCCCGACCAATCCATAGGATTAGAGCACCCAGCTGTCAAGTTTGAAAACGGAGCATACTTGGACAAAGAAGGAACCATATACGTAGTCACCAGTCACCCGGATAGGACGGACGAATTTGGAAATGTGATCCCAGAAGCAGACTTAGGTGACCTAGAGCAAGGAACCATGGGTACAAAACCTAGAACCCCTCGAGGCAAATCGGTTCTCACTAGGATTATCACACCAGAGTGGATTCCCCAGGATAATAAGAGCATAGATTTGCTCCTCAATCGAGAGACTGACGAAGCCTTTTGGAGGTATAAATCTGATCGGCCAATTGATATAGGAACAATCATGATCTATGAGTTTAAGGATCCTGATAGCCCAGGCAGAGTGACCTACTTGGATCACGCTTCAGAGAGGATCTTTGTGGTTACAGAACATGATAGACATGCTTACACTTGGAAGGGTGAATTCATTTTCCCCCAACAAAGATCGAATGTATCCTATGGTCACCCTCGAGCTGGAACATCCCAAGCTCATGGAATTCAAAGAGACAGAAGTAGAGATAGACCAGAAGTAAGCTTTGCCAACCCAGGGGGCAGAGAACGAACAAGAATGGAAACAAATAGAGTAGAACCTAAGATACTTAGAGATCACTAGAATCAAAGAAATGCGGATGAGTTCCCTCTACCACGACCTAGAGAGCACACAAGGACTTTGAGACCGACTCGGCTAGTTAAGTCCATGAAGAACTACTTTGATGGCACTAGAGATCCATACGATCATGTGGCTGAGTTTAGGCAAGTCTTGAGAGCTGAACAAGTGGAGGATCTATTCACGCAGTACAATGCCTTTGGTCTAACCCTTAGGAACACTGCCTTGACATGGTTTCAGCTACTAAATGAGAGGCAGTTCAGGAGCATAGACCAACTCCTAGAGGCTTTCATTATTGAATTCTCTAAGAGTGGCATAAGACATAATACCTCCTCGCTGATTCACAGCTTCAAGCAAACCCCTCAAGAGACCGTGAGACTTGCAGGAAGAAGATTTAGGCAATATCTTGAAAGATGCCATGTCCCTGAGCTACCCACACCAGCTAAGCAAGTGGCTTTATTCTTGGATGGATTGCTAAGTACCAAATTGAGATCATATGTGTATCTGAAGGACCCTAGGACTATAGAAGAGTGTGTACGCATGTGCATTGACATCGAGGATAACCTAGGGGAGGAGTTAGAGCTTTCCAAGATATACAAAGATTCAGATAGTGCCTCTAGCCTCTCTTCCATGCAATGCACATCAATTGAGGAACTTGCAGATAAAGTAGCTCAGAAATTAGGTGTCACTAGCAAACAGATCCCAAGGTATGCCCCTGTGAAAAGATGCTATACTTGTGGTGGCGACCACATGGAAAATGTCTGTCCCATTATGGCTCAACCCCAAGTTAATCCTAGTAGCCAGTACTGCACCATAGAACGAAGGTACACCAATCACACCGCGCAAGACTGCCCATACAATAAGCAAGCGGTTAGGCAACCCTACCCTCAGCCATACCCTCAACAAGGCAGATACTAGAGCGAGTACCCACCTCAGCAATATGTGAGATCTCAACAAACCTACCAACCCTACCAAAACCAACTGAGACCCCATCCAGTGCTAGCAGAGCAACCAGCTGCTCCTAATGTGATTCCAGTAAAATATGCAGCTACAGAAGAGAACCTGAATAGAGCTATAGTTCCTGTAACATCATTGCTTTCTGAAAGTGACCCAAGTGACCATAGCTTTGATTCTACACATGTCGATAGTCCCCATGCTTACTACATGCAATCTCCTGAACATGGTGAGTCCTACTATAGTGAAGAGCCAAATGAACCTAGTTGGGAGTCAGATTACACAAATGTCATGTATGCAAACCCCAACCCTAGACCTCAACCTAGGCAAGTAAGAACCCCATTCCCTAGAGGACCATGCTACAGATGTCAGAGAGATCACCTCATTTGTGATTGCCCCATGCCCGCACCTACCCAAACCCAATCAGTAACGATCCAGGGCTATTGCCAGGAATGTGGAAAGGAGCATCTCTTACGAGATTGTCCAAAGAATCCCAGCAATATGCCAAAAATAACTCCCATTAATGTTATTGGGTTAGTTGTAGACTCCACAGGAAGTGTGATGTCCACTGCACCAGTGCAGGTAATCACTAGAGCTCAAGCATTGCAGCAAAACCGAGGGGTAAGCCATGAAAAGATCCAAGACGCTAGCGATACTGAGAGCCAAAATAAGAAGAGAACAAGAGCTTGGAGAGATAGCCGTGAACGTATGAAAAGGCAATGGGCAAAGAAGATGAGTGAACTTGAGGAAAGTCTACGAGAAACCAAGGCCAAAATCATAGAGATCACATCTCAACCGCACTCTCACACATTCCCACTGCTACCATCCCCATCACCCTCCATCCCTCCACCCTCTAATACACCCCACATAACCCACCCACCACCCCGAGCAGGATCAGTATTAGCTGATCCCACTCTTGAAGACATAGACATGATGCTTAAAGCATA
This sequence comes from Ceratopteris richardii, assembly GCA_020310875.1. NCBI lineage: Eukaryota > Viridiplantae > Streptophyta > Polypodiopsida > Polypodiales > Pteridaceae > Ceratopteris > Ceratopteris richardii. The sequence goes on along the minus strand of CM035406.1, from coordinate 150,191,975 downwards.
TCAGGCCAGAATCCAAGAAGGGCCAAATGTAACAGATCATGACAAGTGCTACCCTAGAGCTGACCTAGAGATAGAAAGAACCAAGCTTTGCGCGAAAATGGTCGCATTGGCTCAGACTATGTTTGAAGCTAGTCGCCTTTTCAATTACTCGGGCTGAGCCAAGATGCAATTACACTTGGATGGACTTCTAGAGAAGTTAGAGGGCATAATTGCAAGATCTGCCAAGGAAGAAAAAAATCAAGAAAGAGATAAAGCAAGCAAAAACATGACCCATCCCCCACCGAAAGCTTATGTGCCCAATTCCACTGAACCAGACAACCCCCCCTCCCTAGAAAGAATAGAGAATCTAATTGCACAATCACAAAAGGAGCCCGCCCCTCAACACCATGACAAGTCTAGTGAAAGAGCAGGTCTTCCTACCCAGAAAGCCTATGTGCCTAAGGCCTACGTGCCTAACTCTACGGAGCCAGACACCTCTTCTTCTATGAATCAATACACACCAGAATTCTTGCGAGAGATTAAAGAAGAGAAATGGGCTAAAGAGAGTGAAGTTCCTCCTCCCATTGAACTTGTGGATGACACACACGATCAATTCCCACAAGACCTTCCTTCCATTTATGGAGAGCAGGAGAGTGCCCAATCTCAAGAAAGATTAGACTTCGAGTCTAATTCTTTACAAGAACTACCCCATTTCACAGGCCCATGGGAAGCAAAGTCCACCTGTATGAGAGCACCTACAGTCATGGTAAGAAATGAAGATTCAGTCATACCTAGGAACATAGAGGTAGTGAAGAACACCAAAGTGTAGTGCAATCTCACTTTGGAAGAGCTGCTTAAGGTTAGACCCGAAGTGTGGAAACATGTAGCCAATCAAGTGCCCGAGATAGCAAAACCTCATTCCCAGGTAGGATCCCGGAGAACAGTGCCAGAAATACCCTTAGACAAGATAGGAGACATGAGTGAGGGCGAAGAGGGAAACACATATCTCCCCATCACTCATCAGGGATACACAACCAAGGCCATCTTGGACTCAGGTGCAGGAGTTGCAATTGTTACCACTTCCTTATGGAAACCATGAGGCAAGCCAGCTCTCAGGCCAACGAGAATGAAATTGCAGATGGCTGACGGGCACATAGAAAGACCCTTAGGACTACTCGAGGGGATAACTCTCACTACTTGTGGTGTAGAGTTTGAGCACACATTTGCTATCTGTGACTTTAGCAAAAATCAAGCCTATGAGATGATTTTGGGAAGACCATTTATGCGGTAGTTGCAAGTGGTACAGGATTGGGGAACCAATTCCTTGTATTTGCAGCACTTAGGTGTTACAACCAAAGTCAATCTCAAGGATTACTCTCATAGAGATGTCCCTCCTATCCAATGGAACCCCATCCATAGAGCCAAAGATGATACGGAATCGGTGCATTCCCTAGGATCAGGATCCTCATGGATGCATGAAGACACTCACTTATGGATGTGTAAGGTAGCAGTAGAAAAAGAGAAGAGAGAAAAAGCCAGGGAGATAGGTGCAAAAGAAACTCATAGATCAATCCAAGACCCAGCCTATGCACCTGTAGTTTTTCCAGACGAAGAATTCGAACCTCACGGCTGGGCAGAAATTCTAGCAACCATGGATGTAGCCATCAATGAAGAACAATGGACACCTCACTGTGATGAGGATGGCTATGACATTTCAGTCTTCTCCATAGAGCCGATCATGGGAGAGGCAGTCTTAGAAGAGTGTGAACCTAGCCCTGATGCATTTGAGGATGCGAGCGACTCTGATCTAGAGTCAATCATTATGGACCCACCTTTTGCATCAGATGAGGAATACTTCTATGAAGTAGAATTTCAACCCCTGAAGCACGGAGAGCTTACAAAGGATGTAAGGCTAGGCACACATGTAACCCATAAGGAAGAAGGAAAGAAAAGAAAGAAGAGAGAAGTCACACCAGAAGAGGAAGAATCTTTGTTTGAGGTCCCGGAAAATTTTAAGAAGTATGAGATAGATGACAAGAGAGTCATGATTAGAATGCCTAAACAAGAGGCGCAATCGGGAGAGGCCTATGATAACAAAGAAACCACCAAGAAAATAGTGGTAGCCATAGAAGAAGGAGAAGAGAGGTGCACTTACATAGGACATGACCTCACTGAGGAAGAAGAGCATGAGCTGATAGCCTTGCTAAGAGAATACAGAGATGTATTTGCTTGGAGTTACAAGGATTTGAAAGGAGTGGACCCGGACATATGCTCACATACGATTCCCATGACTACATAGGCCAGACCCTCAAAACAAAAGCCATACACATATAATGACAACTATGCTGCCAAGGTCAAAGAAGAGATAGACCGCTTGGTTGAAGCTGGATTTATCTATGAAATTGAGCACACTGAATGGGTATCCCCCATTGTGGTGGTGCCCAAGAAGAACGGCAAATTACGAGTATGCATTAACTTAAAGAAGGATAATGTAGCCACAATTCGAGATAACTATCCGCTTCCTATCACAGAGCATCTCTTAGAAAGAGTAGCAGGCAAAGAAGTGTACAGCTTCCTCGATGGATTTTCGGGCTACAATCAAGTAGCCATAGCTCCAGAAGATCAGCATAAGACAGCATTTTCCACTGAATGGGGCATTTTTGCCTTTAGAGTAATGCCATTTGGGCTTACCAATGCACCAGCTACCTTCCAAAGGCTGATGTGCCATGTGTTTAAAGAGTTCCTGAGGAAGAACTTAGAAGTCTATGTTGATGATCTTTGTGCTCATTCCAACATTAGACAAACCCATATTCCTGAACTCAGATAAATCTTTGACAAATGTAGAGAATATCAAGTCTGCCTAAACCCAGAAAAATGTGTTTTTATGGTCAGGCAAGGCAAAATTCTAGGACACATAGTGTCAAAGAATGGCATATCTACGGATGAAGAGAAAGTAAGAGCTATAGCCGAATTACCTAGGCCAAAGAATGTCAAGGAAGTACAAGCTTTCATGGGGCATTGTGGTTATTACCGACGATTTATACACATGTATGCCATAATTGCAAAGCCTCTGTACAGACTTCTGACAAACTTTGAGTGGACTGAGGAATGTGAGAATTCCTTCAATGAGCTTAAACGGCGATTATGTTCAGCACCAATCTTAACCACACCGGATTGGAATAAGCCTTTCCATGTTCATGTGGATGCATCCAATTATGCCATTGGATGTGTGCTTGCACAACCTATTGGTTAAGGTAATATGGATCTTCCAATTGCCTATGCTAGTAGACAATTGAATGCAGCTGAACGAAATTATACCACTACTGAGAGAGAAGGCTTAGGCATGGTATATGCAGTTAAGAAATTTAGACACTATTTGCTTGCAAATAAGTTTAAATTTTTTATTGATCATTAGGCATTGCTATACCTCGTAAACAAGCCATGCAATACATGAAGATTAGTAAGATGGTTTCTCTTGCTAATGAAATATGATTTTGAGGTTGTGGTAACGAAAGGGAAGACTCATTTGAGAGCAGATCATTTTTCTAGGCTCACATCGGGAGAAGCCCCACAAGGAGTGTCAGATGACCTTCCTGATGCTTACTTGTTTAATTTGGAAGTGGTGCCGCAGTGGGCTAAGCCATTGGTACCAGTGTTGACATACGGACCTAACCACCCAGTAATAAACACACAGGATAGAGAGGTAGTAAAAGCCCAAAAGTATCACATCATGGCAAGAAGTATGTACAAGCACACAGATCAAGGGATCTTGGCTTGTTGTGTGAAAGAGGATGAGTACGCTAAATGGTTGCAATTAGCACATGTAGGTGCATTAGAGCAACACTACTCAAAGCAACGAACCTTACAGACACTAAGGAGACTCGGAGTGCATTGGCCGACTATGGAGGCTGATGTCCAAAAGTTGTGCAAGGAATGCCCAATCTGCTGCACTAAACCACCTGTGGAACATGCCACTCTTTATCAAGTGTCCATAGTGCCAGATTGGAGTGAACCTCTAGTATCCTTCTTAAGGACGAGAACATTCCCTCCAGACATGACTCTGGCTAGGCAAAGGAGTTTAGAACAAGAAGCCCAGGATTATTCACTCATTGGTGAGAATCTATATAAGCGTGGTAAAGATGGTTACCTGAGACTATGTGTCCATGAGAGTGAATATCTCAAAATCTTGGATACTGCTCATCAAGGTGTAGTAGGGGGACACTTTGGACCAGATCGGGTAATCAAGGCAATACTATTTGCAGGCTTTTGGTGGCCAACCCTTCACATGGATGCACATACCTATGTGAAACGGTGTGATGTTTGTCAGAGAACTCAGTACCCTATACGCAAGGATGAGATGCCACTGAAGCCTATGATGGGCGGACGTGCGTTCTCTAAATGGGGAATAGACTTTGTTGGTCCTATTAATCCCCCAACTAAGGGTTCACATGCTGAATATATCATCGTGGCCACAGACTATCTAACCAAGTGGGTAGAAGCGAAAGCTACTACAAAAAATGATGCTCAAACAACAGCAAAGTTCTTATTTGAAAATGTATTCACGAGGTACGGATTGCCAATAGAGTTGGTGAGTGATAGAGGCACACACTTCTTGAATGAAGTCATAGAAAACCTTCTCCAAGAACTCTTGGTGATACATAACAAATCGGCCTCCTATCATCCACAAGCTAATGGCCAGGCTGAGAGCACTAATAAGATCTTATGCAATGTGCTGACTAAACTAGTGAACAATAAACGCTCTGATTGGGACAAACAGCTACACCATGCTGTTTGGGCATACCGGGTTGCCTATAAAACGGTACTCCAAGCCACCCCCTTTCAGATGGTATTTGGCCAAAATGTTGTGCTACCCCTGGACTTTTTGATACCTACATTGAAGGTAGGACAAGAGCATGACTGGACAGGCCATGAACTCTCCTCTCGAATCTCTGATCTTGAACGTCTAGGCGAAACACGATTGAGAGCTGCAGCAGGAATCTATGCAGCGAAAAAGAGGCAAAAGGCATATTTTGATACACATGTGAAGGATAAAGGCTTCAAAGTAGGCGACCTAGTCCTAGTCTACACATTGAAGCAGCATGCACGGAAATTAGAGAAAAGAGGTTACGGGCCAATGATTATCAATAGAATCTCCACAAGTGGCGTAGTTCAACTAGCCACTTTAGAGGGCGATATTCTACCAAGTTACATAAGTGGATGCAGAGTCAAGTTATATCAGGAACCCCTCACTGAAGAGATGCTAAATCGACTCAACACTGCCAAGAAACGTAAAGAAGAAGAGAAACGAATTAGAGAAGAAGCACAGGCAGAAGCTTTAGAACGCATCCGATGAATGAAATTGAGGAGACAAGGTAGAGACCCGCCTATGCTTGACACTCAAGAATCTGTAGGCTATCCTATGGCCATGTGCGAGACTTCAGGTGGGCATTCCCATAGAATAATCGACCGACGGCCTTTTGTAACCCTAGGAGTAGGACAAGGAAAGGGTGCAAAGATTGTAAGAGCTTTTTATTGACTCAGGTGCATCCACTAGTGTTGTCAAGTTGTCTTACTGTCAAGAATTGAAATTAACTGTCGATCCTATAGAAGCATATCTCATAGGATTGGGAGGTGTGGAAACTCCTTGCATGGGCGAGGTGGATCTTCCCATCTCCATTCAAGACGAAGTGATGACAGTCAAAGTACTAGTGTGTCAAGATGAGGACCTCACTGAGCCTCATGTCTTGGGTCAGGACTGGATCTATGATCATGCAGTCAACCTCAACCTAAGAAGTGGACTTCTTCAGGTATGGGTAGATCATAGCCGAATTACAGTTGAATTGGAAAATGAGGCACTCAAGGAACTAGGCAAGGCACAAACTCCTGGTCCTTCCAGGGGCGCACATGAAGTTGACAATGCTATTTTTGTCCAAAACTGTATGATGCAGAAAGAGGCTAATCTCAACAACAGAGCCAGGAGAGGACGGAACTCCCTTCTTTTCCAAAGACCAAAAGGTTGCAACAACCCACGGCAGATCAAATACAGAAGAAGCAGAACACTACCGATACTGGATGCCAAAAACAGGAGCAAAACAGATTGTTTCTGCCATGGAAGCAAGTATGAAGGCGAAAAGGCGAATACCCTATTCAGACCAGGCTGACCCCACCGCCAAAACCTCTTATTAGTAGTCAACAACATGACACTAATGAGAAGTCCTTCATTAATTCTTCTGCGAAGGTGAAGTCTATTTGGGTACCCAAGAAGTCAATGAAGGCCAGCCCACAATCACGACAAATCTGGGTGCCTAAGGCTTGCTTGCGGGCTCAAGTAGCTACACCAAGGCCGCAACCGGTACAACATGTTTCACTCATTCGAACATCTGAGGCCCAGTCTTACGCATCATGCACGGACACATATTCTTCCATGAGCACTAGTAGAATCACTTGTAAATGGGTCCCTAAAAAGCCTCATCTTCAAGCAGATACCCCTATCAAACTCTTCAGAGTCTCCACAAAATCAAGATCAAAGCCCATCCACTGTAATTAGCAACCTAAAACTTGTAATAAACCCCCGGACCCCAGTTGTAAATCCATGCCACCTACTAACTATGTAACTCTCACACTACATCATTCCACTTAGTTCTTAGGTCCAACCAATTCCTAACTACACACACAAGCACCGAGCACTTATTAACCTACTAATCTCTCCCGAACCTCATGATAATGTTGTAATGGGGACAAAAACGGTTCTAGCTTGTCCTTTACAATGTTAACACATGTTTCTATATTCTCACAAAATCAGGAGGCAAGAAGTAACATGGCAGAAGCGACAGGTCCGAGCTCACAAGTAGGAATACTTACTACAGGAATCGATGTGGATAGTCTACCTGTGGATGTGTCACCAACTGAACGACCTGTGGAGCTGCAACACCTTCAGCAGATCCCGGTACCGGATCCACCCACAGGGATCACAGAAAGAGTCCATGCCAATTCTCATTGGTTCAATGGCATTCCAGGTCCATTAGGAGAGGCCAAGTATATATGGGAGTTTAAGTGCAAGTATGACAGATCATGGGTTCGATTCCAATTTTTCTCCAAGGAGTTTGAGACTCTACAGAACACCGAGGATCTCCAAACCATATGGCAACGTGGAGGGCTAGCAGAATACTTTGAAGCACCACTACCTAAACCGGATCTCCTCCGATGCTATTATTTGGTCTCCACATTACAAGCTAATGAAGAAAAGGACAAACCAGGATCATTTGTTCTTCCTTCCTTGCTGGGCAACAACGAGTTAAAGAGGTTTGATCTTACTGTGGAGTTGATGAGCGCTGCTTTGAATATGCACGGCACACATGTACCTTCTGAGAAGGATGCTCTTGTTCCTACTAACATGAAGGATAGGAAACTATTGAAGCTTAAAGACATGGCAGCACTCACACCAAACGTGTCCATCCCTCTCCGTATGTGCATGCAACATTTTGCTTTCCCCAGCCAAGACCACTTCACACAACCACACAAAAGAATCTGGTTCTCTCTCTACTTAGCGGAGGCAAGTGCGTTACCAATTAAGATGCCGGTATGGATTATAGATCAATTGTATGAAGCAAATAAAAGGTCTTCTAGGAAATTAGTGGTGAACGGTCGCTGTGCAATCACACGCATTATTTACCGGTGCCTAGCATACGATGTTCCCATTGAACGTGCCTTAACTTGGGCACAATTACAAATGTTTAAGAAGCTCAAGACGTCCACACATCAATCCAAGCGCATGAGGGGTGCAATCCCTTGTGTCCAGACAAGGGAAGTTCTGACTATTCTTGAAGTATTGCCACGAAGGGAGACCACTGTACCTCCCTTTACCATTAGGATACCCAGGTCTGGATCTGAAACTACGACTCAAGCTACCCCTTCAGCTCCTCCTGCTCCATTTGAATTCGAATTTGCTACAACTAGAGATGCTGAAGGAATGGATCCTCAGGACTTCGAAGCATTCTTACAAAGTACATAACTCTCTGATGTAGAGTTATTCAGATGCAGAAGAACAAGGCACATCTTCACAAAGAAGAAGAAAATCTACAGACGACCGCCATGTACATTGGAGTGAGGCCCAGCAAGGTCAACAACAAGGACACCTAGAAGAAGAAGGAGCATATGAAGAGGAGACCACTGAAGCCCCAGCCTATACAACAGAACTCCGAAGGCTGTATCAAATTATGGAACGAGTGCAATTGTAACAACTGCTCACCGAACAGAGCAGTAGAGTACTCATGACTCAGCTGTTGGAAGAAGCAGGAGTTGACTCAGAATATAGTGAAGGTCTCTTATTGATGGCAGAAACATATGGGGTAGTAGAAGCAGTGCAGACCGCCATTAGGAGGTCTCCAGTTCAATATGATCCACGAAGATTCCAGACACGACCACGCTCAGGTAAGAATATCGAGATCCCCATTACAACGGCAGAAGGGCCAATTATTACATCCGAACCCATCAGGACCACCTCCCAAGCAACAGAAACTGCTAGCCAAGAGCACCCAGTCACCCATGAGGAATCCACCGAGCCACTACCACCCATACCCCCACCATCGCCTCCTAGAGCAGAAACCGTGGAAATCACCTCGACCACTCAACCCACCGAACCAACCTTCATCTTCTGTACTCCCATATCTAGTTCAACCCTATTCTCCACCTCTGATAACCCAATCTATGAAGCAACCCCCATCACTACACAATCCACCGAAGCGCTCATAGAGCCTGCCCTAGGACAACCATCCCCCATGCCCTCAGCCATAGGTCATCCTGACCCTAGATCCATATTCATGGGTTTCCCTACTACCACGCATTCCTTCATGCCCTCCTCAACCCTACAACCTCAACCCCCGACCTCCATCTCTCCACTTCTCCAATCCCTCCATAACTTCCTTGCTAGAACTTTTCAACCCAGGTCTCAACCATTCCCTTTCTTTTCTGCTCGCCACCCCACTTCTCATCTATTCACCACTTTCACACACACACCACCTACCATTCCAATGTATATGGTAGACCCCACACTCGCACCCACTCCTGAAAGTATGGACATTTCACCACCCACGGCACCTCCCCCTCCCCCCACACTTCCACCTCCTCCCATTCCCCCTCCACCAATTTCACCCACACACACGTCTTCAATAGACACATCATTCACTCTTCCCCTTCCCCAATTCCCTTCCCATGCATCTTCCATTGTAAACACCACCCCCTCATCTATAGGAAATGCATTGGACACCATGCTAGCTTGTATATCAAACTTAAGGACAGATTACAATCAGCTCCAGCAACAGAATGAACGCCTGCAAGAGCACTCGGAGACACTACAACACCGCCTTGCTGCACTAGAGGAGGAAAATGCTCGCCTCCACACACAATTCCAAACTCTCCAAGAGGCTCATAGCATATTGGAGGTACAGTTACAGAACACAGATCAGGAAGCAATACAAGTGGTAGAAGGTCACCTACGGACACAGCTGGAACGCAATTCAAAGCTTCAGCGAAATATGGCCCTACTCAAGCGACATCTTGCTGCCACTCATGAAGAGAATCGATGCCTGCAATTACAAAATCAAGAAAACCTAGAAGCAGCTATCGAAAGCACACCTGGGACACCCATCAGCCCATCAAAGTTTCAAGCAGTGACCCCCGACAATATCAAGATCATATTGGAAGACTATGCCATGCTGCTTGAAGCACATGACCTGCTATCAGAGGAACTGGGTCAACTGAAGCAGAAACACCAAAAAGAAACAACAACAGCCTCTCAAACCACCTCCTCCGTGGCTTCACTTCTTAGAGACTTAGAGGCCTTAAAAGATCTCTAGAAACAGGTCACCGAATTGCAAGCACGTCTACTACAATATGAGAGACCACCTTCCCCTCCAAAGGCTCCCACCGACGAAGAAGTAGTACAAATTCCTGTGGAACAGACATTTGAAGAAGAATACGACCCACAACCCTTCCCAGGAGGCCAACAAACGGAAGAAGCTCAGGACACATTCGAGGCACCACGGCCTCCATGGCTACGTCAAGTGGAGGAAATCGGGAGTTCTCACAAAGAGCGCACAGTAGTGCAAAATCAGGCCATGAGGGTCATAGAGGAAACTGTGCTACAATCTGCTTACTTCAAGAACCTGTCATCGAGACCCCTTATCCTCTCATCTGAACTCCAATACAGGCCTTATTATATTATCTTGGCTGATTATAATGCAGAAATACAGAGAGTCACGGGTCAGATTCCTACCTTTGCTACCCAATTTCAACCCGAAGACCTTCCTCCAGAGGCGCAAAAAGGCAAAATTCGTCAACCCACCTGGCGGCAGAAACTTCTAGAGACATATCCAGAAATGCTACGCACATGGAATAACGCGCCTTTACATCTCCTATACAATCCATGCTACGGTCCAGTTCCACGCCGCAGGTCTTGGAAGGCATTCAATATCAAAGTGCAGAACAACGCGCAATGCAAGGAATGGCTAAACTACCCGTACATTGCGCCACCACAGGGACCACCGTCGGTAGCATACATGATGGGAACAATTTGCCATTGGATGCCACGATTGAAGCCCATGCCAGATGTAGCAGCTCAAATGATGCTTAAAATTTTAGATATGATGCAGGTAGTCCTGAAAACTTTTAGAAATGCAGCCGCACCACAGGTACGTCTCCCGGGGTTTACCAATGGAAATTATGATTTGATGTATGACATGAGCACCACCTCGAGTATTCGTGTGGCTTACGCCTGGCATGCACGCATCAAATACCTCCCTGCATGTTACAAACAGACCTTCGAAGAAATGTTCAGATCAGGTTTCTGGGAGTATCACTCGGAGATCTTCGCACCGAAGCCAACACACCTGCTCCATCTTTTTGCTTGTGAACAAGCAATGTACTCTGAGTACTACACCACCCCGCAACCAGAGGTCCCTGGCGCAATAAATTGGGATGCATTGGAAGCTGATCTAGCAAGAGGCTTAAGGATAGGAGAACACGAACTTGCCACCAATGTCATCCAATACTATATCGACCACCCGATAGAACAGAGGTCTGTCAGGGGCGACAGACGCTAGGAAGGGGGGCGTGTTGGCATACAAGTCAGATGAAGAGCATACTAGCGCAACGGAGGAGTCATGGACAATACGGCAACAAGGCCCAATCATTTTTTCCATGGACCATTTACAACTCAAGTGATTTTAATCACTACACAAACATTGTAAATTCCGTTTTTGGTAGAATAGACTCCATTTTGTGCAAGCCGAGGAGTCCTCGAGCTTGAGGAGTATTAGAACTAGCTACATATCAATTTTCATAATTTTTAGACTCTGTTTGAGCCCTCAAATAGGCTCTAGAACCTAATTTTTAACTAGGCCGGACACTAGGTCTCGACAAGACCAAAGCTGGTTAGAAAACTATAAAAAGAGCTAGAGAGCTCATTTTGCAGGTTAGATTGTTTGTGAATTGAGCTTATGTAAGAGACTTTTTGATTAATGCAAAGAACTCCATTGTTCCTCTCCTTGTTCTTGCCTTGTGTGCGCGTGTGTGTGTATGTGTGTGCATGCTTGTGTGCTTCTCACTCACACACTTGTGCCTTCACTTGCTCATGGTCTTCATACTAGTCCTCACGTCTCCACGGATTGACAATTATGAGGTGAATCTTCTCACGTTGGTACTCACCATTGTGCTAGAGTGACAGGAATGTTTGTGTGAAGATGTATTTTAGACTCTGATGATCTCTTTTCAATTCAAACATAACCCCTAACAATAGATTCCTCCAATGCTTAAGTGCATGCACAATAGCAAGCATTTCTAAATCATGAGTAGGATAGTTAAGTTCATGTTTTCTTAGTTTTCTAGACTCAATGCAACCACCCTACCATCCTATGAAAGAACACATACTATCTAACTACCACTTGCATCACATGCAACCACAAAAGGCTTTCCCATTTCTAGTATTTTTAAGACACAATTTTCAACGACTTTTTGTTTCCATGTTTCAAATGATTTTTGACAGGCATCACTCCACGCAAATCGTGCTTTCTTTCTAGTCCATTTTGTGAGGGGAGTAGCTATCTTAGAGAAATCCTTAATATATGCTTTTTCCTATTATGCCAACCCAAAAAAGATTCTAACATCCCTTACAGTCTTAGGAATTGGCCAATCAACTATTGTTTCTACTTTATCTTCAATCTATAAGGATTCCTTCTCTTGATATTAGTCTTCCTAGATGCACAAGTTTATCCTTAGCAATGAAACACTTACTCTTTATTCCATACAATTTGTGTTCTCTAAGGGTTTGCAAAGTCTTCTTGAGATGTACCGCATGTTAGAATCATCTTTGGAGTATACAAATATATCATCAAGGAATACTAAGATGAATTCATCAAGGTAATCGTGAAAAATATTATTCATCAAGCACATAAATGTGGTAGGATCATTTGTTAATCCAAAAGGTAGAACCGTGAACTCATAGTGACCATATCATCTTCAAAAAGCTATCTTAGGAATATCCTCTATTTTGATCCTAATTTGTTTTAATCTATAAGAGCTGTCTTTCTTCTTTTGAAATAAAACAGGTGGACCCCAAGGTGAGACGCTCGGTCTTATCAAGCCTTTCTTTAAAAGATCATCTAATTGAATCTTAAGCTCCTTTAAATCATTGATATTAAATCTATAGGGTGCTCTAGAATATGGTTCACTCCCTGGATATAGGTCAATGGCATGGACTATCTCAGAAGGGGAGGTATATCAGGCAACTCTTCAGGAAATACATCTCGGTATTCATTCAAAAGAATTTCTACATAATTTGGAACACTTTCCTCATTATCTTCTTCATGAACGTTGTTTACATACAATATAAATGTTCTACTACCATCATGTATACCTTCAATTATCTACATAGTAGAAATAAGGATAGGTTTAGGATTATAGGCATCAGCTAGAATATGAATAGATTCATCATCTAGCTTTAAACTGATCGTTCTTTGTTCACAATTAATCATCGCATAATCTTTAACTAACCAATCCATGCCTATCATTGCATCACTCTGTTTCATCTCAACTACATGCAAACTTCCAGAAAAGCACCTATCAGAAAGAGTAAATTCAAGGTTTTCAATATATCCTTTTTTGTAGTGTAATCATCCATTGGCCATCTCTACGCATCTCGTTATCTGCATATTTAGGGCTATCCTTAGATTCTATACCAGTTTGAAAGATAGAAAACAATGGGTACTACCTGAATCGATCAGCAATCTAATTTTATGCGCAGAAAGCATACCCGGAATCATGATTACAGACGCCTTTGGGAAAGAACTAACCACCATGCTATGTAAAGTAGAGTCAGGGCACTTACCTCCATCATCTGCTTCCTCAATAATTGTACCTTCCTTGATGATGTTTATCGCTTTTGATTGTGGGGGTCGAAATACTGCCTTATTCGGGCACTCATATGTCCGATGTCCTTGCTCCCCACAACGAAAACATAGACCAAGTCCTTTTGCCCTCTCAATTAAATCAAGGTCTTGTTGCCCCTGGATTGGTTCATGCCTCCTTTGATTTTCCACTTGAGTAGCATTCTTGCCTTGATTATTTGAAGATGGAGTCTTGTTTGATTTGTTCATGTTCATTGCAACAGGTCTTTGTGGCCTATGTCCTATTGCAATGAATCTACTTCCATTTGCCTTCTGCAAATTGAACACTCCAACTTCTCAAAGTTCTCGGCCATCACAACAACATCAAGAAAATCAACGCATCCACATCCCTTGACTTGATAGCAAAGTTCCTCATGAAGCGCTTCAATAAAATTACTCTTTACAGCGTTACCACTAACCTCTAATGCATATTTATGAAGACGTAGGAAATTCTCTTTGTACTCATCAACAGATAAGCTATGCTTATCACTTTCGTGTTGTCAGAGCTTGTAGAACTCCATCTTCCTCTCCATATGGTAGTGTGGAGAACACTAGCATTTTTTAGCTTGTTTTCTAAATTCCTTCCATAGAATTGGACCAGAACACATTCGTGGATATACGACTTCCACCATAGCTTCGCGATCCCACGTAGGTGTAGGATCCCAACTTTTGCCTTGGACTCCTCACTAAATTGTCAAAGATCAAAGAAATCCTCCAGTTCTTCAATCCATGCCTCAAGATCTTTGCCACTCTTCTTCTCACCATCAAAATCATTCAACTTTGCCCTCTTGAAGACTTGTTTAAGGGCAAGTTCACCTGGTTCCATATCTTCATAATTGCATTTTTGTTTTCCACGAGGTACAATACATGTTCTCTCACCTTCATCTACTTCATTGTTCAGCTCCACAAACAAATTTGTTGCTCCTTCTGGTTGCTTTCCGCCTCGTTCTTAGCGCAATTCTCCAAGAAGCTTATGAATAAGCTCCTCTTGTTCACGAATCTTCTGTGTTAGACCTTCCATCATTCACGAGGATTAATTCTACTTTGATGCCACTTGTAGTGTTTCCTCAATCACAATATATCCCCAATCACAATCTTTCGATCACTCAAAAATAACAAAGCAAAGAAGAACAGAGAGATTGCACAAGGTAAGAAGAAATCTGATGTGGAATAGTAGAAACACATATGACACAGACAAGTAAGCTTTCTAATATTATGGATGTGAATCAATGGTTAAAAAAGCTTTGGACAATAGCTTCCTAACAAAGCCTCTACCTCCCGACCACCCCCGCGCTATCACAATCGCATTCACACTCGCACTCTCAATCACACCCTCACTCTCACTCTCACTCTCAATCACAAGCTAATTCTCAGATTTCTTTGTGTCCCCTATGTTGATGCACAGGTCTCCGTAGTTTTCCTTAATTCTTTCATCTTCACCTTCAAAATTCCACTAGAAAACATGATGCGAATAAGGTCTAGAGAGAGAATATGAAACTTATCAACCCAAAATTTTTCCTACATGCATAAAACGACCTAATGATTCATTATAAGCATTATCGCCATAATGAAATTCAAAAAGTTCAAAATGAATTATTTCACTAGAAAAGAGGCCTATTACAATTCTTCCCCCCTTTAAGAATTCTGTCCTTAGAGTTGGAAAGAAGGATAATGTTTTAGAAAATCATCCAAGTTCACCTCGATGAGCTTTTCTCTAAAATGGCTGAATAGAATCTCTTCAAAATTTGGCAGCATGTAGATACTTTTAGCTGGTTCCAACAAGCTTTAGATCTTTGAATTTGGTTGAGAAATGGCTGAGATATGCTCTTCACAAGTTGACAGACTTTCAAGTACTATAACAGAAAACTCAGAAATGGACAATGAAGATGTATGTATTAATGAGCACTTGTATACAAATCCATTGGCATGAAGATCATTGCCTACTGGTGTAGATAGGTGTGGGCTAGAGTGTAGACCTCACACACACTCAAAATTAACAGTAATGAGCTCGGGGAATGATGAGTCTTACACGTGACTTTTCAATGATTACTTTTATAGTGATTGAGTAAAAATTTGAATTCAAATTCAAACTTTTGGATCCCTATGATCAAACTCCTATATCCTACGAGATATTCCTTCAATCAAAGCCAACCATTTTTCCATGAATCCATTTTGGTAGGTGTTTACAAAGATTCCAAGTGATTTTGACTTTTACAAAGAGATAAAGTGGTATTTAATCACTAGCACTAGTTCCTATGCTTCTCCATATGTGTATGGACTTCAACGTATCCATCAAGCCAAATGTGTAGGCTTGTGAATTACACCAAGAGCTCCCCCTCAAGCCAAACATTTTGGCTTGGTCTTCATCTTCAATCTTCATGTATATCTTGCAATCCAATCATTGCTTTGAACCTGCAAAGTTTGGTTCCATCCAAAGCTTAAGTCAACAAATCTGCACATTGTATGTTGGTTGATACATAGGTTAGTTGAATGTCCTTGATTAACAACTTCTCTCTCACATAATGGTAATGGACCTCTATATGTTTGGTCCTAGCATGATAGATAGGATTAGCTGCAAGGTGAAGTGAGCTTGTATTATCTCCAAAGATTATTGATGACCTAGTATATAAACCCAATTCTGTATACAAAAGTTTGATCCATATGGCTTCTTGTGTGGGATTAACCAGTCCTCTATACTCTACTTCTGTAGATGACAAAGCAACAGTTGGTTGCTTCTTTGAAGACCATGATATTGGCTTATCACCTGCAAATGAAATGTATTCAGAAGTGCTCCTCCTATCATCCTTGCATCCTGCCCAATCTGCATCTAAATAGATCTTGATATCAATGTCTAAAGTGTAAGGAGAATACAAACCATGATTTTGTCTACCCTTGAGATACTTCAAGATTCTCTTGGCAGCCTCTAAGTGATGTATCCTTGGCTTTTGCATAAATTGACTTAGCACACTAACTCCATATGCAATGTCTATCCTTGTTAAGGTAGCATAATTCAAGCTACCCACCATACTTTGATAACCTGTAATGTCATTAATTTCATCACCTTCATGGGCACTTAGTTTGAGGTTTACCTCCATTGGAGTACTTGCAACTTTGGCATCCTGCAAATGAAATTTCTTCAACATATCCTGTATGTATTTTTTCTAAGTAATGTATATTCCAGAGTTAGTATAAACTAACTCCAATCCAAGAAAATACTTCAATAGACCAAGATCATTGATCTTGAACTCCTTCATCATCTGGCTCTTGATTTGTCTGATTCCATTGACATCATGACCTGTAAGTCTGATTTCATCAACATAAACACAAAGGTATATTACCTGTGAATTACTTCTCTTGATGAATAGAGAAGTATCTGCCTTTCTCATGACAAAACCTTGGTCTTGAAGGTATGTGGTTAACCTGTAATTCCATGCTCTAGGTGCATGCTTCAATCCATATAAAGCCTTTTTCAATTTCCAAACATATGTTACCTTCTTAGGGTCCTCATAGCCAGGAGGTTGTGACATATATACCTCCTCTGAGATCCATCCATTCAAGAAAGCATTCTTGACATACAATTGGTACATGTTCCAATTTTTTGATTCAGCCACACTTACCAACACTCTGATGGTTGGCATCTTGGCCACAGGTGAGAATGTCTCTTCATAGTCAATACCTTGGGTTTGTGCAAAACCCTTGGCTACCAATATGGCTTTGTACCTATTAATTGACCCATCAGAATTTCTTTTAAGTTTATAGATCCATCTGGATCCTATTACCTTCATGGAGTCCTTCTTTGGTACTAGTTCCCATGTGTCACTTTCCTTGAGTGCTTCAATCTCCTCATCCATAGCTTCTTTCCATCTTTATGCATTTCATTCTATCTTCCCAAAGTGCAAAACGGATCTCTTTTGGCCACTCTTTGATCTTATTATTCTAGGATTTGGCCAAGTCTTTGATAGTTGGTGGATGTCCTTGACTCTGAGTAGCAATCAAATGCAGTATTTAGAAAAAAAATTATTTGCCTCCTCACTATCCAACTCATCTCTATCACCAACTCCCTTCACGATATACCCAAACTTGTAAAACACTTCTTCTAGTATATATTTTTGTACATTACTTATTATGTTTGTTTTCATAACTCTTCCTCTAACATTATTTGTTTGATCCTCCCTTATGAGAATGATATATCTAATTTTCTAAAAACCTATGGGAATTTTTATTAAATCAATGTTCCACTTATAATGAATATTATGAGGATAAGTGGCATGTACTTCAATTCTTTTTTTAACATTAGAATGCAGTTGATTAGATTTTGCATATAGTTACATAGCTTTGGAAACTTATGTACATTCCATTCCAACAATACTTCTACTTTATTTTTCCATAAATGCCCTACAATCCTTTATGTTTGACCCAGATAAATATTTTCTCTTTTCATAGTCTTCTATTTGCTTCCTTCTTTCGTATAACTCACTAGGAAATTTTTTTCCATTTTTTGTGTATCCAAAGAAGGAAATTGAATGAATTCCATCAAAGTTTTTGAGACCTTTCTTTAGGGAAACTAATATCTAGAGACAATATCCTACGGTAGATCCCAATCTCTATCTACTCATGGATATCGTCATGGATTGGATGCACAGTTGGAGGAGTTAGAGGGATGCGGTGAGATCATTTTGTGGGAGAATCTATGTTGAGGTAAACTTATAGCTTGGTTTTGTATTTTTGGTTGTTGTTTATGAATATCCTGTCAATTTGTCTCATTTTATGCATACGTTTTGTTGCAAGATTGTAGATGTAAAGGTTTTGATCCCCTTGAGCATATGCATGGTAGTGCTTTGCCACAATTCTGTATTACACTCATTTGTGGCAATGATGCACCATAATTTTGTATTCACTTTCTATATGAAAGTTCTTTGTCACATTTTATATTTGGTTCCTATATGGAAGTGCTTTGCCACACTCTTGTACATACTTCATTTATGGAATATACAACTTTTTTGTACATGAATCATTGTTCATTTTGCTCATCTCTTTTGTGTCCGACAATATTTTGCTACATGAAATCATGTTTTGGTTGCCATTAGAGTACACGTCACATGTACTTGGTTTCTTTTGGGCAGAGTCTATTGTCTTTTGCTAACCAACATCATGGTAATGTTGCTTTAGCAAAAGACAACACACTCTGCCCAAAAAAAAATTTGCAGATATGGTCGTCGGTATAAGCGATGGTACTCCTAGCAGGTCATCGGTATAAGCGACGGTACTCCCAGGAGAGTGATCGATATAGGCATCGGTATGGGCATCAGTGTCCAAGAGATGCTCTCTCCCATCTTTAATGAGAAATGAAGGAAAAATTTATTGAAGAGTTTTCTTCCAAAATGGTTATATATAAACTCTCAAAAATATATTTTATATGAGCTTCTGATCTAAGTAAACCGAGTATTTGCAGGCTGACAAAGAAGGAAATGTACATTGTTCAAGAGCTTCTAATTGATTTTTGTTTTGTTGTTTGTAGCTATGAGTGAATGACCATATGCACTTTTATTTGAATCCTTTATGCGAACACAAAATGTATTTGCAAATGTCTTTGAAGATGAATATGTTTATGAGTATCATCCTACGCGTTTTTGAGCTATAATCTTCTATCCCTTCTTAAAGGGGTTAATAAGAAAACAAGTTGATTGTTCAAAGAATGTGATGTAAGGTGCAAATGAGATTTTGAATGGTAAAAATGCCTTAGCGTTTTCAACAACATATTACGAGTTTGAATACCTTAAGAGGCTACCTATATGTCAAAATATTATTGCGAAAGGCACAATGCGATATATTTGTATAAGAACATGAAGTCTAGCATGAGAGAGTTATCTACATATCTTGTTTATGTATATGAATGGACATACGATTGAAAATAACTCACCAATCCTATGTGTATGAACGAAAATAATAAAAAATTTATTTATCTAACTAGTACGTGTATGAATGTATGCATTATGTGCAAGTGATGTGTATTAGTTATGTAAAGTGTTTGATATATGGATGTTCTAATTTACTTTATGTGCATGTGAACCTATAACATTTAGTGTAAAACCATATAATTCTGAAGAAAATGTAATAAACAATAAAATAATGAAAATATTATAATATAAAACAATGATGAAAATGCAAAAGGTAAAAACGTGTACAAAACAAAAAAATAAAAGAACCACGTTACGCGTACGTATGAGAGTAACATGCATTAGTTTCTACTCACAGATTTGTGGAAGCCAATCTATAGAATGTTTAGGAACTGTCGTCGTAAGCAGGATTGATGGCGGCCAAGTGTAACGAAGGGTTGCATTTTCATCAAGTAACGATCAATCAAAGGACAGATATAATTAGAACGGATGCACAAGTTAAAGAACGGCGAGGGGGGGGAGCGGGCGGGGGGAGGGGATAAGGACAACCGAAGAGGGGGAAGATTGACGCAGGTTCTGAGGTGGCTAAAGGATGGAATCATGAAGGCTGGAGCTCTCTCGCTCTGATCACGACCAAGGGGATGACTGTTGGAACTATTAATTTGAAATGCCCGCATTATTTGAACATTTAAACGGCATATGAACAGTTGCCAAATAATGCATAAAAATAATCATTTATCAATATAACATACAACCGACTTTTATGCGTGTCGTCTTCTCCAGCTTCGTCTGTCTTTTTGCGTGTATTTCTGTGTGAGCCTCTGCAGGACTTTAATTTCAGCATGGTATCAGAGCCACCGATCTTGGCGTGCCTCTAACGGCCCATCACCATTTATGTGAGCGTGGCGAACAAGCTATATCAGGAACGTTCTCTTTCTCTTTTCTGTTTTCATTCTGTTACATGAGCACGACACGCGTTTTGCACTCGAATTGTGGAATTTCATTTACCCGCCAATCCTTCCACCTTTGTCGCTCGCCTCTATGCAACCTGCACTGCGGATGGTCGTCATATTCAATTTCATACATTCTTTGCATCGGCTCTCTGGTTAAAGACTTCTCTCTCGCACCTCCCTATCATCGAACATTGACCCGTATATTGTGTGCACACAGAACCCATATGACTGCCTCATCTTCGTATTGCGATGAATAGTTGCAGTCGAATGGACTGACTGTGTTAAGAGAACGTTGATAAACATGTTCATCTCATGCGTTCTAATAGAAGTGAATACGTACGCTGCTTCTAACTTGCGCAGATGACGTCCTAACCTACTATGCTTACCCTTCCACCCCTGCGTGCCATTTAAAATTGCTACCGATTTCATTCTAGAATTCTTTGTCTCCCCACTACTCACAAGTCTTCGCCTTCATGCCTCGGGCAGCGCACATCTTTGTCCATTTCTCTTCCTCAGAAGATACGCCACTCATATGTTATTCATCCCTGTGCATTTGTGTAGTCATCAAGGAAGTTGAGTGCATTTATGTAGCGCCATATCACTTCTCTTGCCGCTTCGCATCAACGATTCTTGAAAATCTTGTCGATACGCAGCTGTTGGAGAGCACTATATCAAATTGTCAGATCGGGAGCCAAGCACGAAAATGGTATGAGCAAAACAACCCAGGGTTGTTGGAGTGATGAATCGTGCTCCTACAAGCAGTGAAATTTGAACCACTGCTTCAGTCGATGTTGAAGATCCTATCAGCTCTCTCCTCAAATATGAACCTGACATTCGAAAATACAAGGAAGTTATTTCTTTCCCTCCATATTATTTGCCTGTTTTTTCGCAAACTTCGTTCTCTATTCATTAACAAACACTATTCCGCATATTTTGTTTTATGCATTACCTCACAGAGAACTGCCTACATCACAAGGCTATCTCTAAATCATGGACATGCTTCCTATTTAGGAGCTATCCGTGATGGAGGCACTATCTTTTAAAAACTCTTTGCATTGCCTAGTTTGTCTGTTGCCTCTTAGTGTGGTCATGAGTGTAAGCATTGACATTCCATAGGTAGCTCAAAATATGCATTGTTCCTATTTCAGAGTGTTAACATGCTCACTCTGCTTAGTCTCATGATCAATCTCCACAAAGGGGAGCCTGAGTGTTTCATATATTCACCAGGCCATTACTACGATTGCAGTGTGAACCTTGACTCGCCATCTTGGTTTTCACACTTGCCTCATTTAAAGACCTTTCTTCAATATTGCAATAGAGGATAGAAAAAAATCCTAATGAAGAGCACACATATTTTGATTTCAATCAAATCTACACCATCTAAATCCACATATTGAGTGTAATAGACCTCTTTTCTAGTCAAATAATTCATTTTGAACTTTCTGAATTTCATTGTGGTAATAATGCTTAGAATCAATAATTAGGTCATTTTATGCATGTAGGAAAAGTTTTGGGTTGACAAGTTTCATATTCTCTCTCTAGACATTAATTGCATCATGTTTTCCAGTGGGATTTTGAAGGTGGAGATGAAAGAATTAAGGAAAAATATGTATGAGGGAAAGGTAGAGCAAGTAGAAGAGAATAAAAGTGCATGTGTGAGATTTTTGTGAATCATGTTCTAAGTACCTCGTTCAGGGTCCTACGTTTAGTTCATTATAAGAAAAGCCTTGATTTTACTCTCTCTAGGATTTTAAACCTTGCAAGGCTCAAAAGTGGCATTTGGAGGTGGATTTGGACCTCGGATGTCTCTAACACTATTGTGCAGATCGAAAAATTAAATAAAAGTGTCTCTCACAACCTTAACCTAATTCCTCATTGTTTTTGAGTTAAAGGGCTTTGAGAAGTGCCGGTTTTTCCAACACTTAAAAAAAAAACGAGGGCTTGTCTAATTCTATTCGAATCCCTGATTCTCATGCTCACATGTCACCATGTCTAATTATGTATGTTTTCGGATATGTCTTCTTGGTGTTTTTCTGCTATTTTTGACAGGTATGCTAAAGAAAGGAAGTACACTACGATCGCATGGCTTTTTGAGAAAGTCTTGGAGAAACCTGACTTTCTCTACATTTGGTGGATCGCACACTTCTTTGGGGAGCACCGCTGCGATCAAACGGAAAAAGATAAGAAGGTCTGCGCATCAACACGGAGGACACACAGAAATCTGAGAATTACCTTGTGATTGAGAGTGTGATTGAGAGTGAGAGTGAGAGTGAGAGTGTGATTGAGAGTGCGAGTGAGAATGCGATTGTGATAGCTCGGGGGTGGTCGGGAGGTAGAGGCTTCGTCAAGAAGCTATTGTCCTAAGCTACTGTAACCATTGATTCACATCTATAATATCATAATTCTTCCTTCTCTGCGTCATATTTATTCTACTCTTCCGCATCAGATCTTCTTTTACCTTGTGCAATCTCTGCGTTATTCCCTCCACTGTTATTTCTGAGTAGTCGAAAGATTGTGATTGGGGATAGATTGTGATTGAGGAAACGCTACAAGTGGTATCAGAGCAGAATCAATCCGCGCGAACGATGGAAGGTCTAACACAAAAGGTTCGTGAACAAGAGGAGCTTATTCAGAAGCTTCTTGGTGAATTGCGCAAAGAATGAGGGGGAAAGGAACCAGAAGGAGCAACAAATTTGTTTGTGGAGCTGAACGATGAAATAGATGAAGGTGCAGGAACATCTAGTGTACCTCGCAAAAAAGAAAAACGCAATTCTGAAGATATGGAACCAGGTGATTTTTCCCTTAACCAAGTCTTCAAGAAGGCAAAGTTGAATGATTTTGATGGTGAGAAGAAGAGTGGCGAAGATCTTGAGGCATGGATTGAAAAACTAGAGGATTTCTTTGATCTTTGACAATTTAGTGAAGAGTCCAAGGCAAAAGTTGGGATCCTGCATCTGTGTGGGATCGCGAAGCTATGGTGGAAGTCATATATGCAGACTCGAACGCGTTCTGGTCCTGTTCTATGGAAGGAATTTAGAGAACAAGCTGAAAAACGTTATTGTTCTCCACACTACCATATGGAGAAGAAGATGGAGTTCTACAATTTCCGACAATACAAAAGTGACAAGCATAGCTTATCTGTTGATGAGTACAAAGAGAAGTTTCTACGTCTTCATAAATATGCATTAGAGGTTAGTGGTAATGCTCTAAAGAGTAAATTTATTGAAGGGCTTCGTGAGGAACTTCACTATCAAGTTAAGGGATCTGGATGCATTGATTTTGTTGATGCTGTTGCGATGGCTGAGAACTTTGAGAAGATGGAGAAGTTCAATTTGCAGAAGGCAAATAGAAGCAGATTCATTGCAACAGGACATAGGCCACAAAGACCTGTTGCAATGAACATGAACAATTCAAAGAAAACTCCATCTTCTAACGACCAAGGTAAGAACCGTGCTGGGCGGTGGAAAATCAAAGGAGGCGTCAACCAATTGAGTGACAAAAAGACCCTAATTTTATTGAGAGGACAAAAAGACTTGGTCTGTGTTTTCGTTGCGGGGAGCAAGGGCGTCGGACATATGAGTGCCCGAACAAGGCAGTCTTTCAGCCCGCACAATCAAAAGGGATAAACATCATCGAGGAGGGTACATTACTGAGGAAGCAGATGATGGGGTAAGTGCGCTGACTCTACTTTACGTTGCATGGTGGTTAGTTCTTTCCCAAAGGTTTCTGTAATCACAATTCCAGGTATGATTTCTGCGCATAAAACCAGATTTTTGATCGATTCAGGTAGTACCCATTGTTTTCTATCTTTCAAATTGGTACAGAATCTAGGAATAGCCCTAAATATGCAGATAGCCAGACCTGTAGAGATGGCCAATGGACGATTACACTACACGAAAGGATATGTTGAAAACCTTGAATTTACTCTTTCTAATAGACGCTTTTCTGAAAGCTTTCATGTAATTGAGATGAAACAGAGTGATGTAACCATAGGCATGGATTGGTTAGTTAAAAATATTGCGACAATTAATTGTGAACAAAGAAGGATCACTCTGAAGCCAAATGATGAATCTATTCATATTCTAGGTGATGTCTTTAATCCTAAGCCTACTCTTATTTCTGCTATGCAGATAGTTAGAGGTATACATGATGGCTGCAAAACATTTGTAGTGTATGTGAACAATCTCCATCAGAAAGGTAATGACGAAGATATTCCGGATTACGTAGGAAATCTCTTGAAAGAATATGCCGATGTATTTCCAGAAGACTTGCCTGGTATACCCCCACCTAGGCAGATTGACCACGCCATTGACCTATATCCACGGAGCGAATCATATTCTCGAGCACCCTATAGATTTAACATTGATGAACTAAAGGAGCTTAAGATTCAATTAGATGATCTTTTGAAGAAAGGCTGAATAAAAACGAGTGTCTCATCTTGGGGTGCGCCTGTTTTATTTCAGAAGAAGAAAGACGGCCCTTACAGATTATGCACTGACTATAGGGGGTTGAATATAAGAACAATTAAGTATAAGTATCCACTCCCTCACATAGATGACTTATTAGGTCAATTAAGTGGAGCGAACATATTCAGAAAGATTGACTTAAGATCTGGATATCACCAAATTAGGATCAAAACAGAGGATATTCCTAAGACAGCTTTTCGAACACGATATGATGACTATGAGTTTACGGTTCTACCTTTTGGTTTAACAAACGCTCCTGCCACATTTATGTGCTTGATGAATAATATTTTTCACGATTACCTAGATGAATTCATCTTATTCTTCCTTGATGATATATTTGTGTACTCTAAAGATGATTCGGAGCATGCGATACATCTCAAGAAGACTTTGCAAACTCTTAGAGAACACAAATTGTATGCGAAAAAGAGTAAGTGTTTCTTTGCTAAGGATAAACTTGTGTATCTAGGAAGAGTAATATCAAAAGAAGGAATCCTTATAGATGAAGATAAAGTAAAAACAATAGTTGATTGGCCGATTCCTAAGATTGTAAGGGATGTTAGAAGTTTTCTTGGGTTGGCACAATATGAAAGAGCACATATTAAGGATTTCTCTAAGATAGCTACTCCCCTCACCGAATTAACTAAAAAGAATGTAGGATTTGCGTGGAGTGATGCCTATCAAAAATCATTTGAAACATTGAAACAAAAAGTCGTTCAGAATTGTGTTTTGAAAATACCAGAAATGGGAAAGCCTTTTGTGGTTGCATGTGATGCAAGTGGTAGTCAGATAGGATGTGTTATTTCACAGGATGGCAGGGTAGTCGCATATGAGTCCAGAAAACTAAGAAAGCATGAACTTAACTATCCTACTCATGATTTAGAAATGCTTGTTGTTGTGCATGCACTTAAGCATTGGAGACATCTATTGTCAGGGGTTAAGTTTGAATTGAAAACAGATCATCAAAGTCTAAAATACATCTTCACTCAACCATTGCTTAACAATAGGCAGAAGCGTTGGATTGAATTATTAAGCGAGTATGATTTTGACATTAAGTATCTTGCTGGTAAGGAAAATAAGGTTGCTGATGCATTGAGTCGGAGACCTTTGTGTAATCTTGTTTCTGTAATAAATTCTGATTTTCTCAATCAAATTCAAGAAGAGATAAAACAGGATCCTTTTTATGCACCTATTTTGAATGCTTTGAATGCGAATAGGGGATCGACGTATGAGGAAAAATTTCATTTGCAGAATGGAACACTGTATTGTAACAATCGGGTATGCTTATCTTCTGAATCTCCACTAAAAGTTAAAATACTGCATGATTGTCATGATGCACCTTTTTTTGCACATCTAGGTTATTCAAGGACATATGTTAAAACAAAGTATTCTTACTTTTGGCCGTGTATGAAGCGGGATATTAGAAAATATGTAAATGAATGTTTGAAGTGCCAACAGGTGAAATCTAAGTTTAAGAGGATGCCAGGAATGCTTCAACCTTTGGATGTTCCAAATCAGAAGTGGGAGTCTATTTCTATGGACTTTATCACTAAGCTACCTATGACCAGAAAGCATGATACCATATTTGTTGTAGTCGATCGGCTTACCAAGATGGCACACTTCTTTCCTATGAAAAAGACTGATGCTGCTTTGAATGTTGCAAGAATCTTTGTAAGAGAAATATTTCGATTGCATGGAATGCCTAAAAGCATAATTTCTGATAGAGATTCTAGATTTACGTCAAACTTTTGGAAAGCAACATTTGAATCCATTGGAACTCAACTTCGTATGAGTACAACTTTCCATCCACAAACTGATGGGGAAACCGAGAGGATTAACAGGGTAGTTGAGGATATGTTGCGTATGTATGTGAATGAAAAGCAAGATAATTGTAGTGAATATTTACCCTTGGTTGAGTTTGCATACAATAGTGCATGGCATGCATCTATAAAAATGACTCCGTTTGAAGCTATGTATGGTTATAATTGTTTGACTCCACCTTCGTTTCTGGGTTTTCCAAATAAAGTAGAAGTATCCAAAGAAATGCTTGATAAGATGGATGAAGAACTTGGAAAAATTAAGAAACATATAAGAGAAGCTCAGAAAAGACAAAAGAAGTTCTATGATTTAAAGAGAAGACCACTTGAATTCCAAGTTGATGATATGGTATTTCTGAAAGTTAATCCTCACCGATCTAACTTGTTGCTAGGGAAGGATCATAGACTTTCTCCTCGATATGCAGGCCCTTTTAAAGTTTTGAAAAAGATCGGATCTCTTGCTTATTTGCTGGAATTACCTAAATATCTAAATGTGCATCCTGTATTTCATGTCAACTTACTTAAAAGATATGTGTCTAATATTGCTCATGTTTTGCAGGACAATTATAAGCTGAAAGACGATGGCTCTTTTGAGCTTCAACCGGAAATAATATTAGATAGGAAGGAAAGATTTCTTAGAAATAGATCTATAGTAGAAATTTTGGTGAAATGGCATTTATACCCAGTAAAAGATTCGAGTTGGGTGAATTTAGATGACTTTCTAACACATTAACCTTCTTTCCAACTCTGAGGACAGAGTTCTTAAAGGGGGGAAGAATTGTAATAGGCCTCTTTTCTAGTGAAATAATTCATTTTGAACTTTCTGAATTTCATTGTGGGGATAATGCTTAGAACAAATAATTAGGTCATTTTATGCATGTAGGAAAAAATTTGGGTTGACAAGTTTCAAATTCTCTCTCTAGACCTTAATTGCATCATGTTTTCGAGTGGGATTTTGAAGGTGGAGATGAAAGAATTAAGGAAAACTCTTTATGAGGAAAAGGTAGAGCAAGTAGAAGAGAATAAAAGTGCCTGTGTGAGATTTTTGTGAATCATGTTCTAAGTACCTCGTTCAAGGTCCTACGTTTAGTTCATTGTAAGCAAATGCCTTGATTTTACTCTCTCTCTAGAATTTTAAACCTTGCAGGGCTCAAAAGTGGTATTTGGAGGTACATTTGGACTCCGTACGTCTCTAACACTATTGTGCAGATCGAAAAATTGAATAAAAGTGTCACTCACAAGCTTAACTTAATTCCTCATTGTTTTTGAGTTATAGGGCTTTGAAAAGTGCCGTTTTTTCAACACTTAAAAAAAAAAATGAGGGCTTGTCTAATTCTATTCGAATCCGTTATTTTCATGCTCACGTGTCACCATGTCTAATTATGTATGTTTTCGAATATGTCTTCTTGGTGTTTTTCTAACTATTTTTGACAGGTATGCTAAAGAAAGGAAGTACACTACGATCGCATGGCTTTTCGCGAAAGTTTTGGAGAAACTCGACTTTTTCTAAATTTGGTGGATCGCACACTTCTTTGGGGAGCAGGGTTGCGATCAAACGAAAAAAGATAAGAAGGCTTGTGCATCAACATGAAGGACACACAGAAATCTGAGAATTACCTTGTGATTGAGAGTGTGATTGAGAGTGAGAGTGAGAGTGAGAGTGTGATTGAGAGTGCGAGTGAGAATGCGATTGTGATAGCTCGGGGGTGCTCGGGAGGTAGAGGCTTCGTCAAGAAGCTATTGTCCAAAGCTACTGTAACCATTGATTCACATCTATAATATCAGAATTCTTCCTTCTCTGCATCATATTTGTTCTACTCTTCCGCATCAGATTTTCTTTTACCTTGTGCAATCTCTGCGTTCTTCTCTCCACTGTTATTTCTGAGTAATCGAAAGATTGTGATTGGGGATAGATTGTGATTGAGGAAACGCTACAAGTGGTATCAGAGCAAAATCAATCTACGAGAACGATGGAAGATCTAACACAAAAGGTTCATGAACAAGAGGACCTTATTCAGAAGCTTCTTGGTGAATTGCGCAAAGAACGAGGGGGAAAGCAACCAAAAGGAGCAACAAATTTGTTTGTGGAGCTGAACGATGAAATAGATGAAGGTGCGGGAACATCTAGTGTACCTCGCGAAAAACAAAAATGCAATCTTGAAGATATGGAACCAGGTGAGTTTGCCCTTAACCAAGTCTTCAAGAAGGCAAAGTTAAATGATTTTGATGGCGAGAAGAAGAGTGGCAAAGATCTTGAGGCATGGATTGAAGAAGTAGAGGATTTCTTTGACCTTCGACAATTTAGTGAAGAGTCCAAGGCAAAAGTTGGGATCCTGCATCTGTGTGGGATCGCGAAGCTATGGTGGAAGTCATAAATGCAGACTCGAACGCGTTCTGGTCCTGTTCTATGGAACGAATTTAGAGAACAAGCTGAAAAACGCTATTGTTCTCCACACTACCATATGGACAAGAAGATGGAGTTCTACAATTTCCGACAACACGAAAGTGGCAAGCATAGCTTATCTGTTGATGAGTACAAAGAGAAGTTTCTACGTCTTCATAAATATGCATTAGAGGTTAGTGGTAATGCTCTAAAGAGTAAATTTATTGAAGGGCTTCGTGAGGAGCTTCGCTATCAAGTTAAGGGATCTGGATGCATTGATTTTCTTGATGTTGTTGCGATGGCTGAGAACTTTGAGAACATGGAGAAGTTCAATTCGCAGAAGGCAAATAGAAGCAAATTCATTGGAACGGGACATAGGCCACAAAGACCTGTTGCAATGAACATGAACAATTCAAAGAAAACTCCATCT
Source organism: Ceratopteris richardii (assembly GCA_020310875.1). Lineage (NCBI taxonomy): Eukaryota > Viridiplantae > Streptophyta > Polypodiopsida > Polypodiales > Pteridaceae > Ceratopteris > Ceratopteris richardii. Next base: position 150,162,614 of record CM035406.1, on the reverse strand, counting down.
TCTAATGACCAAGGTAAGAACCCTGCTCGGCCGGTGGAAAATCAAAGGAGGCGTCAACCAATTGAGTGGCAACAAGACCCTAATTTTATTGAGAGGGCAAAAAGACTTGGTCTGTGTTTTCGTTGCGGGGAGCAAGGGCATCGGACATATGAGTGGCCGAGCAAGGCAGTCTTTCGACCCGCACAATCAAAAGCGATAAACATCATCGAGGAGGGTACAATTATTGAGGAAGCAGATGATGGGGGTAAGTGCGCTGACTCTACTTTACGTTGCATGGTGGTTAGTTCTTTCCCAAAGGTTTCTGTAATCACGATTCCGGGTATGATTTCTGCGCATAAAACCAGATTTTTGATCGATTTAGGTAGTACCCATTGTTTTCTATCTTTCAAATTGGTACAGAATCTAGGAATAGCCCTAAATATACAGATAACCAGACCTGTACAGATGGCCAATGGACGATTACACTACACGAAAGGATATGTTGGAAACCATGAATTTACTCTTTCTAATAGACGCTTTTCTGGAAGCTTCCATGTAATTGAGATGAAACAGAGTGATGTAATCATAGGCATGGATTGGTTAGTTAAAAATGCTGCGACAATTAATTGTGAACAAAGAACGATCACTGTGAAGCTAAATGATGAATCTATTCATATTCTAGGTGATGTCTTTAATCCTAAGCCTACTCTTATTTCTGCTATGGAGATAGTTGGAGGTATACGTGATGGCTGCAAAATATTTGTAGTGTATGTGAATAATTTGCATCAGGAAGGTAATGACAAAGATATTCCAGATTACGTAGGAAATCTCTTGAAAGAATATGCCGATGTATTTCCAGAAGACTTGCCTGGTATACCCCCACCTAGGCAGATTGACCACGCCATTGACCTATATCCACGGAGTGAATCATATTCTAGAGCACCCTATAGATTTAACATTGATGAACTAAAGGAGCTTAAGATTCAATTAGATGATCTTTTGAAGAAAGGCTTAATAAAACTGCGTGTCTCACCTTGGGGTGCGCCTGTTTTATTTTTGAAGAAGAAAGATGGCTCTTACAGATTATGCATTGACTATAGGGGGTTGAATAAAAAAACAATTAAGAATAAGTATCCACTCCCTCACATAGATGACTTATTAGGTCAATTAAGTGGAGCGACCGTATTCACAAAGATTGACTTAAGATCTGGATATCACCAAATTAGGATCAAAACAAAGAATATTCCTAAGACGGCTTTTCGAACACGATATGGTCACTATGAGTTTACGGTTCTACCTTTTGGTTTAACAAACGCTTTTGCCACATTTATATGCTTGATGAATAATATTTTTCACGATTACCTAGATGAATTCATCTTATTATTCCTTGATGATATATTTGTGTACTCTAAAGATGATTCGGAGCATGCGGTACATCTCAAGAAGACTTTGCAAACTCTTAGAGAACACAAATTGTATGGGAAAAAGAGTAAGTGTTTCTTTGCTAAGGATAAACTTGTGTATCTAGGAAGAGTAATATCAAAAGAAGGAATCCTCATAGATGAAGATAAAGGAAAAACAATAGTTGATTGGCCGATTCCTAAGATTGTAAGGGATGTTAGAAGTTTTCTTGGGTTGGCACAATATGAAAGAGCACATATGAAGGATTTCTCTAAGATAGCTACTCCCCTCACCGAACTAACTAAAAAGAATGTAGGATTTGTGTGGAGTGATACCTGTCAAAAATCATTTGAAACATTGAAACAAAAAGTCGTTGAGAATTGTGTTTTGAAAATACCAGAAATGGGAAAGCCTTTTATGGTTGCATGCGATGCAAGTGGTAGTCAGATAGGATGTGTTATTTCACAGGATGGCACGGTGGTCGCATATGAGTCTAGAAAACTAAGAAAGCATGAACTTAACTATCCTACTCATGATTTAGAAATGCTTGCTGTTGTGCATGCACTTAAGCATTGGATACATCTATTTTTAGGGGTTAAGTTTGAATTGAAAACAGATCATCAAAGTCTAAAATACATCATCACTCAACCATTGCTTAACAACAGGCAGAAGCGTTGGATTGAATTATTAAGCGAGTATGATTTTGACATTAAGTATCTTGTTGGTAAGGAAAATAAGGTTGCTGATGCATTGAGTCGGAGACCTTTGTGTAATCTTGTTTCTGTAATAAATTTTGATTTTCTCAATTAAATTCAAGAAGAGATAAAACAGGATCCTTTTTATGCACCTATTTTTAATGCTTTGAATGCGAACAGGGGATCGACGTATGAGGAAAAATTTCATTTGTAGAATGGAACACTGTATTTTAACAATCGGCTATGCTTATCTTCTGAATCTCCACTAAAAGTTAAAATACTGCATGATTGTCATGATGCACCTTTTTCTGCACATCCACGTTATTCAAGGACATATGTTAAAACAAAGTATTCTTACTTTTGGCCGTGTATGAAGCGGGATATTAGAAAATATGTAAATGAATGTTTGAAGTGCCAACAGGTGAAATCTGAGTGTAAGAGGATGCGAGGAATGCTTCAACCTTTGGATGTTCCAAATCAGAAGTGGGAGTCTTTTTCTATGGACTTTATCACTAAGCTACCTATGACCAGAAGTAAGCATGATACCATATTTGTTGTAGTCGATCGGCTTACCAAGATGGCACACTTCTTTCCTATGAAAAAGACTGATACTGCTTTGAATGTTGCAAGAATCTTTGTAAAAGAAATATTTCGATTGCATGGAATGCCTAAAAGCATAATTTCTGATAGAGATTCTAGATTTACGTCAAACTTCTGGAAAGCGACATTTGAATCCATTGGAACTCAACTTCGTATGAATACAGCTTTCCATCCACAAACTGATGGGGAAACCGAGAGGGTTAACAGGGTAGTTAAGGATATGTTGCGTATGTATGTGAATGAGAAGCAGGATAATTGGAGTGAATATTTACCCTTGGTTGAGTTTGCATACAATAGTGCATGGCATGCATCTACAAAAATGACTCCGTTTGAAGCTATGTATGGTTATAACTGTTTGACTCCACCTTCGTTTTTGGGTTTTCCAAATAAAGTAGAAGTATCCAAAGACATTCTTGATAAGATGGATGAAGAACTTGGAAAAATTAAGAAACATATAAGAGAAGCTCAGAAAAGACAAAAGAAGTTCTATGATTTAAAGAGAAGACCACTTGAATTCCAAGTTGATGATATGGTATTTCTTAAAGTTAAACCTCACAGATCTAACTTGTTGCTAGGGAAGGATCATAGACTTTCTCCTCGATATGCAGGCCCTTTTAAAGTTTTGAAAAAGATCGGATCTCTTGCTTAATTGCTGGAATTACCTAAATATCTAAATGTGCATCCTGTACTTCATGTCAGCTTACTTAAAAGATATGTGTCTAATGTTGCTCATGTTTTGCAGGACAATTATAAGCTGAAAGACGATGGCTCTTTTGAGCTTCAACCCGTAATAATATTAGATAGGAAGGAAAGATTTCTTAGAAATAGATCTATAGTAGAAATTTTGGTGAAATGGCATTCATACCCAGTAGAAGATTCGAGTTGGGTGAATTTAGATGACTCTCTAACATATTATCCTTCTTTCCAACTCTGAGGACAGAGTTCTTAAAGGGGGGAAGAATTGTAATAGGCCTCTTTTCTAGTGAAATAATTCATTTTGAACTTTTTGAATTTCATTGTGGGGATAATGCTTAGAACAAATAATTAGGTCATTTTATGCATGTAGGAAAAATTTTGGGTTGACAAGTTTCATATTCTCTCTCTAGACCTTAATTGCATCATGTTTTCGAGTGGGATTTTGAAGGTGGAGATGAAAGAATTAAGGAAAACTCTCTATGAGGGAAAGGTAGAGCAAGTAGAAGAGAATAAAAGTGCCTGTGTGAGATTTTTGTGAATCATGTTCTAAGTACCTCGTTCAGGGTCCTACGTTTAGTTCATTGTAAGAAAATGCCTTGATTTTACTCTCTCTCTAGAATATTAAACCTTGCAGGGCTCAAAAGTGGCATTTCGAGGTGGATTTGGACCTCGGACGTTTCTAACACTATTGTGCAGATCGAAAAATTGAATAAAAGTGTCCATCACAAGCTTAACCTAATTCCTCATTGTTTTTGAGTTACAGGGCTTTGAAAAGTAACGTTTTTTCAAACACTTAAGAAAAAAAAAATGAAGGCTTGTCTAATTCTATTCGAATCCGTGATTCTCATGCTCACGTGTCACCATGTCTAATTATGTATGTTCTCGGATATGTCTTCTTGGTGTTTTTTTGCTATTTTTGATAAGTATGCTAAAGAAAGGAAGTACACCACGATCGCATGGCTTTTTGCGAAAGTTTTGGAGAAAATCGACTTTTTCTAAATTTGGTGGATCGCACACTTCTTTGGGGAGCACGGTTGTGATCAAACAGAAAAAGATAAGAAGGCCTGCGCATCAACACGGAGGACACACAGAAATCTGAGAATTACCTTGTGATTGAGAGTGTGATTGAGAGTGACAGTGAGAGTGAGAGTGTGATTGAGAGTGCGAGTGAGAATGCGATTGTGATAGCTCGGGGGTGGTCGGGAGGTAGAGGCTTTGTCAAGAAGCTATTGTCCAAAGCTACTGTAACCATTGATTCACATCTATAATATCAAAATTCTTCCTTCTCTGCATCATATTTGTTCTACTCTTCCGCATCAGATTTTCTTTTACCTTGTGCAATCTCTGCGTTCTTCTCTCCACTGTTATTTCTAAGTAATCGAAAGATTGGGATTGGGGATAGATTGTGATTGAGGAAACGCTACAAGTGGTATTAGAGCAGAATCAATCCGCGGGAACGATGGAAGGTCTAACATAAAAGGTTCGCGAACAAGAAGAGCTTTTTCTGAAGCTTCTTGGTGAATTGTGCAAAGAACGAGGGGGAAAGCAACTAGAAGGAGCAGTAAATTTGTTTGTGGAGCTGAACGATGAAATAGATGAAGGTGCAGGAACATCTAGTGTACCTCACGAAAAACAAAAACACAATTATGAAGATATGGAACCAGGTGAGTTTGCCCTTAACCAAGTCTTCAAGAAGGCAAAGTTAAATGATTTTGATGGCGAGAAGAAGAGTGGTGAAGATCTTGAGGCATGGATTGAAGAACTAGAGGATTTCTTTGACCTTCGACAATTTAGTGAAGAGTCCAAGGCAAAAGTTGGGATCCTGCATCTGCGTGGGATCGCGAAGATATGGTGGAAGTCATATTTGCAGACTCAAACGCGTTCTGGTCCTGTTCTATGGAAGGAATTTAGAGAAAAAGCTGAAAAACGCTATTGTTCTCCACACTACCATATGGAGAAGAAGATGGAGTTCTACAATTTTCGACAACATGAAAGTGACAAGCATATCTTATCTGTTGATGAGTACAAAGAGAAGTTTTTACGTCTTCATAAATATGCATTAGAGGTTAGTGGTAATGCTCTAAAGAGTAAATTTATTGAAGGGCTTCGTGAGGAACTTCGCTATCAAGTTAAGGGATCTGGATGCATTGATTTTCTTGATGTTGTTGCGATCGCTGAGAACTTTGAGAAGATGGAGAAGTTCAATTTGCAGAAGGCAAATAGAAGCAGATTCATTACAACGGGACATAGGCCACAAAGACCTGTTGCAATGAACATGAACAATTCAAAGAAAACTCCATCTTCTAATGACCAAGGTAAGAACCCTGCTCGGCCGGTGGAAAATCAAAGGAGGCGTCAACCAATTGAGTGGCAACAAGACCCTTTTTGTATTGAGAGGGCAAAAAGACTTGGTCTGTGTTTTCGTTGCGGGGAGCAAGGGCATCGGACATATGAGTGCCCGAACAAGGCAGTCTTTCGACCCGCACAATCAAAAGCGATAAACATCATTAAGGAGGGTACAATTATTGAGGAAGCAGATGATGGGGGTAAGTGCGCTAACTCTACTTTACGTTGCATGGTGGTTAGTTCTTTCCCAAAGGTTTCTGTAATCACGATTCCGGGTATGATTTCTGCACATAAAACCAGATTTTTGATCGATTCAGGTAGTACCCATTGTTTTCTATCTTTCAAATTGGTACAGAATCTAGGAATAGCCCTAAATATGAAGATAACCAGACCTGTAGATATGGCCAATGGACGATTACACTACACGAAAGGATATGTTGAAAACCTTGAATTTACTCTTTCTAATAGACGCTTTTCAGGAAGCTTCCATGTAACTGAGATGAAATAGAGTGATGTAATCATAGGCATGGATTGGTTAGTTAAAAATGTTGTGACAATTAATTGTGAACAAAGAACGATCACTATGAAGCTAAATGATGAATCTATTCATATTCTAGGTGATGTCTTTAATCCTAAGCCTACTCTTATTTCTGCTATGCAGATAGTTAGAGGTATACGTGATGGATGCAAAACATTTGTAGTGTATGTGAAAAATCTGCATCAGGAAGGTAATGACGAAGATATTCCAGATTACGTAGGAAATCTCTTGAAAGAATATGCCGATGTATTTCCAGAAGACTTGCCTGGTATACCCCCACCTAGGCAGATTGACCACGCCATTGACCTATATCCACAGAGTGAACCATATTCTAGAGCACCCTATAGATTTAACATTGATGAACTAAAGGAGCTTAAGATTCAATTAGATGATCTTTTGAAGAAAGGCTTAATAAAACCGAGTGTCTCACCTTGGGGTGCGCATGTTTTATTTCAAAAGAAGAAAGACAACTCTTATAGATTATGCATTGACTATAGGGAGTTGAATAAAAGAACAATTAAGAATAAGTATCCACTCCCTCACATAGATGACTTATTAGGTCAATTAAGTGGAGCGACCGTATTAACAAAGATTGACTTAAGATCTCGATATCACCAAATTAGGATCAAAACAGAGGATATTCCTAAGACGGCTTTTCGAACACGATATGGTCACTATGAGTTTACGGTTCTACCTTTTGGTTTAACAAACGCTCGTGCAACATTTATGTGCTTGATGAATAATATTTTCACGATTACCTAGATGAATTCATCTTATTCTTCCTTGATGATATATTTGTGTACTCTAAAGATGATTCGGAGCATGCAGTACATCTCAAGAAGACTTTGCAAACTCTTAGAGAACACAAATTGTATGGGAAAAAGAGTAAGTGTTTCTTTGCTAAGGATAAATTTGTGTATCTAGGAAGAGTAATATCAAAAGAAGGAATCCTTATAGATGAAGATAAAGTAAAAACAATAGTTGATTGGCCGATTCCTAAGATTGTAAGGGACGTTAGAAGTTTTCTTGGATTGGCACAATATGAAAGAGCACATATTAAGGATTTCTCTAAGATAGCTACTCCCCTCATCGAATTAACTAAAAAGAATGTAGGATTTATGTGGACTGATGCCTGTCAAAAATCATTTGAAACATTGAAACAAAAAGTCGTTGAGAATTGTGTTTTGAAAATACTAGAAATGGGAAAGCCTTTTGTGGTTGCATGTGATGCAAGTGGTAGTCAGATAGGATATGTTATTTCACAGGATGGCAGGGTGGTCACATATGAGTCCAGAAAACTAAGAAAGCATTAACTTAACTATCCTACTCATGATTTAGAAATGCTTGCTGTTGTGCATGCACTTAAGCATTGGAGACATCTATTATTAGGGGTTAAGTTTGAATTGAAAACAGATCATCAAAGTCTAAAATACATCTTCACTCAACCATTGCTTAACAACAGGCAGAAGCGTTGGATTGAATTATTAAGCGAGTATGATTTCGACATTAAGTATCTTGCTGGTAACGAAAATAAGGTTGCTGATGCATTGAGTCGGAGACCTTTGTGTAATCTTGTTTCTGTAATAAATTCTGATTTTCTCAATCAAATTCAAGAAGAGATAAAACAGGATCCTTTTTATGCACCTATTTTGAATGCTTTGAATGCGAACAGGGGATCGACGTATGAGGAAAAATTTCATTTGCAGAATGGAACAATGTAAAGTTAAAATACTGCATGATTGTCATGATGCACCTTTTTCTGCACATCCAGGTTATTCAAGGACATATGTTAAAAGAAAGTATTCTTACTTTTGGCCGTGTATGAAGCGGGATATTAGAAAATATGTAAATGAATGTTTGAAGTGCCAACAGGTGAAATCTGAGTTTAAGAGGATGCCAGGAATGCTTCAACATTTGGATGTTCCAAATCAGAAGTGGGAGTCTATTTCTATGGACTTTATCACTAAGCTACCTATGACCAGAAGTAAGCATGATACCATATTTGTTGTAGGCGATCTCCTTACCAAGATGGCACACTTCTTTCCTATGAAAAAGACTTAGAGAACACAAATTGTATTGTAAAAAGATTAAGTGTTTCTTTGCTAAGGATAAACTTGTGTATCTAGGAAGAGTAATATCAAAAGAAGGAATCCTTATAGATGAAGATAAAGGAAAAACAATAGTTGATTGGCCGATTCCTAAGATTGTAAGGGATGTTAGAAGTTTTCTTGGGTTGGCACAATATGAAAGAGCACATATTAAGGATTTCTCTAAGATAGCTACTCCCCTCACCGAATTAACTAAAAAGAATGTAGGATTTGTGTGGAGTGATACCTATCAAAAATCATTTGAAACATTGAAACAAAAAGTCGTTGAGAATTGTGTTTTGAAAATACCAGAAATGGGAAAGCCTTTTATGGTTGCATGTGATGCAAGTGGTAGTCAGATAGGATGTGTTTCACAGGATGGCACGGTGGTCGCATATGAGTCCATAAAACTAAGAAAGCATGAACTTAACTATCCTACTCATGATTTAGAAATGCTTGTTGTTGTGCATGCACTTAAGCATTGGAGACATCTATTGTTAGGGGTTAAGTTTGAATTGAAAACAGATCATCAAAGTCTAAAATACATCTTCACTCAACCATTGCTTAACAACAGGCAGAAGCGTTGGATTGAATTATTAAGCGAGTATGATTTTGACATTATCTTGTTGGTAAGGAAAATAAGGTTTCTGATGCATTGAGTCGGAGACCTTTGTGTAATCTTGTTTCTATAATAAATTCTGATTTTCTCAATCAAATCCTTTTTATGCACCTATTTTGAATGCTTTGAATGCGAACAGGGGATCGACGTATGAGGAAAAATTTCATTTGTAGAATGGAACACTGTATTGTAACAATCGGCTATGCTTATCTTCTGAATCTCCACTAAAAGTTAAAATACTGCATGATTATCATGATGCACCTTTTTCTGCACATCCAGGTTATTCAAGGACATATGTTAAAACAAAGTATTCTTACTTTTGGCCGTGTATGCAGCGGGATATTAGAAAATATGTAAACAAATGTTTGAAGTGCCAACAGGTGAAATCTGAGTTTAAGAGGATGCGAGGAATGCTTCAACCTTTGGATGTTCCAAATCAGAAGTGGGAGTCTTTTTCTATGGACTTTATCACTAAGCTACCTATGACCAGAAGTAAGCATGATACCATATTTGTTGTAGTCGATCGGCTTACCAAGATGGCACACTTCTTTCCTATGAAAAAGACTGATACTGCTTTGAATGTTGCAAGAATCTTTGTAAAAGAAATATTTCGATTGCATGGAATGCCTAAAAGCATAATTTCTGATAGAGATTCTAGATTTACGTCAAACTTCTGGAAAGCGACATTTGAATCCATTGGAACTCAACTTCGTATGAGTACAGCTTTCCATCCACAAACTGATGGGGAAACCAAGAGCGTTAACAGGGTAGTTGAGGATATGTTGCGTATGTATGTGAATGAAAAGCAGGATAATTGGAGGGAATATTTACCCTTGGTTGAGTTTGCATACAATAATGCATGGCATGCATCTATAAAAATGACTCCGTTTGAAGCTATGTATGGTTTTAACTGTTTGACTCCACCTTTGTTTTTGGGTTTTCCAAATAAAGTAGAAGTATCCAAAGAAATGCTTGATAAGATGGATGAAGAACTTGGAAAAATTAAGAAACATATAAGAGAAGCTCAGAAAAGACAAAAGAAGTTCTATGATTTAAAGAGAAGACCACTTGAATTCCAAGTTGATGATATGGTATTTCTTAAAGTTAATCCTCACCGATCTAACTTGTTGCTAGGGAAGGATCATAGACTTTCTCCTCGATATGCAGGCCCTTTTAAAGTTTTGAAAAAGATCAGATCTCTTTCTTATTTGCTGGAGTTACCTAAATATCTAAATGTGCATCCTATATTTCATGTCAGCTTACTTAAAAGATATGTGTCTAATGTTGCTCATGTTTTGCAAGACAATTATAAGCTGAAAGATGATGGCTCTTTTGAGCTTCAACCGGAAATAATAATAGATAGGAAGGAAAGATTTCTTAGAAATAGATCTATAGTAGAAATTTTGGTGAAATGGCATTCATACCCAGTAGAAGATTCGAGTTGGGTGAATTTAGATGACTTTCTAACACATTATCCTTCTTTCCAACTCCGAGGACAGAGTTCTTAAAGGGGGGAAGAATTGTAATAGGCCTCTTTTCTAGTGAAATATTTCATTTTGAACTTTCTGAATTTCATTGTGGGGATAATGCTTAAAACGAATAATTAGGTCATTTTATGGATGTAGGAAAAATTTCGGGTTGAAAAGTTTCATATTCTCTCTCTAGACCTTAATTGCATCATGTTTTCTAGTGGGATTTTGAAGGTGGAGATGAAAGAATTAAGGAAAACTCTCTATGAGGGAAAGGTAGAGCAAGTAGAAGAGAATAAAAGTGCCTGTGTGAGATTTTTGTGAATCATGTTCTAAGTACCTCGTTCAGGGTCCTACATTTAGTTCATTGTAAGAAAATGCCTTGATTTTACTCTCTCTAGGATTTTAAACCTTGCAGGGCTCAAAAGCGGAATTTGGAGGTGGATTTGGACCTCGGACGTCTCTAACACTATTGTGCAGATCGAAAAATTGAATAAAAGTATCTCTCACAAGATTAACCTAATTCCTCATTGTTTTTGAGTTATAGGGCTTTGAAAAGTGTCTAATTCTATTCGATTCCGTGATTCTCATGCTCACATGTCACCATGTCTAATTATGTATGTTTTCGGATATGTCTTCTTGGTGTTTTTCTACTATTTTTGACAGGTATGCTAAAGAAAGGAAGAACACTACGATTGCATGGCGTTTTGCGAAAGTTTTGGAGAAACTCGACTTTTTCTAAATTTGGTGGATCGCACATTTCTTTGGGGAGCACGGCTGCGATCAAACGGAAAAAGATAAGAAGGCTTGTGCATCAATACGGAGGACACACAGAAATCTGAGAATTACCTTGTGATTGAGAGTGTGATTGAGAGTGAAAGTGAGAGTGAGAGTGTGATTGAGAGTGCGATTGAGAATGCGATTGTGATAGCTCGGGGGTGGTCAGGAGGTAGAGGCTTTGTCAAGAAGCTATTGTCCAAAGCTACTGTAACCATTGATTCACATCTATAATATCAGAATTCTTCCTTCTCTGCGTCATATTTGTTCTACTCTTCCGCATCAGATTTTCTTTTACCTTGTGCAATCTCTGCGTTCTTCTCTCCACTGTTATTTCTGAGTAATCGAAAGATTGTGATTGGGGATAGATTGTGATTGAGGAAACGCTACATTGAGGCACAATAGGGACATCCGCATCACACTTTTTTTTCACTCAGTAGTTTCTACGCAAAAATCTACATTGATTCCAATAGTCATTGATTCAGATATTTAGAAACTAACATTCTTTCTTTGTCTTAATTTGAGATTTTTTTGCAGCAAATTCGACCTTGCACTTGCGGGGGAGTAGACTAGAGTTCAAGTCCATGTTTGATTTTGGTGCTTCTTATTTGAATATTGAGCTGTCAACTATCTACTGCCATAGTTTAGTATAGATTAGAAACAAAACATAGTACACATCCTCTGTATGCAGCCATTTCAGCTTACGGGGGAGTGTTGGAACTATTAATCTGAAATCCCCGCATTATTTGAACATTTAAACGGCATATGAACAGTTGCCAAATAATGTATAAAAATAATCATTTATCAATATAACATACAACCGACTTTTATGCGTGGTCTTCTCCAGCCTTGCCTGTCTTCTTGCATGTATCTCTGCGTGAATCTCTGCAACACTTTAATTTCAGCAATGACAACGCTCATCAGCTAGCTTCCACCTTCCACCAACACATCATCTTTATTTGTTCGAAATTTTGAAAAACTATATCATATCGATGCAGATCATCTCTCAAGGAGGAAAAAACTGCTGTTGTGGAGGAGCTGAAGGTAGAACGCTGAAGGAGGAAACTGTTGGAGGAGGGAGGGTGAAACATTATGAGTGCTCAGGGATCCACATGTTTTTTCTGACATCGTTCGGTGATTTTTTGGCACAACACGACAGACACTCGACTTCATCTTCACTATGGTCTATACTTGATCTGTGATGCTTTGCAGTCTAAGCGATCCGACAAGGATACTTTGTATGCCCATTCTCAAACGATAATAATACGCTGCTCTGCCATATGTTCTACCATATCCAATTATTGTATGCTAGTGGTCATCCTTCAACTTGAATTTTGCTGGTGCACAAATCTTTATGCTACGATGTTGAGATTCTTCTGATGCGCAAAATTCAAAAGTTTTTTCTATGCTATGGAGAGAGGAGCTGTCCAATTGCATCATCTGCTATAATACTCCTCCATCAAATCTTTGAAACTATGATTAATGAAAGGTAAAAGTTTGATTCTATAAAGTGACGTTGACGAGAAGAAAAGAGATTTATTTGAAGTAAAGCTTTTGGAGTTACAAAGACCGAAGACCTAAAGAGAAGTGAGGATCCTACCAAAAAGAAAAAAGAGAAGTTGAAGGGCATCTTCTTGCACTTTGGCTGAGAAGTCTATCTTGTATTGAGCGATCTGCACTAGTGGAGTTTTTCTGTATTATTCAGTCACTTGGTGACATCACTTGTATATTCATTGCCAACATTGAGAATAGGTCATTTATTTGGCACATGGATTACTAGTGACACTGCTTGCTAGACTTGGGGATGACCCACACACAGCAGGGCCTGATCAAACCCCATGCCGCTCTTCCCCTTTAGAACTCCTTCGCTCCCGGATGCCTGAACCTAACGTGAAGTGAGGTGGTTGCTTGGTAATCTACGACATGCCAACCACTCATTGAAAAGAGAAAACAAGAGCCTCGGCATCGGATAAATATTTCTAGGTACAAGCATTTTAAGTTATTTGACTTATTTTTGCATTGCTCCATGCACTCTAAATAGAAAGATTGATTTGTTTTCTTGAGTCTGAGCATTCACATTCTCCATTAGCTTAATTCATATGCATGTGCACTCTTTTTATTCTTGCTTAGACTAGGAAGTTTTCATTCTTGTAGCTCAGATAGAACATTAGAAACATTAGATAGGAAATTAAGAGAGAATTAAGTGATAAATCAAAGGGAAAATCAAGATCAAGATCAAGTGAGAAATTTAAGTTCAAAAGATTAGTAAAATTCAAGTCAAAGAACAAGTGAGTTGGATAAGATTCTAGGCTAGGTAGAGAGCGTTTAGACTGATGTCCACCTCCTGGCTCATGACCCATCGCATTTCTTCTCTAAGCTCTACTCTGAGCTAAGAGAGATAGTAGAGCCACTCACACTAGAACTCGTTCGATGCTCTAGGATAGAGTAGAGAAGAGAAATGAAGGAAGTGTTTAAGGAATTAATGATAGAGAAACAGGGCGCTGGTGTACTTAAAGAAGTCTTACGAGAAAAAGGAAAGTTCACGAGACATAATGTGACTGAATACCTAGATATGTTCAAGGACCAAGCACTAATCTATGGCTTACGTGAAGAAATGCTTACCCATTACTTCACACTAATAGTTTCAAGTTCTATCTTGTCATCTATATCAGTCCACATAGGAAAGCCTTGGGCTAAATTCAGGAAGGAACTTCATAAGTTATTTTACCTAGAACATTTCTCCCAGCATAGTAGAGAATGGTTCTTGCAGTGCGTAAATTACTCGAAACCCATTGCATCCCTTAATCACCTCTTGAATGAATTTTTGAGAAGATACTCCTAGTTACCTCAGGTTGACTTGGATTCATTAAAGCGTGACTTAGTCTGTTCCTTTCTTAAGATCTTAATCCCTAAAGACAGGAATGAATTCGAGAGCAGGATAGAAGAGCTCGATAAGAGATTTAGTTTAACAAAATACTAGGCCACAATTAGGAGAGAAGTGGAAGTAGGTGCCCACATGAGGCAGTGATAGGCTGTATTATATGATAGACTGGCAGCAAAAGCTCCACAACCACCTAGGGAGGAACCTCTTCAATCAATTGTGAACGTGATTGCAGCATGAGCTTCTGCTAATGTTGCATCCACTTCACACTCAACCATGGAGTTAGATCTTGAGATCCTTAGCAAACAAATAGAGAATCTTATGATAATGCAGACATCCATGTCTAAAGAAAGGGCCAACATACATGAAAAAGTTCATTCTATGGGGTACCTGGACCTTACTCCTTCTCAAGCGAGTACTAGTTATGTAGAGCAGATAGAAATGAATGCTATGCATATTCCAAACATGCAAAGGTTATGTAATGCCTCAGCCTACACCTCCAGTGCAGCTTGTTGCTCAACAAACACCTACACCAGCAGCTTAGCCCACATATTAGAGAAACACTTGGCCATTCAAGAGATGAGCTACTTGTGGTTTTGGAGGGGCAAAAAGATGTATGTGGTGCGATTCTTAGGAACATTTTTCCTATGCGTGTGAAGAGTTGAGGCAAGCAAATGAGCACTAGTTGGTGTTAGATATAGATATGAAAATCTGTGACTTTAGAGCTCTCCTTTCCCTACGTGTGAATTGGGGGAAGGGAGGAATGAAGAAACTTTATGAGAATCTATAAAGTATTAATGTCAGCACATCTGCATAATAGTTAGCGCTACTAAAGGAAGGGAATGAAGACGAGACTACGCCTCAGCCACAAAGAAACTAGTCTATAGAAGCTTTATTGACAACTAGGGATGCGACCATCACTACAACATACCGAGGGTTTCTCTCTCTCCCTCTCTCTGCTTCCCTCTCTCTATCTCCTTTCCTCTCTCTCTCCCCCTCCCTTTCTCTCTCTCTCCCCTCCTCCCTCTCTCTCTCTCTAGATCTAAGCACACCTCTATCTTTCCAGATCTGAAGTTTTGGTAAGTATATCGCACATACTCTAGCACTCTTTTTTGCTTTTCTAATATCTTCTCTCTTTAATTTTGCAAGAGATTTTGGATCAATTCTTTGGAAATTCGACGAAAGACAACTTCAAGTGGACTTTGACGACCATGATTCCAAAAATTTAATCGATGTAAGTTATTGTTTTGTTTTAGATTGACATAGAGATACATATACATGCACACTCACATATGTATAAACACACACATGCATATCCATACACACATACACATATACACACATGCATATGCATACACACATGCATATGCATACACACAATGCATATGCATACACAGATACACAATGCATATGCATACAAACATACAAAATGCATATGCATACACACATACACAATGCATATGCATACACACATACACAATGCATATGCATACACACATACACACTGCATATGCATACACACATTCATATGCATACAAACATGGATATGCATACACACATGCATATGCATACACACATGCATATGCATACACATGAATATGCATATGCATACACACATGCATATAATGCATACACATGCATATAATGCATACACATGCATATGCATATGCATATGCATACACACATGGATATGCATACACATGCACATGCATATGCATACACACATGCATATGCATACACAAATGCATATGCATACACACAAATGCATATGCATACACATATGCATACACAAATACATATGTGTATGCATACGCATACACATGCATACGCATACACATGCATATGCATACACAAATACATATACATACACACAATGCATATGCATACACACATGCATATGCATACAAACATGCATATGCATACAAACATGCATATGCATACAAACATGCATATGCATACACACAAATGCATATGCATACACAAATGCATATGCATATGCATACACACATGCATATTCATGCAAACATGCATATGCATACACACATGCATATGCATACACACATACACACATACACACATGCACACATACACACATACACACATACACATGCATATGCATATGCATATACACATGCATATGCATATGCATATACACATGCATATGCATATGCATATACACATGCATATGCATATACACATGCATATGCATACACATGCATATGCATATGCATACACACATACACACATGCACACATGCATATGCATACACACAAATTCACATGCATATGCATACAAAAATGCATATGCATACACACATACACACATACACACATACACACATACACACATACACACATACACACATACACACATACACATACACATGCATATGCACACATACACACGTACACATGCATATGCATATGCATACACACATACACACATGCACACATGCATATGCATACACAATGCATATGCATGCACACCAATGCATATGCATACACAAATGCATTGACATACACACAATGCATATGCACACACACAATGCATATGCATACACACATGCATATGCATACACACAAATGCATATGCATACACACAAACATACACACAATGCATATGCATACACACATACACACATGCACACATGCATATGCATACACAAATGCATATGCATACACACATACACATGCATATGCATATGCATACAGACGTGCATATGCATATGCATACACAGATGCATATGTATACACACATACACACATGCACACATGCATATGAATACACACATACAAACATGCACACAGCATATGCATACACACACCAACAGTAGCAATGGTTTGCCACCAGGGACCATCTTCCTCACCACGGAGCTCGATCTAATAGGGCAGATGAAGAATCCCAACAAAAAGATAGGCATTGACTACAGAAGCATCCATGCGGTCTTCTTCTACGACTCACTCGATATGAGGGAAGGCTCCATTCTTGGATTTTACGAGGGTCACAAGAACACCACCAATGTAAACTTGGTAATAATGGGTCGTGAAATACCCTTGATGCCTATCTTTGCCAGCGAGCTAAGTAGAACCCTTGCCAACGATGATAGCCTCAAGCTGCATACGCATGCCATTGTCCGCATGCGCATCAAGCTCGACTGCTGGAAGCTGCATATGAGAGAGAGACAGAGAGCGAGACAGAGAGAGGAGAGAGGTTGAAGAGAGAGAAAACAAGCTAAAATATATAATTGTAGAGACGGGTGAAAAATCATCGAGTCAAAGAGAGAGAGAGGGGGAGAGAGAGAGAGAGAGAGGGAGAGAGAGAGAGAGAGAGAGAGAGAGAGAGAGTCTTCCTCTTCCCCTCCTCCAACAGCTCACGACGGAGTGATGGTAGGGGAGAGAGAGAGAGAGAGAGAGAGAGAGAGAGAGAGAGAGAGAGAGATAGATGATGAAGGCATCCCCTCCTTGTGGCTGTTCTAGACTACGCGCTGCAGAGAGATGCAAAGAAAGGGGAGAGAGAGAGAGATAGAGAGAGAGAGAGAGAGATTAATCATCCGATTCTATGTTATTCATATTATGCACGTACACATTTATGTTTTTTAAATCCACAACTTCTATGAATCCATTTGTTTTTGTACCGATGTCTTTCATTTTGAAAGTGTAATCTTTTTTGTTTCAGATACCAAAAGTGTAATCCATCAGGGCTAAGATTTACTTATTTGTTAGTTGTGTGAATTGTGGTTTGTTAGTTGTGTTTGCTTATTTCTAGTGAGGTTTTTAGGCATAGTAACTAGTTGAGATTTGCGCAAGTTATTGTTTATTAGCAATGCATTTTTTAGAAGTTTTATGTTTCTCAATTTTTAGCATGCTACTTTATATAATAGGCTTCACTATATGTATGTTCTATCGCAGTATGCCTTTAAGTATCAAAATGTATATTTTTTTCTTTTGAGTTTTTACGTGTGAGAGATATTATCTGTTTAAAGATTGTCCTCAACACAATATTCCTGCTATTATTATTTGAGAAAGGCATTGATCTTTGATTAATTTTTAAGAGAGCCACAACCTTAATATATCTTTTATGTGAGGATGTTTGCTCAATGCTTTCACATATTCCATCTGCTTTGATGCTTTGCATTGTGTTTGTCCATAGAATGATCTAAACATGTATGTGTTATGTATGTGTGTGTACATGTATGTGAGTGTTTATATGCATGTTAGCATGTGTGCATATGCATGTATGATAGAGTGCATATGTATGCATGTGCATGTTAAGATAAGTAAGCATGCATGTAAGAATGTGAGATGAATGTATATGCAAAAGTGTATTCAAGTGCATGTATGCATGAGTGTATGCATGTGAGCATGAGAGAGTGTATGCATGTGTGTTTATGCATGTGCATGAGTGTGAGACATATATGCATATGTATTGATGCATGTGTATGCATGTGAGCATGAGAGAGTGTATGCATGAGTGTATGCATATAGCATGAGTGTACGTATATGATATGATGTAAGAATGCATATGAGTATACATGAATGAAGTTTGCATGTATGCATGTATATTAAAGTATGATGCATGTGTAGGCAAGTGTAGCATGCATATATATGCATGAGTATATGATGATATGCATGTATGCATGAGAAATATTGAAGTGTTGTATGATGCATGTTTGCATGTAAACAAATGTGTGTTTGCATGTATGCAAGTAGATGTTTACATATACATGTAAGTTAGGAAGTTAGAAGTATATATATAAATGCATGTGAATAAGTACATTATATGTATGAGCATACATATGTGCATATAAAAAAAATGCATGTGCATATGTAAAGTAAATAGGTATGCATACGTATAGTATATGTATGCATATATGTTGGATATGTATGCATGTATGTTAGGAGTATATGCATGCATGAGTGATAAAGCATGACTTGTATGAAAGTGCATGGGCATGTTAGAATCAATGCATATGCATATGAATGTAAGTAGAAATATATGTGTGCATGAGTTAAATAGATGTGTTTACTTGTGTACAACAACATATTTAAATTAACAAATGAGTGTTTTATGTTAATTAAAAGCATACTTATGTTTCCTAATGGTCTTCCTACAGATCACTGTGAACAGATTGTGAAGGAGATTACGAGATTACGACAGTAAGAAATTGAAGGAGCTTATGACAATTAGAAATACAAATTTGTATAGGAATTTTCTTTGGGAATTGTATTAGGTTTGATTAGAATTGTATTAGAACTTATTATAAGATTCTGTATAGGCTTAAGAATTGATCCTAAAGTTTTCTAGCACTTTCACTTTTTGTTATAATTAGGACTTTATTTTGAACTTTCAAATGTCTAAGCATTTAGCAATGGTAAGAAAATGTTTTACTTTAAAAATGAAAAATTAGTTAGTTCTTTTGAATCTTAGTTTTTAGATTACACTGAAATAGATTAAAAAAACATTAGCTTTTATCAATCATAAACTGAGAACTCAATCCAAGACCCAAAGCATACTTAGAAGCACCCTGTGTGTAGTCATATGGTTAGGTTAGCGTGAATCTTTTAGATGAACATCTGCCTCGCTTCACACCCCTCTATGACAACCTTGGTGAACGCGACGTGAAGCGTGACGATAGTGTGTTTAGAGTTTGCATTGTCTTTTAAGTTTTTATTTAAAATATCTAGCTTCATCTTCTTCTTGTATGCAGGAAAGCGAGGAAAGAAGCTGCAACTAAAACGTGAAGATTTTGGTGCTTACTTTTTCCCTTGGTGTTGAGGGCTGGTCTTAGGACCTGAGCGCCTCCACGAGAAGAAGGATATCTAACCGGAGGAGCTTCGTCACTTCATTCCCTCCCTCCCCCCCCCCATCAACATACAAGAAAAGATCAAGACTTTTTCACATTCACTTTAGTTTTGTATTTAAGATTTACTAAAAAAGTTTGTAAAAACATATCGCGTGCACTTTAGATCCTATACATCAAGCAAACTTAAATTAAGGTGTTTTTTAAGTTTTTTATTTTTAGTTCATTCACATCACTAAAAAAAAGAAGTTTGTTTTCATTTGCAGTAGGAATTCCGCACTTTTCATACTTGCATTAGAAACGGTATTAAAACAATTCTTTTCATTTAGGAAAGATACTTTTGTTTAAAGCATTTAAATATCTACATATTAGATCTTAGGGAAAGTTTTCTAGAAAGATTTTTTTTTACAGCACCAAACAAAAAGATTTATTTTTGGAAACAGAAGGATTGGTTGTTTATTTCATTGCACAAAAAGAAGTTTATAGCATTAAAAAGAGTTTAGATTTAAGTTCTTTTGAATTATAGTTATTGCTTTTATTTTTTTTCTGTTTTATCCAAAATCAAAGAAACTATTATTAAGGAAACTAATAGTAAATCGAAAAATTTAAATCAAGGAAAAATATTTTATAAACCTAATCTACTGTATTAAAAAGATATTTAGACTTAAAAAGGATTAATAATATAAATTCTAAAAAAGTCCGAAAATATTAAAAACTTATAAAGTAAGAGAAAAAACTACTTATAAATTCAAAAGATCAAGTCAAAGAGATAAGTATAAATTTAGGTTTAAGAAACCAAAAAGATTTAAGAAAAGAAGTTAGGAATAGTAAAGCCTAGGTTTAGGTAAAGCCAACATCCCTGGATTTATCAACTAGCGATAGGTTTAGGCAATTTAGAGAACAATTAGAACTTGCTATTAGGGAGCTTCTACTCCATTCAAAGCGTTATCAAGAACGCAAAATGGAGGAGATGTTCAAAAATATGATGTTTGAGAAGCAAGAAACATGAAAGTTCACGGGAGTTTTGTATTTTTCTCCCTCACAAAAAAAAAATTGTTATAATCCGGAGTTTCGTATTTTTCTCCCTCACAATTAAAAGAAAATATGATCCAGAGTTTTGTATTTATCTTCCTCACAGTTAAAAAAAATATATGATCGGGAGTTTTGTATTTTTCTCCCTCATAATAAAAAAAAATATGAACGGGAGTTTTGTATTTTTCTCCCTCACAATAAAAAAAAAAATATGATCACGAGTTTTGGATTTTTCTCCCTCATAATAAAAAAAATATGATCGGGAGTTTTGTATTTTTCTCCCTCACAATAAAAAAAACATATGAATGGGAGTTTTGTATTTTCCTCCCTCACAATAAAAAGAAATATGATATGGAGATTTGTATTTTTCTCCCTCATAATAAAAAAATATGATCGGGAGTTTTATATTTTTCTCCCTCACAATTCAAAAAAATATGAACGGGAGTTTTGTATTTTTCTCCCTCACAATAAAAAAAATATGATCGGGAGTTTTGTATTTTCTCCCTCATAATTAAAAAAAATATAATCGAGAGTTTTGTATTTTTCTCCCTCACAATTAAAAAAACTATGATCGAGAGTTTTGTATTTTTCTCCCTCACAATTAGAAAATATATATGATCGGGAGTTTTTTATTTTTCTCCCTCACAACTTAAAAAAATATGATCGAGAGTTTTGTATTTTTCTCCCCAATAATTAAAGAAAATATATGATCGGGAGTTTTGTATTTTTCTCCCTCACAATTAAAAAATATATATGATCCGGAGTTTTGTATTTTTCTCCCTCACAATTAAAAAAAAATATGATCAGGAGTTTTGTATTTTTCTCCCTCATAATTAAAAAAAATATGATCAGGAGTTTTGTATTTTTCTCCCTCATAAGTAAAAAAAAAAGTATGATCGGGAGTTTTGTATTTTTCTCCCTCACAATTAAAAAATATATATGATCGAGAGTTTTGTATTTTTCTCCCTCACAATTAAAAAAAACTATGATCGGGAGTTTTCTATTTTTCTCCCTCAGAATTAAAAAAAATGTGATTGGGAGTCTTGTATTTTTCTCCCTCACAACTAAAGAAAATATATGATCGGGAGTTTTGTATTTTTCTCCCTCATAATTAAATAAATATATATGAAATGATCGGGAGTTTCAAAAGATAATTAAAAGCACGGGAGTTTATATATGAAAAGGCTACAAATATGATACAAACCATGAGTTGAAGTATGATAAAGAGAATGACTGATTTATATATGGTTTCCTTAATTGTGAATTTACTTTACAAGATCAAGAAAATGTATCGATATGAAAATTAATTTTACTTGTATAGCTAGTTGTTAAATGTTCATCAAGACTTGAAGATGATTTTGATCCAGTCATTGAAGCTTTGTATGGAAAATTTACAATGAAGATGGAGCTGAAGAAGAAAGAAGATTGAAGATATAGTTGATTTCAGGTCGTATTATTCTATGTTTTTTAAAATTAGTTATGTTTTGATTTATGCATGTTATTTGCATTCATATAAACTTAAATTATAAAATTTGGGATGAAGTATATTATTTTATAAAGGAAATCTATTTAACCATACTAGGAAAACAAGCATGATTTATATTTCAAGATTTATAGATTGAGTGGGATTTTTGATGGATAGACGGATTTGTGGTTCATTGCAGATAATGGAAGTAATTATATATGTGTAGGAGCATATTGATGCATGGTCCTTGTCTGTGAAATCCTAGGTCTTTCTTATACATGCATCTAGAACCTTAGCTCCGATTAAGGGGTTAAGCCTTTCCCCTTCAAAACCAAAAAAGTTGCGAATGTAAAAAAAAAAAAGAAAAAGAGAAAAAGAGAAGAAAAAAATATTTGATGCATGGAAGTTATACCTTCCTTCACCCCAAAAAGGTATTTACACTCATTATCTACATGAAGATTTATATCATACTTGTATGAAGCCAGAAAGATGAAGAAGGCTAGCTGTGGAAAATACATCTAGTGAATAAAATTGGGCAAACAAGGCGGATGTCTATATGAGTAGATTTAGTAGATTTCATTGACATGTTTGATTGCTCATATGTAAATGCATGTATATGACGAAACCTACATTTGAGTGAATGAAAATGAATTCTATTTCATACTAATCCTTGCAAAGTTTATAAATGGATGAAATTTAGATTAATGTTTTGTTGACTGAATTGGTTGATAGTTTAACTTTATAATTTAATATGTTTTCGTTACCAGATTGAATTTAAATAAACTTCATGTGTATGTTGCATAAAAGATTGAAAATTTTGATAAGTTTAAAAATTTATTCATAAAAGCATTGATATTGTTATATGGTTGACTTTAAGGATGATCATCAAGATACTGCTTCCCTTGAACTATAGGTTGGCCCATCGAGGACGATGTGCAGATTTGATGGGGGAATTGTCGGAAGGATTTCCTCGCTTGATTTAATAAATGACAAAATAAAAATGTTTTGCTTCAACATTGATTAGTTGAAATCTCTCTCACATAATTTTAATGCATTATTGACTAACTTTTCTTTGAAGTACCTACAGGCAAAAGATGGACATATATTCAGAACTTAGAATAACCCTTGAAGTTATCTTTATATTTACCCTTATCTATACCCTCTATAGTCATAATCTTCTTAATTTCATGGATGACTTTACTTATGAACTATCAAGATGTGTGTTATGTTAATAAATAAGTAAGAGTATACATTTGTATTTATATGTATGCATTGGGATAAGAGTTTATGCATGTTAATGTACCTATGATTGTTTATTCACTTTTGGTGTGGTTATTTATGCATATGAACATATCTTAAATTAAGTTCTCTTAAGTAGATCTATCTATTTTACTTTATGTAAATAAAGAAAACTCTATGGATGTGTGTTACCTTATGTAATTATTCGAAATATCTTTGTTACATGAGTTTGTAACACCTATGTATCTAAAACTTGTTTATCATGATATTTATTTAATCTAAATTATAGCATAAGTGAAACTTTAAAATTATAACTATTAATAGATTTAAAACATAAACTTAACTATATATGTGTCAATTTAATTTTAACTAATTTAATTAATATAAGTTAATATCATCATAAAAACAAAAATTAATATATCATTTCACATGGTTAGGTTAGCGTGAATCGTTTAGATGAACGTTTGCCTCCCTTCACACCCCTCTACGACACCGCACTCTCATTTATCCCTTGCGGTAAATAGGGCATTACCGAGTGTCCACAGTATACCCAATAGCTTTCCATGAGTTGAATCCTTCTTCCAAATGTAGTTATAGTTGGCTATTAGTGTTCGTTGAAATCCATAGTTTGTCTTTCCTCCAGTCTTGCGAAGCTTTTGCTTGCCTTAGCCAAGGCCTCCCCAAGAGTAAAGGGTAAGAAGTCTCCTGTGGAAGTGCAATAACAACAAAATCTAGAACAAAGTGAGAACCCTGTACTATCATCAGTACCTTTTCAATAATGCCAAGTGGCGCAACCCGATGTTGATCTGCTAGGGTAACTGTGAATGGTGTGCCATCATGGTGGGGTTCAAATTAAGTTTCTTTATTGTGAAATCTGGTATCAAATTGATGCTAGAGCCTCCATCTATGATCACACTTGTGAGAGATTCATCCTTTATACAAACAGATAACCTTTAGCTTTGGTAGTCTGCTAGGGTGCAGGAGGGAAATCAACCATGAGACCATCTATGCTAGGTGGTTGGCTCAAGTGAATAGAGTGTATAATCTTTAATAAGTCACTCCTTATTTTTGAATCCATCTTTATGAGTTCGTACAGACTAACCTTGTGATGAATACCTTTCAAGATCTGCTCAATGTTTGCCACGTGTGTCTTCTTGCAGACTTGTTGGATGGTCCCTTATTGAAGTAGCCATCCTTTCATAAGCTCCTTCAATATCTACTTGGACCTTCCATCCAGCCTTCTTTTCCTCCTCTTTATCCTGGAGTCCTTGTTGTTCCTCTTTACATATTGTTGCCGCTTGTCTGGCTCTAGTCATCATGGGCATTGAAGAAGATGAAACAACATAATACTGAGTGGTCATACTTTCTACTTGTGGGGAGACTACAATCATGTGAATTGGAGCAAGGCGGCTTCTTGGGCAATCTTTGGTATAGTGATCCTGAGCCTCTGGACAGTGCTGACAAAAAGGTGCATGTTCTAGAAGGGAACACCTATTTTGCATATGGCCATACTCACCACAACGATAACACATCAATGGCCTATTATATCTAGGCTTCATTGGATAATTCTCTTCTCTATTAGGTGCATTTGACGTACTAGCATAATATGAATCCAGAGCTTAAGGGTTACCTCGTTGTTTTGTACCCTTGAGGTAGAAATAGTCTCTAGCTTCATGGCCATCCTTTCCACAAAATTGACAACTTACCCTATTAGGACAATTAGCATTGGAATGTCCACTGTTGTTACATATTGTACACCAAATTTGCTTTCTTATATCCTGAGTGATCTGAAATCTTCTAATTCACGACGAAGTTGGGCTACTTCATCATCACTATGAAATGGCGGTGGTGGCAAGACCTTCTCTTCTTGGTGATTTTGGTGACATTCTCAATGCCTCCAGTTCTTTCCTCAGTTGCGGAATAGGGTCTACTTCTACTGCATAGTTTGGTTGTTTATCCCCTTCAAAATGTTGCCTAGCTTCTTCAATGCGTGATGTCGCTGCAACAAAATCATTTGCATCCAATTAGAGACTCACGTAGCTTCTGCTGAGATGACTTGGGCAAAGCTTTTTCTATCCATTTTTGAACCAAGAAATCACCTCGAGCATGTGGCACACATGCAACAAGTGCTTTTGTCCTAGTGTGAAGCTCGTGAAAGGATTCACTTGATCTTAGCCTTAGGTTCTAGCTGATCTACAACTCTTTCCGAGGAGTCACTTGGTCAAAATCTCTATGAGAACACCCTCTTTAGAGCCTCCCATGTAGGAAAATGGCCATCTGCATATTGACTGTACCATTTGTCAGCAAGGCCTTCCAACATGAATGGGAAGAGTACCAACATTGCATCCTCTCTATTTTGCAGACCTCGTCCATGGCATAAGGAGTTGAATCTCCTCACATGATCATCAACATCCTCATAAGCTTGTCCCTTAATGGTAGGGAACTTGATATTGAGTCTAGAGAGTAAGTGAAAGAGATCCTCCATTGGCAATAGTGTTTCCTCTGATGTATCTGAGGATAAGTCTAATGTTCTCCTATGCTTTTCCTTTGATAGTAGTGTCATACCCAAATCAATAGACAAATTCAAAGAGGGTAGAGGGGATCGAGATTTACTATTCAAAGCTAAAGATGATTTTTTAAGGCTCCTCTATACACAAAGAGGCTCCTTATCTGCTCGAGTATGGGTCATGTACCTATTTACAAGATGCAATAGGGCAAAAATAATGGAAAAAAGACTAGTTACTATGCTAAGGGCATCTCAAAGAGATGCAAGTGTCCCAGCAAGCATGACAAACTATAGAGGAGGTACTAGGGTGCCTACTTTTAGCAGAAGCAGGCAATATGCACTTCCAATACTTCGCCTACTCAAGGGAGGTTCTCCTTAGGGAAGTATACCCTTTAACATTTCTGTGAGCATGCAGATCGCAATAGTTGCACAGTATTGTAAATACTCAGAGAGCATCCAATTAGAGACTCACGTAGCTTCTGCTGAGATGACTTGGGCAAAGCTTTTTCTATCCATTTTTTAACCAAGAAATCACCTCGAGCATGTGGCACACATGCAACAAGTGCTTTTGTCCTAGTGTGAAGCTCGTGAAAGGATTCACTTGATCTTAGCCTTAGGTTCTAGCTGATCTACAACTCTTTCCGAGGAGTCACTTGGTCAAAATCTCTATGAGAACACCCTCTTTAGAGCCTCCCATGTAGGAAAATGGCCATCTGCATATTGACTGTACCATTTGTCAGCAAGGCCTTCCGACATGAATGGGAAGAGTACCAACATTGCATCCTCTCTATTTTGCAGACCTCGTCCATGGCATAAGGAGTTGAATCTCCTCACATGATCATCAACATCCTCATAAGCTTGTCCCTTAATGGTAGGGAACTTGATATTGAGTCTAGAGAGTAAGTGAAAGAGATCCTCCATTGGCAATGGTGTTTCCTCTGATGTATCTGAGGATAAGTCTAATGTTCTCCTATGCTTTTCCTTTGATAGTGGTGTCACACCCAAATCAATAGACAAATTCAAAGAGGGTAGAGGGGATCGAGATTTACTATTCAAAGCTAAAGATGATTTTTTAAGGCTCCTCTATACACAAAGAGGCTCCTTATCTGCTCGAGTATGGGTCATGTACCTATTTACAAGATGCAATAGGGCAAAAATAATGGAAAAAAGACTAGTTACTATGCTAAGGGCATCTCAAAGAGATGCAAGTGTCCCAGCAAGCATGACAAACTATAGAGGAGGTACTAGGGTGCCTACTTTTAGCAGAAGCAGGCAATATGCACTTCCAATACTTCGCCTACTCAAGGGAGGTTCTCCTTAGGGAAGTATACCCTTTAACATTTCTGTGAGCATGCAGATCGCAATAGTTGCACAGTATGGTAAATACTCAGAGAGAAGATTAATGAAAAATGACAATAGTGGAAGACTATACCACTCCTTAGTTTGAACAGATGATAACAACATAAGCAAAAGAAATGCTCTAAAAGTTGATGTTCTCGGCTAACGTGCCATTCTAGAACTAAAAAAAATCAATACAAGAGATCCATCCAATACATACAATGAACACAACTAGATGAAGACTTGCACTGATTAGTACAAAGGTATGAAGACTTGCTCTAAGGGAAAGAGCATGGAAATAACGCTGACTCGCAATTAATGACAAAACCAAGCCACTTCTTCACACTATAGTGCTATTAGCCCTCCACTGGGAAGCCCACGCTCTGTATCCTCACCAGAGAGTGACTTCCTACAGTAGGCTTGTAGCTACGGAGTGCAAAGAGAGGACCAAAAGAGATGCCGAAAATAAGCTCTCTCCAATGAGTACTAGTCCATTGCTTTTATAGGCTCCAATAGGCCAAGAGGGCCTTGCCGATTTCTTATTGAATATGTGCCAATTGATTGCCCAAAAATTGGATGGGTAGATCAAATATGGTACTGGCCAACAATTTTAAATTAAATCATAAAAAATAGGGTTGAGGTTTCTTTCTTAACGGAACTTGGACTGGACATCTAGGTTCATTTATGAGTTCCTAAACATAGATCATAGGATCCTCCTTACATGCCACCCACAATAATGTAATGATGATTAGAAGCACATCCTTCACACAATTCTTGTAGTGGCTTTTGACCATCTGATCCCGAAAGGAATTATCTTTTGAAGCAGATGCCATGGAAGCTCCAACATCATCTTTCGCCTATCTTACATATTGCGTGGTGGGTGGTGTGGGTGGGCGTGGGTGGTGTGGGGAGTGGTGGGAGGTGTGGGTGGTGTGGGAGGTGTGGGTGGCCGTGGGTGGTGTGGGTGGCTTTGGGTGGTGTGGGTGGTGGGTGGTGTGGGTGTGGGTGTGGGTGTGGATGGTGTGGGGAGTGGTGGGAGGTGTGGGTGGTGTGGGTGTGGGTGTGGGTGGTGGGTGGTTTGGTTGATGTTGGTGGTGTGGGTGGTGTGGGGAGTGGTTGGAGGTGTGGGTGGTGTGGGTGGTGGGTGGTGTAGGTGGGCTTGGATGGTGTGGGTGTGGGTGGTGTGGGTGGTTTGGGGAGTGGTGGGAGGTGTGGGTGGTGCGGGAGGTGTGGGTGGTATGGGTAGCCATGGGTGGTGTGGGTGGTGTGGGGAGTGGTGGGAGGTGTGGGTGGTGTGGGTGGTATGGGAGGTGTGGGTGGAGTGGGTTTGGATGGTCTGGGGCTACGGGGAACTGCGAGGGAAGAGAGAGGCATGGGGTTTGCAGGGCTATGGAGCTACGGGTGGGGAAGAGAGAGGCATGGGGGTTGAAGGAGGAGGTAGGCGCGGGGAGTGGCTGCGGGGGGCTACAGGGGCTGTAGGTGGGGAAGTAAGGGAGGCATGGGGGTGGGCTGTGGGAGGTGGTGGGAGGGCACGGGAGGGTGGGGCTACGGGGGCTGTGGGTGGGGAAGTGAGGGAGGCATGGGGGTTGCGGGGCTGCGGGTGGGGAAGAAGGAGGAGGCACACGGGGGGAGCGGTTGCGGGGGGCTACAGGTGGGGGAGAGAGGGAATGTCGGGGCGCGGGTTGCGGGTGGGGGAGAGAGGGAATGGCAGGGGGAGAGAGGGAATGGCGGGGGAAGAGAGGTGGGGGCTGCGGGTGGGCGAGAGAGGGAATGGTTGGGAGAGAGAGAGAGAGAGAAAGAGAGAGAGAGAGAGAGAGAGAGAGAGAGAGAGAGAGAGAGAGAGAGAGAGAGAGAGAGAGGGAGGGGAGAGAGATGCACCGTGCTACATGCAGAAAAAATCCCATGAACACACGAACTTCTTCAGTGAAGATTAGGCTAAAAAGACCCTCCTTGGAGGAAAGAAATGAGAACGATAGCATGTCACTTGGATTTCAAAAGATTAGAAGAGGATTGGGAGGGGGACGCAACACAACAAACATTGGAGGTAGAGGTGGAAGAGAGAGAGGCCACAATCGAAAAGGTCGGTGCATAGAGAAGTTTTGGTGTGTGTGTGTGAGAGAGAGAGAGAGGGGAGGGAGGGAGGGAGGGGAGAGAGAGAGAGATAGAGAGAGAGAGAGAGACAGAGAGAGACAGAGAGAGAGGGAGAGAGAGAGAGGGAGAGAGAGAGAGGTATGAGATCAATGATGGCAGATAGATCACATTGTAGAAAGAGAGAGAGAGAGAGAGAGGGTAGAAATAAATCTTGTATTAGGAATGACAAAGAGATGCATAACTAATTCGGGTTCTAGACATCTATGGGAAGAAATGGAGATAGAAAATAGATGCATCTTGATTCTCGAATGAAGTTTCATTTGGGAAAAAAGTGAATCGAAATTCAATAGATGAGTCAAGAGTGATATTTTAAGTAATTTTAAATGACATAGATCCTATTTGAAATAACAAGTTGAAGGGTTCAGCCAATCTCAAAAGAGATCTTCTACTAAATGCATTTTGACATTTGAAACGAGGATCATGCTTTTGTTTTCATTAAAATTTGAAAGCTGGACAGACAATGTACTCCACTTATAATCTATTGTTCACTACTAAGACTTCTTCACCATACTTATGGTTGTGATCCATCATCTCCGATCAAATGAAAAAATGAAGTACCAATCATATGAACTGAAGAGGAAGTTTGGAAGACCAATGTGAAGATAGTTCTCCCATGGATTTTTGAATTAACGAGATTTATTTGAACTAAAGCTTTTGGAGTTACAAAGACCAAAGACCCAACGAGAAGTGAAGATCCTATCGCAAAGACCAAAAAGAAGTTGAAGGGAATCTTCTCGCACTCTAGCTAAGAAGTCTATCTTGTATTGAGCGATCCGCATAATAGTGGATTTTTTTTATATTATTCAGAGTCACTTGGTAACATCAGTTGTATCTTCATTGCCATCATTGAGCATAGGTCATTTTTTTGGTAGATTGAGTACTCCTAATTTCTATTCTAGTGTTATATTTATCATTCTCATTCATGACATATATGCCCTACGACTTCATTTCCATGGAGTGGAGGCCTTTTTTTGCTTTCTCTTTCGAGGCATGAGCCTACAACGACAAGACATACCAAGGCAAGGCGCGTAGTGTGTAGAGGCTACTCATCAAACTAGGGGATGACCCACAATCAGTTGGGCCTGATCCAACCTCGTGCTTCTCTTCCCCTCTAGACCTCCTTCACTCCCTGACACCTCATGCTCAGGATCATCTTTAGAGTGTACAAATATATCATCAAGAAATACTAAGATGAATTTGTCTAGGTAATCATGAGAAATATTTTTCATCAAGCACATAAATGTGTCATGAGCATTTGTTAATCCAAAAGGTAAAACTATAAACTCATAGTGACAATATCGTGTTCAAAACGCTATCTTGGGAATATCCTCTGTTTTGATCTTGATTTGATGATATCCAGATCTTAAGTCAACCATAATGAATACACTTGCTCCATTTAGTTGACATAATAAGTCATCTATGAGAGGGAATGGATACTTACTTTTAATTGTTCTTTTATTCAACCTCCTATAGTCAATGCATAATCTATAAGAGCCGTCTTTCTTCTTCAGAAATAATACATGTGCATCCCAAGGTGAGACACTCGGTCTTATCAAGCCTTTCTTCAAAAGATCATCTAATTGAATCTTAAGCTCCTTTATTTCATTGATGTTACATCTATAGGGTGCTCTAGAATATGGTTCACTCCCCAGATACAGGTCAATGGCATGGTCAATCTTCCTAGGTGGAGGTATACCAGGAAAGGCCTCTGAAAGTACATCCACATATTCTTGCAAAAGATTTTCTACATAATTTGGAATACGTTCATCATTATCTTCCTCATGGACATGATACTTGAATTTTGTAAGGTAACTTTTTATATCCTAAGGTAACAAAAAATTGGCGATGTTTAGGAAGGACAAAAGATGGAGGAGGACTCTTGAATACAAATTTCACAAGCATATATTTCAAAGAAAACAACATTATTGATCAAGTTGAATGAATTTCGGAGCCTTGGACACATGATGGTTTATATTAGGAAGGAGAATATCATGGAATGATTGTACCTAGCCATTAAACTAAAGATAATTAGGCTCATTCCATGATGGATACATTGGTTCAACAATGCTATATTTATGATCTTATGGTTGGACTTACTGACCATGGTTTTGAGATCAATGTAATGTCTATGGTGCTTTATATGAAGGGAAATTGATTGGATGATATGCAATACAGGTGGGGGATTGATCACTACAACATATTGGCCATATACCAAGGACTTTATCGAGGACATTGAACTGGAAATTTTCTTCTGGATGTCGGTGTAACTGTCCGTATATGTGTCAAAACTAAAGCGCCAGCATAGGCGCCGATATAGACATCGGTATGAGCATCGGTAGTGCCAGCATAGGCGTTGGTATAGGCATCGATATAAGCATCTGTATGAGCGTCAGTATTTTCGATGTAGGCGTGAAAGTGATGCCTGGTGGAATAATCCAACCGCTGGTATTACGACGCACGCAGGGTGCTTGGAGCAACCTCAGGTAGAAATGGAACTCAAAGAAACCATTCATTCAAATAGGAATGCTTTATGGTCAGAAGGTTTGTCAAATCATGCTACATCAACCTTTCCGTTCAAGAATTCCAATTTAATTTCCAACCTCTTCAAATCATTACCTATAATTGTTTTTGAGTTTTACACTACAGTGAAACTCGCTTGTCTTCTTATTGAAACAAGAGTTGTCTTCCATAAATAACTAAGAATCAATGTATAAGAAACAAGTTGGAAGCATAAACATATGGAAAAGGATCTAAGCAATGTCGATATTCAGCATTTGATATATCTTTAAAACAAACGTTAAAAGTTTCATGAGCAAATCGGACACACAAAAAACATTGGCATGCTAAATCATAATTCTCATAATCTTAATCGCATTAATCGTCATAACTTTTACGTTGTTCATAGCTTCAAACCATATTATCAGTATTATGACTTGTGTTAGCTACAATCATTGTCTTCTATGATAGCGCAGGGATCATTAATGTTAAACATAAACACTAAACCCATCGTAAAAGCTCAACTCCCATCTACAGGACACTATGAATACAAAACTAAATTATCATGTGCAATTAAACTTATTGGAAAGCATGAGTTGAAGCACATACTAAGTCATGATCATTCTTTATTGAACAACTCAATCAAGACTCATCAGCAGAATAAAAAAAAGCATCATATCATAGTAGAATAATGGCATTGTCGAAGCATCTTCAGCACGTTGTGATAGATCATCTGTTTCAGAAGCTTAGCCTTCATCATTATCCATGCGAGCATCAAGCGCATATGAGCAGTTGGGAGTCCTTCAATTCGCATGTAGCATCGCTGTCAGATAATGCTTCTCCCAATTAAAGCAGCATCAGAGTTCTTGTTAGAGATAAGTGTTTCAAAATTTTCATCCGAATCTGTCTTCATCTTCTCTTTCCATCAAAATCAGAAAATCATTTGAGAAAATTCTGTTAAATCTTAGCGCAGGTCACGAGCTTGTCCAGACTATAGCTGAAGAGGAATAACTGATGATGAATCACTGAGCAGCTCATGAAATAGCGCACGTCTTTTCTTCTCGTCAGCGTCACTTTATAGCATCAAGCTTTCACCTTTCAGTAATCATAGTTTCAAAGATTTGATGGAGGAGTATTATAGCAAATGATGCAATTCGACAGCTCTTTTCTCCATAGCATAGAGAAAACTTTAGAATTCTGCGCATCATCAGAATCTGAACATCGTAGCATAAAGATTTGTGCACCAGTGAATTCAGGTTGAAGGATGACCACTGGCCATACATTAATTGGATATGCCAGAACATCTGGCAGAGCAGTGTAATATTATCGTTCGAGAATGGGATACAGAGTATCCTTGTCGGATGGCTTAGACTGCAAAGCATCAGAGATCAACGGTAGACCATAGTGAAGATGAAGTGGGGTGTTTGTCATGTTGTCCCAAGAAATCACCGAACGATGTCAGAAAAAACATGTGGATCCCTGAGCACTCAGAATTCTTCAACCTCCCTCCTCTAGGGCTTTCCTCCTTCAGCGTTCTGCCTTCAGCTCCTCCGCAGCAGCATTTTATATTTTTTTCTTCCCTGAGAGATGATCTGCGTCGATATGATATAATTCTTCAAAATTTCGAACAAATAAAGATCACGCGTTGATGGAAGATGGAAGCTACAGCGCTGTCATCCCCTTGGTCGTGATCAGAGCGAGAGAGCTCCAGCCTTCATAATTCCGTCCTTCAGCCACCTTAGAACCTATATCAATCTTCCCCCCCCTTCCGCTGTCCATATTTCCCTCCCCCCACTCGCCGTTCTTTAACTTCTGCATGCGTTCTAATTATATATGTCCTTTCATTGCTCGTTACTTGATGAAAATGCAACCCTTCGTTACACTTGGCCGCCATCAATCCTGCTTATGACGACAGTTCCTAAACAATCCTATAGATTGGTTTCCACATATCTGTGAGTAGAAACTAATGCATGTTACTCTCATATGTACACGTAACGTGGTTCTTTTATGTTTTTGTTTTGTACACGTTTTTACGTTTTGCATTTTCATCATTGTTTTATATTATAATATTTTCATTATTTTAATGTTTATTAGTTTTTCTTCAAAATTATATGATTTTACACTAAATGTTATAGGTTCACATGCACATAAATTAGATTAGAACATCCATATGTCAAAACAATTTACATAACTAATACACATCACTTGCACATAATGCATACATTCATACACGTACTAGTTAGATAAATAGATTTTTTATTATTTTCGTTCGTATACATAGGATTCGTGAGTTAGTTTCAATCGTATGTCCATTCATATACATAAACAAGATATGTAGATAACTCATTCATGCTAGACTTCATGTTCTTATACGAATGTATTGCATTGTGCCTTTAGCAATAATATTTTCTCATGTAGGTAGCCTCTTAAGTATTCAAACTCCTAATATGCTGCTGAGAAAGCTAAGGCATTTTTACCATTCAACATCTCAATTGCACCTTACATCACATTCTTTGAACAATCAACTTGTTTTCTTATTAACCCCTTTAAGAAGGGATAGAAGATTATAGCTCAAAAATGCGTAGGATGATACTCATAAACATATTCATCTTCAAAGACATTTGCATAAATATTTTCTTCTCGCATAAAGGATTCAAATAAAAGTGCATATGGTCATTAACTCATAGCTACAAACAACAAAATAAAAATCAATTAGAAGCTCTTGAACAATGTACATTTCCTTCTTCGTCAGCATGCAAATACTCAAGAGTTGGTTTAGTTAAATGAGAAGCTCATATCAAATATATCTTTGAGAGTTTATATATAACCATTTTGGAAGAAAACTCTTCAATAATTTTTTCCTTCATTTCTGGTTCAAGAAGGGAGAGAGGATCTCTCTAACATTCACCCCCCACCAATCCTGCACATCGTCCTCGATGGGCCAAACCTGCAGATCATGTAAGGTAATATCAAATTCTTTTGGAAAATATTTCTCAAATTATTTAAAAATAGTATATGAAATATGCTTGTAATCATATATACAACTTCTAATAGTGAAGAAAACTGTTAAAATTATGTAAGCTTGAATTACAAACTTTTTTGTTCAATGCATGAATTTGAAAACAAGATTTAGAAAATCCTATAGAAATCATTTAGATAGTCGTGGTACTTGCTCTTCTATTAACTATCTTCAAAAGTAATAAATATTTTATACAAGTATTCTATCCCTCATTTCCTAGCCACTCGCCTTAAGATGCATCTAACTATTTCCTCTATAGCATACATCCGCCTCATATTGCCCACAATACAAGCCAGAAGCGATTTCGAGATCACAACTAATTCATGGTAACTTTTTTTTCTTTCTTTCTCTTTTTCTTTTTAAATTTTTCTTTTTCTCATTTTTGATTTCTCATAATTCAGCAATCATTAGTGTACTGCTTTATGCATCTCTCATTTCTTTCTTGGTAATTTTTTTGTTAAAGGAGAAAGGCTTAACCCCTATTCAGAGCAGAGGTTCTAGAAACATACTATAGTGGGAACTAGGACCTTAATAGCTAAATGGTTTAGAAACTAGGTAGCCTACCCATATAAAATAAGCTTACTTCTACTAGGAGTCGCAATTCAAGTGTTCCCTCTTCTATCCTTATGACAGCCATAGGGTCTCTAGTTCTTATCTTCTCCTCATACACATTCCTACTTCAGTTTTGAATTCATTGTTTCATAATTTTAATTATCTTCCTTACATATTAGAAGGATGCATACATCTAATCATGAAATGCATGAAAGAAATATTTTATATAAAACTAAAAAAATCAAGTTCAAAACTCTTTCACCTGATCATTTTCATTCATCTTCAACATCGGCTATTATCCAAACATTTCTTCAATTGCTTGGATTTTAGGCTTCATCTTCTATCTTCAATCTCCAGATTTTATAAAAACTCTTCAACAAAATTCCTGTTAATACTCATAAACTACAAACTACAAGTTAAGTAGCTTTTATCACTCATCATGTTTCATCAAACTTGTTATCACATCATCATCATATTTTGACATCATAATACTGGTAAAAGAAAATCATATTAATCATATTCATCATCATATATGTGCCACAATTATCATCATAATTTTGGTATAGAAAACTCGTAGTATATTTATCATGGGAAGCTCATATATTTTCTTAACAAAGAAAAAATCATAAAAAATTCGTCAAATAGTTTCATTGAAAATAAGAATTTCATATCTTGATAAAGAAAAGCACAAGCAATTAACACATACACCTTTTCAAAGCAAAGATTTTTCATGAACTGCTAATATATTTTTCAATCATAGGAAATTATTTAGGAGAATTTTCATTAAACATTCATCAAGTATCAATGTTTCAAATTTTGCATCATAAATTTGGTAAACAAAAAACTCATAATAAAAAATTCATAGATAAAAAATCACAAGAAAATTATTCTCTCAAATTCTTTTCTCTCTTATTCAAAAGTTTAGAAGTGTTTTTGGTATTTTTCTCAATGTTCATTATAGCCTATTGTACCCATGTTCCTATATCTTTGTCATTATCAAATTTAGTATGAATATTTTCATCATCATATGGTTGAACTTTTAAGTCATCAAATTTATCTTGATCACAACTATTGTCATTCTCTATGACTTTAAGTTCATATATCACATCATATATGCCTTCTTTTCCATCAATTTTTATTGATTTTTGAACTTCATTTTCATCATTATTTGTATTAGCATATACATCTTTATTAATCCTTTTCAATGTACTTGGATCATAGTTTTTATCAAGAAATTTAGTTTCATCATGAGTGTTACTTATAAATTTTGGTTTTAAAAGATTTTGATCATTATCAAATCATGCACCTTGACTTTCAAATTTGTTCATAGACTTTAGTTTATATGGCTTTGTTTTCTCATCATAGCTCTTAGATTTCCATTGTATTTGAATGTTGTTACATATTTTAGATCTAATTTTAGTTTGGTCAAAGTATTATCTCATCCCTCCTCTACCTAAGTTTAAATGCAAAGGTAGTTGGGTTTGGAAGTCACAAATCTTAAGGTCATGTGTAATGACTAAGTGTAATTTGCATGCATCATCATAAGAAAGAAAATTATCATACGCATGACCTAACTGATCACACCAAAAGCATCTTGTTGGACGTTTCATTCTCTTATGCATAGCCATATGGGTGGATCTCCTATGCTCAAATATATGATCTTTTCATCTAGTTTTGTAGATAGGCTTAGAGTTTCATGTTCATGCTTGCATTTACATCTAGGTAATTCATTTACTTGTTTGGTTAAGTCATCAATTTGGTTCTTCAAATTTGTAAAAACCTCTTTTAAAATACCACACATCACATGACTTGAATTGGAAAACTCACTAAGTTTATTAAGTAATAGGAATACTTCTTCAAATTTTGCTTGATTTGATGACTTTAGACTATTCCCTAGTTCTTTGAATTATGATTCAAAATTCAAAATCTTATTCTTAATTCAGTCTTCCATAGTAGAGTTCTTATCATGTATATTTACTAGAACTACCTTCTTCTTGCCCATTAAAATTCAATAAAAATAAGTCTCAAAAGATAGATCAATAATTGAAATATGGCTCAAAGAAGAGGCTCAAAGTGAGTGTGTGTGTAAACTTTATACAATTCGGTTTGATGAAATTCTAATACATCAAAATCTATTGAATGACTATGTGCAAACGTCTTGGCTTCAGATGTCGATAAGAGGGGTGGCAAGAAGAGGATAACCACTTGCCAATTTCCGTGGAGGCGCTCAGACCATATATGATCAGCCCTCAACACCCAGGAACATGCAAGGTTTTAGAATCATGCTGCCATGCACATGGAAGAAGATGCTCACGACTATTTGCTAACTTCATCAATGCATATGCAAGCAAATAGAAATTATACATACCTAAGATCGCCGGCTGTGGTGTTTCACGTCGCGTTCACCAATGTAGGCACAAAAGTGACGGCTGGTGGATCAATCCAACCGCTGGTATTACAACGGATGCGGAGTGCTTGGAGAAACCTCAGGTAGAAATGGAACTCAAAGAAACCAGTTATTCAAATAGGAATGCTTTATGGTCAGAAGGTTTGTCAAATCATGGTACATCAACCTTTCCATTCAAGAATTCTAATTTAATTTCCAACCTCTTCAAATCATTACTTATAATTATTTTTGAGTTCACATTACAGGTGAAACTCGCTTGTCTTCTTGATGAAACAAGAGTTGTCTTCCATAAATAAAAAGGAATCAATGCATAAGAAACAAGTTGGAAGCATAAACATATGGAAAAGGATCTAAGCAATGTCGATATTTAGCATTTGATATATCTTTAAAACAAACGTTAAAAGTTTCTTATGAGCAAACCGAACACATAGAAAACATTGGCATGCTAAATCATAATTCTCATAATCTTAATCGTCTTAATCGTCGTAACTTTTAGGTTGTTCATAGCTTCAAACCATATTATCAGTATTATCGCTCATGTTAGCTACAATCATTGTCTTTTATGATAGCGCAGGGATCATTATATTAAACATAAACACTAAACCCATCGTAAAAGCTCAACTCCATCTACAGGACACTATGAATACAAAACTAAATTATCATGTGCAATTAAACTTATTAGAAAGCATGAGTTGGAGCACACACTAATTCATGACGATTCTTTATTGAACAACTCAATCAAAACTCCTCATCAAAAAAGAAAGCATCATATCATAGTAGAATAATGGCATTGTCAAAGCATCTTCAGCACGTTGTGATAGATCATCTGTTTCAGAAGCTTAGCCTTCATCATTATCCATGCGAGCATCAAGCGTCATATGATTAGTTGGGCGTCATTCAATTCACATGTAGCATCGCTGTTAGATAATGTTTCTGCCAATTAGAGCAGCATGAGAGTTCTTGTTAGAGATAAGTGTTTTGAAATTTTCATCCGAATCTGTCTTCGTCTTCTCTTTCCATCAAAATCAGAAAATCACTTGAGAAAATTTGGTTAAATCTTAGCGCAGATCACGAGCTTGTCCAAACTATAACTGAAGAGGAATAACTGATGATGAATCACCAAGCCGCTCTTAAAATAGTCTTCAAAAGTCTGGTTGTAACCTGAAGAGAATCCGTGGCGGAAAATTCTTCACTTTGGTCTTCCAAACTTCCTCTTTACTTTATATAACATCTCAAATGGTACTTCAAATCATGAGAATCCTAGACCTATACAGAACCCATTGGGACATGGAGAGAAAACGACGGGGAGCTTGAGAAAATCCATGAGGACAAGGTTCTTCAATTTGATCTTCAAAACGTCTTCTTCATATCATGAGATCACCTATACCAAGAGAGAAAACTACAGGGACCTGCAGAGAATCTACGGGGAAAAAAACAAAATTCATTAGTACCTTTTGAAGAAAAAAACAAGACACTCATGACAACAACCCCTTTGCCATGAGAAGATGTTTTCCAAATAATTTATAGTAACTTCTTTTACGTGCCCAATTTTTTTCTCAATTTATTCAATGCAAAGTAGTAACTTTATTGAAATAAGGTAGACTTGCTAAACATTGAAAACATCTGAAATTGCACTTTGTTTTATGGTATAACATCACACTTCCTTTGATGGGAGATCAATCAAATTCAAGAAGAGCTGAAACATGACTCTTTTTATGCACCTATTTCAAATTTTATGAATGCAAATAGGGGGTCAATGTATAAGGATAAGTTTCATTTGCAGAATGGATCCTTGTATTGTAACAATCGATTATGCATATCTTCTGAGTCTCCATTAAAAGTTGGAATACTACATGATTCTCATGATGCACTTTTCTCTACACATCCATGTTATTCAACAACCTATGTTAAAACAAATTATTCTTACTTTTGGCCATATATAAAGCACGATATTAGAAAATATGTTAGTGAATGTTTAAAGTGCTAACAGATGAAAACTAAGATTAAGAGAATGCCTAGAGTGCTTCAACCTTTGGATGTTCCAAATCGGAAGTGGGAGTCTATTTCTACGGACTTTATCACTAAATTACCTAGAACGAGAAGTAAGCATGATACCATATTTTTTGTAGTCAATCAACTTATGAAGATGTCACATTTCTTCCCTATTAAAAAGATAGATTGCTTTGAATGTTGTTAGAGTCTTTGTAAAAGATAGTTCCCAAATGCATGGAAGAAGCATAATTTCTTATAGAGACTCTAGATTTACATCAAAATTTTAGAGAGCAGTATTTGAATGGATTGGAACTCAACTTCATATGAGGACAACTTTGCATCCACAAACTAATGAGGGTACCAAGTGGGTTAATCATGTAGTTGATATATGGTACATATCTATGTGAATGAAAAGCAAGACACTTGGAGTGAATATTTACCCATCATTGAGGTTGCATACAATAGTTCATGGAATGTGTAGCATTTCCTCAATCACAATCTATCCCTAATCACAATCTTTCAATCACTCAAAAATAATAGAGGAAAGAAGAACGTAGAGATTGCACAAGGTAAGAGAAAATCTGATGTAGAAGAGTAAAAACAAATATGACATAGAGAAGGAAGAGTTCTGATATTATATATGTGAATCAATCGTTACAATAGCTTTGGAAAATAGCTTCTTGATGAAGCCTCTACCTCCCGACCACCCCCGAGCTACCAGAATCGCATTCACACTCGCACTCTCAATCACACTCTCACTCTCACTCTCACTCTCAATCACAAGGGAGCTCTCAGATTTTTGTGCATCCTCTATGTTGATGCGCATGTCTCCCTATATCAAAGTTTGATCGCTACCCTCCCCAAAGGAGTTTGTGATCCACCAAATTTATAATGAGTCGAGTTTCTCCTAAAACTTTCGCAAAAAGCCATGCGATCGTAGTGTGCTTTCTTTCTTTAGCGTACCTGTCAAAAATAGGAGAAAAACACCAAAAAGATATATCCAAAAATATCCATAATTAGACATGGTGACATATGAGCATCAGAATCACGAATTCGAATAGAAATAGATAATCCCTCGTTTTTTCGTTTTTTGAAAGTGTTGGAAAACATACTTTTTTCAAAGCCATGTAACTCAAAAATGGTGAGGAATTAGCTTACACTTATGAGAGACAGTTTTATTCGGGTTTGTGATCTGCACAATATGCTAGAGATGTCCGAGGTCCAAATCCACTTCCAAGTGCCTCTTTTGAGCCTTACAAGTTTGAAAATTCTAGAGAGACATTAAAATCAAGGCATTTTCTTATAATGAGCTAAATGTAGGACCCTAAACAAGGTACTTAAAACATGATTCCCAAAAATTTCATAGAGGCACTTTTATTCTCTTATACTTTCTCTACCTTTCGCTCATACAGAGTTTTCGTTAATTCTTTCATCTTCACCTAAAAAATTCCACTAGAAAACATGATGCGAATAAGGTCTAGAGAGAATATGAAACTTGTCATTCCAAAATTTTTCCTACATGCATAAAATAACCTATGTTGCTGCATTTTACCCAAGCCTACATGCTTGATATGCTTGATATTATGCTCATTTGTAAGTCACATGTGTAGTCATGTGAACACCTCTTGTAAAAGAGTTCATTTTTATCTCTTGTATTTGAAAAAAGAAAAAAAGGAAAAGGATGGCTTACCTCATGCATGATGTAAAAGCAAACTCGTGGCTCTATCTACCTAAAACCACGAATTTTTGAGCTGAGGGAATATCTCCTAACTTTGGGGATCACTTTTAGGTGGAGCCATTCGAATTCGAATTCGAAACTCCCTCCAAGAATAGCTATAAAAAGAGCAAGAAGGAAGAGGCGATTAGCAAGCCTTGTATGTGACCACTTCATGTCATTTTGTAGAGATTGAAGAGCTTACTCCATAGCTCTATCATTCTACTCCCATCGTGCAAAGATTCATTGCCAATGTAGTTGTAATCATATGTGAATCTATACATTTGTCATTATCTACTTCTCTGTTTTGTTCTCTGCTATACTCACTCAGAGCAGTAACTTCAAAAGGTCATATCTCGCGTTCTACTCAATAGTTTTCAGTGTCCAATGTGCGTTGGATAGGTCTTACTCTCTTCTTTTGGTATAGAAATTATCAAGGTCATTGGATTTACAGTTTTGGAGATATCGGCATTGTACTACTCACTGGTCTATCTGGAGAGCCCCGAGAATAGTGGGCATGTTCCAGAAATTGATGAATCTTCTTCTCAGTGCTCAATCCATCATTTGAAGTGTTTTGACTTGGATTGGGAAGCGTGCTAAATCTATTTGCTATACCCAAAAGGAATTTATCTAATTTCTACGAGGTTGAGAGCACTGTTCATTTTTTTCCAGCAGGTGTATGTCCAAAAATAGCAAGTTTTGGGAGCTAGTCATTTTGCGACTAGTCTGTCTTGACTTAAAATTTTGGGATACATGTTCCAAAGTACTTGGCTGATATTTTGGTGGATTTAGGAAGCTCAAAGGTTCTACTAATCAGCTCTGAAGTCTGACTTGGCTGGTGTGAAGCTGGTTGTAGCAGCACCTTCTCATCTTTGGATTGCATCCACCATCTCTCTTCACAGTGGTATCAGAGCATAGTCAAGCAACATGGGAGATGGATTTCCATCAACAATTGACAATTTGGATCGAAACAACTACCCGGCATGGTCTCTAAGGATGGAGGCTTACCTTCAAGGGAGGAATCTATATGGATTCTTATCCGGAGATGAAGCAATGCCAACCATGAGGAACAAAGGGAAACCATCACATGAAGAAGTGGAAGGACTTTCAAATTGGTGTTCGAAGGATGCACTTGCAAGGTCCTATATTCTAAACTCAATCTCTGATTTTCTTTTACCTCATGTCAAAGGATGCAAGACATCAAGGGAGACCTGGAATGCACTTGCTTCTTTCTTCTCTTCGAACACTCGAGCAAGGAAGAACCAATTGTGGATGGAGTTCATAACAATGAAGAAAAGCTCGAAGCAAAATGTGACTGATTATGTCACAAAGATGAAGGAGATTTCCGACCAACTTAGAAGCATTGGAGAGGTAATTGAAGAGGAGCAAATCATTAGACAAATCATAAATGGAATCAAAGCAGACGACGAGTGGGAGTCATTCACAACAACCATGGATTTATACATGGATATGCATGTACCC
The DNA here is from genome assembly GCA_020310875.1 of Ceratopteris richardii. NCBI lineage: Eukaryota > Viridiplantae > Streptophyta > Polypodiopsida > Polypodiales > Pteridaceae > Ceratopteris > Ceratopteris richardii. The sequence goes on along the minus strand of CM035406.1, from coordinate 150,119,333 downwards.
GACCTCAACACACTCATGGGCCAACTCTTCACTCATCAAGAAAAGATTAGAAAAGGTGGTGAGTCCTCAAGAGGTAATCAAAATTCTCCCTTATATTCTAATAAAGCTAAGGTCAAGGACAAGTCAAAGAATAGGAAGAATGAAGAGGAAGGTAGCTCTTTCCAAGCAAACTTTGCAGGTAGAGGAAGAGCTAGAGGAAGAGGCAGAGGTGGAAAGCAAGGCAGGGGGAGATTCCAATCATCTCAACCTTGCAATATATGTGGCTTATTTAATCATACTACTGAAGAATGTTTAGGAACCCGAGGAACTCAAGAGGAAGAGGATTCAATAGAGGTGGCTCTGGATCAAATAGAGGCAGGTACAATGGAGGCTACAACAACAACTACTACAACAACAACTATCAAAGTGGCCATAGAGGAAGAAGAGACTACAATAACTATGAAGAGAATCAAAGTCAAGAAGATTCATTATTGATTATGAATCTATCAATGAGGAAGGGTAAGGATGATGATCACATATTTTACATTGATTCGGGATGCTCAAACCATGTAGCAGGAAATGTGGCTTTACTTTTTGATTTGGAAGATCCTCATAACAAGCATGACGTGAAGACAGGAGATGACACAAAGCACTCAGTGGAGAAGATAAGTAATGTGAAGACACCAGATGGGAATATGAACCTCTTAAGCAAAGTCTTGTATGTCCCTACAATTACCAAAAATTTAATAAGTGTTGGACAGATTGTTGAAAAAGGATTGTAGGTTAGATTCAACCGATTTGGAGCATATGTTGAAGACCCAAGGCAAGGCTTTAGAAGGATTGACAAAGGAGAAAAGACAGGAAGGCTTTTCACTTTTGAAGTGGAAGATACAAAGAACATAGATTTGTTTAGCTATGGATCTCAAACTCTTACAGAGTTGGAGATATGACACAAAAGGCTTGCTCACATTGGTGAGAGGACACTCAAACAAATTTGCAGGGACCAAAGTGTACTTGGTTTGCCTAATATCACAAGGGAACACATGATATATAAGTGTGAAGCTTGTCAAGTTGGCAAGGCTCATAGACAACCTTTCAATAAGAAACGATATATGTATCAAAATCCTTTGGATCTAGTGCACACGGATGTGTGGGGTCCAAGTAAGGAGCCATCTATATCAGGCTCAAGATATTATGTGTCTTTCATAGATGATTGTAGCAGGTGGACCATTCTGTTTTTCATGAAGCACAAGGATGAAGTGTTTAATTGCTTTAAGAAGTATATTTCTCTTGTTGAAAACCAAAAAGGTAGGACTTTGAAAAGACTCAGATCAGATGGTGGAGGAGAATACTTCTCTTCTGAATTTGATGCCTTCTTGCATGAAAGAGGCATTAAAAGGGAAGTCACTACAAGATATACACCCAAACTCAATGGTGTAGCAGAGAGGAGGAACAGAGCTATTGTTGAAGCTGCAAAGCCACATATCTCATAAATAGACTTCCATCTAAGTCACTAGATGGAACCGTTCCATATCAAGTGTAGAATGGAAGAAGACCTAGTCTACAACATTGTAAAATCTTTGGATGCTTAGCCTATGCTCACATTCCTTCTCAAGTAAGAGGGAAATTGGATCCCAAGGCAGAGAAGTGTGTATTCATTGGTTATGATCAAAACCAAAAAGGATATAGATTGTACAATCCAACCAATAAAGGATTTTCTATGAGTAGAGATGTACTTTTTTATGAAAACAAATCATGGTTTGATGATGACAAGAAAGTGAAGTTGCCTTATGACTTGGATGAAGATTTTCCATCACTTCAACCAAAGGAGCCAAAGCAGATTGAAGAAAGTGATTCCGAGATTGACCTAGAAGACTTGGAAAGACTAAAGCTAAGGAAGAACAAAGGTAAAGCAAAGATGCAGGATGCTACATATGGACCCGAGAGCTCACATCAACCACTTAGAAGGTCTTCAAGGGAGAAGAGGCAACCTGAGGGTTTTGGTTATGATACTTCTTTGGTCACCAAGCACTCAATCTACATTGCAAAGGATTCAACCAATGAAGAACCTACCACATTCAAAGAAGCACAAAGCAAGAAAGCTTGGAGAGATGCAATGGATGAAGAAATGGAAGCCTTGAACGAGAATGACACTTGGGAGCTTGTACCTAACAAGCCATCTATGAAGGTAATTGGATCTTAATGGATATACAAAATCAAGAGGAATCCAGATGGAAGTATAAATAAACACAATGCAAGGTTAGTTGCTAAAGGGTTTACTCAAACCCATGGTATTGATTATGAGGAGACTTTCTCTCCTATTGCAAAAATGGCTACAATTAGGGTTCTCATAAGTCTTGCTGCATCTAGAAATTGGAATCTCTATCAACTTGATGTAAAGAATGTTTTCTTGAATGGATGGATTTGTGAGGAAGTGTATATGGCACAACCTCCTGGATATGAGGATGCACGTCATCCTAACTATGTATGCAAACTAAAGAAAGCTTTGTATGGATTGAAGCAAGCTCCAAGAGCCTGGAATTTCAGATTGGTGACTTATTTGCAGGACCAAGGATTCAAAGCTAGCAAAGCGGATACCTCTTTGTTCATAAAGAGGAATGGATCTGAAGTGATCTATTTATGTGTGTATGTTGATGATATTATTATCAGAGGCGATGATCTTGAAGGAATCAAACAGGTAAAGAGTCAAATGAAGGAGGAGCTCAAAATAAGTGACCTCCGACCACTCACTTGTTTTCTTGGATTGGCGTTAATCTACATAGATTCAGGTATATACATCACACAAATGAAGTATGTGCATGACATGCCCGTCAAATTCAAGATGGAAATTTCAAGGTGTGTAGGTACATCTATGGAGCAAAATCATAAACTTAGTGCTTACGAAGGAGAGCCAATTGAAGACATCACAAGCTATCAAAGCTTGGTTAGAAGTTTGAATTATGCAACTCTCGCAAGGGTGCATATATGCTATAGTGTTAGCATATTGAGTCAGTTTATGCATAAGCCGAGAAGACCACATATGGAAGCGGCCAAGAGAGTCCTCAAGTACCTAAAGGGGACCATAAATGAAGGTTTGTTCTATTCATATACTTCATATTCCTATCTCGCGCTATACTCAACATTTTTCTGTGTTTTAACGTGTGTTGGATATCTCTTACTGTCGTCTTTTTGCATATAAATTTTCAAGGTCATTGGATATACAGTTTTGGAGATATCTTCATTTTACTACTAACTGGTTTATGTTTGTAGAGCCTCGAGAATGGTGGGCATGTTCCAGAAATTGATGAATCTTCTTCTCAGTGCTCAGTCCAGCATTTGAAGTGTTTTAACTTGGATTGGGAAGCCGACTAAGTCTATTTGCTATACCCAAAAGGAATTTATCTAATTCCTATCAGGTTGAGAGCACTGTTCATTTTTTCCAGCAGGTGTATGTCCAAAAATAGCAAGTTTTGGGAGCTAGTCATTTCGCAACTAGTCTGTCTTGACTTAAACTTTTGGGATGCATGTTCCAAAGTACTTGGCTGATATTTTGGTGGATTTAGGAAGCTCAAAGGTTCTACTAATGAACTCTGAAGTCTCAGTTGGCTGGTTGTAGCAGCACCTACTCATCTTTGGATTGCATCCACCATCTCTCTTCACAAACTAATTATTCATTATAACCATTATCCCCATAATGAAATTTAGAAAGTTCAAAATTAATTATTTCATTAGAAAAAAGGCATATTAGAATTCTTCCCCCCTTTAAGAACTCTATCGTTAGAGTTGGAAAGAAGGATAATGTTTTAGAAAATCATCCAATTTCACCCAACTCGAGTCTTCTACTAGGTATGAGTGCCATTTCACTAAAATTTCTACTATAGATCTATTTCTAAGAAATGTTTCCTTTCTATCAAATATTATTTCAGGTTGAAGCTCAAAAGAGCCATCATCTTTCTGTTTATAATGGTCCTGCAAAACATGATCAACATTAAATACATATCTTTTAAGTAAGCTAACATGAAATACAAGATGCACATTTAAATGTTTAGGAAATTCTAGCAAATAAGCAAGAGATCCAATATTTTTCAAAACATTAAAAGGACCTGTATATCGAGGAGAAAGTCTATGATTCTTCCCTAGCAACAAGTTAGATTGGTGAGGATTAACTCTTTCAACAAATAAGCAAGAGATCCAGCAAATAAGCAAGAGATCCAATCTTTTTCAAAACTTTAAAATGACTTGCATATCGAGGAGAAAGTCTATGATTCCTCCCTAGCAACAAGTTAGATCGGTAAGGATTAACTTTAAAAAATACCATATCATCAACTTGAAATTCCAGTGGTCTTCTCTTCAGATCATAGAATTTCTTTTGTATTTTTTGAGCTTCTTTTATGTGTTTCTTAATTTTCCCAAGTTCTTCATCCATTTTATCAAGCATTTCTTTGCACACTTCTACTTTATTTGGAAAACCAAAAAATGAAGGTGGAGTCAAACAATTATAAGCATACATAGCTTCAAATAGAGTCATTTTTATAGATGCATGGCATGCACTATTATATGCAAACTCAACCAAGGGTAAATATTCACTCCAATTATCCTGCTTTTCATTCACATACATACACAACATATCTTCAATTACCCTATTAACCCTCTCGGTTTCTCCATCAGTTTGTGGATGGAAAGTTGTACTCATACGAAGTTGAGCTCCAATCCATTCAAATGTTGCTCTCCAAAAGTTTGACATAAGTCTAGAATCTCTATTAGAGATTATGCTTCTATGCATTCCATGCAATGGAAAAATTTCTTTTACAAAGACTCTTGCAACATTCAATGCAGTATCATTCTTTTTCATAGGAAAGAAATGTGCCAACTTGGTAAGCCGATCGACTACAACAAATATAGTATCATGCTTACTTATAGTATCATGCTTACTTCTATAAAGTCCATAGAAATAGACTCCCACTTCTGATTTGGAACATCCAAAGGTTGAAGCATTCCAAGCATCCTCTTAAACTCAGATTTCACTTCTTGGCACTTCAAACATGCACTTACATATTTTCTAATATCCCGCTTCATACATGGCGAAAAGTAAGAATACTTTGTTTTAACATAGGTCCTTGGATAATGTGGATGTGCAGAAAAAGATGCACCATTACAATTATGCAATATTTTTACTTTTAATGGAGGATCAGAGGATATGTATAATCGATTGTTACAATAAAATGTTCCATTGTGCAAATGAAATTTTTCCTTATGTATGGATCCCCTGTTTGCATTCAAAGAATTCAAAATAGGTGCATAAAAAGGATCTTGTTTTATATCTTCTTGATTTTTATTGAGAAAATTAGAATTTACTACAGAAACAAGATTACACAAAGGTCTCCGACTCAATGCATCAGCAAACTTATTTTCTCTTACCAACCAAATACTTAATGTCAAAATCATACTCACTTAATAAATCAATCCAACGCTTCTACCTATTGTTAAGGAATGGTTGTGTGAAGATGTATTTTAGACTCTGATGATCTCTTTTCAATTCAAACTTAACCCCTAACAATAGATTCCTCCAATGCTTAAGTGCTTGCACAATAGCAAGCATTTCTAAATCATGAGTAGGATAGTTAAGTTCATGTTTTCTTAGTTTTCTGGACTCAATGCAACCACCCTACCATCCTATGAAAGAACACATACTATCTAACTACCACTTGCATCACATGCAACCACAAAAGGCTTTCCCATTTCTGGTATTTTAAAGACACAATTTTCAACGACTTTTTGTTTCCATGTTTCAAACGATTTTTGACAGGCATCACTCCATGCAAATCGTGCTTTCTTTATAGTCAATTTTGTGAGGGGAGTAGCTATCTTAGAGAAATCCTTATAATATGCTTTTTCCTATTATGCCAACCCAAAAAAGATTCTAACATCCCTTACAGTCTTAGGAATTGGCCAATCAACTATTGTTTCTACTTTATCTTCAATCTATAAGGATTCCTTCTCTTGATATTAGTCTTCCTAGATGCACAAGTTTATCCTTAGCAAAGAAACACTTACTCTTTCTTCCATACAATTTGTGTTCTCTAACGGCTTGCAAAGTCTTCTTGAGATGTACCGCTGTCGGGAAGTTGCGGACATAAGGCTGGTGGATCAGTCAGCCACTAAATCCCTCGGCACAAGCAGGGTGTATGAGACAATCGTAGGTGTTTTAAGGTATATTTGTCTTTCGTCTAAAGTAAAAGAAATTCTAACTTACTCTTAAATCTAAGAAATGTGGAATAGATAATTGAAACACTTGAAACGTCTACGAACTGTATGGCCGAGCTGCTCTATATAGTTCCAAAGCTTCTATTTGATAAGGTGAAACTAAGTTTTCCTTGGTAATTTGATTTTTAATTATCTCCTGTTCTTCAGTTGTATTTTGATCTATGTTGGGTTTCCGCACTAATGCTGGTGGGAATAAGTCGTCGTTAAACTCCGGTTCAGGCAAAACGATAGTAAATAATGGTAATAGTCGAGAAACAAGACGATCGTATTCTATCGGGCGTAAAGACTCATGAACTATTTTATCTTTAATTGTTTCAAGTTCGATATGTTCGTTGTTAGATGAATTCCCAAGTGGAGATGGTAATAAGGTGCCTAAAATTAAATTTTCTAATTCATGCTTCCTAACAGAATCATTTTTAGCATTACTGGTAGTTCCTCTTTCTTTCGACATACGAATGATCAATTCAGAATCTTTTCTGGGAATAATCAAGAGAAATTGAAATTAAAATTGACCAGAATGCTAATGCCAAGTAGAATTTGAATTACAATGCTATAATTGCATTACAATGTTATAAAATGCTATAATTTCTCTAAACATTGGCTAGCAATAATTGAGTCCTATACAAAAGCTTAATGACGGATAATTTTTATGAATTGAAATCAAATTGTCGGATCATTGGATTGTTTGAATTCTTTTCTTCACTCCACTGCAATTGCTTTTTAATCTTCAATGTTTCTGCAAGAAAACATTAGCATATTAGTTTATCTCAATAAAAAATCATTAATCTCATACACACTTTATTAAACATGCTCATTCATTCCTATATGCACTTAACATGCATAACATAATATCACTCATGCATACATATGCAAACTCATGCTCAATATACCCATAATTATACACCACCATGCATATGCACTTACTTACTCACATGCATATGCTCAAATGCAAAGGCTAACACCTAATTTTATGCAACTATACATGCATGCTAATACTCAATCACATGTCAACATACACACATGCATCTTTGCATATCCACACTATGCATCAATTCTATCATGCTTCATGTATTTAAACTTAATGCACATACATATGCTTATTACATACACACATAATACATTCCTAATCATACATTCTCTAATTGATACTTTCATTCACATATATAAAGATGCTAACATATGCTCATACACATGGTAATTTAGTCATATGCACTCTATATATGAACTTATAAGATAACATACATACAAACATATTCATTTATCATTATATAAATATGCATATTAATAGTTCCTCTTATGAATACACACATATGGCATACATATATGCCAACATCATGCATTATTCATTTCATGAACATTTATTAACTATGCATACACTTCTCATGCTTATATATCTTAATATATTAATGTATGATATGCACATATTAAGCACATTCATGCACTAAAATACGTTCATTTTTTATTATACCTATACTTGCTTATATATCCAAACTTATATAGACTTAAGCTTGGATACACATGCATTTACATTTTTATATATATATAATACATATATATGCATAGTTATATCATGTATATATGCACATATGCATGCTAACGCACCCATGCATATGAACATCAAGGTTCAGAAACTACTTAATCAAAATGTGCTACAACATCTCAAATCAAGTGCGCAAGCTTGCATGCCAAAGTTGGTTATCTATTCTGAGAGCTACCACATCGCACGTATGCTATTAGCAAGAGGAGTCAGAGCAAGCCAAGTCCGCAACATGCAGAAATTAATTGATGTTATGAGCAGATGTAATAGTAATGATGTCAACAAAAGAATGCGATGAATTTGCACAATGATGATTACAACAGAGCAGAGCTCTTCGTGTTCTCTCTCTCTCTCTCTCTCTCTCTCTCTCTCTCTCTCTCTCTCTCTCTCTCTCTCTCTCTCTCTCTCTCTCTCTCTATGCGTTGCACGTCTGCCAGCCGTGGGGAGGGGAAGAGAAGAACTTTTATTTTGTTTTAAATATCTCTCTCTCACTGCGCATGTGCTATATGCTCCAGATGCTGCTACGGAAGGAGGGGGTGCAGGGGAGAAAACAAAAAATGAAACGAAAAACTCTCTCTAACTATTGCACGCAGATCCGAAAAAGTCATTCTCTAGAGATGTGCCTCATCTCATCCTCTCTGTCAGCCGTATAATGTTAGCAGCCAGAAGCCGGCAGTCTACCTCATCTCTCTCAAATCTCTGTACCTTCTCTCTCACTAACTACCGTGCGTAACTTCCGAAAAACTTCTCTCTTACTCATATGTATAGAGAATGTGCTTAGATTGCACTCATGAGGAAATTAGTGTTCGTATGAGTACTTGCGCCTTCTTGGATGATTGCTATGCCAGGACATAATCGTTCTCTCTCTAGCTTCTCTCTGCCGTGCTTATCTACGTGCGCCGCCAGAAGCCTCTCCATCTATATTTACTGTACGCGTGCAGCTCCAAAGATTCGAAGGACTAGAATATGAAAAAGGTAGAGTAATAACGATCACGATAGTCAAGGCGATCTAGGTAGTAGAGAAGACGGAAAAACCCTAGGCGCCATAGCTAGGGCCTTGAGTACAGCAGGAAGCAGCTCAGAAATCAAGAAAATACCTACAACCAAGTCCGTGGAAATCCTAACAATCAGTTATCAGAGAGGTTTCATGAAGGCTAAGGCCTTTCTTCTCATTCAAAACAGTCAGAATCTTCATTAAATATCTAAATGAATTCAACAAAATCTCCTTAGACACACACGTTAACAATCATAACCTATAGCTATCGCTCTCTCTAGTTGCGTACAACAACAACAACAACAGAGTGGAGAAGAGGAAGAATAAAAAATCCTACCTGCAAGAAAACATTAGCAAAACATGGAGCAAAGCCCACATATTTATACACATAGAAGTTATGAGATTGCCACTCTTTTGAATTTTACTTTTTGTCCTCATCCATCCTTTAACCCACACTTAATCACCACTCTTTTCATTTACCTTTAACTACTTTAAATACATCATCTATGTAAACCATTCTTTGAACTTCCACTCTCAATTACCACTCTTTCATCCTCCTACTTTAACCACTTTATTTACACACTCAACTCTCACCACACTTTTATTCACCCCTCACATACACCATTCATTATTTATCCACTTAATTTTCTTTTTAATTGAATTATCCTAAATTTTGATAATTAAATAATTCTTTTAATTTAAGCTTAGGATAAGAATTGAATTAATTCGAACCTTAATATTTAAATTCACACACATGATTAAATTAATTAAATAATTAATATTTTAATTTTTAATACTTAAATATTCCTTTTAAACATTAATTTAATTAAATACCTATTATTTTAACCCTTAAAATTTAATAAAACCCCTGAAAACTCTTCTTGAAACCCATCAAAACCCTATTAAAAATCAATTGATAACCCATTAACATCTTTCTGATTCCTTGTAAACCCTAACATGAACCCATTAAAATCTTTTAAGACCCTTGGGATTAACCCAACTGACATAAAATCATAACAATTTATAAAATCCTAGGGTTGGAAACCCATGAATCAAGCATGTATAAATATAAAATACTCATTAATTGATTAATTAGGGTAAACCCTAATATGAACATGTATCCTGGATCATTTCTTGTTCCCCCAAACACTTCAAAATAGTTAACTCAAAGTAACATAATTGTTTAACAGTGATATACAAGGTTAGAATTCACCAATTAAGTTAATTTTCATTTTCTCTGGTCATCAGCTGGAAAGTTGAAAACTTTTCGACATTCGCCCCGGCCAAACCTGTGCATCCTCCGGATGCGCCAACCTGCAGATCATAGAAAGCAATATCAAATTCTTTTGAAAATTATTCATGACTCAAATTCAATTGTCTGTATATAAAAAATGCTTCTATCATTAGTACATCTTCAAATAGTAAAGAAAACTTAGAAAATTATGAAAACTTGAATTTAAACCTTTTCGTTCAATACATGAATTGGAAACAGGTTTTAGAAGGAAACTATAGAAGTCATTCAAATAGTGTTCGTACTAACTCTTCTATTAACTCTGTTCATAAGTAAAGCATATGTTATATAAGCCTTCTACCCTCATCTCCTAACCATTTGCCATTAAGATACAAAAAACTAACTCCCCTCTAGCATACATCTGCCTTATATAGCCTGCTTTTCAAATCAGAAGTGATTTCGAGACCACAACTGATTTATTTGATTTTTCTTTTATCTCATTTTTTTTTTTCATAATTTTTCTTTTTTGTCATTTTGCCTCTTTTCATATGTAGCAACCATTAATGTACTGCTTTCAATTTTTCTTCGCAACTTTTTTGATGAAGGGGAAAGGCTTAACCCCTAATCAGAGCAAAGGATCTAGAGGTAAGCTAAAGCAGGAACTAGGATCTCTTTAGCTAAATGGGTCAGATTTAAGGAAGCTTACCTATATAAAACAAGTCTACTTCTACTAGGAGTTGCAAGTTAAGGGTTCCTTCAACTATTCATATGACAGCCATAGGTCTCTAATCCCTATCTTCACTTCAAACACATCCCTACTTCAGTGTAAATTCTACTTTTCATAATTTTATAAGAAGTTTCTTATCCTAGCTGAAGAATGTATATTTCTAATTATGATAATGCAGGAATGCAGGAAAAAAAAATAAAAATAAAAATAAAAAATAAAACATTAATGAAGGTTAGAACTGTTTCACGTGATCTATATCGATTTCATCTTTAGCATCGCCTTTCATCCAAATATCGCTTTGATTGCTGGATTTTGTAAACTGCATGAATTATCTTCAATCTCCTGCACTTCATCTTTATCATAAATCAGTCTTTAATTAACTGGTTTTAAAAACAAACATTTTCAACTCCTGCTATCAAGCAACAATGTAAAAACTTTCAAGAAAAATTAATTTTTATAAATAATTTTGTATTTTCATACATGTAAAAGAAATAAATAATAAAAAACATATTTAAAAGAAAATTTAAACATTATTTTTCTTAAAACAAATCATTCTTCATTTCCTTCATCATATATTATATCATAAAATTCTTCATTTCTTTGTTTAAATATTTTAATTCTCTTACCTGCAATTAAATTTTTAAGCGGAGTTCCATCTAACTCTCTTAAAGCATACGTTCCATTTTCATAGCTTTTGACCACCACATAAGGTCCAAACCAACGCTTTTTTAATTTTCTACGGGCATCATACTGTATGTCAAATGTGCTATCATATATCAATACCCAATCATCAATTTTTATTATCTTTAGCCTTAACCTATGTGATTTATCAAAATACGTTTTATTTTTTAGTCGCAAAGTTTTTAATTTTTCCACAGCGTCCTCCAATCTCTCATTCCCTTGCTCTAGTTGTTGAATCCTTAAAGCTAACAAGTCTTCAGTAGATAGATTATCTTTCCAAGGAAGCATAGTCCAAGTAAGAATTTGGGTATTTACTGGAAAAATTGGTTTTTGGCAGTACATAAGCTCTGCCGGCATAAACCCTGTCGTTCTCGTACAGGTCATTCTATCAGCCCACAAAGCGAATGGCAAAAATTTTGGCCAATTCTTCAATTCCCCTTTGCAAGCTTTAGAAATCGCTTTTATGATAGGGGAATGCCCTCTTTCTATTTTTCCGTTAGCCTCAGGGTTATATGCAGTCGTAAGAGCTAAACGAATTCCATGCCTAGCAAAGAATTCCCTAGCCTCTTGCGCATCTAATTCGCCCCTATCGGCTACTATTTTTTCAATATACCCAAATCTCGAAATCACATCTTCTAAAAGAAATTTGCATACATTGAAAGTAGTTTTTGATCTTAGAGCTCGGCCTTCCACATGATTAGTAAGATCTTCACGAGCAAGAACTATGTATCTCATTCTATCGATACCTTTGGGCATAGTGACTAAGTCTACTACCCACTTATAGTGTATGCATGGTGGATACGTAGGATGTAGTGGATCCCTATGCTTAACTGATGAATAAATTTGACATACATCGCAAGAATCCACATATTTCTTTACATTAACATAAATACCTGGCCACCAGTAACACTCTCTTATTTTTTCATAAGTGGCAACAAAACCTTTATGCCCGGCCCATAAAGTATCATGCATGCTCTTCATGACTTGCATCTGAAGATTCTTAGTACCTAGTACTCTTTGTGGCATTTTGATCTTCCCCCTTGCATGTCTCCAAAGTAATCCATTTTTTAAGAAAAAGTTAAATGCCCTTTTTCTAATATTTCTAAATTTATTTGAAGACCATGAAGGTGATCTAACTAAAGTACTAAGATACTTGCCAATCTCTAGCCACTCTCCTTCATATTCATCTGACTTAAATTGTTCATATACATAAACTTGGGAATCATAATTTATCGTATTAGTATCTACTTTGGCTTCATCATTCTCATCATACCTAGCTCTTGAGAGCATATCAACAACAGAGTTAGATTTTCCTGAAATATGAATTAAAATTGGATTGATAAATTTAATATAAGAAATCCAACGAAGCATTGCAATATCTGGTGAAGAACAGTTTGTGATCATTCCAATTAGCGGTAAACAATCTGTCTCCACAATCACATTTGCTCCTATGAAATATTCTTTATCGGACTTTAGAGCTGTGACTAAACCCCAAAGTTCTCTTTTAATTTGAGGATAATTTCTTTGAGTATTATGTAAAATCTTAGCTCCAAATCTAATAGCATATCTTCTACCCTCTTCATCATCTTGACTTATGACCCAGCCAATTCCAATAGGACTAGTATCAACAATCAAAATAATAGGCTTATTATTCGTATAATCTACTCGTTTAAGGATTGGGGCTTCTTGAAGCAACTTCTTTAATCTACGCATTGCTCGAGTATGATTTTCTGTCCATAAAAATTTTCTTTTCTTCCTTAATAAATCATAAAGACAGTCAGCTATATGTGCAAAATGTGGTATCCATATAACATAGAAGATACAGGCTCCTAAGAATCGTCGAACTTCACTCACATTTTGACATATCTCCGAAATCTTACTAATCGCATCAATTTTCTGAGGGTATGGCTTCCGTCCATAATGGCCACAAAGATGACCTACAATGAGGACCTCATTAACACCAAAAGTAGATTTTTCTATAGATAAAGTTAAGCCAACTTGAATAAATCGCTCAAAGATTTTTTTGCAATCAAGAATATGAGCCTTTACAAATCTTCGACAACCATCTTCATCCAGAGTGCTATCTTTCTCTTCTTCCAAGCAACCCTTAATGGGAATGTCATCTATAAAGGGCATAGTAATGTGAGGAATAAAATCGTGCAAAACCAAATTCATTGCACTCATCATGTGTGCTACTGAATTGGTCGCACCTTGAGGTAATGTACACATCCTAACTAATCCCAAAGGTGTTTTCATGGTAGTAATGTCTCTACTTTCTAATGCCAATTGAAATTGATCATACCCAGAGTAGAGACCACCCATTGAATATATAGAATTGCCTGAAAATGCTTCCGCAAATTCATCCACAATTGGACGTGTACCCACATTTCTAATGGTTACTTTATTAACTGGTTGAAGATCTTGGATAAACCGAAGTTTTCCACTCTTCTTGGGCACAGTAAACCAACGGTTTGAATAGGGAGCTGAAGAGGATTCTAAAATATGCATATGAATTTTTTCTTTAAGTAATCTAATCAGCTCTGGAAGATGAGCTTTAGGTACAGGAATAGCGCGCAAATTCCAAGGAATATGGGGAATAGTGAAAATAATCATCGGTGAAACTATCTTAGGATCTGCACATCCTATCTCTGAAGGCTCTAGAGAAAATGCTCTTCCATGTTGCTCAATAATCTTTAGAAAATACTCTTTTTCTACTGGAAGAAGGAAACCACTAGCATCTAATTTAATTTGATTTAAGGATTCTTTAGTAAATACATGGCCAATATTTGTTGGATTTCTGAGGATTGGCTCATGACTTACATTCTTTATAATATCATTACTAAATTTTGGTAGTGGTTGAGCTACGAGTTTAACCTTCTTACTAACAGTTTTATATTTGGTCTCCACTAAGGCATCATACTCATGATTAATACTAGAGGCATATTCCTGAATTAATGCATACTTATCAAGTGAAGGGATAAGAATATAGGAATTAGACTTATTTTGATTACAAAGTTCTAATTCTTCTAATGTTGAAAAGCAATGTGTAGTCTCAATAATATGTTCAATACTTTCATCCATTAATAGATCTCCCTTAATTTTTAAATGTTTTTCGTAGTTTTTTCTAAATTTTCTAGGAATTTGTTTAAAATGAAAAATATTTAAAATAGCAGACGGAAAATAAACAGTCATTTTATCTAAATTTTGAACAAAATTTTGCGAGATTTCGAACTAAAGTCCACTGTCATCTCCCTCAACAGTGGCATTTATTCGAAATCCTGATCTAAGTGTCTTAAAGGAGTTTTTCTTAAAGACCTACGATTACCAGGATGGTTTATACAAAGCGTCATGAATTGAACAGATTTAAGGCCATCACGAGAACAAATTCTTGCAAAAGCACTTGCATCATCTAATACTTTTGTCTCCATTCTTTGTTCACAAATGAACGGCTGCCCCAAAATAATTGGGTACGAGCAGTCATCATGAACAAAGAAATTATGTTCCTCTTTAACATCTCCAATTGTTATAGGAACATTTGCACAAGCTCCTAGTAGATAGCCAGAAGCATTGTTGGCCGCCTTCATTTTCCACCCATGGTCCCTATCTATGGGCCATTTTCCCTCATTATAAATTTCTCTTGAGACTACATTGATTTCTGATCCTGAATCGATTAATGCTACTTGTGGTTTCTTATTATTCCCTATCTTAACTATAGTTTCAGTAGTACCCCTAGCCCAATGTTTCTGAGTGTAATGGCTATTTGGGTCCTCATTTCCTTTTTCCAAATGTCCAGTAACAGGTCCCAAATAATTTCTACGATCAGACGATTCTCTATACTCAAATTCATTTATTTGTACAACACTCACTTTCGGTTCATCTTGATCTTTTCTTTCCTCCATTTCAATATCTTCCGTTCTATACTCTATAGGTTCTCTTCGTCTTTTAATGATACTCATGAAATCTTCCTTCACATCTGTTCTTGAAAATGCTAACCATTCCTCTAATGTCATGGTTACCTCTGCCTTCATGATTTTCTCATCCATAACTTTCCTAATGTCTATTTGTTTCTCAATTTGCGAGATCAATCGGAAAGTCGGAGGTTTCTTTTTCCGTTTTTCTTACTTACTTCCTTCTTCTCGTATGGGTTGTGTTTCATTTGGTTGCTCTTGACTTCTATCTTCACTTGTAGTTTTCTTTTCTAAATTTTCTCCTACTTTATTTCCTTTACCCTTATTTTGAGACTTCTTTTCTTGTTCCTGTTGTTTTGGTTCCTGACTAGGCTCCATCATAGGCGGTTCTTTAATTGTATCAGTTGTTTCACCCTCTTTTCTAGCCCTAGTTGTTCGTTTAGGCCGTCCCTCTTCATCCCGTTTCCTCTTCTCATCGATATTAATTTCGTGGGCCTAAACTGAGAACATGTCTACTGGCTCATTCCAACATGTTTTTGATCTAATATCCGAGCTCGTAGCATATAAATTCTCAACAGATAACTTGCCTCTACTAGCAGTATCATAAACCTGCTCCCAGAAATCACAATTAGAGTCTTCACTATCCAGCCTACAAGCATATGTATTTTGGCTTGTGGAGGCTTCAAAGAAGGTTTTCATACCTCCTTTTCCATAGTTTGATGCCAAAGGCCTTTTTGTTACATAGTCACAGATCTTTCGATCTACTTCTGTGACCCAATTCTTATCCTTGGCCTCTTTGAATAAGTTGCATGTCCAGTGTGGATGCTCCAAATCATCACACCAGAGACATCTACGTGCTTGGTTAAATGGTCTTCTAGCTGGCATCTGATTCCTAGGATTTTGTTCTAATTCTTTTGGTTTCTCCTGATCTCTCACTTTAAGTTCTTGCATACTCTTTATAGTAGCTATTTCAGTCGCCAAAGTCTCCACATGTTTGACAAGTGATTCTACTGATGTTTTTAACATTGTAAGTTCAGAGTCATCCTTTCTAGGGTTATAAGGAGTGGGGTCATTATCTATCTTTCCTGGCACATCTCTTTCATATATTCTTGGAGTTTGTATCTGATTTCGCTCCTGTCTTTGGGCTAACCTATGGACAGCTTCTCTTACATTATCCCAATTTCCAGTAAGCCCACTTGCAGTCGCTCCATCCTCAAGCATTGGTTCTAGCTCTCGTCTAAGAGATGGATCTATCATGTTTAGAAAATTTCTTAATTTATCTGGTTCAAGAGCTGTTCTGTCTGCTTGAGGCATTTGGTTAAATTTGATATCAAATTCAGCTAATCCCTGAGTTATGTGTTGGTCTAACTTTGTTGTTCCTACCCATCGCATAAATGTGGCTCTATTATTCTTACTGTGATCTTCATGCGAAAATTCAGTAAGAAGTCGAGTCTTGAAATCCGCCCAAGTCATGTTTGGTTGGACTACTCGCAATTGGATTCTCTCTCTAGTGAACCCATGAGCAATTCGTATAAATGTATCTTTTTTATTGTCTTCAGGTAACCCGTATTGTTCGGTCAATTGTTCATAATATTTAAGATAAGCTGTTACATTTATTCCTGTAAATTCCCCCCTATCTGTTTTAATGGCATCTATGATCTTCCAAATTCGCTGTTCTTCAAAGTGATCTGCCATAGTGGATAAGTCTAAATTTATAGATAAATATGAAATATACGTATATAATTCTCGTAATAATCCGTCTATATCTTGATCCTGATACGACTCCGTGATAAAAGAAATAGAAATACAGAAAATATTCTTATTTCTTTGCCAAAAAAACTAAAGAAAAATTTCCTACTGCTTTGAAAAAGAAAACTTTCCTATAAGTTTGCAATAAAGAAACTTTTCCTTCTTTATAACCAAAAAGAAATCTTTCCTATGATTTTGCAATAAAGAAACGTTTCCTACTATGTAATGAAGAAAAAATTTTCCTACTGCTTTAGAAAAGAAAAATAAAGAAAACTTTCCTACTATTGTGCAATAAAGAAAATTTTCTTACTTCTTTGCAACTAGAAAGCAAACTTTCCTTACTATTATGCAACAGAATAAGAAAAAAAATATACCTGATCAGCCAATTTGATGAAGAGGTTCGTTGTGAATGTGCTTAGTGCAAAATCTTTTCATGCATGTGCAATCGTCACTTTCATGAAAGTTGATGGATAAAGGTGACGTGACGAGGATCAATCAGCTGCAGCTACAACGGATGTCGATACTCCTTCTTCAATCGTTAAATTATCTATATATGCATATGCAAAACAGAAAGTAAATATACCTTTATACCTACAATATCATGCCGAACCTTCACGTCGGGTTCACCAAGATGTCGGGAAGTTGCGGACATAAGGCTGGTGGATCAGTCAGCCACTAAATCCCTCGGCACACGCAGGGTGTATGAGACAATCGTAGGTGTTTTAAGGTATATTTGTCTTTCGTCTAAAGTAAAAGAAATTCTAACTTACTTTTAAATCTAAGAAATGTGGAATAGATAATTGAAACACTTGAAACGTCTACGAACCGTATGGCCGAGCTGCTCTATATAGTTCCATAGCTTCTATTTGATAAGGTGAAACTAAGTTTTCCTTGGTAATTTGATTTTTAATTATCTCCTGTTCTTCAGTTGTATTTTGATCTATGCTGGGTTTCCGCACTAATGCTGGTGGGAATAAGTCGTCGTTAAACTCCGGTTCACGCAAAACGATAGTAAATAATGGTAATAGTCGAGAAACAAGACGATCGTATTCTATCGGGCGTAAAGACTCATGAACTATTTTATCTTTAATTGTTTCAAGTTCGATATGTTCGTTGTTAGATGAATTCGCAAGTGGAGATGGTAATAAGGTGCCTAAAATTAAATGTTCTAATTCATGCTTCCTAACAGATTCATTTTTAGCATTACTGGTAGTTCCTCTTTCTTTCGACATACGAATGATCAATTCAGAATCTTTTCTGGGAATAATCAAGAGAATTTGAAATTAAAATTGACCAGAATGCTAATGCCAAGTAGAATTTGAATTACAATGCTATAATTGCATTACAATGTTATAAAATGCTATAATTTCTCTAAACGTTGGCTAGCAATAATTGAGTCCTATACAAAAGCTTAATGACGGATAATTTTTATGAATTGAAATCAAATTGTCGGATCATTGGATTGTTTGAATTCTTTTCTTCACTCCACTGCAATTGCTTTTTAATCTTCAATGTTTCTGCAAGAAAACATTAGCATATTAGTTTATCTCAATAAAAAATCATTAATCTCATACACACTTTATTACACATGCTCATTCATTCCTATATGCACTTAACATGCATAACATAATATCACTCATGCATACATATGCAAACTCATGCTCAATATACCCATAATTATACACCACCATGCATATGCACTTACTTACTCACATGCATATGCTCAAATGCAAAGGCTAACACCTAATTTTATGCAACTATACATGCATGCTAATACTCAATCACATGTCAACATACACACATGCATCTTTGCATATCCACACTATGCATCAATTCTATCATGCTTCATGTATTTAAACTTAATGCACATACATATGCTTATTACATACACACATAATACATTCCTAATCATACATTCTCTAATTGATACTTTCATTCACATATATAAAGATGCTAACATATGCTCATACACATGGTAATTTAGTCATATGCACTCTATATATGAACTTATAAGATAACATACATACAAACATATTCATTTATCATTATATAAATATGCATATTAATAGTTCCTCTTATGAATACACACATATGGCATACATATATGCCAACATCATGCATTATTCATTTCATGAACATTTATTAACCATGCATACACTTCTCATGCTTATATATCTTAATATATTAATGTATGATATGCACATATTAAGCACATTCATGCACTAAAATACGTTCATTTTTTATTATACCTATACTTGCTTATATATCCAAACTTATATAGACTTAATCTTGGATACACATGCATTTACATTTTTATATATATATAATACATATATATGCATAGTTATATCATGTATATATGCACATATGCATGCTAACGCACCCATGCATATGAACATCAAGGTTCAGAAACTACTTAATCAAAATGTGCTACAACATCTCAAATCAAGTGCGCAAGCTTGCATGCCAAAGTTGGTTATCTATTCTGAGAGCTACCACATCGCACGTATGCTATTAGCAAGAGGAGTCAGAGCAAGCCAAGTCCGCAGCATGCAGAAATTAATTGATGTTATGAGCAGATGTAATAGTAATGATGTCAACAAAAGAATGCGATGAATTTGCACAATGATGATTACAACAGAGCAGAGCTCTTCGTATTCTCTCTCTCTCTCTCTCTCTCTCTCTCTCTCTCTCTCTCTCTCTCTCTCTCTCTCTCTCTCTCTCTATGCGTTGCACGTCTGCCAGCCGTGGGGAGGGGAAGAGAAGAACTTTTATTTTGTTTTAAATATCTCTCTCTCTCACTGCGCATGCGCTATATGCTCCACATGCTGCTACGGAAGGAGGGTGTGCAGGGGAGAAAACAAAAAATGAAATGAAAAACTCTCTCCAACTGTTGCACGCAGATCCGAAAAAGTCATTCTCTAGAGATGTGCCTCATCTCATCCTCTCTGTCAGCCGTGTAATGTTAGCAGCCAGAAGTCGGCAGTCTACCTCATCTATCTCAAATCTCTGTACCTTCTCTCTCACTAACTACCGTGCGTAACTTCCGAAAAACTTCTCTCTTACTCATATGTATAGAGAATGTGCTTAGATTGCACTCATGAGGAAATTAGTGTTCGTATGAGTACTTGCGCCTTCTTGGATGATTGCTATGCCAGGACATAATCGTTCGCTCTCTAGCTTCTCTCTGTCGTGCTTATCTACGTGCGCCGCCAGAAGCCTCTCCATCTATATTTACTGTACGCGTGCAGCTCCAAAGATTCGAAGGACTAGAATATGAAAAAGGTAGAGTAATAACGATCACGATAGTCAAGGCGATCTAGGTAGTAGAGAAGACGGAAAAACCCTAGGCGCCATAGCTAGGGCCTTGAGTACAGCAGGAAGCAGCTCAGAAATCAAGAAAATACCTACAACCAAGTCCGTGGAAATCCTAACAATCAGTTATCAGAGAGGTTTCATGAAGGCTAAGGCCTTTCTTCTCATTCAAAACAGTCAGAATCTTCATTAAATATCTAAATGAATTCAACAAAATCTCCTTAGACACACACGTTAACAATCATAACCTATAGCTATCGCTCTCTCTAGTTGCGTACAACAACAACAACAACAGAGTGGAGAAGAGGAAGAATAAAAAATGCTACCTGCAAGAAAACATTAGCAAAACATGGAGCAAAGCCCACATATTTATACACATAGAAGTTATGAGATTGCCACTCTTTTGAATTTTACTTTTTGTCCTCATCCATCCTTTAACCCACACTTAATCACCACTCTTTTCATTTACCTTTAACTACTTTAAATACATCATCTATGTAAACCATTCTTTTAACTTCCACTCTCAATTACCACTCTTTCATCCTCCTACTTTAACCACTTTATTTACACACTCAACTCTCACCACACTTTTATTCACCCCTCACATACACCATTCATTATTTATCCACTTAATTTTCTTTTTAATTGAATTATCCTAAATTTTGATAATTAAATAATTCTTTTAATTTAAGCTTAGGATAAGAATTGAATTAATTCGAACCTTAATATTTAAATTCACACACATGATTAAATTAATTAAATAAATTATATTTTAATTTTTAATACTTAAATATTCCTTTTAAACATTAATTTAATTAAATACCTATTATTTTAACCCTTAAAATTTAATAAAACCCCTGAAAACTCTTCTTGAAACCCATCAAAACCCTATTAAAAATCAATTGATAACCCATTAACATCTTTCTGATTCCTTGTAAACCCTAACATGAACCCATTAAAATCTTTTAAGACCCTTGGGATTAACCCAACTGACATAAAATCATAACAATTTATAAAATCCTAGGGTTGGAAACCCATGAATCAAGCATGTATAAATATAAAATACTCATTAATTGATTAATTAGGGTAAACCCTAATATGAACATGTATCTTGGATCATTTCTTGTTCCCGCAAACACTTCAAAATAGTTAACTCAAAGTAACATAATTGTTTAACAGTGATATACAAGGTTAGAATTCACCAATTAAGTTAATTTTCATTTTCTCTGGTCATCAACTGGAAAGTTGAAAACTTTCCGACACCGCATGCTCAGAATCATCTTTGGAGTATACAAATATATCATCAAGGAATACTAAGATGAATTCATCAAGGTAATCGTGAAAAATATAATTCATCAAGCACATAAATGTGGTAGGAGCATTTGTTAATCCAAAAGGTAGAACCGTGAACTCATAGTGACCATATCATGTTCAAAAAGCTGTCTTAGGAATATCCTCTGTTTTGATCCTAATTTGTTTTAATCTATAATGGTTGTCTTTCTTCTTTTGAAACAAAACAGGTGCACCCCAAGGTGAGACGCTCGGTCTTATCAAGCCTTTCTTTAGAAGATCATCTAATTGAATCTTTATCTCCTTTAATTCATCGATGTTAAATCTATAGGGTGCTCTAGAATATGGTTCACTCCCTGGATATAGGTCAATGGCATGGTCTATCTGAGAAGGGGAGGTATATCAGGAAACTCTTAAGGAAATACATCTGGGTATTCATTCAAAAGAATTTCTACATAATTTGGAACACTTTCCTCATTATCTTCTTCATGAACGTTGTTTACAAACACTATAAATGTTCTACAACCATCATGTATACCTTTAATTATCTACATAGTAGAAATAAGGATAGGTTTAGGATTATAGGCATCACCTACAATATGAATAGATTCATCATCTAGCTTTAAAGTGATCGTTCTTTGTTCACAATTAATCATCACATAATCTTTAACTAACCAATCCATGCTTATGATTGCATCACTCTATTTCATCTCAACTACATGCAAACTTCCAGAAAAGCACCTATGAGAAAGAGTAAATTCAAGGTTTTCAATATATTCTTTTTTGTAGTGTAATCATCCATTGGCCATCTCTACGCGTCTGGTTATCTGCATATTTAGGGCTATCCTTAGATTCTATACCAATTTGCAAGATAGAAAACAATGGGTACTACGTGAATCGATCAACAATCTAATTTTATGCGCAAAACGCATACCCGGAATCATGATTACAGACGCCTTTGGGAAAGAACTAACCACCATGCAATGTAAAGTAGAGTCAGGGCACTTACCTCCATCATCTGCTTCCTCAATAATTGTACCCTCCTTGATGATGTTTATCACTTTTGATTGTGGGGGTCGAAATACTGCCTTATTCAGGCACTCATATGTTCGATGCCCTTGCTCCCCACAACGAAAACACAGACCATGTCTTTTTGCCCTCTCAATAAAATCAAGGTCTTGTTGCCACTGGATTGGTTCATGCCTCCTTTGATTTTCCACTTGAGTAGCATTCTTGCCTTGATTATTTGAAGATGGAGTCTTGTTTGATTTGTTCATGTTCATTGCAACAGGTCTTTGTGGCCTATGTCCTATTGCAATGAATCTACTTCCATTTGCCTTCTGCAAATTGAACACTCCATCTTCTCAAAGTTCTCAGCCATCACAACAACATCAAGAAAATCAATGCATCCACATCCCTTGACTTGATAGCGAAGTTCCTCATGAAGCGCTTCAATAAAATTACTCTTTAGAGCATTACCACTAACCTCTAATGCATATTTATGAAGACATAGGAAATTCTCTTCAATAAAATTACTTAGAACTCAGGATTAAAAAAGATTTAGCTTTTATCACTCATAAACTGAGAACTCAATCCAAGACCTGAAGCATACTTAGAAGCACCCTGTGTGTAGTCATATGGTTAGGTTAGCATGAATCTTTTAGATGAATGTCTGCCTCGCTTCACACCCCTCTATGACAACCTTGGTGAACCCGACGTGAAGCGTGACGATAGTGTGTTTAGAGTTTGCATTGTCTTTTAAGTTTTTATTTAAAATATCTAACTTCATATTCTTCTTGTATGCATTAGAGGTTAGTGGTAACGCTCTAAAGAGTAATTTTATTAAAGACGTAGGAAATTCTCTCTCTCTCTCTCTATCTATCTCTCTCTCTCTCTCCCCCTCTCTCTCTCTCTCTCCTCCTCTCTCTCTCTGACTCGATGATTTTGCACCCGTCTCTACAATTATCTATTTTAGCTTGTTTTCTCTCTCTTCCACCTCTCTCCTCTCTCTCTCTCTCTCATATGCAGCTTCCAGCAGTCGAGCTTGATGCGCATGCGGACAATGGCACGCGTATGCAGCTTGAGGCTATCATCGTTGGCAAGGGTTCTACTTAGCTCGCTGGCAAAGATAGGCATCAAGGGTATGTCACGACCCATTATTACCAAGTTTACATTGGTGGTGTTCTTGTGACCCTAGTAAAATCCAAGAATGGAGCCTTCCCTCATATCGATTGAGTCGTAGAAGAAGACCACATGGATTCTTCTGTAGTCGATGCCTATCTTTTTGTTGGGATTCTTCATCTGCCCTATTAGATCGAGCTCCGTGGTGAGGAAGATGGTCCCTCGTGGCAAACCATTGCTACTGTTGGTGTGTGTATGCATATGCATGTGTGTATGCATATGCATGTGTGCCTGTTTGTATGTGTGTATTCATATGCATGTGTGCATGTATGTATGTGTGTATGCATATGCATCTGTGTATGCATATGCATATGCATGTTTGTATGCATATGCATATGCATGTGTATGTGTGTCTGCATATGCATTTGTCTATGCATATGCATGTGTGTATGCATATGCATGTGTGCATGTGTGTATGTGTGTATGCATATGCATTGTTTGTATGTTTGTGTGTATGCATATGCATGTTTGTATGCATATGCATGTGTGTATGGATATGCATTGTGCGTATGCCAATGCATTTGTGTATGCATATGCATTGGTGTGCATGCATATGCATTGTGTATGCATATGCATGTGTGCATGTGTGTATGCATATGCATATGCATGTGTATGTGTGTATGTGTGCATATGCATGTGTATGTGTGTATGTGTGTATGCATATGCATTTTTGTATGCATATGCATGTGAATTTGTGTGTATGCATATGCATGTGTGCATGTGTGTATGTGTGTATGCATATGCATGTGTGCATGTGTGTATGTGTGTATGTATGCATATGCATGTGTATGCATATGCATGTGTATATGCATATGCATATGCATGTGTATATGCATATGCATATGCATGTGTATATGCATATGCATATGCATGTGTATGTGTGTATGTGAGTTAGCTGATGAGCGTTGTCATTGCTGAAATTAAAGTCCCGTAGAGATTCACGCAGAGATACACGCAAGAAGACAGACGAAGCTGGAGAAGACGACACGCGTAAAAGTCGGTTGTATGTTATATTGATAAATGATTATTTTTATACATTATTTGGCAACTGTTCATATGTCGTTTAAATGTTCAAATAATGCGGGGATTTCAGATTAATAGTTCCAACACTCCCCCGTAAGGTGAAATGGCTGCATACAGAGGATGTGTACTATGTTTTGTTTCTAATCTATACTAAACTATGGCAGTAGATAGTTGACAGCTTAATATTCAAATGTGAAGCAGCAAAATCAAACTTGGACTTGAACTCTAGTTTACTCCCCCGCAAGTGCAAGGTCGAATTTGCTGCAAAAAAATCTCAAATTAAGACAAACAAAGAATGTTAGTTTCTAAATATCTGAATCAATGACTATTGGAATCAATGTAGATTTCTGCGTAGAAACTATTGAGTGAAAAAAAAGTGTGATGCAGATGTCCCTACTATGCCTCAATGTAGCGTTTCCTCAATCACAATCTATCCCCAATCACAATCTTTCGATTACTCAGAAATAACAGTAGAAAGAAGAACGCAGAGATTGCACAAGGTAAAAGAAAATCTGATGCGGAAGAGTAGAACAAATATGACGCAGAGAAGGAAGACTTCTGATATTATAGATGTGAATCAATGGCTACAATAGCTTTGGACAATCGCTTCTTGACGAAGCCTCTACCTCCCAACCACCCCCGAGCTATCACAATCGCATTCTCACTCGCACTCTCAATCACACTCTCACTCTCACTCTCAATCACACTCTCAATCACAAGGTAATTCTCACATTTTTGTGTGTCCTTCGTGCTGATGCGTAGGCCTTCTTATCTTTTTCCGTTTGATCACAGCCGTGCTTCCCAAAGAAGTGTGTGATCGAGTAAATTTAGGAAAAGTCGAGTTTCTCCAAAGCTTTCGCAAAAAGCCATGGGATCGTAGTGTACTTCCTTTCTTTAGCATACATGTCAAAAATAGCAGAAAAACACCAAGAGGACATATCCGAAAACATACATAATTAGACATGGTGACACGTGAGCATGAGAATCACGGATTCGAATAGAATTAGACAAGCCCTTGTTTTCTTTGTTTGAAGTGTTGGAAAAAACAGCACTTTTCAAAGCCCTGTAACTCAAAAACAATGAGGAATTAGGTTAAGCTTGTGAGATACACTTTTATTCAATTTTTCGATCTGCACAATAGTGTTAGAGACGTTAGTTTATGAGTGATAAAAGCTAAATTTTTTTTAATCTATTTGAGTCTAATCTAAAAACTAAGATTCAAAAGAACTAACTATTTTTTCATTTTTAAAGGAAAACATTTTCTTACCATTGCTAAATGCTTAGACATATGAAAGTTCAAAATAAAATCCTAATTATAACAAAAAGTGAAAGTGCTAGAAAACTTTAGGATCAATTCTTAAGCCTATACAAAATCTTATAATAAGTTCTAATACAATTCTAATCAAACCTAATACAATTCCCAAAGAAAATTCCTTTACAAATTTGTATTTCTAATTGTCATAAGCTCCTTCAATTTCTTACTATCGTAATCTCGTAATCTCCTTCGCAATCTGTTCACAATGATCTGCAGGAAGACCATTAGGAAACATAAGTATGCTTTTAATTAACATAAAACACTCATTTGTTAATTTAAATATATTCTTGTACACAAGTAAACACATCTATTTAACTCATGCACACATATATTTCTACTTACATTCATATGCATATGCATTGATTCTAACATGCACATGCACTTTCATACAAGTCATGCTTTATCACTCATGCATGCATATACTCCTAACATACATGCATACATATCCAACATATATGCATACATATACTATACGTATGCATACCTATTTACTTTACATATGCACATGCATTTTTTTAATATGCACATATGTATGCTCATACATATAATGTACTTATTCACATGCATTTATATATATACTTCTAACTTCCTAACTTACATGTATATGTAAACATCTACTTGCATACATGCAAACACACATTTGTTTACATGCAAACATGCATCATACAACACTTCAATATTTCTCATGCATACATGCAAATCATCATATACTCATGCATATATATGCATGCTACACTTGCCTACACATGCATCATACTTTAATATACATGCATACATGCAAACTTCATTCATGTATACTCATATGCATTCTTACATCATATCACATACGTACACTCATGCTATATGCATACACTCATGCATACACTCTGTCATGCTCACATGCATACACATGCATCAATACATATGCATATATGTCTCACACTCATGCACATGCATAAACACACATGAATACACTCTCTCATGCTCACATGCATACACTCATGCATACATGCAGTTGAATACACTTTTGCATATACATTCATCTCACATTCTTGCATGCATGCTTACTTATCTTAACATGCACATGCATACATATGCACTCTATCATACATGCATATGCACACATGCTAACATGCATATAAACACTCACATACATGTACACACACATACATAACACATACATGTTTAGATCATTCTATGGACAAACACAATGCAAAGCATCAAAGGAGATGGAATATGTGAAAGCACTGAGCAAACATCCTCACATAAAAGATATATTAAGGTTGTGGCTCTCTTAAAAAGCAATCAAAGATCAATGCCTTTCTCAAATAATAATAGCAGGAATATTGTGTTGAGGACAATCTTTAAATAGATAATATCTCGCACACGTAAAAACTCAAAAGAAAAAAATATACATTTTGATAATTAAATGCATACTGCGATAGAACATACATATAGTGAAGCCTATTATATAAAGTAACATGCTAAAAATTGAGAAACATAAAACTTCTAAAAAATGCATTGCTAATAAACAATAACTTGCGCAAATCTCAACTAGTTACTATGCCTAAAAACCTCACTAGAAATAAGCAAACACAACTAAAAAACCACAATTCACACAACTAACAAATAAGTAAATCTTAGCCCTGATGGATTACACTTTTGATATCTGAAACAAAAAAGATTACACTTTCAAAATGAAAGACATCGGTACAAAAACAAATGGATTCATAGAAGTTGTGGACTTAAAAAACATAAATGTGTACGTGCATAATATGAATAACATAGAATCGGATTATTAATCTCTCTCTCTCTCTCTCTCTCTCTCTCTCTCTCTCCCCTTTCTTTGCATCTCTTTGCAACGCGTAGTCTAGAACAGCCACAAGGAGGGGATGCCTTCATCATCTCTCTCTCTCTCTCTCTCTCTCTCTCTCTCTCTCTCCTCTACCATCACTCCGCCGTGAGCTGTTGGAGGAGGGGAAGAGGAAGACTCTCTCTCTCTCTCTATCTCTCTCTCTCCCTCTCTCTCTCTCTCTCTCTCTCCCCCTCTCTCTCTCTCTGACTCGATGATTCTGCACCCGTCTCTACAATTATCTATTTTAGCTTGTTTTCTCTCTCTTCCACCTCTCTCCTTTCTCTCTCTCGCTCTCTCTCTCTCTCTCTCATATGCAGCTTCCAGCAGTCGAGCTTGATGCGCATGCGGACAATGGCACGCGTATGCAGCTTGAGGCTATCATCGTTGGCAAGGGTTCTACTTAGCTCGCTGGCAAAGATAGGCATCAAGGGTATGTCACGACCAATTATTACCAAGTTTACATTGGTGGTGTTCTTGTGACCCTGGTAAAATCCAAGAATGGAGCCTTCCCTCATATTGAGTGAGTCGTAGAAGAAGACCGCATGGATGCTTCTATAGTCGATGCCTATCTTTTTGTTGGGATTCTTCATCTGCCCTATTAGATCGAGCTCCGTGGTGAGGAAGATGGTCCCTGGTGGCAAACCATTGCTACTGTTGGTATGTGTATGCATATGCATGTGTGCATGTTTGTATGTGTGTATTCATATGCATGTGTGCATGTGTATGTGTGTATGCATATGCATCTGTGTATGCATATGCATATGCATGTCTGTATGCATATGCATATGCATATGCATGTGTATGTGTGTATGCATATGCATTTGTGTATGCATATGCATGTGTGTATGCATATGCATGTGTGCATCTGTGTATGTGTGTATGCATATGCATTGTGTGTATGCATATGCATTGTGTGTATGCATATGCATTGTGTGTGTGTTTGTGTGTATGCATATGCATTTGTGTGTATGCATATGCATGTTTTTATGCAAATGCATGTTTGTATGCATATGCATGTGTGTATGCATATGCATTGTGTGTATGCATATGCATTTTGTGTATGCCAATGCATTTATGTATGCATATGCATTGGTGTGCATGCATATGCATTGTGTATGCATATGCATGTGTGCATGTGTGTATGTGTGTATGCATATGCATATGCATGTGTATGTGTGTATGTGTGCATATGCATGTGTTTGTGTGTATGTGTGTATGTGTGTATGCATATGCATTTTTGTATGCATATGCATGTGAATTTGTGTGTATGCATATGCATGTGTGCATGTGTGTATGTGTGTATGTGTATATGCATATGCATATGCATGTGTATGCATATGCATGTGTATATGCATATGCATATGCATGTGTATATGCATATGCATATGCATGTGTATATGCATATGCATATGCATGTGTATGTCTGTATGTGTGTATGTGTGTATGTGTGCATGTGTGTATGTGTGTATGCATATGCATGTGTGTATGCATATGCATGTGTGTATGCATATGCATATGCATTTGTGTATGCATATGCATTTGTGTGTATGCATATGCATGTTTGTATGCATATGCATGTTTGTATGCATATGCATGTGTGTATGCATATGCATTGTGTGTATGTATATGTATTTGTGTATGCATATGCATGTGTATGCGTATGCATTTGTGTATGCATATGCATGTGTGTATGCATATGCATGTGCATGTGTATGCATATCCATGTGTGTATGCATATGCATATGCATATGCATGTGTATGTGTATGCATTATATGCATGTGTGTATGCATATGCATATTCATGTGTATGCATATGCATGTGTGTATGCATATGCATGTGTGTATGCATATGCATGTGTGTATGGATATGCATGTTTGTATGCATATGAATGTGTGTATGCATATGCATTGTGTATGTGTGTATGCATATGCATTGTGTATGTGTGTATGCATATGCATTTTTTATGTTTGTATGCATATGCATTGTGTATCTGTGTATGCATATGCATTGTGTGTATGCATATGCATGTGTGTATGCATATGCATGTGTGTATATGTGTATGTGTGTATGGATATGCATGTGTGTGTTTATACATATGTGAGTGTGTATGTATATGTATATATCTCTCTCTATGTCAATCGAAAAAAAAAAACAATAACTTACATCGATTAAATTTTTGGAATCATCGTCGTCAAAATCCACTTGAAGTTGTCTTTCATCGAATTTCCAAAGACTTGATCCAAAATCTCTTGCAAAATTAAAGAGACAAGATATTAGAAAAGCAAAAAAGAGTTCTAGAGTATGTGCGATAAACTTACCAAAACTTCGGATCTGGAAAGATAGAGGTGTGCTTAGATCTAGAAAGAGAGAGAGCGAGGAGGGGAGAGAGAGAGAAAGGCAGGGGGAGAGAGAGAGAGGAAAGGAGATAGAGAGAGGGAAGCAGAGAGAGGGAGAGAGAAACCCTCGGTATGTTGTAGTGATGGTCGCATCCCTAGTTGTCAATAAAGCTTCTATAGACTAGTTTCTTTGTGGTTGAGGCCTAGTCTCCTCTTCATTCCCTTCCTGTAGTAGCTCTAACTATTATGCAGATGTGTTAACATTAATACTTGATAGATTCTCATAAAGTTTCTTCATTCCTCCCTTCCTCCAATTCACACGTAGGGAAAGGAGAGCTCTAAAGTCACGGATTTTCTTATCTATATCTAACACCAACTAATGCTCATTTTCTGGCCTCAACTCTTCACACGCATAGGAAAAATGTTCCTAAGAATCGCACCACATACATCTTTTTGCCCCTCCAAAACCGCAAGTAGCTCATCTCTTGAATGGCCAAGCGTTTCTCTAATATGTGGGCTAAGCTGTTGGTATAGGTGTTTGTTGAGCAACAAGGTGCGCTGGAGGTGTAGGCTGAGGCATTACATAACCTTGCATGTTTGGAATATGCATAGCATTCATTTCTATCTGCTCTACATAACTAGTACTCGCTTGATAAGGAGTAAGGTCCTGGTACCCCATAGAATAAACTTTTTTATGCATGTTGGCCCTTTCTTTAGACATGCATGTCTGCATTATCATAAGATTCTCTATTTGTTTGCTAAGGATCTCTAGATCTAACTCCATAGTTGAGTGTGAAGTGGATGCAACATTAGCAGAAGCTGATGCTGCAATCACATTCACAATTGATTGAAGAGGTTCCTCCCTAGGTGGTTGTGGAGCTGTTGCTGCCAATCTATCATTTAATACAACC
Organism: Ceratopteris richardii; assembly: GCA_020310875.1. NCBI lineage: Eukaryota > Viridiplantae > Streptophyta > Polypodiopsida > Polypodiales > Pteridaceae > Ceratopteris > Ceratopteris richardii. The sequence continues at coordinate 150,088,057 of CM035406.1, read as the reverse complement.
TATCACTGCCTCATGTGGGCACCTACTTCCACTTCTCTCCTAATTGTGGCCTAGTATTTTGTTAAACTAAATCTCTTATCGAGCTCTTCTATCCTGCTCTCGAATTCATTCCTGTCTTTAGGGATTAAGATCTTAAGAAAGGAACTGACTAAGTTAGGCTTTAATGAATCCAAGTCAACCAAAGGTAACTAGGAGTATCTTCTCAAAAATTCATTCAAGAGGTGATTAAGGGATGCAATGGGTTTCGAGTAATTTACCCACTGCAAGAACCATTCTCTACTATGTTGGGAGAAATGTTCTAGGTAAAACAACTTATGAAGTTCCTTCCTGAATTCAGCCCAAGGCTTTCCTATGTGGACTGATATAGATGACAAGATAGATCTTGAAACTATTAGTGTGAAGTAATGGGTAAACATTTCTTCACATAGGCCATAGATTAGTGCTTGGTCCTTGAACATATCTAGGTATTCAGTCACATTATGTCTCGTGAACTTTCCTTTTTCTCGTAAGACTTCTTTAAGTACACCAGCGCCCTATTTCTCTATCATTAATTCCTTAAACACTTCCTCCATTTCTCTTCTCTACCCTATCCTAGAGCATCGAACGAGTTCTAGTGTGAGTGGCTCTACTATCTCTCTTAGCTCAGAGTAGAGCTTAGAGAAGAAATGCGATGGGTCATGAGCCAGGAGGTGGACATCAGTCTAAACGCTCTCTACCTAGCCTAGAATCTTATCCAACTCACTTGTTATTTGACTTGAATTTTACTAATCTTTTGAACTTAAATTTCTCACTTGATCTTGATCTTGATTTTCTCTTTGATTTATCACTTAATTCTCTCTTAATTTCCTCTTCTTGCTCTCTCTTTAATTCCCAAAAATATCAATGAGTTTTTCTCTTTTTCTAGTATATTTTTCTAATGTTTCTAATATTCTATCTGAGCTACAAGAATAAGAACTTCCTAGTCTAAGCAAGAATAAAAAGAGTGCACATGCATATGAATTAAGCTAATGGAGAATGTGAATGCTCAGACTCAAGGAAACAAATCAATCTTTCTATTTAGAGTGCATGGAGCAATGCAAAATAAGTCAAATAACTTAAAATGCTTGTACTTAGAAATATCTATCCGATGCCGAGGCTCCCGTTTTCTCTTCTCAATGAGTGGTTGGCATGTTGCAGATTACCAAGCAACCACCTCACTTCACGTTAGGTTCAGGCATCCGGGAGCGAAGGAGGTCTAAAGGGGAAGAGCGGCATGGGGTTTGATCACGCCCTACTGTGTGTGGGTCATCCCCAAGTCTAGCAAGCAGTGTCACTAGTAATCCATGTGCCAAATAAATGAACTATTCTCAATGTTGGCAATGAATCTACAAGTGATGTCACCAAGTGACTGAATAATACAGAAAAACTCCACTAGTGCAGGTCGCTCAATACAAGATAGACTTCTCAGCTAAAGTGCAAGAAGATGCCCTTCAACTTCTCTTTTTTCTTTTTGGTAGGATCCTCACTTCTGTTTAGGTCTTCGGTCTTTGTAACTCCAAAAGCTTTACTTCAAATAAATCTCTTTTCTTCTCGTCAACGTCACTTTATAGCATCAAACTTTCACCTTTCACTAATCATAGTTTCAAAGATTTGATGGAGGAGTATTATAGCAGATGATGCAATTCGACAGCTCCTTTCTCCATAGCATAGAAAAAACTTTAGAATTTTGCGCATCAGAAGAATCTGAACATCGTAGCATAAAGATTTGTGCACCAGCAAATTCAAGTTGAAGGATGACTACTGGCATACAATAATTGGATATGGCAGAGCAGCGTGTTATTATCGTTCGAGAATGGGCATACAAAGTATCCTTGTCGGATTGCTTAGACTGCAAAACATCAGAGATCAAATATAGACCATAGTGAAGATGAAGTCGGGTGTCTGACGTGTTGTGCCAAAAAATCACCGAACGATGTCAGAAAAAACATGTGGATCCCTGAGCACTCATAATGTTTTACCCTCCCTCCTCCAACGCTTTCCTCCTTCAGCGTTCTGCCTTCAGCTCCTCCGCAGCAGCAGTTCTTTCCTCCCTGAGAGATGATCTGCATCGATATGATATAGTTTTTCAAAATTTCGAACAAATAAAGATCATGTGTTGGTGGAAGGTGGAAGCTAGCTCATGAGCATTGTCATTGCTGAAATTAAAGTTTTGCAGAGATTCACGCAGAGATACACGCAAGAAGACAGACGAAGCTGGAGAAGACGACACGCGTAAAAGTCGTTTATATGTTATATTGATAAATGATTATTTTTATACATTATTTTGCAACTGTTCATATGCCGTTTAAATGTTCAAATAATGCGGGGATTTCATATTAATAGTTCCAACACTCCCCCGTAAGCTGAAATGGTTGCATACAGAGGATGTGTACTATGTTTTGTTTCTAATCTATACTAAACTATGGCAGTAGATAGTTGACAGCTTAATATTCAAATGTGAAGCAGCAAACTCAAACTTGGACTTGAACTCTAGTCTACTCCCCCGCAAGTGCAAGGTCGAATTTACTGCAAAAAAATCTCAAATTAAGACAAACAAAGAATGTTAGTTTCTAAATATCTAAATCAATGACTATTGGAATCAATGTAGATTTCTGCGTAGAAACTACTGAGTGAAAAAAAAAGTGTGATGCAGATGTCCCTATTGTGCCTCAATGTAGTGTTTCCTCAATCAAAATCTATCCCCAATCACAATCTTTTGATTACTCAGAAATAATAGTGGAGAGAAGAACGTAGAGATTGCACAAGGTAAAAGAAAATCTGATGCGGAAGAGTAGAACAAATATGACGCAGAGAAGGAAGAATTCTGATATTATAGATGTGAATCAATGGTTACAGTAGCTTTGGATAATAGCTTCTTGATGAAGCCTCTACCTCCCGACCACCCCCGAGCTATCACAATCGCATTCTAACTCGCACTCTCAATCACACTCTCACTCTCACTCTCACTCTCAATCACACTCTCAATCACAAGGTAATTCTCAGATTTCTGTGTGTCCTCCGTGTTGATGCGCAGGCCTTCCTATCTTTTTCCGTTTGATTGCAGCCGTGCTCCCCAAAGAAGTGTGCGATCCACCAAATTTAGAAAAAGTCGAGTTTCTCCAAAACTTTCGCAGAAATCCATGCGATCGTAGTGTACTTCCTTTCTTTAGCATACCTGTCAAAAATAGCAGAAAAACAGCAAGAAGACATATCCGAAAACATACATAATTAGACATGGTGGCACGTGAGCATGAGAATCACGGATTCAAATAGAATTAGACAAGCCCTCATTTTTTTTTAAGTGTTGGAAAAAACGGCACTTTTCAAAGCCTTGTAACTCAAAAACAATGAGGAATTTAGTTAAGCTTGGGAGAGACATTTTTATTCAATTTTTCGATCTGCACAATAGTGGTAGAGACATCCGAGGTCCAAATCCACCTCCAAATGCCACTTTTGAGCCTTGCAATGTTTAAAATTCTAGAGAGAGAGTAAAATCAAGGCATTTTCTTACAATGAACTAAACGTAGGACCCTGAACGAGGTACTTAGAACATGATTCACAAAAATCTCACACAGGCACTTTTATTCTCTTCTACTTGCTCTACCTTTCCCTCATACACAGTTTTCCTTAATTCTTTCATCTCCACCTTCAAAATCCCACTGGAAAACATGATGCAATTAAGGTCTAGAGAGAGAATATGATACTTGTCAACCCAAAATTTTTCCTACATGCATAAAATGACCTAATTATTCGTTCTAAGCATTATCCCCACAATGAAATTTAGAAAGTTCAATATGAATTATTTCACTAGAAAAGAGGCCTATTACAATTCTTCCCCCCTTTAAGAACTCTGTCCTCAGAGTTGGAAAGAAGGATAATGTGTTAGAAAGTCATCTAAATTCACCCAACTCGAATCTTCTACTGGGTATGAATGCCATTTCACCAAAATTTCTACTACAGATCTATTTCTAAGAAATCTTTCCTTCCTATCTAATATTATTTCCGGTTGAAGCTCAAAAGAGCCATCGTCTTTCAGCTTATAATTGTCCTGCAAAACATGAGCAACATTAGACACATATCTTTTAAGTAAGCTGACATGAAATACAGGATGCACATTTAGATATTTAGGTAATTCGAGCAAATAAGCAAGAGATCCGATCTTTTTCAAAACTTTAAAAGGGCCTCCATATCGAGGAGAAAGTCTATGATCCTTCCCTAGCAACAAGTTAGATCCGTGAGGATTAACTTTAAGAAATACCATATCATCAACTTGGAATTCAAGTGGCCTTCTCTTTAAATCATAGAACTTCTTTTGTCTTTTCTGAGCTTCTCTTATATGTTTCTTAATTTTTCCAAGTTATTCATCCATCTTATCAAGCATTTCTTTGGATACTTCTACTTTATTTGGAAAACCCAAAAACGAAGGTGGAGTCAAACAATTATAACCATACATAGCTTCAAACAGAGTCATTTTTATAGATGCATGCCATGCACTATTGTATGCAAACTCAACCAAGGGTAAATATTCACTCCAATTATCCTGCTTTTCATTCACATACATACGCAACATATCCTCAACTACCCTGTTAACCCTCTCGGTTTCCCCATCAGTTTGTGGATAGAAAGCTGTACTCATACGAAGTTGAGTTCCAATGGATTCAAATGTCGCTTTTCAGAAGTTTGACGTAAGTCTAGAATCTCTAACAGAAATTATGCTTTTAGGCATTCCATGCAATCGAAATATTTCTTTTACAAAGATTCTTGCAACATTCAAAGCAGTATCAGTCTTTTTCATAGGAGAGAAGTGTGCCATCTTGGTAAGCCGATCGACTACAACAGATATGGTATCATGCTTCCTTCTGGTCATAGGTAGCTTAGTGATAAAGTCCATAGAAATAGACTCCCACTTCTGATTTGGAACATCCAAAGGTTGAAGCATTCCTGGGATTCTCTTAAACTCAGATTTCACTTGTTGGCACTTCAAACATTCATTTACATATTTTCTAATATCCCGCTTCATACACGGCCAAAAGTAAGAATACTTTGTTTTAACATATATCCTTGAATAACCTGGATGTGCAGAAAAAGGTGCATCATGACAATCATGCAGTACTTTAACTTTTAGTGGAGATTCAGAAGATAAGCATAGCTGATTTTTACAATACAGTGTTCCATTCTGCAAATGAAATTTTTCCTCATAGGTCGATCCCCTGTTCGCATTCAGAGCATTCAAAATAGGTGCATAAAAAGGATCCATTTTTATCTCTTCTTGAATTTGATTGAGAAAATTAGAATTTATTACACAAACAAGATTACACAAAGGTCTCCGACTCAATGCATCAGCAACCTTATTTTCCTTACCAGCAAGATACTTAATGTAAAAATCATACTCGCTTAATAATTCAATCCAACGCTTCTGTCTGTTGTTAAGCAATGGTTGAGTGAAGATGTATTTTAGACTTTGATGATCTGTTTTCAATTCAAACTTAACCCCTAACAATAGATGTCTCCAATGCTTACGTGCATGCACAACAGCAAGCATTTCTAAATCATGAGTAGGATAGTTAAGTTCATGCTTTCTTAGTTTTCTGGACTCATATGCGACCACTCTGCCATCCTGTGAAATAACACATCCTATCTGACTAGCACTTGCATCACATGCAACCACAAAAGGCTTTCCCATTTCTGGTATTTTCAAAACACAATTCTCAATGACTTTTTGTTTCAATGTTTCAAATGATTTTTGACAGGCATCACTCCACGCAAATCCTACATTCTTTTTAGTTAATTTGGTGAGGGGAGTAGCTATCTTAGAGAAATCTTTAATATGTGCTCTTTCATATTGTGCCAACCCAAGAAACTTCTAATATACCTTACAATCTTAGGAATCGGCCAATCAACTATTGTTTTTACTTTATCTTCATCTATAAGTATTCCTTCTTTTGATATTACTCTTCCTAGATACACAAGTTTATCCTTAGCAAAGAAACACTTACTCTTTTTCCCATACAATTTGTGTTCTCTAAGAGTTTGCAAAGTCTTCTTGAGATGTACCACATGCTCTGAATCATCTTTAGAGTACACAAATATATCATCAAGGAAGACTAAGATGAATTCATCTAGGTAATCGTGAAAAATATTATTCATCAAGCACATAAATGTGGCAGGAGCGTTTGTTAAACCAAAAGGTAGAACCGTAAACTCATAGTGACCATATCGTGTTCGAAAAGCCGTCTTAGGAATATCCTTTGTTTTGATCCTAATTTGGTGATATCCAGATCTTAAGTCAATCTTTGTGAATACGGTCGCTCCACTTAATTGACCTAATAAGTCATCTATGTGAGGGAGTGGATACTTATTCTTAATTGTTCTTTTATTCAACCCCCTATAGTCAATGCATAATCTGTAAGAGCCGTCTTTCTTCTTCTGAAATAAAACAAGCGCACCCCAAGGTGAGACACTCGGTTTTATTAAGCCTTTCTTCAAAAGATCATCTAATTGAATCTTAAGCTCCTTTAGTTCATCAATGTTAAATCTATAGGGTGCTCTAGAATATGGTTCACTCCCTGGATATAGGTCAATGGCGTGGTCAATCTGCCTAGGTGGGGGTATACCAGGCAAGTCTTCTGGAAATACATCGGCATATTCTTTCAAGAGATTTCCTACGTAATCTGGAATATCTTCGTCATTACCTTCCTGATGGAGATTGTTCACATACACTAGAAATTTTTTGCAGCCATCATGTATACCTCTAACTATCTGCATAGCAGAAATAAGAGTAGGCTTAGGATTAAAGACATCACCTAGAATATGAATAGATTCATCATTTAGCTTCACAGTGATCGTTCTTTGTTCACAAATAATTGTCGTAGCATTTTTAACTAACCAATCCATGCCTATGATTACATCACTCTGTTTCATCTCAATTACATGGAAGCTTCCAGAAAAGCGTCTATTAGAAAGAGTAAATTCAAGGTTTTGAACATATCCTTTCGTGTAGTGTAATCGTCCATTGGCCATCTCTACAGGTCTGGTTATTTGCATATTTAGGGATATCCCTAGATTTTGTACCTCAACCCGGAATCGTGATTACAGAAACCTTTGGGAAAGAACTAACCACCCTGCAACGTAAAGTAGAGTCAACGCACTTACCCCCATCATCTGCTTCCTCAATAATTGTACCCTCCTCGATGATGTTTATCGCTTTTGATTGTGCGGGTCGAAAGACTGCCTTGTTCGGGCACTCATATGTCCGATGCCCTTGCTCCCTGCAACGAAAACACAGACCAAGTCTTTTTGCCCTCTCAATAAAATTAGGGTCTTGTTGCCACTCAAATTGTTGATGCCTCCTTTGATTTTCCATCGGCCGAGCAGGGTTCTTACCTTGGTCGTTAGAAGATGGAGTTTTCTTTGAATTGTTCATGTTCATTGCAACAGGTTTTTGTGGCCTATGTCCCGTTGCAATGAATCTGCTTCTATTTGCCTTCTGCAAATTGAACTTCTCCATCTTCTCAAAGTTCTCAGCCATCGCAACAGCATCAACAAAATCAATGCATCCAGATCCCTTAACTTGATAGCGAAGTTCCTAACGAAGCCCTTCAATAAATTTACTCTTTAGAGCATTACCACTAACCTCTAATGCATACTTATGAAGACGTAGGAACTTCTCTTTATACTCATCAACAGATAAGCTATGCTTGTCACTTTCGTGTTGTCAGAAATTGTAGAACTCCATCTTCTTCTCCATATGGTAGTGTGGAGAACAATAGTGTTTTTCAGCTTGTTCTCTAAATTCCTTCCATAGAACAGGACCAGAACGAGTTCGAGTCTGCATATATGACTTCCACCATAGCTTCGCAATCCCACGTAGATGCAGGATCCCAACTTTTGCCTTGGACTCTTCACTAAATTGTCGAAGGTCAAAGAAATCCTCTAGTTCTTCAATCCATGCCTCAAGATCTTCGCCACTCTTCTTCTCGCCATCAAAATCATTTAACTTTTCCTTCTTGAAGACTTGGTTAAGGGCAAACTCACCTGGTTCCATATCTTCAGAATTGCGTTTTTGTTTTTTGCGAGGTAGCATACCTATCAAAAATAGCAGAAAAAAACCAAGAAGACATATCCGAAAACATACATAATTAGACATGGTGACACGTGAGGATGATAATCACGGATTCGAAAAGAATTAGACAAGCCCTCGTTTTTTTTTTAAGTGTTGGAAAAAACGGAACTTTTCAAAGCCCTGTAACTCAAAAACAATGAGGAATTTAGTTAAGCTTGTGAGAGACACTTTTATTCAATTTTTTTATCTGCACAATAGTGTTAGAGACGTCCGAGGTCCAAATCCACCTCCAAATGCCACTTTTGAGCCCTGCAAGGTTTAAAATTCTAGAGAGAGAGAGTAAAATCAAGGCATTTTCTTACAATGAACTAAACATAGGACCCTGAACGAGGTACTTAGAACATGATTCACAAAAATCTCACACAAGCACTTTTATTCTCTTCTACTTGCTCTACCCTTCCCTCATACAGAGTTTTCCTTAATTCTTTCATCTCCACCTTCAAAATCCCACTGGAAAACATGATGCAATTAAGGTGTAGAGAGAGAATATGAAACTTGTCAACCCAAAAATTTTCCTACATGCATAAAATGACCTAATTATTCGTTCTAAGCATTATGCCCACAATGAAATTCAAAAATTTCAAAATGAATTATTTCACTAGAAAAGAGGCCTATTACATTATCACTTTCGTGTTGTCAGAAATTCTAGAACTCCATCTTCCTCTCCATATGGTTACTGTGGAGAACACTAGCATTTTTTAGCTTGTTTTCTAAATTCCTTCCATAGAATTGGACCAGAACACATTCGTGGATATACGACTTCCACCATAGCTTCCCGATCCCACGTAGGTGTAGGATCCCAACTTTTGCCTTGGACTCCTCACTAAATTGTCAAAGATCAAAGAAATCCTCCAGTTCTTCAATCCATGCCTCAAGATCTTCGCCACTCTTCTTCTCACCATCAAAACCATTCAACTTTGCCTTCTTGAAGACTTGTTTAAGGGCAAGCTCACCTAGTTCCATATCTTCATAATTGCATTTTTGTTTTCCACGAGGTACAGTAGATGTTCTCTCACCTTCATCTACTTCATCGTTCAGATCCACAAACAAATTTGTTGCTCCTTCTGGTTGCTTTCCGCCTTGTTCTTAGCGCAATTCTCCAAGAAGCTTCTGAATAAGCTCCTCTTGTTCACGAATCATTTGTGTTAGACCTTCCATCATTCATGAGGATTGATTCTACTTTGATGCCACTTGTAGTGTTTCCTCAATCACAATATATCCCCAATCACAATCTTTCGATCACTCAAAAATAACAAAGCAAAGAAGAACACAGAGATTGCACAAGGTAAGAGGAAATTTGATGTGGAAGAGTAGAAACAAATATGACGCAGAGAAGTAAGAATTCTAATATTATAGATTTGAATCAATGGTTATAAAAGCTTTGGACAATAGCTTCCTAACAAAGCCTCTGCCTCCCGACCACCCCCGCGCTATCACAATCGCATTCACACTCGCACTCTCAATCACACTCTCACTCTCACTCTCACTCTCAATCACAAGGTAATTCTCAGATTTCGTTGTGTCCCCTATGTTGATGCACAAGTCTCCCTAGTTTTCCTTAATTCTTTCATCTTCACCTTCAAAATTCCACTAGAAAACATGATGCGAATAAGTTCTAGAGAGAGAATATGAAACTTATCAACCCAAAATTTTTCCTACATGCATAAAATGACCTAATGATTCATTATAAGCATTATCCCCATAATGAAATTCAGAAAGTTCAAAATGAATTATTTCACTAGAAAAGAGGCCTATTACAATTCTTCCCCCCTTTAAGAACTCCGTCCTTAGAGTTGGAAAGAAGGATAATGTTTAAAAAAATCATCCAAGTTCACCCAACGTAAATCTTCTACTAGGTATGAGTGCCATTTTAGTAAAATTTCTACTATAGATGTATTTCTAAGAAATTTTTCCTTTCTGTTTAATATTATTTCAAGTTCAAGCTCAAAAGAGCCATCATCTTTCAGTTTCTAATTGTCTTGCAAAACATGAGCAACATTAGATACATATCTTTTAAGTAAGCTAACATGAAATACAGGATGCACATTTAAATAATTAGGTAATTGCAGCAAATAAGCAAGAGATTGAATCTTTTTCAAAACTTTAAAAGGACTTGCATATCGAGGAGAAAGTCTATGATCCTTCTCTAGCAACAAGTTAGATCGGTGAGGATTAGCTTTAAGAAATACCATATCATCAACTTGAAATTCAAGTCATCTTCTCTTTAAAACATAGAATTTCTTTTGTCTTTTCTGAGATTCTTTTATGTTTTTCTTAATTTCCCAAGTTCTTCCATTTTATCAAGCATTTCTTTGGAAACTTCGACTTTATTTGGAAAACCCAAAAACGAAGGTGGAGTCAAACAATTATAACCGTACATCACTCCAACTATCGTGGTTTTCATTCACATACATACGCAACATATCTTCAACTACCCTGTTAACCCTGTCGGTTGCCCCATCAATTTGTGGATGGAAAGTTCTATTCATACGAAGTTGAGTTCCAATCGATTCCAATGTTGCTCTCCAAAAGTTTGACTAAATCTAGAATCTCTATCAGAAATTATGCTTTTAGGCATTCCATGCAATTGAGAATTTTCTTTTCCTAAGATTCTTGCACATTCAATGCAGTATTAGTCTTTTTCATAGGAAAGAAATGTGCCACCTTGGTAAGCCGATCGACTACAACAAATATAGTATCATGCTTACTTCTTGTCATAGGTAGCTTAGTGATAAAGTCCAAAGAAAAAGACTTCCACTTGTGTTTTGGAAGATCCAAAGGTTGAAGCATTCAAGGCATCCTCTTGAACTCAGATTTCACTTGTTGGCACTTCAAACATTCACTTACATATTTTCTAATATCCCACTTCATACATGGCCAAAAGTAAGAATACTTTGTTTTAACATAGGTCATTGAATAACCTAGATGTGCAAAAAAAGTTGCATCATGACAATCATGCAATATTTTAAGTTTTAATGGAGATTCAGAAGATATGCATAGCCGATTGTTACAATACAATGTTCCATACTGCAAATGAAATTTTTCCTTATGTATCGATTCCCTGTTTGCATTCAAAGAATTGAAAAGAGGTGCATAAAAAGGATCCTGTTTTATCTCTTCTTGAATTTGATTGAGAAAATCGGATATCATTACGGAAACAAGATTACACAAAGGTCTCCGACTCAATGCATCAGCATCCTTATTTTCCTTACTAGCCAGATATTTAATGTCACAATCATATTCACTTAATAATTCAATCCAATGCTTCTCGCTGTTGTTAAATAATGGTTGTGTGAAGATGTATTTTAGAATATGATGATATGTTTTCAAATCAAACTTAACCCCTAACAATAGATGTCTAGAATGCTTAAGTGCATGCACAATTGCAAGCATTTCTAAATCATGAGTAGGATAGGTAAATTCATATTTTCTTAGTTTTTTGGACTCATATGCTACCACGCTACCATCCTATGAAAGAACATCCATACTATCTGACTACCACTTGCATCACATGCAACCATAAAAGGCTTTCCCATTCTTGGTATTTTTAAAACACAATTTTCAACGACTTTTTGTTTCAATGTTTCAAATGATTTTTTAAAGGCATCACTCCATGCAAATCCTACATTCTTTTTAGTCAAATCTCTGAGGGGAGTAGCTATCTTAGAGAAATCCTTAATATGTGCTCTTTCGTATTATCCCAACCCAAGAAAACTTCTAACATCCCTTGATATTACTCTTTCTAGATACACAAATTTATCCTTAGCAAAAAAACACTTACTCTTTTTTCCATACAGTTTGTGTTCCCTAAGGGTTTACAAAGTCTTCTTGAGATGTACCGCATGCTCAGAATCATCTTTAGAGTATACAAATATTTCATCAAGGAATACTAAGATGAATTCATCTAGGTAATCGTGAAAAATATTATTCATCTAGCACATAAATGTGGTAGAAGCATTTGTTAATCCAAAAGGTAGAGCCGTGAACTCATGGTGACCATATAGTGTTTGAAAAGTTGTCTTAGGAATATCCTCTCTTTTGATCCTAATTTGGTGATATCCAGATCTTAAGTCATTCTTAGTGAATACACTCGCTCCACTTAATTGACCTAATAAGTCATCTATGTAAGGGAGTGGATACTTATTCTTAACTTTTCTTTTATTCAACCCCGTATAGTTAATGTATAATCTATAAGAGTTGTCTTTGTTCTTCTGAAATAAAACAGGTGCACCCCAAGGTGAGACACTCGATCTTATCAAGCCTTTCTTCAGAAGACCATCTAATTGAATCTTAAACTCCTTTAATTTATCGATGTTAAACCTATAGGGTGCTCTAGAATATGGTTCACTCCCTGGATATAGGTCAATGGCATGGTCAATCTCCTTAAGTGGAGATATACCATGCAAGTCTTCTGGAAATACATCTGTGTATTCTTTCAAAAGAATTTCTACATAATTTGGAACACTTTCCTCATTATCTTCTTCATGCACATTGTTTACATACACTATAAATGTTCTACACCAATCATGTATACCTTTATTTATCTGCATAGCAGAAATAAGGATAGGTTTAGGATTATAGGCATCACCTAAAATATGAATAGCTTCATCATCTAGCTTTAAAGTGATCCTTCTTTGTCCACAATTAATCATTGTAGAATTTTTAACTAACCAATACATGCCTATGATTACATCACTCTGTATCATCTCAATTACATGGAGACTTCCAGAAAAGCATGTATCAAAAAGAATGAATTCCAGGTTTTCAATTTATCATCTCGTGTGGTGTAATCGTCCATTCGCCATCTCTACAGGCATGGTTATCTGCATATTTAGGGCTATCCTTAGACTCTATACCAATTTGAGAGGGAGTGGATACTTATTCTTAATTGTTCTTTTATTCAACCCCCTAAAGTCAATGCATAATCTATACGAGCCATCTTTTTTCTTCTAAAATAAAGCAGGTGCACCCCAAGGAGACACACTCAGTCTTATCAATCCTTTCTTCAGAAGATCATCTAATTGAATCTTAAGCTCCTTTAATTCATCGATGTTAAATCTATAGGGTGCTCTAGAATATGGTTCGCTCCCTGGATATAGGTCAATGGCATGGTCAATCTACCTAGGTGGAGGTATACCAGGCAACTCTTCTGGAAATACATCTGTGTATTCTTTCAAAATAATTTCTACATAATTTGAAACACTTTCCTCATTATCTTCTTCATGCACATGGTTTACATACACTATAAGTGTTCTACAACCATCATGTATAATTTAATTATCTATATAGCAAAAATAAGGATAGGTTTTGGATTATAGGCATCACCTAGAATATGAATAGATTCAGCATCTAGCTTTAAAGTGATGGTTCTTTGTTCACAATTAATCATCACATAATTTTTAACTAACCAATCCATGCCTATGACTCCATGACTCAGTTTCATCTCAATTACATGGAAACTTCCAAAAAAGCACATATCAAAAAGAGTAAATTCAAGGTTTTCAATATATCCTTTCGTGTAGTGCAATCATCGATTGTCCATCTCTACAGGTCTGGTTATCTGCATATTTAGGGGTATCCTTAGATTCTTTACCAATTTGAAAGATAGAAAACAATGGGTACTACTTGAATCGATCAAAAATATGATTTTATGCATAGAAATCATACTCGGAATCATGATTAAAAAAGCCTTTGGGAAAGAACTAACCACCATGCAATGTAAAGCAGAGTCAGGGCGCTTACCTCCATCATCTCCTTCCTCAATACTTTTACCCTCATCGATGATGTTTATCGCTTTTGATTGTGCAGGTCGAAAGACTACCTTATTCAGGCACTTATATGTCTGATGCTCTCGCTCCCCGCAACGAAAACACACACCAAGTATTTTTTCCCTCTCAATAAAATCAAGGTCTTGTTGCCACTGGATTGGTTGACACATCCTTTGATTTTCCAGCTAAGCAGGATTCTTGCCTTGGTTATTTGAAGATGGAGTCTACTTTGAATTGTTCATTTCATTGCAACAGGTCTTTGTGGCCTATGTCCCATTGCAATGAATATGCTTCTATTTGCCTTTTACAAATTCACCTTCTCCATCTTCTCAAAGTTCTTGCCCATCATAAGAGCATCAAGAAAATCAATGCATCCAGATCCCTTGACTTGACAGCAAAGTTCCTCACGAAGCCCTTCAATAAGTTTACTCTTTAGAGCGTTACCACTAACCTCTAATGCATATTTATGAAGACGTAGGAACTTCGCTTTGTACTCATCAATAGATAATTTATGCTTATCACTTTCGTGTTGTTGGAAATTCTAGAACTCCATCTTCTTATCCATATGGTAGTGTGGAGAACAATAGCGTTTTCAACTTGTTCTCTAAATTCCTTCCATAGAACTAGACTAGAACATGTTCAAGTCTGCATATACAACTTCCACCATAGCTTCAGAATCCCACGCAGGTGTAGGATCCCAATTTTTTCCTTGGACTCTTCACTAAATTGTCGAAGATCAAAGAAGTCCTCCAATTCTTCAATCCATGCCTCAAGATCTTCGCCACTCTTCTTTTCACCATCAAAATCATTCAACTTTGCCTTCTTGAAGACTTGGTTAAGTGCAAACTCTCTTGGGTCCATATCTTCATAATTGCATTTTTCTTTTCCACGAGGTATAGTAGATGTTCCTGCATCTTCATCTACTTCATTGTTCAGCTCCACAAACAAATTTGTTGCTCCTTCTGGTTGCCTCCCGCCTCGTTCTTTGCACAATTCTCCAAGAAGCTTCTGAATAAGATCCTCTTGTTCATGAATCTTTTGTGTTAGACCTTCCATCATTCCCGAGGATTGATTCTTCTCTAATACCACTTGTAACATTTCCTCAATCACAATCTATCCCCAATCACAATCTTTCCATCACTCAAAAATAAGAGAGGAAAGAAGAACGCAGAGATTGAACAAGGTAAGAGAAAATCAGATGTGGAAGAGTAGAAAGAAATATGACACAGAGAAGGAAGAATTCTGATATTATAGATGTGAATCAATGGTTACAATAGCTTTGGACAATAGGTTCTTGACAAAGCCTCTACCTCCCAACCACCCCCAAGCTATCACAATCTCATTCACACTCGCACTCTCAACCACACTCTCACTCTCACTCTCACTCTCAATCACAAGGTAATTCTGAGATTTTTGTGAGTCCCTTGTGTTGATGGGCATGTCTCCCTATATCAAAGTTTGATGGCTGCCTTCCACAAAGGAGTGTGCGATCCACAAAATTTAGATAAAGTCGAGTTTCTCCCAAAACTTTCGCAAAAAGCCATGCCATCATAGTGTGATTTCTTTCTTTAGCATACCTATCAAAAATGGGAGAAAAACACCAAAAAGACATATCCAAAAATATCCATAATTAGACATGGTGACACGTGAGCATCCAAATGATGGATTCCAATGGAAATAGATAAGCCCTCGTTTTTTTTGAACTGTTGGAAAACGGCACTTTTCAAAGCTCTGTAACTCAAAAACGGCAAGGAATTAGCTTAAGCTTGTGAGAGATACTTTTATTTGATTTTGCGACCTGCACAATAGTGTTAGAGATGTCTGAGGTCCAAATCCACTTCCAAATTCCACTTTTAAGCCTTGCAAGTTTCCAAATTCTAGAGAGAGAGTAAAATCAAGGCATTTTCTTACAATGAATTAAATGTAGGACCCTGAATGAGGTACTTAAAATAGGATTCCCAAACACAGAGGTACTTTTATTCTCTTATACTTGCTCTACCTTTCTCTCATATAGAGTTTTCCTTAAATCTTTCATCTTCACCTTTGAAATTCCACTAGAAAACATAATTCAAATAAGGTCTTGAGAGAGAATATGAAATTTTGTCAACCCAAAATTTTTCCTACATGCATAAAATGACCTAATGATTCATTATAAGCATTATCATGATAATGAAATTCAAAAAGTTCAAAATGAATTATTTCACTAGAAAAGAGGCCTATTACAATTCTTTCCCCTTTAAGAACTCTCTTCTCTGAGTTGGAAATAACGATAATGTTTTAGAAAATCTTCCAAGTTTACCCAACTCGAATCTTCTACTGGATATGAGTGCCATTTCACTAAAATTTCTACTATAGATCTATTTCTAAGAAACCTTTCGTTTCCGCCTAATATTATTTCAGGTTGAAGCTCAAAAGAGCCATCATCTTTCAGTTTATAATTGTCCTGCAAAACATGAGCAACATTAGATACATATCTTTTAAGTAAGCTAACATGAAATATAGGATGCACATTTAAATGTTTAGGTAATTCCAGCAAATAAACAAGAGATCCAATATTTTTCAAAACTTTAAAAGGACCTGCATATTGAGGAGAAAGTCTATGATAGCCTAGCAACAAGTTATATCGGTGAGGATTATTTTTAAGAAATACCATATCATCAACTTGAAATTCAAGTGGTCTTCTCTTTATATCATAGAATTTCTTTTGTCTTTTCTGAGGTTTTTTTATCTGTTTCTTAATTTTCCCAAGTTCTTCATCCATTTTATCAAGCAATTCTTTGGATACTTCTACTTTATTTGGAAAACCCAAAAACAAAGGTGGAGTCAAACAATTATAGTTGTACATGGCTTCAAATGGAGTCATTTTTACAGATGCATGCCACACACTATTATATGCAAACTCAACCAAGGGTAAATATTCACTCCAATTATTGTGCTTTTCATTGACATACATACACAACATATCTTCAGCTACCCTGTTAACACTCTTGGTTTGCCTATTAGGTTGTGGATAGAAAGTTGTACTCATACAAAGTTGAGTTCCAATTGCTTCAAATGTTGCTCTCCAAAAAGTTTGATGTAAATCTAGAATCTTTATCAGAAATTATGCTTTTAGGCATTCCATGCAATCGAAAAATTTCTTTTACAAATATTCTTGCACATTCAATGCAGTATCAGTCTTTTTCATAGGAAAGAAATGTGCCATCTTGGTAAGCCAATCGACTACAACAAATATAGTATCATGCTTACTTCTGGTCAAAGGTAGCTTAGAAATAAAGTCCATAGAAATAGACTCCTACTTCTGATTTGGAACATCCAAAGGTTGAAGCATTCAAGGCATCCTCTTAAACTTAGATTTCACTTGTTGGCACTTCAAACATTCACTTACATATTTTCTAATATCCCGCTTCATACATGGCCAAAAGTAAGAATACTTTCTTTTAACATAGGTCCTTGTATAACCTAGATGTGCAAAAAAAGGTGCATCATGACAATCATGTAATATTTTAACTTTTAATGGAGATTCAGAAGATATGCATAGCCAATTGTTACAATAAAATGTTCCATTCTACAAATGAAACGTTTCCTTATGCATTCATCCCCTGTTTGCATTCAAAGAGTCCAAAATACATGCATAAAAAGGATCCTGGTTTAAGGCTCTTCTTGAATTTGATTGAGAAAATCAGAATTTATTACAGAACTAAGATTATAGAAAGGTCTCTGACTCAATGCATCAGCAACCTTATTTTCATTACCAGCCAGATACTTAATGTCAAAGTCATACTCACTTAATAATTCAATCCAACGCTTCTACATGTTGTTAAGAAATGGTTGTGTGAAGATGTATTTTAGACTCTGATAATGTGTTTTCAATTCAAACTTAACCCGTAACAATAGATGTTCCCAATGCTTAAATGTATGCCCAACAACAAGCATTTCTAAATCATGAGTAGGATAGTCAAGTTCATGTTTTCTTAGTTTTCTAGACTCATATGCGACCACCCTACCATCTTGTGAAGGAACACATCCTATCTGACTACCACTTGCATCACATGAAACCACAAAAGGCTTTCCCATTTCTGGTATTTTTAAAACACAATTTTCAATGACTTTTTGTTTCAATGTTTCAAACGATTTTTTACAGGCATCACTCCATGCAAGTCCTACATTATTTTTAGTTGATTTTGTGAGGGGATTAGCTATCTTAGATAAATCCTTAATATGTTCTCTTTTGTATTGTGCCAACCCAAGAAAATTTCTAACATCCCTTAAAGTCTTAGGAATCGGTCAATCAACTATTGTTTTTACTTTATCTTCATCTATAAGGATTCCTTATCTTGATATTACTCTTCCTAGATACACAAGTTTATCCTTAGCAAAGAGTCACTTACTCTTCTTTCCATACAATTTGTGTACTCTAAGGGCTTGCAAAGTCTTCTTGAGATGTACCACATGCTCATAATTATCTTTAGAGTATACAAATATATGATCAATGAATCCTAAGATGAATTCATCTAGGTAATCATGAAAAATATTATTCATCAAGCACATAAATGTGGTAGGAGCACTTGTTAATCCAAAAGGTAGAACCATGAACTCATAGTGACTATATCGTGTTCGAAAATCTTTCTTCGGAGTATCCTCTGTTTTGATCCTAATTTGTTGATATCGAGACCTTAAGTCAATCTTAGTGAAAACAGTCACTCCACCTAATTGACCTAATAAGTCATCTATGTGAGGGAGTGGATACTTATTCTTAATTGTTCTTTTATTCAACCCCCTCTAGTCAATGCATAATCTATAAGAGCCATCTTTCTTCTTCTGAAATAAAAAAGGTGCACCCCAAGGTGAGACACTCGGTCTTATCAAGCGTTTCTTCAGAAGATCATCTAATTGAATCTTAAACTCCTTTAATTCATCGATGTTAAATCTATAGGGTGCTCTAGAATATGGTTCACTCCCTAGATATAGGTCAACGGCATGGTCAATCTACATAGGTGGAGGTATACCAAGCAACTCTTCTAGAAATACATCTGCGTATATTTGCAAAATAATTTCTACATAATTTGGAGCACTTTCCTCATTATCTTCTTCATGCACATTGTTTACATACACTATAAATGTTCTTCAACCCTCATGTATACCTTTAATTATCTGCATAGCATAAATAAGGATAGGTTTAGGATTATAGGCATTATTTAGAATATGAATCGATTCATCATCTAGCTTTAAAGTGATCGTTCTTTGTTCACAATTAATCATTGCAAAATTTTTAACTAACCAATCCATGCCTATGATTGCATCACTCTACTTCATCTCAATTACATGGAAACTTCCAAAAAAGCACCTATCAGAAAGAGTAAATTCAAGGTTTTCAATATATCCTTTCATGTAGTGTAATCGTCCATTGGCCATCTCTACAAGTCTCGTTATCTGCATATTTAGGGGTATCCTTAGATTTTGTACCAATTTGAAAGATAGAGAACAATGGGTGCTACTTGAATCGATAAAAAATCTGATTTTATGTGTACAAATCATACGCGGAATCGTGATTACAAAAGCCTTTGGGAAAGAACTAACCACAATGCAATGTAAAGTAGAGTCAGGGCACTTACCTCCATCATCTGCTTCGTCAATACTTGTACCCTCCTCGATGATGTTTATCGCTTTTGATTCTGCAGGTCGAAAGACTGCCTTATTCGAGCACTCATATGTCTGATGCCCTTGCTCCCCGCAACGAAAACAAAGACCAAGTCTTTTTCCTCCCAATAAAATATGGGTCTTGTTGCCACTGGATTGGTTGATGCCTCCTTTGATTTTCCACCTAACTAGGATTCTTGCCTTGGTTATTTGAAGATGGAGTCTTCTTTGAATTGTTCATGTTCATTGCAACAGGTCTTTGTCGCCTATGTCCCGTTGCAATGAATCTGCTTCTATTTTGCTTCTGCAAATTGAACTCCTCCATCTTCTAAAAGTTCTCGTCAATCGCAACAACACTAAGAGAATCAATGAATCAAGATCCTTTGACCATAGAGAAGTTCCTCATGAAGCCCTTCAATAAATTTAGATTTTTGAGCATTACCACTAACGTGTAATACATATTTATGAAGACATAGGAACTTCTCTTTGTACTCATCAACAGATAAGCTATGCTTATCACTTTCGTGTTGTCGAAAATTGTAGAGCTCCATCTTCCTCTCCAAATGGTAGTGTGGAGAACAATAGCATTTTTCAGCTTGTTCTCTAAACTCCTTCCATAGAACTGGACCACAACATGTTCGAGTGTGCATATACGAGTTCCAGCATAGCTTCGCAATCCCACGCAGGTGTGAGTTCCCAACTTTTGCCTTGGACTCTTCACTAAATTATCGAAGATAAAACAAAATCCTCTACTTCTTGAATCCATGCTTCAAGATCTTTGCCAATCTTCTTCTCACCATCAAAATCACTCAACTTTTCCTTCTTGAAGATCTGGTTAAGGGCAAAATCACCTGGTTCCATATCTTCATAATTGCATTTTTGTTTTCCATGAGGTACAGTAGATATTCCCGCACCTTCATCTACTTCATTGTTCAGCTCCACAAACAAATTTGTTGCTCCTTCTGGTTGCTTTCCGCCTCGTTCTTTGCATAATTCTCCAAGAAGCTTCTGAATAAGCTCCTCTTGTTCACGAATCTTTTGTGTAAGACCTTCCATTGTTCTCGAGGATTCATTTTGTTCTGATAAAACTTGTAGCGTTTCGTCAATCACAATCTTTCAATCACTCAAAAATAACAGAGGAAAGAAGAACGCAGAGATTGCACAAGGTAAGATAAAAACATGATGCAGAAGACTAGAAACAAATATGACGTAGAGAAGAAAAAATTCTGATATTATGGATGTGAATCAATGGTTACAATAGCTTTGGACAATAGCTTCTTGATGAAGCCTCTACCTCTCGACCACCCCCGAGCTATCACAATCACATTCGCACTCGCACTCTCAATCACACTCTCAATCTCACTCTCACTCTCAATGACAAGATAATTCTCAGATTTCTGTGCATCCCCTATGTTGATGCGTAGGTCTCCCTATATCAGAGTTTGATCGCTGCCCTCCCCAACAGAGTATGCGATCCACCAAATTTAGAAAAAGTCGAGTTTCTCCCAAAACTTTTGCAAAAAGCCATGCAATTGTAGTGTGCTTTCTTTCTTTAGCATACTTGTCAAAAATAGGAGAAAAACACCAAAAAGACATATCCAAAGTATCTATAATTATGCATGGTGACACGTGAGCATCAGAATCACAGATTCAAATAGAAATAGATAAGCCCTCATTTTTTTTATTTTAAAGTGTTGAAAAACGGCACTTTTCAAAGCCCTATAACTCAAAAACGGTGAGCAATTAGTTTAAGCTTGTGAGAGACACTTTTTTTCGATTTTGCAATCTGCACAACAGTGTTAGAGATGTCTGAGGTCCAAATCCACTTCCAAATGCCATGCTTGAGCCCTTCAAGTTTCAAAATTCTAGAGAGAGTAAAGTCAAGAAATTTTCTTACAATGAACTAAATGTAGGACCCTGAACGAGGTACTTAAAACATGATTCCCAAAAAATTCACAGAGACACTTTTATTCTCTTATACTTGCTCTACCTTTCTCTCATACAAAGTTTTCCTTAATTCTTTCATGTTCACCTTCAAAATTCCACTAGAAAACATGATGCGAATAAGGTCTAGAGAGAGAATATCAAACTTGTCAACCAAAAACTTTTCCTACATGCATAAAATGACCTAATGATTCATTATAAGCATTATCCCCATAATAAAATTCAGAAAGTTCAAAATGAATTATTTCACAAGATAAGAGGCATGGTACAATTCTTCCCCCCTTTAAGAACTCTGTCCTCAGAGTTGGAAAGAAGGATAATGTTTTAGAAAATCATCCAAGTTCACCAAACTTGAACCTTCTACTGGGTATCAGTGCCATTTCACTAAAATTTTTACTATAGATTTATTTCTAACAAATCTTTCCTTTGTGTGTAATATTACTTCAGGTTGAAGCTCAAAAGAGCCATCATCTTTAAATTTATAATTGTCCAGCAAAACATGAGCAACATTAGATACCTATCTTCTAAGTAAGCTAACATTAAATACAGAATGCACATTTAAATGTTTAGGTAATTCTAGCAAATAAGCAAGAGATCCAATCCTTTTCAAAACTTTAAAAGGACGTGCATATCGAGGAGAAAGTCTATGATCCTTCCCTAGCAACACGTTAGATCGGTGAGGATTAACTTTAAGAAATACCATATCATCAACTTGAAATTCAAGTGGTCTTCCATTTAAATCATATAATTTCTTTTGTCTTTTCTGAGCTTCTTTTATGTGTTTCTTAATTTTCCCAAGTTCTCCATCTATATTATCAAGCATTTCTTTGGACACTTCTACTTTATTTGCAAAACCTAAAAAGGAAGGCAGAGTCAAACAATTATAACCATAGATAGCTTCAAATGAAGTTATATTTATAGATGCATGCTACACACTATTATATGCAAACTCAACCAAGGTTAAATATTCACTCCAATTATCCTCCTTTTGATTCACATACATACACAACATATCTTCAACTACCTTGTTAACCCTCTCGGTTTCCCCATGAGTTTGTGGATGGAAAGTTGTACTCATACGAAGTTGAGTTCCAATCGATTCAAATGTTGCTCTCCAAAACGTTTCACATAAATCTAGAATCTATATTAGATATTATGCTTTTAGGCATTCCATGGAATCAAAAAATTTATTTTACAAGGATTCTTGCAACATTTAGTGTAGTATCAGTCTTTTTCATAGGAAAGAAATGTGCCATCTTGGTAAGTCGATCGACTACAACAAATATAGTATCATGCTTAATTCAGGTCATAGAAAGCTTAGTGATAAAGTCCATAGAAATAGAATCCCACTTTTGATTTAGAACATCCAAAGGTTGAAGCATTCCAAGCATCCTCTTAAACTCTGATTTCACTTGTTGGCACTTCAAAAATTCACTTACATATTTTCTAATATCATGCTTCATATATGGCCAAAAGTAAGAATACTTTGTTTTAACATAGGTCCTTGAATAACCTGGATGTCCAGAAAAACGTGCATCATGAAAATCATGCAATATTTTAACTTTTAATGGAGATTCAGAAGATATGCATAGCCGATTGTTACAATACAATGTTCCATTCAGCAAATGAAATTTTTCCTTACGTATCGATCCCCTGTTTGCATTCAAGGAATTCAAAATAGATGGATAAAAAGGATCCTAATTTATCTCTTCTTGAATTTGATTGAGAAAATGAGAATTTATTACAGAAACCAGATTACACAAAGATCTCCGACTCAATGCATCAGCAACCTTATTTTCCTTACCAACCAGATAGTTAATGTCAAAATCATACTCACTTAATAATTCAATCCAACGCTTCTGCCTGTTATTAAGGAATGGTTGTGTGAAGATCTATTTTAGACTCTGATGATTTGTTTTCAATTCAAACTAAACCTCTAACAATAGAAGTCTCAATGCTTAAGTGCATGCACAACAACAAGCGTTCCTAAATCATGAGTAGGATAGTTAAGTTCATGTTTTCTTTGTTTTGTGGTCTCATATGCGACCACCCTACCATCCTGTGAAAGAACATATCCTATCTGACTACCACTTGCATCACATGCAACCACAAAGGCTTTCCCATTTCTGGTATCTTTAAAACACAACTTTCAACAACTTTTTGTTTGAATGTTTCAAACGATTTTTGAGAGTCATCACTCCATGCAAATCCTACGTTCTCTTTAGTCAATTCTGTGAGGGGAGTAGCTATCTTAGAGAAATCCTTAAAATGTACTCTTTTGTATTCTGGCAACCCAAGAAAACTTCTAACATCCCTTACAGTCTTAGGAATCGGCCAATCAACTATTGTTTTTACTTTATCTTCATCTATATGGATTCATTCTCTTGATATTAATCTTCCTAGATACAAAAGTTTATCCTTAGCAAAGAAACATTGTAATAGGCCTCTTTTCTAGTGAAATAATCCATTTAGAACTTTCTGAATTTCATTGTGGGGATAATGCTTAGAACAAAAAATTAGGTCATTTTATGCGTGTAGGAAAAATTTTGGGTTGACAAGTTTCATATTCTCTCTCTAGACCTTAATTGCATCATGTTTTCCAGTGGGATTTTGAAGGTGAAGATGAAAGCATTAAGGAGAACTCTGTATGAGGGAAAGGTAGAGCAAGTATAAGAGAATAAAAGTGTCTGTGTGAGATTTTTGTGAATCATGTTCTAAGTACTTCGTTCAGGGTACTACGTTTAGTTCATTGTAAGAAAATGCCTTGATTTTACTCTCTCTAGAATTTTAAACCTTGCAGGGCTCAAAAGTGGCATTTGAAGGTGGATTTGGACCTTGAACATCTCTATCAATATTATGCAGATCGAAAAATTGAATAAAAGTGTCTCTCACAAGCTTAACCTAATTCCTCATTGTTTTTGAGTTACAAAGCTTTGAAAAGTGCCATTTTTTCCAACACTTAAAAAAAAACGAGGGCTTGTCTAATTCTATTCGAAACCGTGATTCTCATGCTCACATGTCACGATGTCTAATTATGTATGTTTTTCGACATGTATTCTTCGTTTTTTTTTGCTATTTTTGACAGGTATGCTAAAAAAAGGAAGTACACTACGATCGCATGGCTTTTTGCAAAAGTTTTGGAGAAACTCGACTTTTTCTAAATTTGGTGGATCGCACACTTCTTTGGGGGGCACGGCTGCGATCAAACGGAAAAAGTTAAGAAGGCCTGCGCATTTACACGGAGGACACACAGAAATCTGAGAATTACCTTGTGATTGAGAGTGTGATTGAGAGTGAGAGTGAGAGTGAGAGTGTGATTGAGAGTGCAAGTGAGAATGCGATTGTGATAGCTCGGGGGTGGTCGGGAGGTAGAGGCTTCGTCAAGAAGCTATTGTCCAAAGCTATTGTAACCATTGATTCATATCTATAATATCAGAATTCTTCCTTCTCTGCGTCATATTTGTTCTACTCTTTCGCATCAGATTTTCTTTTACCTTGTGCAATCTCTGCGTTCTTCTCTCCATTGTTATTTTTAAGTAATCGAAAGATTGTGATTGGGGATAGATTGTGATTGAGGAAACGCTACAAGTGGTATCAGAGCAGAATCAATCTACGGGAGTGATGGAAGGTCTAGCACAAAAGGTTCGTGAACAAGAGGAGCTTATTCAGAAGCTTCTTGGTGAATTGCACAAAGAACGAGGGGGAAAGCAACCAGAAGGAGCAACAAATTTGTGTGTGGAGCTAAACGATGAAATAGATGAAGGTGTGGGAACATCTAGCGTACCTCGTGAAAAACAAAAACGCAATTCTGAAGATATGGAGCTAGGTGAGTTTGCCCTTAACCAAGTCTTCAAGAAGGCAAAGCTAAATGATTTTGATGGCGAGAAGAAGAGTGGCAAAGATCTTGAGGCATGGATTGAAGAACTAGAGGATTTCTTTGATCTTCGATAATTTAGTGAAGAGTCCAAGGCAAAATTTGGGATCCTGCATCTGCGTGGGATCGCGAAGCTATGGTGGAAGTCATATATGCAGACTCAAACGCGTTCTGGTCCTGTTCTATGAAAGGAATTTAGCGAACAAGCTGAAAAATGCTATTGTTCTCCACACTACCATATGGAGAAGAAGATGGAGTTCTACAATTTCCGACAACACGAAAGTGACAAGCATAGCTTATCTGTTGATGAGTACAAAGAGAAGATCCTACGTCTTCATAAATATGCATTAGAGGTTAGTGGTAATGCTCTAAAGAGTAAATTTATTAAAGAGCTTCGTGAGAAACTTCGCTATCAAGTCAAGGGATCTGGATGCATTGATTTTCTTGATGTTGTTGCGATGGCTTAGAACTTTGAGAAGATGGAGAAGTTCAATTTGCAGAAGGCAAGTAGAAGCAGATTCATTGCAACGGGACATAGGCCACAAAGACCTGTTGCAATGAACATGAACAATTCAAAGAAAACTCCATCTTCTAACGACCAAGGTAAGAACCCTGCTCGGCCGTTGGAAAATCAAAGGAGGCGTCAACCAATTGAGTGGCAACAAGACCCTAATTTTATTGAGAGGGCAAAAAGACTTGGTCTGTTTCGTTGCGGGGAGCAAGGGCATCAGACATATGAGTGCCCGAACAAGGCAGTCTTTCGACCCGCACAACCAAAAGCGATAAACATCATCGAGGAGGGTACGATTATTGAGGAAGCAGATGACACCGGTAAGTGCGCTAACTCTACTTTATGTTGCATGGTGGTTAGTTCTTTCCCAAAGGCTTTTGTAATCACGATTCCGGGTATGATTTCTGCGCATAAAGCCAGATTTTTGATCGATTCAGGTAGTATCCATTGTTTTCTATCTTTCAAATTGGTACAGAATCTAGGGATAGCCCTAAATATGCAGATAACTAGACCTGTAGAGATGGCCGATGGATGATTTCACTGCACGAAAGGATATGTTGAAAACCTTGAATTTACTCTTTCTAATAGACGCTTTTTTGGAAGCTTCCATGTAATTGAGATTAAACAGAGTGATGTAATCATAGGTATGGATTGGTTAGTTAGAAATTCTGCGACAATTAATTGTGAACAAAGAACGATCACTATGAAGCTAAATGATGAATCTATTCATATTCTAGGTGATGTCTTTAATCCTAAGCCTACTCTTATTTCTGCTATACACATAATTAGAGGTATACGTGATGGCTGCAAAACATTTGTAGTGTATGTGAACAATCTGCATCACGAAGGTAATGACGAAGATATTCCAGATTACGTAGGAAATTTCTTGAAAGAATATGCCGATGTATTTCCAGAAGACTTGCCTGGTATACCCCCACCTAGGAAGATTGACCATGCCATTGACCTATATCCAGGGAGTGAACCATATTCTAGAGCACCCTATAGATTTAACATTGATGAACTAAAGGAGCTTAAGATTCAATTAGATGATCTTTGTAAGAAAGGCTTAATAAAACCGAGTGTCTCACCTTGGGGTGCGCCTGTTTTATTTCAGAAGAAGAAAGACGGCTCTTACACATTATGCATTGACTATAGGGGGTTGAATAAAAGAACAATTAAGAATAAGTATCCACTCCCTCACATAGATGATTTATTAGGTCAATTAAGTGGAGCGACCGTATTCACAAAGATTGACTTAAGATCTGGATATCACCAAATTAGGATCAAAACAGAGGATATTCCTAAGACGGCTTTTCGAACACGATATGGTCACTATGAGTTTACGGTTCTACCTTTTGGTTTGACAAACGCTCCTGCCACATTTATGTGCTTGATGAATAATATTTTTCATGATTACCTAGATGAATTCATCTTAGTCTTCCTTGATGATATATTTGTGTACTCTAAAGATGATTCGAAGCATGCGGTACATCTCAAGAAGACTTTGTAGACTCTTAGAGAACACAAATTGTATGGGAAAAAGAGTAAGTGTTTCTTTGCTAAGGATAAACTTGTGTATCTAGGAAGAGTAATATCAAAAGAAGCATTCCTTGTAGATGAAGATAAAGTAAAAACAATGTTTGATTGGCCGATTCCTAAGACTGTAAGGGATGTTAGAAGTTTTCTTGGGTTGGCACAATATGAAAGAGCACATATTAAGGATTTCTCTAAGATAGCTACTCCCCTCACCAAATTAACTCACAAGAGTGTAGGATTTGGGTGGAGTGATGCCTGTCAAAAATCATTTGAAACATTGAAACAAAAAGTCGTTGAGAATTGTGTTTTGAAAATACCAGACATGTGAAAGCCTTTTGTGGTTGCATGTGATGCAAGTGGTAGTCAGATAGGATGTGTTATTTCACAAGATGGCAGGGTGGTCGCATATGAGTCTAGAAAACTAAGAAAACATGAACTTAACTATCCTACTCATGATTTAGAAATGCTTGCTGTTGTGCATGCACTCAAGCATTGGAGACATCTATTGTTAGGGGTTAAGTTTGAATTGAAAACAGATCATCAAAGTCTAAAATACATCCTCACTCAACCATTGCATAACAACAGGCAGAAGCATTGGATTGAATTATTAAGGGAGTATGATTTTGACATTAAGTATCTTGCTGGTAAGGAAAATAAGGTTGCTGATGCATTGAGTCGGAGACCTTTGTGTAATCTTGGTTTTGTAATAAATTCTGATTTTCTGAGTCAAATTCAACAAGAGATAAAACAGGATCCTTTTTATGCACCTATTTTGAATGCTTTGAATGCGAACAGGGGATCGACGTATGAGGAAAAATTTCATTTGTAGGATGGAACACTGTATTGTAACAATCGGCTATGCTTATCTTCTGAATCTCCACTAAAAGTTAAAATACTGCATGATTGTCATGATGCACCTTTTTCTGCACATCCACGTTATTCAAGGACATATGTTAAAACAAAGTATTCTTACTTTTGGCCGTGTATTAAGCGGGATATTAGAAAATATGTAAATGAATGTTTGAAGTGCCAACAGGTGAAATCTGAGTTTAAGAGGATGCCAGGAATGCTTCAACCTTTGGATGTTCCAAATCAGAAGTGGGAGTCTATTTCTATGGACTTTATCACTAAGCTACCTATGACGAGAAGTAAGCATGATACCATATTTGTTGTAGTCAATCAGCTTACCAAGATGGCACACTTCTTTCCTATGAAAAAGACTGATACTGCTTTGAATGTTGCAAGAATCTTTGTAAAAGAAATATTTCAATTGCATGGAATGCCTAAAAGCATAATTTCTGATAGAGATTCTAGATTTACCTCAAACTTCCGGAAAGCGACATTTGAATCCATTGGAACTCAACTTCGTATGATTACAACTTTCCATCCACAAACTGATGGGGAAACCGAGAGGGTTAACAGGGTAGTTGAGGATATTTACCCTTGGTTGAGTTTGCATACAATAGTGCATGGCATGCATCTATAAAAATGACTCCGTTTGAAGCTATGTATGGTTGTAATTGTTTGACTCCACCTTCCTTTTTGGGTTCTCCAAATAAAGTAGAAGTATCCAAAGAAATGCTTGAGAAGATGGATGAAGAACTTGGAAAAATTAAGAGACAATAAGAGAAGCTCAGAAAAGACAAAAGAAGTTCTATGATTTAAAGAGAAGATTACTTGAATTCCAAGTTCATGATATGGTATTTCTTAAAGTTAATCCTCACCGATCTAACTTGTTGCTAGGGAAGGATCATAGACTTTCTCCTCGATATGCAGGCCCTTTTAAAGTTTTGAAAAAGATCGGATCTCTTGCTTATTTGCTAGAATTACCTAAATATCTAAATGTGCATCCTGTATTTCATGTCAGCTTACTTAAAAGATATGTGTCTAATGTTGCTCATGTTTTGCAGGACAATTATAAGCTGAAAGATGATGGCTCTTTTGAGCTTCAACCGGAAATAATATTAGATCGGAAGGAAAGATTTCTTAGAAATAGATCTATAGTAGAAAGTTTGGTGAAATGGCATTCATTCCCAGTAGAAGATTCGAGTTGGGTGAATTTAGATGACTTTCTAACACATTATACTTCTTTCCAACTCTAAGGACAGAGTTCTTAAAGGTGGGAAGAATCGTAATAGGCCTCTTTTCTAGTGAAATAATCCATTTTGAACTTTCTGAATTTCATTGTGGGGATAATGCTTAGAACGACTAATTAGGTCATTTATGCATGTAGGAAAAATTTTGGGTTGACAAGTTTCATATTCTCTCTCTAGACCTTAATTGCATCATGTTTTCTAGTGGGATTTTGAAGGTGAAGATGAAAGCATTAAGGAAAACTCTGTATGAGGGAAAGGTAGAGCAAGTATAAGAGAATAAAAGTGCCTGTGTGAGATTTTTGTGAATCATGTTCTAACTACCTCGTTCAGGGTCCTACGTTTAGTTCATTGTAAGAAAATGCCTTGATTTTACTCTCTAGAATTTTAAACCTTACAGGGCTCAAAAGTGGCATTTGAAGGTGGATTTGGACCTCGAACGTCTCTATCAATATTGTGCATATGGAAAAATTGAATAAAATTGTCTCTCACAAGCTTAACCTAATTCCTCATTGTTTTTGAGTTACAGGGCTTTGAAAAGTGCCGTTTTTTCCAACACTTAAAAAAAAAAACGAGGGCTTGTCTAATTCTATTCGAATCTGTGATTCTCATGCTCACGTGTCACCATGTCTAATTATGTATGTTTTTGGATATGTCTTCTTGGTTTTATCTGCTATTTTTGATAGGTATGCTCAAAAAAAGGAAGTACACTACGATCGCATGGCTTTCTGCAAAAGTTTTGGAGAAACTCGACTTTTTCTAAATTTGGTGGATCACACACTTCTTTGGGGGGCACGGCTGCGATCAAACGAAAAAAGTTAAGAAGGCCTGCGCATCAACACGGAGGACACACAGAAATCTGAGAATTACCTTGTGATTGAGAGTGTGATTGAGAGTGAGAGTGAGAGTAAGAGTGTGATTGAGAGTGCGAGTGAGAATGCGATTGTGATAGCTCGGGGGTGGTCGGGAGGTAGAGGCTTCGTCAAGAAGCTATTGTCCAAAGCTATTGTAACCATTGCTTTGCATCTATAATATCAGAATTCTTCCTTCTCTGCGTCATATTTGTTCTACTCTTCCACATTAGATTTTCTTTTACCTTGTGCAATCTCTACGTTCTTCTCTCCACTGTTATTTCTGAGTAATCGAAAGATTGTGATTGGGGATAGATTGTGATTGAGGAAACGCTACAAGAGGTATCAGATCAGAATCAATCCGCGGGAACGATGGAAGGTCTAACACAAAAGGTTCGTGAACAAGAGGAGCTTATTCAGAAGCTTCTTGGTGAATTCCGCAAAGAACAAGGGGGAAAGCAACCAGAAGGAGCAACAAATTTGATTGTGGAGCTAAACGATGAAATAGATGAAGGTGCGGGAACATCTAGCGTATCTCGCGAAAAACAAAAACGCAATTCTGAAGATATGGAACCAGGTGAGTTTGCCCTTAATCAAGTCTTCAAGAAGGCAAAGTTAATTGATTTTGATGGCGAGAAGAAGAGTGGCGAAGATCTTGAGGCATGGATTGAAGAACTAGAGAATTTCTTTGATCTTCGACAATTTAGTGAAGAGTCCAAGGCAAAAGTTGGGATCCTGCATCTGCGTGGGATCGCGAAGCTATGGTGGAGGTCATATATGCATACTCGAACGCGTTCTGGACCTGTTCTATGGAAGGAATTTAGAGAACAAGCTGAAAAACGCTATTGTTCTCCACACTACCATATGGAGGAGAAGATGGAGTTCTACAATTTCCGACAACATGAAAGTGACAAGCATAGCTTATCTGTTGATGAGTACAAAGAGAAGTTCCTACGTCTTCATAAATATGCATTAGAGGTTAGTGGTAATGCTCTAAAGAGTAAATTTATTGAAGGGATTTGTGAGGAACTTCGCTATGAAGTCAAGGGATCTGGATGCATTGATTTTCTTGATGTTGTTGCGATGGCTCAGAACTTTGAGAAGATGGAGAAGTTCAATTTGCAAAAGGAAAATAGAAGCAGATTTATTGCAACGGGACATAGGCCACAAAGTGACCTGTTGCAATGAACATGAACAATTCAAAGAAAACTCCATCTTCTAACGACCAAGGTAAGAACCCTGCTCGGCCGGTGGAAAATCAAAGGAGGCGTCAACGAATTGAGTGGCAACAAGACCCGAATTTTATTGAGAGGGCAAAAAGACTTGGTTTGTGTTTTTGGTGCGGGGAGCAAGGGCATCAAACATATGAGTGTTGGATGTGATGGCTGGATGCACTCAGAAGATCAGTTGGTGCTGCAAAACCTTCTTCACACCTGCCCTCCTTTGACTCCAGATATGTTTAGTAGACTCCTTGAGCTTTCAAATGATACCAAGAAACCATATATGTGCTTTGCAAATGTTATGAGTAATGATCAAATCAAGACAGACTACTTGTGACTTCAAAATCCTGAAAAACTTGCTATTTTGGTATTGACACCTGCTCAGAGTTATGCTCAGTGTGACCAGCACACTTAAAATTGAACTAATTGCTTTTGGACATAATCATTTAGCTTAACAATCTTTCATTTGCAAGTGGAATGAAAGGAAATGACCAACTACACTCTGAGAAATCAATTTAGGAAACTTATGGACACCCCCGACATTTTAGGAACTGTACAGTGAAATACCAGAGATCACTTTGAGCGCACTTTCTCCCAGATGATAGCTCCAATTACCTTCAAATTTTGTAGGCATATATTATGCTTCAAGCTTGCTCCAATGTGCTTTGAATCATCCAATTTGGTTCAGTAAATCGTGAGATATGCCTCTTGGAAGTTGACAGAGTTGAAGATAGTCACTCAGAGAAAACAGAGATTATGAATGTAAGTATATTGATTAAATCTAATGATTGTACATTCCCATTGGCATGTAATGTGATGCTCAATGGTACTTAGAGGTGTAGGCTATGGTGTAGCTCTCACACACTCAAGGATTTACTCAGAATTGCCTCGGGAGGAGTGAAGATGCCCGCGACTTTTGACTTGTAAATTATATAGAGATTGAGTGGGATTTTGAATTTCAAAATCATGTCAATCTCCTAGAATCTTGTACCTAAAAGTGAGTGAGATATTCTCTCAATCTTTCACCTATTCAATCAATCAAAGTTTCCACGACTTTCTCAGTTAGGTGTGATTACATGAGTGGTTAAAGTCATATAGACTTTTACATGAGATAAAAGGTAAGAATCAATAAGACTAAGTTCCTATGGTTCTTGATTCTTGTAAATATATCCTCCAAGGGTTCAAGCTTTATCCTTCCAAGGTTCCAATGTTCCAAGCCAATGTGTGTAGGCTTGTTTTGCACCAACAGCTCCCCCTCAAGCCAAACACTTTGGCTCAAGTCTTCTTCTCTAGTCTTCAATTATTTCCTGCAATCCAATCATGGATTTAAATCTGCATAGCTTGCTTCCATCCAGAGCTTTAGTAAGCAAATCTGCACATTGTATATTAGTAGACACATATGATAATTGAATTTCTTTGCTAAGTAACTTCTCCCTCACATAGTGGTAATGAACCTCTATGTGTTTTGTCCTAGCATGATAAATTGGATT
Organism: Ceratopteris richardii; assembly: GCA_020310875.1. Classification (NCBI taxonomy): domain Eukaryota; kingdom Viridiplantae; phylum Streptophyta; class Polypodiopsida; order Polypodiales; family Pteridaceae; genus Ceratopteris; species Ceratopteris richardii. The sequence continues at coordinate 150,054,990 of CM035406.1, read as the reverse complement.
AGCTGCTAGGTGAAGAGAACTTGTGTTATCACCAAATATAATTGGTGGCCTTGTGTATAGGCCCAATTCTGAATATAAAAGCTTCAACCATATGGCCTCTTGAGTGGCATTGGCTAGCCCTCTATATTCTGCCTCAGTAGATGACAAAGCTACTGTGGGTTGTTTCTTGGATGACCAAGAAATTGGTTTGTCACCTGCAAAGCATATGTAACCAGATGTGCTTCTCCTGTCATCCTTGCAACCTGCCCAATCTGCATCTGAGTATACCTTAATATCAATGTCTGATGAATATGGAAAGTACAAACCATGATTTTGTGTTCCCTTTAGGTACTTTACTATCTTCTTGGCTGCCTCCAAATGTGGTACTCTGGGTTTGTGCATAAATTGGCTAAGTACACTAACACCATAAGATATATCAATCCTGGTTAAGGTAGCATAATTTAGACTACCTACCAAACTTTGATAACCTGTAATATCTTTGAGTTCTTCTCCTTCATGTGCACTGAGTTTGTGGTTGACCTCCATAGGAATGTTTGAGACTTTAGCTTCTTGCAAATTAAATTTCTTGACCATGTCCTGAATGTACTTCTTCTGAGTAATAAAGATACCTGAATTTGTATAGACCAATTCAAGTCCTAGGAAGTACTTCAATAATCCAAGATCATTGATCTTGAATTCCTTCATCATTTGTCCTTTGATGTGTTTAATTCCCTGAACATCATTTCCTATAATAATGATGTCATCAACATAGACACACAAGTATATTACCTCTGAATTGTTCCTCTTTATAAACAATGAAGTATCTGCTTTAATCATCACAAATCCTTGATCTAGGAGATAGGTTGTCAACCTGTAATTCCATGCTCTAGGTGCCTGTTTCAATCCATACAGAGCCTTCTTCAATTTACAAACATGATTTACCTTATTGGGATCTTCATAGCCAGGTGGTTGTGACATGTAGACCTCTTCAGATATCCATCCATTCAAGAATGCATTCTTCAGATCCAATTGGTACATGTTCCAATTCTTGGATGCAGCTACACTCACCATAACTCTGATAGTTGGCATCTTGGCCACAGGAGAAAATGTCTCCTCATAGTCAATGCCTTGGGTTTGTGCAAAACCCTTGGCTACCAACCTAGCTTTATACCTGTTTATTGTACCATCTGAATTCCTTTTTAGTTTGTAGATCCATCTGGATCCTATCACTTTCATGGAGTCCTTCTTGGGTACCAAGTCCCAAGTATCACTCTCCTTGAGAGCCTCCATTTCTTCATCCATTGGTTCCTTCCATTCTGGTTTAGTGATTGCTTCTTGAAATGTACCTGGTTCTTCATTCAAGAGATCCTTTGCAAGATACACAGAGTGTTTGGTTACAAGTGAAGTATCATACCCATACCTAATAGGTTTTTTCTTTTCTCTCTAAGATCTCCTCATAGCTTGTATTGAGGATTCTGGATTATCTTCTAGTTGCTTCATCTTCATCTTCCCTTTGGATTTCCAAGCCTTGAACTCTTCAATGTTGATGGTGTCTTCATCATCTGAGCTTGTGTCCTCTTTCTGTATTGGTTCTTCTCTGATAAGTTTGGGAAAGTCTTCTTCCATATCATAAGGTAGGCTAACTTTCCTGCACTCATTTTCATACCATGAATCATTTTCATCAAAGATGACATCTCTGCTTACCTTAAAGCCTTTGTTTGAGGGGTTGTAGAATTTGTATCCCTTTTGATTCAAATCATAACCAATGAAGATACACTTTTCAGCCTTAGGGTCTAGCTTTCCCCTTACCTGTGAGGGAATATGCACATATGCAACACACCCAAAGATTTTACAATGATCTTGAGATGGTCTCTTACCATGCCAAGCCTCATAGGGTGTCATTCCATCAAGTGTCTTTGATGGCAACCTGTTGATTAAGTATGTGGCAGTAGATACACTCTCTGCCCAAAGATAGTTTGGCAATTTCTTTTCATTTAGCATAGACCTAGCTGTCTCTACAATGAGTCTATTCCTTCTTTCAGCTACCCCATTTTGTTCAGGTGAGTACCTTGTAGTAATCTCCCTCTTGATGCCTCTTTCCTGCAAGAAATCTTCAAAGTCATTGGAGAAGTATTCTCCACCACCATCTGACCTTAGCTTCTTCCAATGTCTACCTGTTTGATTTTCAACTAATGCAAGATACCTTTTGAAACAATTAAATACTTCATCTTTATGTTTCATGAAGTATAAGACAGTCCACCTGCTATAGTCATCAATAAAGGACACATAGTACCTTGATCCAGATATGGATGGCTCCTTGCTTGGTCCCCAAACATCTGTATGCACCAATTCCAGATAATCTTCATGCATAAAACCTTTCTTGGTATAGGGCAATCTGTGTGACTTACCAAATTGACAAGCCCCACACTTGTATATCATGTGTTGCTTGGATACATTAGGTATCCCAAGCACACATTGATCCCTACTCATTTGTTTTATGGTCCTCTCTCCAATGTGACCTAATCTCTTGTGCCAAATCTCCAATTCTGATAGGGTTTGGTCCTTATAGTTGTACAAAGCAATACTCTTAGTGTCTTCAAGTTCAAAGGTAAACAATCTACCTGATTTTTCTCCCTTGGCTATCCTTCTGAATCCATGTCTTGGATCCTCCACATATGCACCATGTTGAGTGAACCTGACCTGTAGAACTTTTTCTACAATCTGACCTACACTCATCAAATTCTTGGTGATTGTTGGAACATACAACACTCTGCTTAGTAAATTCTGATTACCATCACTTGTTTTGACATTGCCTACTTTAACAACTGAATGTTTAGTGTCATCACCTTTCTGCACTTGATGCTTGCCTTTGGGTTCTTCCAAATCAGAGAGTAAGACAACATTTCCAGCTACATGGTTAGAGCAACCTGAATCAATATAGAATAAGTGATCATCATTGATACCTGATTTAGATGTCATGTTCATGATCAGCAAGGAATCATCTTGCTCCTCTGCATAATTGTTGTAATCTTTCCTATTCCTATATCCACCTTGATAATTGCCATTGTGATTGTAGCTATTGTTGTAATTATTGTTGTAGCCATGGTAGCCTTGAGATTGATTGAATCTGCCTCTGCCTTGAGAGTATCCTCCTCTTTGGTGACCTCTTCCTCTTTGGTTCTTGTAGTTTTTGTAGCATTCATCTGTTGTATGGTTAGACAAGCCACAAATATTGCATGGAGATTGATTGTAGGGTCTCCCCCTACCTGACTTACCTCCTCTGCCCCTATCTCTAGATGATCTACCTCTCCCTGCATAGTTTGCTTGGGAGGTAGAGCCTTCTTCATCAACCTTTTTGTTTTTACCCTTTTCTTTAGTCTTCTTATCAGTATATAGGGCAGAGGGATTGTTACCTTTTGATTGCTCTCCATTTTTTGTGATCTTTGCTTCATGTGTAAAGAGTTGTCCAATCAGAGTTGTTAGATCAGGTGCTTGGATGTCCATGTATAAGTCCATTGCTGTGGTAAAGCTCTCCCACTTGTCATCTGCCTTTAGTCCATTGATCACTTGTCTGACTATTTGCTCTTCCTCAATTTCTTCTCCAACACTTGCAAGTTGATCTGCAATGTCTTTGACTTTGGTGACAAAATCTGAGACACATTGTTTTGATTGCTTCCTAAGAGTTGTAAACTCAATCCATAGCTGATTCTTTCTGGCTCTTGTGCTTGATGAAAAATAAGTTGACAAGGTTTCCCAAGTCTCTTGGGAAGTCTTGCAATTCCTTACATGAGGGAGAAGGAAATCAGAAATAGAGTTTAGAAGATATGACCTTGCCAAGGCATCTTTTGCACACCATTGGTTGAGCTTCTCATGTTCATCCTTTGTAGGTAGGCCTCTGGTCTTGAATGAGGGCAACTCCTCATCTCCTGAAATGTATCCATACAAGCTTCTCCCTTGTAGATAGGTCTTCATTCTCAATGACCAAGCCTGGTAATTATTTCTGTCCAATTTGTCAATGAAGGAAGGGAAACCATCACCCATAATTACCTTATTTGCTCTGATACCACTGTTGGATGTGATGGCTGGATGCACTCAGAAGATCGGTTGGTGCTGCAAAACCTGCTTCACACCTGCCCTCTTTTGACTCCAGATAGGTTTAGTAGACTCCTTGAGCTTTCAAATGATACCAAGAAACCATATATGTGCTTTGCAAATGTTATGAGTAATGATCAAATCAAGACAGACTACTTGTGACTTCAAAATCCTGAAAAACTTGCTATTTTGGTATTGACACCTGCTCAGAGTTATGCTCAGTGTGACCAGCACACTTAAAATTGAACTAATTGCTTTTGGACATAATCATTTAGCTTAAAATCTTTCATTTGCAAGTGGAATGAAAGGAAATGACCAACTACACTTTGAGAAATCAATTTAGGAAACTTATGGACACCCCCGACATTTTAGGAACTGTACAGTGAAATACCAGAGATCACTTCGAGCGCAATTTCTCCCAGATGATAGCTCCAATGACCTTCAAATTTTGTAGGCGTATAGTATGCTTCAAGCGTGTTCCAATGTGCTTTGAATCATCCAATTTGGTTCAGTAAATCTTGAGATATGCCTCTTGGAAGTTGACAGAGTTGAAGGTAGTCACTCAGAGAAAACAGAGATTATGAATGTAAGTATATTGATTAAATCTAATGATTGTACATTCCCATTGGCATGTAATGTGATGCTCAATGGTACTTAGAGGTTTAGGCTATGGTGTAGCTCTCACACACTCAAGGGTTTACTCAGAATTGCCTCGGGAGGAGTGAAGATGCCCGCGACTTTTGACTTGTAAATTATATAGAGATTGAGTGGGATTTTGAATTTCAAAATCATGTCAATCTCCTAGAATCTTGTACCTAAAAGTGAGTGAGATATGCTCTCAATCATTCACCTATTCAATCAATCAAAGTTTCCACGCCTTTCTCAATTAGGTGTGATTACATGAGTGGTTAAAGTCATATAGACTTTTACATGAGATAAAAGGTAAGAATCAATAAGACTAAGTTCCTATGGTTCTTGATTCTTGTAAATATATCCTCCAAGGGTTCAAGCTTTATCCTTCCAAGGTTCCAATGTTCCAAGCCAATGTGTGTAGGCTTGTTTTGCACCAACAATGAGTGCCCGAACAAGGCAGTCTTTCGACCCACACAATCAAAAGCGATCAACATCATCAAGGAGGGTACAATTATTGAGGAAGCAGATGATGGAGGTAAGTGCACTAACTCTACTTTACGTTGCATGGTGGTTAGTTCTTTCCCAAAGGCTTCTATAATCACGATTCGGGTATGATTTCTACGCATAAAACCAGATTTTTAATCGATTCAGGTAGTACCCATTGTTTTCTATCTTTCAAATTGGTACAGAATCTAGGGATAGACCTAAATATGCAGATAACCAGACCTGTAGAGATGGCCCATGGACGATTTCACTACACGAAAGGATATGTTGAAAACCTTGAATTTACTCTTTCTAATAGACGCTTTTCTGGAAGCTTCCATGTAATTGAGATGAAATAGAGTGATGTAATCATAGGTATGGGTTGGTTAGTTAAAAATTCTGCGACAATTAATTGTGAACAAAGAACGATCACTGTGAAGCTGAATGATGAATCTATTCATATTTTAGGTGATGTCTTTAATCCTAAGCCTACTCTTATTTCTGCTATACAGATAATTAGAGGTATACGTGATGGCTGCAAAACATTTGTAGTGTATGTGAACAATCTGCATCAGGTGAGTTTGCCCTTAACCAAGTCTTCAAGAAGGCAAAGTTAAATGATTTTGATGGCGAGAAGAAGAGTGGCAAAGATCTTGAGGCATGGATTGAAGAACTAGAGGATTTCTTTGATCTTCGATAATTTAGTGAAGAGTCCAAGGCAAAAGTTGGGATCCTACATCTGGGTGGGATCTCGAAGCTATGGTGGAAGTCATATATGCAGACTCAAACGTGTTCTGGTCCTGTTCTATGGAGGGAATTTAGAGAACAAGCTGAAAAACGCTATTGTTCTCCACACTACCATATGGAGAAGAAGATGGAGTTCTACAATTTCTGACAACACGAAAGTGACAAGCATAGCTTATCTGTTGATGAGTACAAAGAGAAGTTCCTATGTCTTCATAAATATGCATTAGCGGTTAGTGGTAATGCTCTAAAGAGTAAATTTATTGAAGGGCTTCGTGAGGATCTTCGCTATCAAGTCAAGGGATCTGGATGCATTGATTTTCTTGATGCTGTTGCGATGGCTGAGAACTTGAGAAGATGGAGAAGTTCAATTTGCAGAAGGCAAATAGAAGCAGATTCATTGCAAAGGGACATAAGCCACAAAGACCTGTTGCAATGAACATGAACAATTCAAAGGAAACTCCAGCTTCTAACGACCAAGGTAAGAACCCTGCTCGGCCGGTGGAAAATCAAAGGAGGCCTCAACCAATTGAATGGCAACAAGACCCTAATTTTATTGAGAGGGCAAAAAGACTTGATCTGTGTTTTTGTTGGGGGGAGCAAGGGCATCGCACATATGAGTGCCCGAACAAGGCAGTCTTTTGACCCGCACAATCAAAAGAGATAAACATCATCGAGGAGAGTACAATTATTGAGGAAGCAGATGATGGCGGTAAGTGCGCTAACTCCACTTTACGTTGCATGGTCGTTAGTTCTTTCCCAAAGGCTTCTGTAATCACGATTCCGAGTATGATTTCTGTGCATAAAACCAGATTTTTGTACGATTCAGGTAGTACCCATTGTTTTCTATCTTTCACATTGGTACAAAATCTAGCGATAGCCCTAAATATGCAGATAACCAGACCTGTAGAGATGGCCAATGGACGATTTCACTACACAAAAGGATATGTTGAAAACCTTGAATTTACTCTTTCTAATAGACGCTTTTCTGGAAGCTTCCATGTAATTGAGATGAAACAGAGTGATGTAATCATACGTATGGATTGGTTAGTTAAAAGTTATGCGACAATTAATTGTGAACAAAGAACGATCACTGTGAAGCTATTCATATTCTAGGTGATGTCTTTAATCCTAAGCCTACTCTTATTTTTGCTATACAGATAATTAGAGGTATACGTGATGGCTGCAAAACATTTGTAGCGTACGTGAACAATCTGCATCAGGAAGATAATGAGGAAGATATTCCAGATTACATAGGAAATCTCTTGAAAGAATATGCCGATGTATTTCTAGAAGACTTGCCTGGTATACCCCCACCTAGGAAGATTGACCATGCCATTGACCTATATCCAAGGAGTGAACCATATTCTAGAGCACCCTATAGATTTAACATTGATGAACTAAAGGAGCTTAAGATTTAATTAGATGATCTTTTGAACAAAGGCTTAATAAAACCGAGTGTCTCACCTTGGGGTGCGCCTGTTTTATTTCACAAGAAGAAAGACGGCTCTTACAGATTATGCATTGACTATAGGGGGTTGAAGAAAAGAACAATTAAGAATAAGTATCCACTCCCGCACATAGGTGACTTATTAGGTCAATTAAGTGGAGCGACCGTATTCACAAAGATTGACTTAAGATCTAGATATCACCAAATTAGGATCAAAACAGAGGATATTCCTAAGACGGCTTTTCGAACACGATATGGTCACTATGAGTTTACGGTTCTACCTTTTGGTTTAACAAATGCTCCTGCCACATTTTTGTGCTTGATGAATAATATTTTTCACGATTACCTAGATGAATTCATCTTAGTCTTCCTTGATAATATATTTGTGTACTCTAAAGATGATTCGGAGCATGCGGTACATCTCAACAAAGACTTTGAAGACTCTTAAAGAACACAAATTGTATGGGAAAAAGAGTAAGTGTTTCTTTGCTAAGGATAAACTTGTGTATCTAGGAAGAGTAATATCAAAAGAAGGAATCCTTATAGATGAAGATAAAGTAAAAACAATAGTTGATTGGCCGATTCCTAAGACTGTAAGGGATGTTAGAAGTTTTCTTGGGTTGGCACAATATGAAAGAGCACATATTAAGGATTTCTCTAAGATAGGTACTCCCCTCACCGAATTAACTAAAAAGAATGTAGGATTTGCGTGGAGTGATGCCTGTCAAAAATCATTTGAAACATTGAAACAAAAAGTCGTTGAGAATTGTGTTTTGAAAATACCAGAAATGGGAAAGCCTTTTGTGGTTGCATGTGATGCAAGTGGTAGTCAGATAGGATGTGTTATTTCACAAGATGGCAGGGTGGTCCCACATGAGTCTAGAAAACTACGAAAACATGAACCTAACTATCCTACTCATGATTTAGAAATGCTTGTTGTTGTGCATGCACTCAAGCATTGGAGACATCTATTGTTAGGGGTTAAGTTTGAATTGAAAACAGATCATCAAAGTCTAAAATACATCTTCACTCAACCATTGCTTAACAACAGGCAGAAGCGTTGGATTGAATTATTAAGCGAGTATGATTTTGACATTAAGTATCTTGCTGGTAAGGAAAATAAGGTTGTTGATGCATTGAGTCGAAGACCTTTGTGTAATCTTGTTTCTGTAATAATTTCTGATTTTCTCAGTCAAATTCAAGAAGAGATAAAACAGGATCATTTTTATGCACCTATTTTGAATGCTTTGAATGCGAACAGGGGATCGACATATGAGGAAAAATTTCATTTGCAGGATGGAACATTGTATTGTAACAATCGGCTATGCTTATCTTCTGAATTTCCACTAAAAGTTAAAATATTGCATGATTGTCATGATGCACCTTTTTCTGCACATCCAGGATATTCAAGGACATATGTTAAAACAAAGTATTCTTACTTTTGGCCGTTTATGAAGTGGGATATTAGAAGATATGTAAATGAATGTTTGAAGTGCCAATAGGTGAAATCTGAGTTTAAGAGGATGCCAGGAATGCTTCAACCTTTGGATGTTCCAAATCAGAAGTGGGAGTCTATTTCTACGGACTTTATCACTAAGCTACCTATGACCAGAAGTAAGCATGATGCCATATTTGTTGTAGTCGATCAGCTTACCAAGATGGCACACTTCTTTCCTATGAAAAGGACTAATAGTGCTTTGAATGTTGCAAGAATCTTTGTAAAAGAAATATTTCGATTGCATGGAATGCCTAAAAGCATAATTTCTGATAGAGATTTTAGATTTACGTCAAACTTCTAGAAAGCGACATTTGAATCCATTGGAACTCAACTTCGTATGAGTACAACTTTCCATCCACAAACTGATGGGGAAACCGAGAGGGTTAACAGGGTAGTTGAGGATATGTTGCGTATGTATGTGAATGAAAAGCAGGATAATTGGAGTGAATATTTACCCTTGGTTGAGTTTGCATATAATAGTGCATGGCATGCGTCTATAAAAATGACTCCGTTTGAAGCTATGTATGGTTATAATTGTTTGACTCCACCTTCGTTTTTGGGTTCTCCAAATAAAGTAGAAGTATCCAAAGAAATGCTTGATAAGATGGATGAAGAACTTGGAAAAATTAAGAAACATATAAGAGAAGCTCAGAAAAGACAGAGAAGTTCTATGATTTAAAGAGAAGACCACTTGAATTCCAAGTTAATGGTATGGTATTTCTTAAAGTTAATCCTCACCGATCTAACTTGTTGCTAGGGAAGGATCATAGACTTTCTCCTCGATATGCAGGCCCTTTTAAAGTTTTGAGAAAGATCGGATCTCTTGCTTATTTGCTCGAATTACCTAAATATCTAAATGTGCATCCTGTATTTCATGTCAGCTTACTTAAAAGATATGTGTCTAATGTTGCTCATGTTTTGCAGGACAGTTATAAGCTGAAAGATGATGGCTCTTTTGAGCTTCAACCGGAAATAATATTAGATAGGAAGGAAAGATTTCTTAGAAATAGATCTATAGTAAAAATTTTGGTGAAATGGCATTCATACCCAGTAGAAGATTCGAGTTGGGTGAATTAAGATGACTTTCTAACACATTATCCTTCTTTCCAACTATGAGGACAAAGTTCTTAAAGGAGGGAAGAATTGTAATAGGCCTCTTTTCTAGTGAAATAATCCATTTTGAACTTTCTGAATTTCATTGTGGGGATAATGCTGAGAACGAATAATTAGGTCATTTTATGCATGTAAGAAAAATTTTGGGTTGACAAGTTTCATATTCTCTCTCTAGACCTTAATTGCATCATGTTTTTCAGTGGGATTTCGAAGGTGAAGATGAAAGCATTAAGGAAAACTCTGTATGAGGGAAAGGTAGAGCAAGTATAGGAGAATAAAAGTGCCCGTGTGAGATTTTTGTGAATCATGTTCTAAGTACCTCGTTCAGGATCCTACGTTTAGTTCATTGTAAGAAAATGCCTTGATTTTACTCTCTCTAGAATTTTAAACCTTGCAGGGCTCAAAAGTGGCATTTGGAGGTGGATTTGGACCTCAGACATCTCTATCAATATTGTGCAGATCAAAAAATTGAATAAAAATGTCTCTCACAAGCTTAACCTAATTCCTCATTGTTTTTGAGTTACACTGCTTTGAAAAGTGCCGTTTTTTCCAACTCTTAAAAAGAAAAAAACAAGGGCTTGTCTAATTCTATTCGAATCCGTGATTCTCATGCTCACGTGTCACCATGTCTAATTATGTATGTTTTCGGATATGTCTTCTTGGTTTTTTTCTGCTATTTTTGACAGGTATGCTAAAAAAAGGAAGTACACTACGATCGCATGGCTTTTTGCGAAAGTTTTGGAGAAACTCGGCTTTTTCTAAATTTAGTGGATCACACACTTCTTTGGGGGGCACGGCTGCGATCAAACGGAAAAAGATAAGAAGGCCTGCGCATCAACACGGAGGACACACAGAAATCTGAGAATTACCTTGTGATTGAGAGTGTGATTGAGAGTGAGAGTGAGAGTGAGAGTGTGATTGAGAGTGCGAATTGTAACCATTGGTTCAAATCTATAATATCAAAATTCTTCCTTCTTTGCGTCATATTTGTTCTACTCTTCCGCATCAGATTTTCTTTTACCTTGTGAAATCTCTGCATTCTTCTCTCCACTGTTATTTCTGAGTAATCGAAAGATTGTGATTGGGGATAGATTGTGATTGAGGAAACGCTACAAGTGGTATCAGAGCAAAATCAATCCGCGGGAATGAGGGAAGGTCTAACACAAAAGATTCGTGAACAAGAGGAGCTTATTCAGAAGCTTCTTAGTGAATTGCGCAAAGAACGAGGGGGAAAGCAACCAGAAGGAGCAACAAATTTGTTTGTTGAGCTGAACAAAAACGCAATTCTGAAGATATGGAACCATGTGAGTTTGCCCTTAACCAAGTCTTCAAGAAGGCAAAGTTAAATGATTTTGATGGCGAGAAGAAGAGTGGCGAAGATCTTGAGGCATGGAATGAAGAACTAGAGGATTTCTTTGATCTTCGATAATTTAGTGAAGAGTCCAAGGCAAATGTTGGGATCCTGCATCTGCGTGGGATCGCAAAGCTATGGTGGAAGTCATATATGCAGACTTGAACGCGTTTTGGTATTGTTCTATGGAAGGAATTTAGAGAACAAGCTGAAAAACGCTATTGTTCTCCACACGGACAACATGAAAGTGACAAGCATAGCTTATCTGTTGATGAGTACAAAGAGAAGTTCCTACGTCTTCATAAATATGCATTAGAGGTTAGTGGTAATGCTCTAAAGAGTAAATTTATTGAAGGGCTTCGTGAGGAACTTCGCTATCAAGTCAAGGGATCTGGATGCATTGATTTTCTTGATGCTGTTGCGATGGCTGAGAACTTTGAGAAGATGGAGAAGTTCAATTTGCAGAAGGCAAATAGAAGCAGATTCATTGCGAGGGGACATAGGCCACAAAGACCTGTTGCAATGAACATGAACAATTCAAAGAAAACTCCATCTTCTAACGACGAAGGTAAGAACCCTGCTCGGCTGGTGGAAAATCAAAGGAGGCGTCAATCAATTGAGTGGCAACAAGACCGTAATTTTATTGAGAGGGCAAAAAGACTTGGTCTGTGTTTTCATTGCGGGGAGCAAGGGCATCGGACATATGAGTGCCCGAACAAGGCAGTCTTTCGACCCACACAATCAAAAGGGATAAACATCATCGAGGAGGGTACAATTATTGAGGAAGCAGATGATGGCGGTACGTGCGCTAAATCTACTTTACGTTGCATGGTGGTTAGTTCTTTCCCAAAGGCTTCTGTAATCACAATTCCGGGTATGATTTCTGCGCATAAAACCAGATTTTTGATCGATTCAGGTAGTACCCATTGTTTTCTATCTTTCAAATTGGTACATAATCTAGGGATAGCCCTAAATATGCAGATGACCAGACCTGTAGAGATGGCCAATGGAGGATTTCATTGCACGAAAGGATATGTTGAAAACCTTGAATTTACTCTTTCTAATAGACGATTTTCTGGAAGCTTCCATGTAATTGAGATGAAACAGAGTAATGTAATCATAGGTATGGATTGGTTAGTTAGAAATTATGCGACAATTAATTGTGAACAAAGAACGATCACTGTGAAGCTAAATGATGAATCTATTCATATTCTAGGTGATGTCTTTAATCCTAAGCCTACTCTTATTTTTGCTATACAGATAATTAGAGGTATACGTGATGGCTGCAAAGCATTTGTAGTGTATGTGAACAATCTGCATCAGGAAGGTAATGACGAAGATATTCCTGATTACGTAGGAAATCTCTTGAAAGAATATGCTGAAGTATTTCCAGAAGACTTGCCTGGTATACCCCCACCTAGGCAGATTGACCACGCCATTGACCTATATCCAGGGAGTGAACCATATTCTAGAGCACCCTATAGATTTAACATTGATGAACTAAAGGAGCTTAAGATTCAATTAGATGATCTTTTGAAGAAAGGCTTAATAAAACCGAGTGTCTCACCTTGGGGTGCGCCTGTTTTATTTCAGAAGAAGAAAGACGGCTCTTACAAATTATGCATTGACTATAGAGGGTTGAATAAAAGAACAATTAAGAATAAGTATCCACTCCCTCACATAGATGACTTATTAGGTCAATTCAGTGGAGCGACCGTATTCACAAAGATTGACTTAAGATCTCGATATCACCAAATAAGGATCAAAACAGAGGATATTCCTAAGACGGCTTTTCGAACACGATATGGTCACTATGAGTTTACGGTTCTACCGTTTGGTTCAACAAACGCTCCTGCCACATTTATGTGCTTGATGAATAATATTTTTCACGATTACCTAGATGAATTCATCTTAGTATTCCTTGATGATATATTTGTGTACTCTAAAGATGATTCGGAGCATGCGGTACATCTCAAGAAGACTTTGCAGACTCTTAGAGAACACAAAATGTATGGGAAAAAGAGTAAGTGTTTCTTTGCTAATGATAAACTTGTGTATCTAGGAAGAATAATATCAAAATAAGGAATCCTTTTAGATGAAGATAAAGTAAAAACAATAGTTGATTGGCTGATTCCTAAGACTCTAAGGGATGTTAGAAGTTTTCTTGGGTTGGCACAATATGAAAGAGCACATATTAAGGATTTCTCTAAGATAGCGGTAGTCAGATAGGATGTGTTATTTCACAAGATGGTAGGGTGGTCGCATATGAGTCTAGAAAACTAAGAAAACATGAACTTAACTATCCTACTCATGATTTAGAAATGCTTGCTGTTGTGCATGCACTCAAGCATTGGAGACATCTATTGTTAGGGGTTAAGTTTGAATTGAAAAAATATCATCAAAGTCTAAAATACATCTTCACTCAACCATTGCTTAACAACAGGCAAAAGTGTTGGATTGAATTATTAAGCGAGTATGATTTTGACATTAACTATCTTGCTCGTAAGGAAAATAAGGTTGCTGATGCATTGAGTCGGAGACCTTTGTGTCATCTTGTTTTTGTAATAAATTCTGATTTTCTCAATCAAATTCAAGAAGAGATAAAACAAGATTCTTTTTATGCACCTATTTTAATTGCTTTGAATGCGAACAGGGGATCGACGTATGAGGAAAAATTTCATTTGCAGGATGGAACACTGTATTGTAACAATCGGCTATGCTTATCTTTTGAATCTCCACTAAAAGTTAAAATACTGCATGATTGTCATGATGCACCTTTTCCTGCACATCCAGGTTATTCAAGGACATATGTTAAAACAAAGTATTCTTACTTTTGGCCGTGTATGAAGCGGGATATTAGAAGATATGTAAATGAATGTTTGAAGTGCCAACAAGTGAAATCTAAGTTTAAGAGGATGCCAGGAATGCTTCAACCTTTGGATGTTCCAAATCAGAAGTGGGAGTCTATTTCTATGGACTTTACCACTAAGCTACCTATGACCAGAAGTAAGCATGATACCATATTTGTTGTAGTGGATCGGCTTACCAAGATGGCACACTTCTTTCCTATGAAAAAGACTAATACTGCTTTGAATGTTGCAATAATCTTTGTAAAATAAATATTTCGATTGCATGGAATGTTTGAAAGCATAATTTCTGATAGAGATTCTAGATTTACCTCAAACTTCTAGAAAGCGACATTTGAATCCATTGGAACTCAACTTCGTATGAGTATAGCTTTGCATCCACAAACTAATGGGGAAACCGAGAGGGTTAACAGGGTAGTTGAGGATATGTTGCGTATGTATGTGAATGAAAAGCAGGATAATTGGAGTGAATATTTACCCTTGGTTGAGTTTGCATACAATAGTGCATGGCATGCATCTATAAAAATGACTCCGTTTGAAGCTATGTATGGTTATAATTGTTTGACTCCACCTTTGTTTTTGGGTTCTCCAAATAAAGTAGAAGTATCCAAAGAAATGCTTGATAAGATGGATGTAGAACCTGGAAAAATTAAGAAACATATAAGAGAAGCTTAGAAAAGACCAAAGAAGTTCTATGATTTAAAGAGAAGACCACTTGAATTCCAAGTTAATGATATGGTATTTCTTAAAGTTAATCCTCACCGATCTAACTTGTTGCTAGGGAAGGATCATAGACTTTCTCCTTGATATGCAGGCTCTTTTAAAGTTTTGAAAAAGATCGGATCTCTTGCTTATTTGCTGGAATTACCTAATATCTAAATGTGCATCCTGTATTTCATGTCAGCTTACTTAAAAGATATGTGTCTAATGTTGCTCATGTTTTGGAGGACAATTATAAACTGAAAGATGATGGCTCTTTTGAGCTTCAACCGGAAATAATATTAGATAGGAAGGAAAGATCTCTTAGAAATAGATATATAGTAGAAATTTTGGTTAAATGGCATTCATACCCAGTAGAAGATTCAAGTTGGGTGAATTTAGATGACTTTCTAACACATTATCCTTCTTTCCAACTCTCAGGACAGAGTTCTGAAAGGGGGGAAGAATTGTAATAGGCCTCTTTTCTAGTGAAATAATCCATTTTGAACTTTCTGAATTTCATTGTGGGGATATGCTTAGAACGAATAATTAGGTCATTTTATGCATGTATGAAAAATTTTGGGTTGACAAGTTTTATATTCTCTCTCTAGACCTTAATTGCATCATGTTTTCCAGTGGGATTTCGAAGGTGAAGATGAAAGCATTAAGGAAAACTCTGTATGAGGGAAAGGTAGAGCAAGTATAAGAGAATAAAAGTGCCTTTGTGAGATTTTTGTGAATCATGTTCTAAGTACCTCGTTCAGGGTCCTACGTTTAGTTCATTGTAAGAAAATGCCTTGATTTTACTCTCTCTCTAGAATTTTAAACCTTATAGTGCTCAAAAGTGGCATTTGGAGGTGGATTTGGACCTCGGACGTCTGTATCAATATTGTGCAGATCAAAAAATTGAATAAAAGTGTCTCTCACAAGCTTAACCTAGTTCCACATTGTTTTGAGTTACAGGGCTTTGAAAAGTGCCGTTTTTTCCAACACTAAAAAAAAATGAGGGCTTGTCTAATTCTATTCGAATCCGTGATTCCATGCTCATGTGTCACCATGTCTAATTATGTATGTTTTCGGATATGTCTTCTTGGTTTTCTTCTGCTATTTTTGACAGGTATGCTAAAAAAAAAAGGAAGTACACTACGATCGCATGGCTTTTTGCGAAAGTCTTGGAGCGACTTTTTCTAAATTTGGTGGATCACACACTTCTTTGGGGGGCACGGTTGCGATCAAACGAAAAAGATAAGATGACGTGCGCATCAACACGAGGATACACAGAAATCTGAGAATTACCTTGTGATTGAGAGTGTGATTGAGAGTGAGAGTGAGAGTGAGAGTGTGATTGAGAGTGCGAGTGAGAATGCGATTGTGATAGCTTGGGGGTAGTTGGGAGGTTGAGGCTTCGTCAAGAAGCTATTGTCCAAAGCTATTGTAACTATTGATTCACATCTATAATATCAGAATTCTTCCTTCTCTCCGTCATACTTGTTCTACTCTTCCGCATCAGATTTTCTTTTACCTTGTGCAATCTCTGCGTTCTTCTCTCCACTGTTATTTCTTGAGTAATCAAAAGATTGTGATTGGGGATAGATTGTGATTGAGGAAATGCTACAAGTGGTATCAGAGAAGAATCAATCCACGGGAACGATGGAAGGTCTAACACAAAAGGTTCGTGAACAAGAGGAGCTTATTCAGAAGCTTCTTGGTGAATTGCGCAAAGAACGAGGGGGAAAGCAACCAGAAGGAGCAACAAATTTGTTTGTGGAGCTGAACGTTGAAATAGATGAAGGTGCGGGAACATCTAGCGTACCTCACGAAAAACAAAAACGCAATTTGAAGATATGGAACCAGGTGAGTTTGCCCTTAACCAAGTCTTCAAGAAGGCAAAGTTAAATGATTTTGATGGCGAGAAGCAGAGTGGTGAAGATCTTGAGGCATGGATTGAAGAACTAGAGGATTTCTTTGATCTTCGACAATTTAGTGAAGAGTCCAAGGCAAAAGTTGGGATCTTGCATCTGCGTGGGATCGCGAAGCTATGGTGGAAGTCATATATGCAGACTCGAGCGCGTTTTGGTCTTGTTCTATGGAAGGAATTTAGAGAACAAGCAGAAAAATGCTATTGTTCTCCACACTACCATATGGAGAAGAAGATGGAGTTCTACAATTTCCGACAACACGAAAGTGACAAGCATAGCTTATCTGTTGATGAGTACAAAGAGAAGTTCCTACGTCTTCATAAATATGCATTAGAGGTTAGTGGTAATGCTCTAAAGAGTAAATTTATTGAAGGGCTTCGTGAGGAACTTCGCTATCAAGTCAAGCATTTTGGATGCATTGATTTTCTTGATGCTGTTGCGATGGCTGAGAACTTTGAGAAGATCGAGAAGTTCAATTTGCAGAAGGCAAATAGAAGCAGATTCATTGCAACAGGACATAGGCCACAAAGACCTGTTGCAATGAACATGAACAATTCAATGAAAACTCCATCTTCTAACGACCAAGTAAGAACCCTGCTCGGCGGTGGAAAATCAAAGAAGGCGTCAACCAATTGAGTGGCAACAACACTGTATTTTATTGAGAGGACAAAAAGACTTGGTCTGTGTTTTTCATTGCGGGGAGCAAGGGCATCGGACATATGAGTGCCCGAACAAGGCACTCTTTCGACCCGCACAATCAAAAGCGATAAACATCATCGAGGAGGTACAAATTATTGAGGAAGCAGATGATGGCGGTAAGTGCGCTAACTCTACTTTATGTTGCATGGTGGTTAGTTCTTTCCCAAATGCTTCTATAATCACGATTCCGGGTATGATTTCTATGCATTAAAACCAGATTTTTGATCGATTCAGGTAGTACCCATTGTTTTCTATCTTTCAAATTGGTACAGAATCTAGGGATAGCCCTAAATATGCAGATAACCAGACCTGTAGAGATGGCCAATGGACGATTTCACTACACGAAAGGATATGTTGAAAACTTTGAATTTAATCTTTCTAATAGACGCTTTTCTGGAAGCTTCCATGTAATTGAGATGAAACAGAGTGATGCAATCATAGGTATGGATTGGTTAGTTGAAAATTTCTGTGACAATTAATTGTAAACAAAGAACGATCACTGCTGAAGCTAAATGATGAATCTATTCATATTCTAGATGATGTCTTTAATCCTAAGCCTACTCTTATTTCTGCTATACAGATAATTAGAGGTATAGGTGATGGCTGCAAAACCTTTGTAGTGTATGTGAACAATCTGCATCAGGAAGGTAATGACGAAGATATTCCAGATTACATAGGAAATCTCTTGAAAGAATATGCCGATGTATTTCTAGAAGACTTGTCTGGTATACCCCCACCTAAGCAGATTGACCACGCTATTGACCTATATCCAGGGAGTGAACCATATTCTAGAGCACCCTATAGATTTAACATTGATGAACTAAAGGAGCTTAAGATTCAATTACATGATCTTTTGAAGAAGGCTTAATAAAACCGAGTGTCTCACCTTGGGGAGCGCGTGTTTTATTTCAGAAGAAGAAAGACGGCTCTTACAGATTATGCATTGGACTATAGGGGGTTGAATAAAGAACAATAAGAATAAGCATCCACTCCCTCACATAGATGACTTATTAGGTCAATTAAGTGGAGCGACCGTATTCACAAAGATTGACTTAAGATCTAGATATCACCAAATTAGGATCAAAACAGAGGATATTCCTAAGATGGCTTTTCGAACACGATATGGTCACTATGAGTTTACGGTTCTACCTTTTGGTTTAACAAACGCTCCTGCCACATTTATGTGCTTGATGAATAATATTTTTCACGATACCCTAGATGAATTCATCTTAATCTTCCTTGATGATATATTTGTGTACTCTAAAGATGATTCGGAGCATGCGGTACATCTCAAGAAGACTTTGCAGACTCTTAGAGAAGACAAATTGTATGCGAAAAAGAGTAAGTGTTTCTTTGCTAAGGATAAACTTGTGTATCTAGGAAGAGTAATATCAAAAGAAGGAATCCTTATAGATGAAGATAAAGTAAAATCAATAGTTGATTGGCCGATTCCTAAGACTGTAAGGGATGTTAGAAGTTTTCTTGGGTTGGCACAATATGAAAGAGCACATATTAAGGATTTCTCTAAGATAGCTACTCCCCCTCACCGAATTAACTAAAAAGAATGTAGGATTTGCGTGGAGTGATGCCTGTCAAAAATCATTTGAAACATTGAAACAAAAAGTCGTTGAGAACTGTGTTTTGAAAATACTAGAAATGGGAAAGCCTTTTGTGGTTGCATGTGATGCAAGTGGTAGTCAGATAGGATGTGTTATTTCACAAGATGGCAGGGTGTCGCATATGAGTCCAGAAAACTAAGAAAACATGAAGTTAACTATCCTACTCATGATTTAGAAATGCTTGCTGTTGTGCATGCACTCAAGCATTGGAGACATCTATTGTTAGGGGTTAAGTTTGAATTGAAAACAGATCATCAAAGTCTAAAATACATCTTCACTCAACCATTGCTTAACAACAGGCAAAAGCGTGGATTGAATTATTAAGGGAGTATGATTTTTGACATTAAGTATCTTGCTGGTAAGGAAAATAAGGTTGCTGATGCATTGAGTCAGAGACCTTTGTGTAATCCTATTTTTGTAATAAATTCTGATTTTCTCAGTCAAATTCAAGAAGAGATAAAACAGGATCCTTTTTATGCACCTATTTTGAATGCTTTGAATGCGAACAGGGGATCGACGTATGAGGAAAAATTTCATTTGGAGGATGGAACACTGTATTGTAACAATTGCTTTGCTTATCTTCTGAATCTCCACTAAAAGTTAAAATAATGCATGATTGTCATGATGCACCTTTTTCTCCACATCTAGGTTATTCAAGGACATATGTTAAAACAAAGTATTCTTACTTTCGGCCGTGTATGAAGTGGGATATTAGAAAATATGTAACTCAATGTTTGAAGTGCCAACAGGTGAAATCTGAGTTTAAGAGGATGCCAGGAATGCTTCACCTTTGGATGTTCCAAATCAGAAGAGGGAGTCTATTTCTATGGACTTTATCACTAAGCTACCCATAACCAGAAGTAGGCATGATACCATATTTGTTGTAGTCGATCGGCTTACCAAGATGGCACACTTCTTTCCTATGAAAAAGACTGATACTGCTTTGAATGTTGCAAGAATCTTTGTAAAAGAATATTTCGATTGCATGGAATGCCTAAAAGCATAATTTCTGATAGAGATTCTAGATTTACGTCAAACTTCTGGAAAGCGACATTTGAATCCATTGGAACTCAACTTCGTATGAGTACAGCTTTCCATCCACAAACTGATGGAGAAACCGAGAGGGTTAACAGGGTAGTTGAGGATATGTTGTGTATGTATGTGAATGAAAGAAGGATAATTGGAGTGAATATTTACCCTTGGTTGAGTTTGCATACAATAGTGCATGGCATGCATCTATAAAATGACTCCGTTTGAACCTATGTATGGTTATAATTGTTTGACTCCACCTTCCTTTTTGGGTTCTCCAAATAAAGTAGAAGTATCCAAAGAAATGCTTGATAAGATGGATGAAGAACTTGGAAAAATTAAGAAACATATAAGAGAAGCTCAGAAAAGACAAAAGAAGATCTATGATTTAAAGAGAAGACCACTGAATTCCAAGTTAATGATATGGTATTTCTTAAAGTTAATCCTCACCGATCTAACTTGTTGCTAGGGAAGGATCATAGACTTTCTCCTCGATATGGAGGCCCTTTTAAAGTTTTGAAAAGATCGGATCTCTTCCTTATTTGCTGGAATTACCTAAATATCTAAATGTGCATCCTGTATTTCATGTCAGCTTACTTAAAAGATATGTGTCTAATGTTGCTCATGTTTTGCAGGACAATTATAACTGAAAGATGATGGCTCTTTTGAGCTTCAATCGGAAATAATATTAGATAGGAAGGAAAGACTTCTTAGAATAGATCTATAGTAGAAATTTTGGTGAAATGGCATTCATACCCAGTAGAAGATTCGAGTTGGGTGAATTTAGATGACTTTCTAACACATTATCCTTCTTTCCAACTCTGAGGACAGAGTTCTTAAAGGGGGGAAGAATTGTAATAGGCCTCTTTTCTAGTGAAATATTCCATTTTGAACTTTCCGAATTTCATTGTGGGATAATTCTTAGAACGAATAATTAGGTCATTTTATGCATCTAGGAAAAATTTTGGGTTGACAAGTTTCATATTCTCTCTCTAGACCTTAATTGCATCATGTTTTACAGTGGGATTTTGAAGGTGAAGATGAAAGCATTAAGGAAAACTCTGTATGAGGGAAAGGTAGAGCAAGTATAAGAGAATAAAAGTGCCTCTGTGAGATTATTGTGAATCATGTTCTAAGTACCTCGTTCAGGGTCCTACGTTTAGTTCATTGTAAGAAAATGCCTTGATTTTACTCTCTCTAGAATTTTAACCTTGCAGGGCTCAAAAGTGGCATTTAGAGGTGGATTTGGACCTCGACGTCTCTATCAATATTGTGCAGATCGAAAAATTGAATAAAAGTGTCTCTCACAAGCTTAACCTAATTCCTCATTGTTTTTTACTTACAAGGCTTTGAAAAGTGCCGTTTTTTCCAACACTTAAAAAAAACACGATGGCTTGTCTAATTCTATTCGAGTCCGTGACTCTCATGCTCACGTGTCACCATGTCTAATTATGTATGTTTTTGGATATGTCTTGTTGGTTTTTTTTTGCTATTTTTGACAGGTATGCTAAAAAAAAGGAAGTACACTACGATCCCATGGCTTTTTGCGGAAGTTTTGGAGAAACTCGACTTTTCTAATGTTGGTGGATCGCACACTTCTTGGGGGTCACGGCTGCGATCAAACGGAAAAGATAAGAAGGCATGTGCATCAACACGGAGGACACACAAAATTTGAGAATTACCTTGTGATTGAGAGTGTGATTGAGAGTGAGAGTGAGAGTGAGAGTGTGATTGAGAAGTGCGAGTGAGAATGCGATTGTGATAGCTCGGGGCTGGTCGGGAGGTAGAGGCTTCGTCAAGAAGCTATTGTCTAAAGCTATTGTAACCATTGATTCACATCTATAATATCAGAATTCTTTCTTCTCTCCATCATATTTGTTCTACTCTTCCACATCAGATTTTCTTTTACCTTGTGCAATCTCTGCGTTCTTCTCTCCACTGTTATTTCTGAGTAATCAAAAGATTGTGATTGGGGATAGATTGTGATTGAGGAAACGCTACCAAACACTTACATTTTTTTTATACAATTTGTGTTCTGTTAGGGTTTGCGAAGTCTTCTTGAGATGTATCGCAAGCTCAGAATCATCTTATAGAGTATAAAAATATATCATCAGGGAATACTAAGATGAATTCATCTAGTAATCATGAAAAATATTCTTCATCAAGCACATAATGTGGTAGGAGCATTTTTTAATCCAAAAGGTAGAACCGTGAACTCATAGTGACCATATCTTGTTCGAGAAGCTGTCTTAGGAATATCCCCTATTTTGATCCTAATTGGTGATATCCAGATCTTAAGTCAATCTTAGGGAATAAAGTCGCTCCACATAATTGACCTAATAAGTCATCTATCTTTGTTCACAATTAATCATCGCATAATTTTTAACTAACCAATCCATGCCTATGATTGCATCACTCTATTTCATCTCAATTACATGGAAACTTCTAGAAAAGCACCTATCAGAAAGAGTAACTTCAAGGTTTTTCACTATACCCTTTCGTGTAGTGTAATTGTCCTTATCTGCATATTTAGCACTATCCATGGATTTTGTACTAATTTTGAAAGATAGAAAACAACGGGTACTACCTGAATCAATCAAAAATATGATTTTATGTGCAAAAACCATACTCGGAATCGTGATTACAAAATCCTTTGGGAAATAACTAACCACCATGCAACGTAAAGTAGAGTCAAGAAACTTACCTCCATCATCTACTTCTTCTCTAAATTCTTTCCATAGAACTGGACCAGAACAAGTTCAAGTCTGCATATACAACTTCCACCATAGATTCACGATCCCACGTAGGTGTAGGATCCCAACTTTTCCTTGGACTCTTCACTAGATTCTTGAAGATAAGAAATCCTCCAGTTCTTCAATCCATCCCTCAAGATTTTTGCGAATCTTCTTCTTATTGCTTTCTTGAAGACTTGGTTAAGGGCAAACTTACTTGGCTCCATATCTTCATAATTGTGTTTTTGTTTTCCATGAAGTATAGTAGATGTCTTGCACCTTCACCTACTGCATGGTTCAGCTCCACAAACAAAATCCTTGCTCCTTCTGGTTGCTTTCGGCCTCGTTCTTTGTGCAATTCTCCAAGAAGCTTCTGAATAAGCTCCTCTTGTTCACAATCTTATGTGTTAGACCTTTCATCATTCCTGAGGATTGATTTTACTCTGATACCACTTGTAGCATTTCCTCAATCACAATCTTTCGATCACTCAAAAATAAAAGAGGAAAGAAGAACACAGAGATTGCACAAGGTAAGAGAAAATTTGATGCGGAAGAGTAGAAACAAATATGATGTAGAGAAGGAAGAATTCTGATATTATAGATGTGAATCAATGGTTACAATAGCTTTGGACAATAGCTTCTTGATGAAGCCTCTACCTCCCAACCACCCCTGAGCTATCACAATTGCATTCAGACTCTCACTCTCAATCACACTCTCACTCTCACTCTCACTCTTAATCACAAGGTAATTCTCATATTTCTATGCGTCCCCCTGTGTTGATGCGCAGGTCTCCCTATATCAGAGTTTGATCGTTACCCTCCCCAAAGGAGTGTTTGATCCACCAAATTTAGAAAAAGTCGAGTTTCTCCCAAGATGTTCGCAAAAACCCATGTGGTCATATGGTGCTTTCTTATTTTAGCGTATCTCTCAGAAATACGAGAAAACACCAAAAAGACATATCCAAAATATCCATAATTAGACATGGTTAGACATCAGCATGAGAATCATAGATTCGAATAGAAATAGATAAACCCTCATTTTTTTAAGTGTTGGAAAAGGGCACTTTTCAAAGCCCCATAACTCAAAAATGGTGAGGAATTATCTTAATCTTGTGAGAGACAGTTTTATTTGACTTTGCAATCTATTACAATAGTGTTAGAGATGTCCGAGATCCAAATCCACTTCCAAATGCCACTTTTGAGACCTACAAGTTTCAAAATTCTAGAGAGAGAGAGTAAAATCAAGGCATTTTCTTAAAATGAACTAAATGTAGGACCCTGAACGAGGTACTTAAAACATGATTCCCAAAAATTTCACAGAGGCACTTTTATTCTCTTATACTTGCTCTTCCTTTCTCTCATACAGAGTTTTCCTTAATTCTTTCATCCTCACCTTCAAAATGTCACTAGAAAACATGATGGGAATAAGGTCTCGAGAGAGAATAAGGTCTCATGATGCCCACACAATCGAAGGCCATAAACATCATTGAGGAAGGTACAATGATTGAGAAAGAAGATGATGGAGGTAAGTGCCCTAGCTCTACTTTATGTTGCATGGTGGCTAGTTCATTCCAAAGGCTTTTGTAGTTACAATTTTGGGTATGCTTTCTATGCATAAAATCACAATTTTGATCGATTCAGTTAGTACACATTGCTTTTTATCATTCAAATTGGTACATAATTTTGGGATACCTCCAAATATGTAGATAACTAGACTTGTAGAGATGGCCAATGGACGATTTCACTATACCAAAGCATACATTCAAAGCCTTGCATTTACCTTTTGCGATAGATTTTCTCTCGTAGTTTTCATGTGATTGAGATGAAACAAAGTGATGCAATCATAGGCATGTATTGGTTAGTTTAGAGTTCTGTAACAATTAATTGTAAACAAAGAACAATCATTTTAAGGCTAGATGTTGAATCTATCCACATTCTAGGTGATGCATATAATCCTAAACCTATTCTTATTTCTGTTATGCACATAATTAGAGGTACATGTGATGGCTGTAAAACATTTGTAGTGTATGTGAACAATCTACTTGAGGAAGATCATGATGAAAGTATTCCAAATTTTTGGCAGTAGTCAGGGCATTTCAAGACAAGGGAGCTGACATAAGGAATGAGAGCAAAGAGAAGGGCCAAGTAGGCAAAGCAGTCAATGGAGATCCGATAAATAGACCTATCATTTTTCACGAAGCAATATTTCCCAAATAGTGATCTTAGTCACTTCACACCATTGTAAATACTGTTTTTGATTATTTCTTCTCCATTTTGTGCAAGTCGAGGAGTCCTCGAGCTTGAGGAGTATAATTTGTATTTATGTACCAATTTTCATGATTTTCAGAGCACGTTTGAGCCTCCAAAAGAACCTTCGAACCTAACTTTTTACTAGGCTGGACACTAGGTCTTGGACAGGACCAAAGCTAGTCAAAAACTATAAAAGAGCTAGAGAGCTCATTTTGGAGGTTAGCTTGTTGTAGAATTTAACTTGTATGAGAACACTTTTGCAATAGAAGTGACTCCATTGTTTCTCTCTTTGTTCTTGCCTTCGTGTGTGTCTATATGTGCGTGCATGTTTGTGTGCTTCTCACTCACACACTTGTGCCATCCCTTGTTCGAGGTCTTCATATCATCCTCATGTCTTCCCAGATTGACATTAAAGGAGGTGCTACTCATCACTGAGCTACACCAAATTTTGGCACCGTTGTCGGGGAGAGAGCTTCGAGGACGAGCGTGTGATGGTGAGACGTAGAGTTGTGACGTTGGAGTCATAGGTATTTCTTCAATTTTCTCTATTCTTTTTTTTTACTTCACTATCATCATCACCATCATCATCCTCACCATCTCCCACCTCCATCTCCATCATTGCGAAATTTTCAGTTTTTTTGGTCATATCACCTTCCCCCTTCCATTCCCCTCATTTCGCCTGTGAGAGAGAGTGAGAGAGCGATTTGTGTGTGCTATTTTTGCAAGTTTTTTGAGTGTTCTTGCATGTTTGGCTGTGTCATCATCTCGTCACATAGGTACAAAAAAGCTCTGCATGGTCTCGAGGACATTGAACTCTGTCAAATGCGAGTGACAGAAATTTTGATCTTTTGGTAACACAAAGTGCACCACCATAACATACATGATGAGCACATTCTAAATCACTAACCACAGTAAAAAAATTCCTTAATTATCTATCAATCGTGACCATGACTGTCGATCGTGATCGACAGCCATGATCGAAAGCCATGACCGATACCTCTCTCAGTCGTGATTGACACCGTCGATCACGACCGAGTGAAATTCCATGATTGACACTCAAATTCACGTGCCCGTGTGTCCATCGCGATGGACAGAACCCCGATTGACTGAAATTATGCTGCAATTTGCGAAAAAGTGTCGATCATGATTGACACCGTCGATCGTGATTGACAGACCCCACGACCAAATCTGTCGATCACGATTGAAACCATCAATCGCGACTAATGTGTCGATCATGACTAACAGAGTTGATGGAAACCTCTGTCAATCGCGATTGACAGACCTATCGATTGCAATCGATAGCCATTTTTGTCCAATTTTCTAGGGTTTTTTTAATTGAAAGTTTTGGCTAATTTTGGGAATGAATATTGTGCCAAAGGAAACATAGGGAGGCCGTAAGCAAATAATTTGAGAATACACTATTTGCCTAGTAGCCTGTTTGAACCCTGTTTTAAACACTGAACCGTGAACAGTCATAAGTTCCTCATACAAAATCGGTTTGGAGTGACCTTAGGCTTATTTGAAAGCTCGTTTCAAATCCCACTAAAATATTGAGAGTTATAGATAGGGTATTTTGAAGTTGAACATACCCCGGGGGGAAGAAAACTGAGGGATCTCTAGGATTATTTTTCATCAAGACAAAGGGCAATTTGGTCTCTGAATTACATGAATGAAACTGGTTTGTTATGTCATTTGAATTTAAGCCTTGAGCTAACTTTGGGATATTTTCCAGGCCCATTGAGAGCACTGAAAGGCATCGAGAGCACTAGCATATTGCAAGCTTGAGACCGGGGTTCTTGAGCACCAAAGAGGAATTGGATTATTCTCCACATCCTTTGTCAATTCCTAGCTTAGGCTAAGTGCGAGTTGTGCTAGAAGTAAGTCAGGGTGACGATAGGCATCTACCAGGCCGAAGACTCTTAAGTACTCAAGTTCAAGCATAAATATAGTCTCTTTGCGATTGATAACTCTGAAGGAAAGAATTAAACGTGGTACGAACAACTAAAAGTACAACAATTTACTCAAGTATTCCTGCTGACATGATATCAGGCAAGAGCATAAACACGATAACCAACTAAAAAAGAACCAAGTGAGTAATACAAACTGATCTGCAACGAGGTTGTACTTGGGAAAATTTGGGATTTTCAATCAGGCATATGAACCTTAGATCAGGACCACACCTAGGGAGAGATAGACAAAGGCTGAGGTCTTTAGAGGCTAGTGTCAATCACACTGCTAGATCTTTAGCCCAACAGTTAAGCAATTACCTACGCTATCCTAGCTCTGCAACTAGCGAATCAGAGATGTCTTATGGTATGGAGAGACCCACTGGAAGTTTAGGAGTGGCATACTTAGAGAAACCTGAAGGCCAATACAAAACTCAACTTGAATACATTAGGACCAACAGATTAGGTGCTCGCATCTATGAGGACGGTCTGAGAAGATCCATTATGCACATTAAAGACTCTGATCAACCTCTTGTACTAGAACATCAAGTGGTCAAGTTTGAAAATGGTGCATACCTAGATAAGGAAGGAACAATGTACGTAGTCACCAACCAACCAAATAAAACAGAAGAGTTCGGTAATGTGATTTTAGAGGCAGACATAGGTGACATAGAGCAAGGGAACTTAGCAAGAGGGCCTAGGACTCCCCGAGGCAAATGAGTCTTGACTAGAATCATCACTCTAGAGTGGGTGCCCCAAGACAACAAGAGCATGGATCTGCTCTTAAACCGAGAGACTGATGAGGCCTTTTGGAGATATAAGACTTACCAGTCTAATGAAACAGGAATGCTCACAATCTATGAGTTTAAAGATCCTAATAGCCTAGGCACATTGACCTATCTACACAATACTTCAGAGAGGATCTTTGTGGTCTCAGAACATGGTAGGCATGCCTACATTTGGAGGGGTGAATTTGACTTTCTCCAACCCAGATCTAATGTTTCTTTTGGTCACCAAGGAGCAGGAACATCCTAGGCTCATGGAGCTCAAAGGGACAAGAGTAGAGATAGGCCAGAAGTGAGCTTTGCTAACCGACTAGGAAGAGAAAGAACAAGAACAGAGATGGATAAAGTGGAAAATTGAGAGACGTAGAGACCCAAGGAACCAAAGAAATGTTGATGATTTTCCTTTTCCAAGGCCTAGAGAACACACTAGGACCTTGAGGCCAACCTAGCTGGTTAAGTCCATGAAGAATTACTTCAATGGCACTCGAGAAGCATATGATCATGTGGCCGAGTTTAGGCAAGTCTTGAGAGCTGAACAAGTTGAGGACCTTTCACGCAGTACAATGCTTTTGGTCTAACCCTTAGGAACACAACCCTTACATGGTTTCAACCACTACATGAGAGAGAATTCAGGAATATAGACCAACTTCTAGAGGCTTTCATTACCAAATTCTCTAAGAGTGGCATAAGACATAATACCTCCTCACTGATTCATAGCTTCAAGCAGAAACCTCAAGAGACTGTTAGACTTAGAGGAAGAAGGTTAAGGCAATACTTAGAGAGATGTCTTGTTCGTGAGTTATGCACACCAACCAAACAAGTGGCTTTATTCTTGGATGGACTTCTAAGTACCAAATTGAGATCATATGTGTACTTCAAGGACCCTAGGACCATAGAAGAGTATGTACACATGTGCATCGACATCGAGGATAACCTAGGGGAGGAATTAGAGCTTTCAAAAATCTATAGAGATTCAAATAGCTCTACTAGCCTCAATTCAAACCCATCCACATCCATTGAGGAACTTGCGAAGAAAGTAGCTCAAATGTTAGGAGTATCAAGCAAACAAATACCAAGGTTTGCCCCAGTAAAAAGATGTTATACATGTGGAGGTGACCATATGGCAAATGGATGTCCCATTATGGCACAACCCAAAGTTAATCCTAGTAGTCAATACTCCACCATAGAACGGAGATACACCAATCACATCGTGCAAGATCTCCCATACAATAAGCAAGCAGTTAGGCAAACATATCCATAGCCATACCCTCAAGAAGGAAGATACCAGAACCAATACTCGTCACAGCAGTTTGCTGGCCTCAGCAATCCTACCAACCACAATATCAAACCCAACAAAGGCCTCAGCCTGTGTTAGCTCAACAACCTCCAACTCTAGCCAATGGGATTCCAATGAAGTACGTAGCTACGGAAGAGAATCTGAATAGAGCCATAGTGCCAGTAACACCATTGCTTTCACAAAGTGGCCCTAGTGATCATAGTTTTGACTCTACTCACATTTAAAGTCCATAGGCTCACTACATATAGTCACCTGAGCATAATGAGTCATATTACTATGAAGACTCGAGTGAACCTAGTTGGGAGCCAGAGTATGCAAATGTCATGTACGCAAACCCCAACTCTAGACCTCAACCTAGGCAGGTAAGACCCCCATTCCCTAAAGGACCATGCTATCGATGTGAGGGAGATCACCTCATTCGTGATTTCCCTATGCCTACACCTACACAACCCCAATATATGATAATTCAAGGTTTTTGTCCCGATTGCGGGAAACAACATGTCTTGCGAGATTGTCCTAAGAACCCCAACAATACACCAAAAATCACTCCTATCAATGTTATTGGGTTAGTAGTAAACTCTACAGGAAGTGTAACTTCCACTACACTAGTGCAAGTGGTCACTAGAGCTCAAGCTTTCTAGAAAAACCAAGGTTTAGGCCAGGAAAAGATTTTTGAGGTAAGTGAAACTGAGAGCCTAACTAAGAAAAGGACGAAAGCTTGGAAGGATAGTCACGAGAGAATGAAAAGGAAATGGGCAAAGAGGATGAGTGAACTCGAGGAAAGTCTAAGAGAAACGAAAGCCAAGATAATTAAACTCACCTCTCAAACTCCCTATCACACTACTCCACCACCACCATTCCCATTCCCATCGCCATCCAATCCACCACCTTCCAACCCACCTCACACAATCCCATGAACTACTAGAGTAGGATCAGTCCTAGTAGATCCCACTCTGGAGGACCTAAATATGATGCTTAAGGCATATGAGGCCAGAATCCAAGAAGGGCCAAACGTAACGGATCATGAAAAGTGTTACCCTAGAGCTGAACTAGAGCTTGAACGAAGTAAAATTTTTGCTAAGATGGTGGAATTGGCTAAAACCATGTTTGAAGCCAGTCTCCTGTTTAACCTCTTTAGTTAAACAAAGACGTAGTTGCACTTTGATGGACTGCTAGAAAGATTGGAGAGGCTAATTGCACAATCAGAAGAGGACCCCGCCTCTCAAAGTAAGGACAAGGCAAGTGAAAGGATAAGCCTCCCTGTCGAGAAAGCTTATGTGCTTAACTCCACAAAACCAGACACATCTTCTTCTATGAATCGGTACTCATCAGAATTCCTGCGAGAGATTCAGGAAGAGAAATGGGCTAAAGAAAGTGAAGGTCCCCCTCCCATTGAACTTGTGGATGATGCACATGATCAATTTCCACAAGACATTCCTTCCATTTATGAGCAGCAGGAGAGTGCCCAATCTCACGAGAGATTAGACTTTGAGTCTAATTCCCTACATGAACTACCCCATTTCATAGGCCCATGGGAAGCAAAGTCTACTTGCATGAGAGCACCCATGCTCATGGTAAGAAACGAGGACTCCGTCATCCCTAGGAACACAGAGGTAGTGAAAAACACTGAAGTGCAGTGCAACCTCACTTTAGAAGAGCTACTCAAGGTTAGGCCTGTACTGTGGAAACATGTAGCCAATCAAGTGTGAGAAGTAGCAAAACCTCATTCCTAGGTAGGATCTCATAGAACACTACCAGAAATACCCTTGGACAAGATAGGAGACATGAGTGAAGGAGAAAAAGGAAACACCTATCTTCCCATTACCCATCAAGGATACAAAACCAAAGCAATTATGGACTCAGGTGCTAGAGTTGCAATTGCTACCACTTCCCTATGGAAGCGATGGAGCAAGCCAACACTCAGGCCAATGCGAATGAAATTTAAGATGGTCGATGGTCACATTGAGAGACCCTTAGGAATGCTAGAAGGAATAACTCTCACAACATGTGGTGTAGAGTTTGAGCATACTTTTGCTATATGTGGCTTTAGCAAAAATCAGGCCTATGAGATGATTTTCGAAAGACCATTTATGTGACAGTTGCAAGTGGTACAAGATTGGGGAACCAATTCCTTGTATTTGCAACACTTAGGTGTTACAACCAAAGTCAATCTCTAGGATTACTCTCATAGAGACGTATCGCCTATTCAGTGGAATCCCATCCATAGAGCTAAAGATGATAGGGAGTCAGTGCATTCCATGGGATCAGGATCCTCATGGATGCATGAAGACACCCACTTATGTATGTACAAAGTATCCATAGAAGAAGAGAAGAGAGAAAAAGCTAGAGAGGTAGGTGCGAAGGAAACTCATAGATCAATTCAAGACCTAGCCTATGCATTTGTGGTATTTCGTGACGAAGAGTTTGAACCTCATGGTTGGGTGGAAATTTTAGCAACAATGGATGTAGCCATCAATGAAGAAAAATGGACACCCCACTATGTTAAGGATGGCTATGAGATTTCATTCTTCACCATAGAGCCAATCATGTGCAATTCGGTTATTGAAGAATGTGAACCTAGCACTGATGCATTTGAGGATGCAAGTGACTCTGATCTATATTCAATCATTATGGACTCACCTTTTGCATCAGATGAGGAATATTTCTAGGAAGTAGAAGCTCATCCTCAGAGATATGAAGAGCTTACAAATGAGGTGAGATTAGTCACACAAGTAACCCCTAAGAATGAAGGCAAGAAGAGGAAGAAGACAGAAGTCACACCAAAAGAGGAAGAATCCTTGTTGAAGGTCCCAAAAAACTTCAAAAAGTATGAGATAGACGATAGGAGAGTCATGATAACAATGCCTAAACATGATGCAGAAGTAGGAGAGGCTTATGATAACAAGGAAACCACCAAGAAAATTTTGGTGGCCATAGAGGAAAGAGAAGAAAAATGCACATACATAGGACATGACCTGATGGAAGAAGAAGAGCAGGAGTTGATAGCTTTGCTAAGAGAATAGAGAGATGTATTCGCTTGGAGTTACAAGGACTTGAAAGGTGTAGACCTTGACATATGCTCACATACGATCCCCATGACCTTAGAGGCTAGACCCTCTAAAAAAAAGCCATACACATACAATGACAACTATGCTACCAAGATCAAAGAAGAGATAGATCGCTTGGTTGAAGCTGGATTTATCTATGAAATCAAGCACTCTGAATGGGTATCCCCCATTGTAGAGGTGCCCAAAAAGATTGGCAAATTAAGTGTATGCATTAACTTGAAGAAGGTTAACGTAGCCACTATCAGAGATAGTTATCCGCTTCCTATCACTGAGCATCTATTAGAAAGGGTAGCAGGCAAGGAAGTGTATAGCTTTCTAGACGGGTTTTTTGGTTACAATCAAGTAGCCAATGCACTAGAAGATCAGCGTAAGATGGCTTTTGCCACAGAGTGGGGCATATTTTCATTTTGAGTAATGCCATTTGGTCTAACCAATGCGCTTGCAACCTTCTAGAGACTGATGTGCCATGTGTTTAAAGAGTTTTTAAGGAAAAATTTGGAAGTCTATGTTGATGATCTCTGTGCTCATTCCAACATTAGACATACACATATACCTGAACTCAAGCAAATCTTTGACAAATGTAGAGAATATCAAGTCTGCTTGAACCCAGAAAAGTGTGTTTTCATGGTGAGGCAAGGCAAGATTCTAGGACACATAGTGTCAAAGAACGGCATATACACTGACGAAGAGAAAGTGAGAGCTATCGCAGAACTACCTAGGCCAAAGAATGTCAAGGAAGGGTAAGCTTTCCCCGCATTGTGGCTATTACCGGTGTTTTAATACACATGTATGCCATCATTGCAAGGCCTCTTTATGAACTTTTGACCAATTTTGAGTGGACTAATGAATGTGAGAAATCTTTCAATGAACTTAAACGGCGATTGTATTCAACACCAATCTTGATTACACGAGATTGGAAGAAGCCATTCCATGTCCATGTGGATGGATCCAATTATGCTATTGGGTATGTACTTGCAAAACCTATGGGCGAAGGTAATATGGATCTTCCAATTGCCTATGCTACTAGACAGTTAAATGCAGCTAAACAAAATTATACCAATACTGAGAGAGAAGGGTTAGGCATGGTATACGCGGTTAAAACATTTAGACATTATTTGCTTGCAAATAAGTTTAAATTTCTTACTGATCATCAAGCTCTACTTTACTTGGTAAACAAGCCATGCAATACAGATAGATTTGTAAGATGGTTCCTCTTACTAATGGAATATGACTTTGAGGTAGTGGTGAGGAAGGGCAAGACTCACTTGAGAGTAGATCATCTCTCAAGGCTCACATGTGGAGAGGCACCACAAGGAGTATCAAATGACCTTCCTGATGCTTACTTGTTCAATTTGGAAGTTGTACCACAATGGGCCAAGACCTTAGTGTTAGTACTAACATATGGGCCTAAACATCTAGTAGTAAACACTCAAGATAGGGAGGTAGTAAAAGCACAGAAGTACCATATCATGGCAAGGAGTATGTACAAACATACAGATCAAGGGATATTATCTTGTTGTGTGGAGGAGGATGAGGACGCTAAATGGTTGCAATTAGCACAAGTAGGTGGATTATAGCAACACTACTCAAGGCAAAGAAGCCTACAGACACTAAGAAGACTCGGAGTGCATTGACTGACTATGGAAGTAGATGTCTGTAAGTTGTGCAAGGAATTTCCAATCTGTCATATTAGACCACCTGTGGAACACGCTACACTGTACTCTAGTGCCACATTGGAGTGAACCATTAGTAGCCTTTTTGAGGACAAAAACCTTTCCCCAAGATATGGCATTGGATAGACAAAGGAGCTTAGAACAAGAAGCTTTGGACTATACTCTCATTGGAGATAATCTATATAGACGAGGAAAAGATAGGTATCTTAGATTATGTGTCCATGAGAGCAAGTATCTGAAAATCTTGGAAACTGCTCACCCTAGTGTAGCAGCAGGACACTTTAGACCAGATAGAGTGATCAAGGTAGTACTTTTTCCAAGGTTTTTGTAAGTGATAGAGGCACACACTTTTTGAACGAAGTCATAGAAAACCTTCTCCAAGAATTCTTGGTGATACATAAGAAGTTTGCCCCCTATCATCCACAAGTTATCAGGCAAGCCGAAAGCACTCTGTAATGTACTGACAAAATTGGCTAATAATAAATGGTCTGATTGGGACAAATAGCTACACCATGTTGTTTGGGCATACAGAGTTTCCTATAAAACAATACTCCAAACCACACCCTTTGAGATGGTGTTTGGCCAAAATTCAGCGATACCATTGGACTTGTTGATACCTACATTGAAAGTAGCACAAAAGCATGACTAGTTAGGCCATGAGCTCTCCTCTCGAATCTTTGACCTTGAGCGACTAGGTGGAATAAGATTAAGAGTTGCACCAGGAGTTTATGCAGCCAAGACAAGACAAGAAACATATTTTGACGCACATGTGACGCATAAGGGCTTGAAAGCAGGAGACCTAGTCCTACTCTACACTCTAAAGCACCATGCATGGAAATTAGAGAAGAGAGGCTATGGACCAATGATTATCAATAAGATCTCCACAAGTGGAGCGATTCAACTAGCCACTCTAGAAGGCAACATTCTACCAAGTTACATCAGTGGATGTAGAGTCAAGTTATATCAGGAACCCCTCACGGAGGAGATGTTAAATCGACTCAATACTGCAAAGAAACGTAAAGATAAGGAGAAGAGAATTCGAGAAGAAGCAAAGGTAGAAGCATTGGAACGCATCCGAAGAATGAAATTGAAAAGAGAGTGTAGAGATCAGCCTAAGACAAATGCCTATGCAGCTCTAGGATACCATATGGCTATGAGCGAAGTCTCAGGTGTAAGTTCCCATAGAATAATTGACCGACGTCCTTTTGTAACCTTAGAGATAGGACAAGGAAATGGCGCAAGGACTATACGGGCCTTGGTTGACTCAGGTGAAGCCACTAGTGCTGTTAAACTTTCTTGTTGTCAAGTATTGAACTTAAGTGTCAATCCTGTAGAAGCATATCTCATAGGATTGGCAATGTGGAACTTCCCCTCTACATCCAAGATGCTCTTATGATAGTTAAGGTGCTAGTGTGTCAAGATGAGGAGCTCATTCAGCCTCTTGTCTTGGGTCAAGATTGGATCTACGATCATGCAGTCAACCTAAACCTAAGAAGTGGACTTCTTCAGGTCTGGGTAAATCAGATTCGCTTTATAATCCAATTAGAAAATGAGGCACTCAAGGAACTAGGAAAGGCACCAACTCTTGGTCCCTCCAAGAGTACACATGAAGATGACGATGCTATTCTTGTCCTAAACTATGTGATGCAGAGGGATGATTTTCTCAACAAAGAAGTTAAGGATACGATGGAACTCCCTTCTTTTCCAAAAGTGATAGGTACATGGCAACCAAAGGAGTACCGAAGGCAGAAGAAGTAGACGACCTATGCTCGAAGCCAAAAGAAAGTACAAAGCAAGGTGCCTCAGCCACCGAAGCATGTATGGGTACGGAAAGGCGAGCATCTTGTTGCGATCAAGTCACCACCACTGACTCAACGTCTTTCAAAAATTCTTCTACGAAAGTAAAATCTATCTGGGTACCAACGAAGTCAATGAAGGTTGACCCACAATCAAGACAAATTTGGGTGCCTAAGGCTTGCTTGCAGGCTCAAATAGCCACACATAAACCACACCATGTACAACATGATTCAATCACTCAAACACGTGATACCCATTATTATTCGACAGGCACAAACACATGTTTGTCCATGAGCACGTGCAGAATCACTTGTAAATGGGTCCCTAAAAAGCCTCATTTCCAAGGAGACATTCTTATAAAGCCCTCCAGAGTCTCCACAACGTCAACATAGAGAGTTGTACACTGTGTTTGGTAGCCCAAATCTTGTAATAAACCAACTAACCCCATTGTAAAGCCACCTCCGCATACTAACTATATCCACAATACAACCCACCACCCCAATTAGCAGATAGGAACCCTGCATCTGCTAACCAGGCTTCACACTCACAACCATGCGAGCACTAACTAATAGACTAACTACGTCACAGTTCCTCATGTTAATGTTGTAATGAGGACACATGATCACTTTGTGTCCATTGCAATGTTAACCTTCATTTGTATATTCTCATAGATTGATTTCCTCAACATGGTCGAGGTTGCAGGAACGAGCTCCTAGGCAGGCACTAGTCCTCAGATAGTAGACATTGAAAGTCTCCCTATTCAAGAGGAGCTGAAGGTAAGGCCACATGCATTAAGGGAAATACATGTCATACGGACTCAAAATCCTCCCCAAGGGCACACATCACCAGTTAGCAAGAACTCCCATTGGTTTACTGAAGTTGCAGGACCCCTTGGAGAGGGCACCTATTTATGGGAGGCTGAGGTAGAGTTTAACAGATGATGGGGCTGATATCATTTCTTTACACGAGAGTTTGAAAGGCTTCAAAATAGTGAAGGATTGCAACCAATATGAAAGAAGCCTGGATTGTATGATTACTTCAAAGCTCAAGTACCAAAGCAGGACTTCATGAGGTGTTCATACCTAATTAGCACACTCACTCCCAACAAAGATAAAAAGGGGACGAGAACCTTTGTACTACCTTCTCTTACATGAGGAAATGAACTTAAGCGCTTCAAATTCACCAACAATTTAGTAACTGAAGCTCTAGAAATGTAGGATATGCACGTCCCTACAACGAAGGAGACAATGATCCCGGACAACACGAAGATCAGGAACTTAACTAAGCTGAAGGATATGGTGGCAATGACACCGACTATTGCCATCCACCTCCGAATGTGCATGCAACACTTCACATTGCCTGCTCAAGAAAGATGTATGATGCCACCCAATAAGATTTGGTTCAGTTTATACTTAGAAGACACCTTGAATCTGACAATGAATATGCCGCATACGATCATTGACCAGATCCATCTTGCACGCCAACGTTGGTACAAGAAATAGAAGTCAGTGCTCTATGGATGTTGTGCACTTACAAAAATTGTATATCAGTACTTGGCATATGATGTGCCAATTCAAAGGGGGCTCATCTGGACTAGGGTGCAAGATTTTTAGCAAAGAATATTAGCCGCAAGGCCTCCTTCAAATTAAATGAGGGGAGCTGTTCAAATGCCATGTTCACAGGCTCCGGGCGCCACCTAACACCGGACATGACTCCACCATCCCAAAGGCCAGTGTAGCCCTTTACCATCAGATTACCAAGGCACAATGCAGAAGGGCATAATCTGATCTTCCCATCTATCCCCACAGATTTAGAGTTTCCGCACGGCTTCACACTTGAGGATTTAACTGATGAGGAAGTAGCCAGGATAATCAATGCAACTAACTTGGAGATCAAAATAGAGTAGTTAAGTGGACAACAAACTGTCACGGACCAGCCCCATCTAACTCAACCAGTAGTAGTCGAAGTAGATGAAGATGAAGAGGAGACTGCAGAAGAGGAAGAGGATGACAAACAAGAAGGACCATCCAGTGAAAGGGAGCATGAATATGAGCAATACATTATTCCAAAAGGTATGGGAGCCCCAGCCTATACAAAGGAACTAAAAACATTGTATGATACTATAAACGTGGTTCAAAAACAACAAAGACCATCTTTAGTAGCAGGAAAGACCTTAATGAACTAGTTACTTGAAGAAGAAGGTATGGATGATCAATATAGGGCTACCCTCGATATGATCGATGATGCAGTAGGAGTACTAGAGACTATGCACACTACCCTCACACACTCTCCAAAATTCGAGCACAGAAACGGGCGACGCCCCCCAAGATCTTGTTAAGCAATGGTTGTGTGAAGATGTATTTTAGACTTTGATGATATATTTTCAATTCAAACTTAACCCCTAACAATAGATGTCTCCAATGCTTAAGTGTATGCACAAGAGCAAGCATTTCTAAACCATGGGTAGGATAGTTAAGTTCATGTTTTCTTAATTTTTTGGACTCACATGCGACCACCCTGACATCTTGTGAAAGAACACATCTTATATGACTACCACTTGCATCACATGCAACTACAAAACTCTCCCATTTCTTGTATTTTCAAAACAAAATTCTCAACAAGTTTTTGTTTCAATGTTTCAAATGATTTTTGATAGGCATCACTCAATGCGTTCATGTTTTGTCAATATTGAAGATTGCTAGATTCTATGTTGTATATATACTGCACCTATGGAACCATGGACCTATGATAAGAGCCAAGGGCCTACCTCACTTCCAACATTTGGTATGAGAGCACTAAGGTTTTGATTTCAGAACTTTAGGTCTTTGGCAACAATGCATTAAGGCTCATTCAGATTCCTAGCTTTTCCAGAATTCCAGGTTTACAACATATGATTTCAAGGCATCTTCTAACATTTGACATACACACTTAATCTAGATGAGTAGAGATTTGAGAATCAGACAATTCAGCCACATGTGTATTCATCAGTGTGGAGTATGAAGTTGATGATGATCTGTTAGCAACCGAATATTTTTGGAAGAGTATGCAAATACTTTACAAAAGTATTGTTTGAAGACCCAGACTTGATGAAGAGAAGACTACTTCAAATTCAAGGAAGAACAATGGTTTAGAGAAGATGAAGGAATCAGATCAACATCAAATCACATGTATCAGTTTACTAACAGATTATCATTTGCAGGTCATGTCTTAGAAGAGCAGTTATGAAGAGATTTGAAGAAATTCAAGGAATGCTTCTATACACTTTCATTGTTTGAAAGTTAAAGGCTACATCAAAACAGGTATCTAGAGGTTTTTCTAGAGAGTTTTGAGAGATCTCTTTCATGGCAAGAAAGCTCATCTAAGACAAATTTGGAGATGGGATGAGTTTTTCAACCGATTTTCTGTTGTAAGTTGGTTGGATATCCAGGTACAGAATGTAATCTAAGTATCTAGAGATGGTAACTCTAGAAAGGTAATTCATCATTCAGACAAAAGGTTGGTGAATTTAGTTGTTTCAATCATTTGAAGCAGAATTTTGATTCAAAGATATGAGGAGATGATAAAACATGTTTCTATATTCACTTCCATTTGTATGCCATGTTTGTTTTATCTCTTACTCTTAGTACTAGAGGAAGAGAGACGTTTATTTGAAGAGGTCAAGAGTGTTTTCTACTTCAAGACGAAGAGAAAAAAAGGTATGGAAGAGAAGTTTGAAGATGTTGACATCATCAGGTGGAAGAAAGGTGCAGAAGAAGAAAGTCCATCATTTCCAAAAGAAACGTAAGGCTTCCTTTTCTCTTATATTTTCCATATACTTTTCCTATTTTATCCTCTACATCCAAAGAGAAGTCTACAAGAACATCTTGTTTAAAGAAGAAGCAGTTTCTTGTTTTGCATTACACTTGGTCATGATTTAGTAGATTTGACAAAGAATTGCATTGAGAGAAAGAAAAGCAGCAGATATATGTTTTGACTCATATGTATATGAGTTATGTCTTAGTTGAAGCTTTTAAGCAGGTAGCTTATATGTTCCCCCAAAGAATTCTTGGAGTGTCATGTAGCGTTCCTTCAATCAAGATCTTGTAGTCACAAAAATCCAAGGAAAACTCCAATATAAAAAACTAGACATGTCAATAAATGAGATGATCATTAATGAATTAAGCTCAGTTGAAAAAATCAAGTACAAGATAGTAACTTATCTTCATGACTCTAATATTGCAATATATAATCAATAACTTCAAGATGATGCCTCATCCTTTTCAATACAATAGCTTTGGAAAATAGCTTCTTGATGCAGCCTCAACCTCCCGACCACCCGCGAGCTGATCTCAATCCCAATCTCAATCACAATCACAATCTCAATCACAATCTCAATCTCAATCTCAATCGCAATCTCAATCTCAATAAATCATTCTTCCTGATGTCATTGAATGACAATAATTAAGTGTTCCTATAAAGTATCTCTGCATCTTCTCAATAGCAATCTCCGCATCTTCATTGTAAAGATCAGAATCCGTTTATCGCACACACTCTTTATCATGTGTTGGTTGCATGGCCCATTGACCATATGTAATAGTGCACTTCATCAGGTTCTGCTAAAAGTTCGTGTAATATGTAGACTTGACTCTTCAAAGCCAGACAAGAAAAGTAGTGGAAATATCCTTGATAGACTCGTACATAAGCAGATAGAGGGTAATGGCATGGCTAAGAGATGTAGAAGGTCCACTTGCAAAGAGGTCAATTATGGCATCATCCCTTGGCTCCAGAACCAACAATGAATTCAAGCTTCTTAGGAGAACGTGCAATCAAGGTTTCAAGGCTTCCACTGTGACCTTCTCTATCCAGCACATGCGCCTAATTGTTCTTTCTCCTCGACTGTTTTGTTGTGAGGAAGGAGCCTAGAAACACTTCGATATCGAACCTTTCCAGATGGAAGGATGCGACCTCATCCTTGAAGCAAACAATATGGAAAATCTGGGTTGTCTACCT
Organism: Ceratopteris richardii; assembly: GCA_020310875.1. Classification (NCBI taxonomy): domain Eukaryota; kingdom Viridiplantae; phylum Streptophyta; class Polypodiopsida; order Polypodiales; family Pteridaceae; genus Ceratopteris; species Ceratopteris richardii. The sequence goes on along the minus strand of CM035406.1, from coordinate 150,014,278 downwards.
CTTCTGTAGAAGTAGAAGCCACGCGAAGAAGACGACGTCCGAAAATATGTGCATGGAAAGAGGTTGAACACATGCGTGAATTGATGCTGAAGTTGCTGTTCGCTGCCCCTGCATAAAGAACTCAGAGAGATATATATAAAAAATGCAACGCGTATGCATGAGAAATACTTTATCGTTCGTAAGCATATTTCTCCTCTCTTTTCGTCATCCTTTTCGTTTACGTCTCTGTTTATAATGAGTTTGTTTTAAGTTTTCCATTCGTTCAAAATTTTTCTTTTAATTATTTTGTTTCACACGATATAAATTACATTGATGTGGTTGCACATGAAAACACACGCATCGCATGCACATGATATATACACATTTATACATCAACACATGTGAATGCATAAGGAAATATAAATGACCACTTCAATGACGTAGGAAATTCCCCCAAGGTCCTTTAATGACAATGATGATCACTTATTTAAATAAGCATGAAAAAAAAAACAATCTATATCCCTCAACAAAACCATCCATAAAATTCTCACGATTAGCTACTATGTTGTCGTATATGTTCATCCACTAACTCACGTTGCTTGAAAGTCAAAAGTGGAGAGTGGCGCTGTCCTTTCTCTCTTGTTTTCTCCCTCTTCTGCCTTCTTCTTCATTACTTTCTCTCGTTCAGGACTGTCGCGTGGTAAGAAGGAGTGATGTGGAGCATGCTACAGAAAATTCTTTTAAATAAGCTAGGCTCATGCGCAAGATTGACCAGAAATCTAGAGTAAAGCCCTTAAAGACATCTCCGATATTGAGAGGATTGAGTATGATAGAAAAGAAGCGGATGCATGGGAGAAAGCGAAGGCTGCTAAGAAGTATAAAAAAACATCATTGCACTTTGTTAGAGAGTTCGTCAGAATCATGTATTTGTCTGTCCGAAGAAATTGAGTATGCGTTTCTTTGTCCGAAGAAATTGGGTATGCGTCTCTATTGTCTCAAAATTGTTAGAAGGCAGAGTTGTGAGTGCATATCGGTTGCATTTCATCATTGTTGTCAGGATCAGATAGGAAGATAGGTCTTTAGGTTTTATCTAGTGGAAGCGCACGGATTAAATCGCTGCTCATATTTCAGTTTAGCTTTGCCCAAGTGGACACTCGAGTATGACATAAAGAGGGAAAATATTAAGCGCACAGGAATGTATGATTGATGGACACTAGGAATTCTCAACAAAAAAAAAAGAAGGATTGGCTTACGAACGTGATGACAACATGGAGTCACATATTCCGACAAAGATCAATCATCTATAAGCTATTGATGTATTTAGAATCTGACATATGAAGTTTCACAAGATAAGATTTCTCAATTCATATATACATTTTTGGAGTTTATACTTTATTTGATTTGTTCTTTTGTTAATGAAAATAATCTTTGCAAATATCTTTTGTATGTATTCATCTCCATTGGACTTGATGAGGAATGTTACAAGTGGTATCAGAGCAGAATTGATCCTCGGCAATGATAGAGGATTTGACACAAAAGATACATGGACAAGAGGAGCTTATTGAGAATCTTCTTGGAGGATTACACAAAGATGAGGTTGAAGAGCAACCAAAGGGCCTCACTATGCAAGATTAGCAAGATAAGTTCTTCCTTCATCACTTTATTTCATTCCTAAGATTATGATGTGATGATGGCTTTGTTATATCTTCTTTTATTGCGGATTAACATTTGTTGCACACAGGAATAAAGGATATATAATATTCATGGTACAGATTGATCTTAGTGTGTACTTAAGTATTACAAGCAGCAGACAAGGCCTCGTGGTTTTAACAACAACACGTTGTTTTCACACATGCAAGGCAAATGCCTCTTTATCTTTACCCAATCGTGGTTTTAACAACAACACGTTGTTTTCACACATGCAAGGCAAATGCCTCTTTATCTTTACCCAATCGCATTATATGTCTCATAGATTCAAGAAGTCAAAACGTGCTCAAATGATCTCAGAATGCTGGAGTAGTTTATGGAGAGTCGCGCTGTCCTTTCTCTCTTGTTTTCTCCCTCTTCTGCCTTCTTCTTCATTACTTTCTCTCGTTCAGGACTGCTGCAGAAAAGTCTTTTAAATAAGCTAGGCTCATGCGCAAGATTGAGCAGAAATCTAGAGTAAAGCCCTTAAAGACATCTCCGATATTGAGAGGATTGAGTATGATAGAAAACAAGCGGATGCATGGGAGAAAGCGAAGGCTGCTAAGAAGTATAAAAAAACATCATTGCACTTTGTTAGAGAGTTCGTCAGAATCATGTATTTGTCTATCCGAAGAAATTGAGTATGCGTTTCTTTGTCCGAAGAAATTTGGTATGCGTCTCTATTGTCTCAAAATTGTTAGAAGGCAGAGTTGTGAGTGCATATCAGTTGCATTTCATCATTGTTGTCAGGATCAGATAGGAAGATAGGTCTTAAGGTTTTATCTAGTGGAAGCGCACGGATTAAATCGCTGCTCATATTTCAATTTAGCTTTGCCCAAGTGGACACTCGAGTATGACATAAAGAGGGAAAATATTAAGCGCACAGGAATGTATGATTGATGGACACCAGGAATTCTCAACAAAAAAAAAAAGAAGGATTGGCTTACGAACGTGATGACAACATAGAGTCACATATTCCGACAAAGATCAATCCTCCAAAAGCTTTTGATGTATTTAGAATCTGACATATGAAGATTCACAAGATAAGATTTCTCAATTCATATATACATTTTTGGAGTTTATACTTTATTTGATTTGTTCTTTTGTTAATGAAACTAAACTTTGCAAATATCTTTTGTATGTATTCATCTCCATTGGGCTTGATGTGGAATGCTACATGTCAATACAAAGCTACTTGGTAAATGACAAGTTGCAAAGAAGTATATTTCTTCTTTATCTAACTCTCTTGAGGTAAAAAAGTTTTTTGTAGCAGATGTTGAAGACTTGGGTTGAGGTTTTATGTTTGGAAAAGGTTACCTCATATTCAATATTTTCAAAAACTTCAGAAAATTCTGAATCTTGTTGATGTACAAGTCAATGGAGAATCTACTTTTAGTGATTGTCTTGATTTTTGGATACATGCTTGTATTCAAAAAGGTGTTCCATCAGATCCTATCACTTGATTGAGAAGTGGAGTTAGCCAAAAGAAAATCAAGCAGGTAGTGTCACATTTCACCTGGGTAAAATATGAAAGTTATGAAGTATCAACTTGCAGCTTTTGGAATTCTCAAGGTGAGAAGTTTGTCCACTTATGTTTTAATTAGGAGTTAGAGATTCTTGGAAAGGATTTGTTTGAAGAAAATTTTTACAACTTTATGTGAAACATGGACACTTAGAGACATTCAGGTAGCAAATCAAACAACCAGAAATGAAGGTTTGATAAGAGCAGATTCTACACAAGAGAGATCATTGATCTTGAATAGATCTTGTATGATCTTTTTATGAGTCAGTTGTCTATCCTTTTTTTGTGAATATTCTTAACATTGGAAGAAGTAAGTCAAAGGTTCAGGTTCTATCAAATTTGTGTTGCAACATTAGGGCGAAAAACGGCCGAAAAGGGGCTGTTTGCTAATGAGAGATTAAGGAAATTGACAAATAGCGTCTTTCCACGTGTACAAGAATATAACATTGCTGTCTCTTTTAACCGTATGGAGAATTTCTTTTTTTAATACAATTTTCTTTCAAAGCGCCGCTAAAGTGATGAAGAGTCTCGTATTCAGTGTACAATTTTTCGGTTTGATGCAAAAAAAGATACTTTTGCACACTACACAAAGCATATTCTCGAATTTCCAAGAAGGAATTGATGTTTGAAGATACGAAATATTTTTGGGTTCACAAAATGTCATGATCATTCAACGACAGGGTTAACATCAAATCAAAAGTTTCCACGTGTACAAAGCCTTTTTTTCTATAAATACTGCCAAAATTTGTGAACGTCGGTTTCTCGCTTTGAACATTCTTCTTCTCCTAAGTTCAAATGGCTTCTTCTTCTCGTCGTCCTTCCAATCGCGTAACTTCATGTGAGGTTTACAACAGAAGAGAGGATTCTTTGTGGAAACCTCTTTCCGTGAAAGTAAATGACTGGGTTACTATGCTTCCTAGCTGTAGAGGTGCCCATAAAGTCAAGCGTGCCAAAAGAGACAACACAAGAAACCATTGGAAGGGACGTATTCTCAGTTTCAAATTGAAGAGATCCGGTTGGTTTGCACGAGTACAGCATGTGTACACCGCTAAGGATCTTGTTCTAGAAAATCATCTGCAATTCCCTTCGTACTGTAAGTGAAGTTTGACAATGCTCTTCTATCATTCCAGTTGATTTTGTATAATGAAACATATGTTTTTGTACTGCAGATATCTTTCCTTCCAATATTATGGAATGGCAACCTGTTGAATGTTTAACAGGAACATTCAGAGTTCTTCATAAGGAATATGCAGAACTCATGTATGCAGAGAAATCTATTCAATTCTTCAATAGCATAGAGTTATTTGTCCATTATGCAGATTATCAAGTGCCGTCAGGGAGGAGTTCTTATGGAATTCTTGTACACGTACCTAGTCCTTGCATCTCTTCATTAGATTGGGATGCTCTTGATCATTCAACAGTTTCAAGTTTTCTCTGCAAAATTAAATTTGACATCCAGAAGGCAATGTCAGCAGGCCGAATTTCGAGAAGGATAAAGATTCAATGGTTTTTGCCTATTCATGTCTTTGTAGCATGCTTTAAAAACATGTTATTACAGAAAACAAAAACAATGTGGTTGAATAGGAGAGTCCCTATTTCAGAGATTGATGATGTTTTAGGTAGGGAATGGGATAGCAAAGAAGTTCAAAAGCTAGGTGACATTATTTTATGTAAAGTTAGTCCCAATTCTCTTTCAATCTCATATCAGATATGTCGACAATCTCTGGTTCTAGGATATGACTATAGAAGGTGGAAAAAAAAGCTTGGACTTTGGATAGCCTTGGACTCAGAGGAGAGCTGTCCAGAATTTGAGTTAGAAGTATTGATTCATCCAGATTTTCAATCAAGGAAAATAATTGTCACTGCAAATTGGAATCTCAGAAATGTAAGGGAGCTTCTAGAATACCTTGATGAGGTATCATCTCAGTGTAGATTCTCAATTGATGATGCAATAGTTAACATTAGATCAGAGAAATCATTATCTTGCATAAACTGCCTGCCACCAAGGGTGATTAAGTTCCAACCTTTAAGATTGTAACAAGTTAACCCTGACATTCTTACATAATGTATCTTCATCTAATAGAAGCTTCTATTGATACTTCCATTGAATTTTCTTGGCAGGATGGTTACAAACAATGTGTGTTAAAGTATTAATTTAAAATGTCTTAGATATTTTTTAGGTCCTTAATTTCATATTTCCATTGATTTTTTTTTGCAGGAGTGAATTGATGACTAAGAAATAATTATACAGGAACTTGCATAAGTTAATTCTAGATGAAGAAGAGATCTAGAATTGAATATCTAATTTCAATTTAATAATTATAGTCTATCAAAGGTGCACACTAGTCTCAGCTAAATAATTTGATTCTATCCAACTTTTCTGTCCTCAAGTAATGCAAGAGAAATTATCATGGTACACATACCAAGTAATATAAGAGAGTGTGGAGAACTTGGTGCAAATTCCAATCCAAGGTTTGGTATTTCAATATTAGAAGAGCATGTCTTAAGGCATAAAGCAGAGGAGACGAGATAAGTGAAGACGACCGATGCAAGCGACTAGTGCAATCTGAAATTGTCGGATGGCCCTTATCGCTTACATCGGTCGTGTTAGCAAACTACCGCGAGAGAAATTATCATGGTACAAATGCAAACTACCAAGTTATATAAGAGAGAGTGGAGAACTTGGTGCAAATTTCAATCCAAGGTTTGGTATTTCAATATTAGAAGAGCATGTCTTAAGGCATAAAGCAGAGGAGACCAGATAAGTGAAGACGACCGATGCAAGCGACTAGTGCAATCTGAAATTGTTGGATGGCCCTTTTCGCTTACATCGGTCGTGTTAGCAAACTACCGCGAGAGACTTCAAGAAGTGACCTTGCGTAAAGATTTGACTCACGAGTATAAAAACTAGCAACAGCGATGAAATGGATAATACGACCGATGGAAGCGATAGGGGCAATCCAAGATTCTCCGATTCCCCGTATCGCTTGTATCGGTCGTGTCCTCTTAATTCTTTATGTCCTTCTGTAACTTCTCTAATTTAAACGCTTTCCAACAAGAATGAAGTAAAAAACCCACAATGTATTCATAATTGTGACAATAATAAACTTAATTGGACCATCCAATGAACTTTTGTCAAACTCTGAAGAGGTTCAATACAACTGTGACCATCTTCCAGATGAAGATTGGCATACATACATACAATTTGTTAAAAAATAAATCTGCCAACCTTGGTTGGCTTTACAATTGATTTCAATCTAAGACTCAAAAATTGATCTAACCCTTTCTATCCTTTTTAGAGCCTTGCTTTCTCTGTTGCTTCTGTCCCTTTTTGGAGCTTTCAGCTTGACTCTTTATGTTGTTCCCATGCTTTAGTGGTGAGTAAAGAGGAAGCCCTTTCTTTTTATCTTCAGACTGTTTTTTATCAGGTGGAGGGGGTGGAGGTGAGTCTGGATCATATGGACAGATTGCATGTTTCATGATACTATTTATTGCTCTCTCTCTGATCAAGATGATCCATGCTTCCGGGTAGTCTGATAAATTCAATTCAGGTTTGTGGAACCTTCTTTCCAAGAATCTTACAGCATTTGCAATCACTCTCCAGCCACATGATGTTGAGTCTCTCTGCAATGGCACATGAATTTGGCTGTATCCAAATTGCTTTTGTTCATTCATTTTAGCTATTCCTGGAAAATTCTGATCAATATGCATCTTGAGAAGCTTTGCAGCACTGCATTGTAAAGTGAAAATCAAAACGGGGCATGGCTTTAAAATAGAGAACAACAAAATGTATAGTAACTTACACTTTGCAATTCCCATGCTATGATGGAAGAGAATTGAGGAAAAGAGCTTGATATGCATTGAAGTCCACAATAATCAAACTCCAATGGCCCCTGTCAATGAGTTGCATGTAAATATACTTTCTTAAATGAAACAAATCTGTTTCCAAAATGAAGATGAATACTTACTTTTCAATATATGGGTAAATAACACATTCCACTTCTTCTGTAAAATCCCTTAGAAAGGACTTGGCATCTCCATGTTTATGCAAAAAACATTGTGTCACCAGAGGATCTAAAATAAATACTTTTCTTTGAACCGCTTCCTCACATTGTTGAAGAAGAACCCTACAAATCAAGAAATAAAAATGCAGTTAAGGAACTAGAAAATTATGCAAAACAAAAGCTTTTTAAGGCCTCTAGATATACCTGAGTGAAATGTTGACCACACTATCTGATATTTCAAGATGAAGCTCCCTCAACATTTTGTTATCTTCAGGTCTAATGTCAAGAAACAATTCAGTTTGCCATGGCATTGCAACATTAACTATAACCTGCCCATCTCCTTTCTTGAGGAGCTCTTTATTTGCTTTCTGTAACTTTTGAATCTGGGTTAAGATGGCACTTTCCTCTGTAAATAATCCCTGCTTTTTCCTCTCCTCCTCACTATTTGCTGCAGTTCTAGTCTCATGATCATGAGTGACTTGAGTGTTGATCTCTTCAATGACAACTGTTGTTTTAGGTGCTCGAGCTGGAGGTATATTTAAAATATCGAAGAATTTTTTATCGTGGTGATCAATAGGAACCAGAGCTTTATCAAACTTATATCTTATTCTTGAAACAATAACATAATCCTTCGCCATTAGTGTTACCCTATGAGAATGAGCAGCACATAAGTAGGCATCATTCATGAAATCAATAGCAAAGTCCTCTGCAGCTTCTTGCAGGCATAGCAGTGCTTGAGTTTGCCACCTCACATTGACAAAGGATGAGGTCTTCATCAAAGAACAGAGGTTGGCTGAGATCTGCTTGACAACTCTCATAAATGGAAGTCTTGGGATCAACAATCCCACAGACTTTTGAGCTCTTCTTATTTCCCTCAAAGACTTTACATGGTAGTTGACTCTTTTTTTTGAAGGCTTGTCTGGCACATTGGCTTGAACCTTCTGGGAATTTTGCTCCTGGACATTTTCCCCTTGGGCATTCTTGTCCTGACCCTCAGGGTACAACTTCCTTGCTGTCTTTTTGGTTCTAGCCATACTCTGCAAAAAATCAGTCTTTAGGCAAGGAATTAGGAAAAGTGGAATATTCCACTGTCAAAACTTACTCTCAAAAAGCTATGATCAATGACTCTTTCCACTATCAGAGGCACGACCGATGCAAGCGATAACAGTCATCCGGAAATGCCCGGATGTCCCTGATCGCTTGCATCGGTCGTCTTTAAATTAATCATCAAATATCAATAAATAATATCTTACAATGCAAAATACTCAATTATCACTAAGATAAAGATAATTGGAAAACTATAATCAATGACTCTTTCCACTATCAGAGGCACGACCGATGCAAGCGATAGCAGTCATCCGGAAATGCCCGGATGTCCCTGATCGCTTGCATCGGTCCTCTTCAAATTTATCATCAAATATCAATGAAATATATCTTACAATTCAAAATACTCAATTATCACTAAGAAAACGATAATTGGAAAACTACAATGAATGACTCTTTCCACTATCAGAGGCACGACCGATGCAAGCGATAGCAGTCATCCGGAAATGCTCGTATGTCCCTGATCGCTTGCATCGGTCGTCTTTAAATTTATCATGAAATATCAATAAAAAATATCTTACAATGCAAAATACTCAATTACCACTAAGAAAAAGATAATTGGAAAACTATAATCAATGACTCGTTCCACTGTAAGAGACACGACCGATCCAAGCGATAAGAGTTATCCGTAAATGCCCGGACGTCCCTCATCGCTTGCATCGGTCGTCCCTAAACTCATCATCATATTTCAATAAATAGTACTTAAAATAAAGGTAACAATGCGTTATACTCAAGCATAGCAAAGGAAACCAAAATTTGCAAGCTATGATCAAGGACTCGATGATATTAAAAAACATGACCGATCCAAGCGATTAGGGTTATCTAAAAATCTCGGATGTCCCTAATCGCTTGCATCGGTCGTGTCCACATTACCTTACGTAGAGAGCGCTCTCTACAGAAATTATGAAGTAGGCTAAAAACGTGGTGGCAATGGAACCTCGACGCTTGGCAAGTGTTGACAGAAAGAAATGAAGGAAATGAATAGGGAAGCTTAAATAGGTCCCAAAACTGAGTTGATCATTGTGCCACGTGGCATGCTCCGATTGGTCCACGTCAGATACCCGTTGCGAATTCCAACGTCTTTTGCCATGTGGCATGATTTGATTGATCCACGTCATCTATCCGTTGCATCGGGCAACGTACACGTTCCCACGTGGCACTCTGTGATTGGTCCACCTCATTCGACCTTCACAGAACTTGTCTCACTAGAGACACGACCGATCCAAGAGATAAGGGTCATCCGTAAATGCCCGGATGTCACTCATCGCTTGCATCGGTCGTCCCTGAATTCATCATCATATTTCAATAAATAGAAGTTAAAATAAAGGTAACAATGCGTTATACTCAAGCAACACAAAAGAAACCAAAACTTGCAAGGTATGATCAAGGACTCGATGCTATTTAAAAAACATGACCGATCCAAGCGATTAGGGTTATCCAAAAATCTCGGATGTCCCTAATCGCTTGCATCGGTCGTGTCCACATTACCTTACGGAGAGAGCGCTCTCTATAGAAATTGTGAAGTATCAAAAAAACTTGGTGGCAATGGAACCTCCACGCTTGGCAAGTGTTGACAAAAAAAAAAGAAGCAAATGAATAGGGAAGCTTAAATAGGTCCCAAAACTGAGTTGACCGTTGTGCCACGTGGCATGCCCCGATTGGTCCACGTCAAATACCCGTTGCGAATTCCAATGTCTTTTGCCACGTGGCATGATTTGATTGATCCACGTCATCTATCCGTTGCATCGGGCAACGTACAAATTGCCACGTGGCACTCTGTGATTGGTCCACCTCATTCGACCGTTTCTTTCCTCCTCGCCTATAAATACCTATTTCTTCACAAATTCAAACTTTCAACCTTCAGAGAATTTCTCACCTACATGTGTATTTTTCTTTCGTCGCCGACACGACCGATACAAGCGATTTTCGCCGTTTGACCTACGTTGACTCGCTCTAGTCGCTTGCATCGGTTGTGTTCTCATAATAGACATACAAGAGAAGTGCAGCTTAGATGGAAGTAATGAATGAGATCCTTAGTGTCTCTCCATCAGAGAAACTTCTTGATTTCATGGTTCAAGAGGGTTTAAGTGTAGATTATTTTCCTGATGCAATGAACATATTCAACCCCGAAATTGATTTTGAAAAACTCTTAGAGAACTCGAAAAGTTATCTTAAGGATAAGTGGGAGATTTTCTTGGGGTTGGTCAATGGGAGTATCCTTTCTATTTCTCAGAAAACCTATGTCCATCCTCACATCTTTGGGAAGGATCCAATAGATAGGGCTAAAATCACAAGAAAATGCAGAAGGATATCCCCTTTGCCAGGGAAGCTTGATTTTTGCCCAGAGCATGAAAAGGACTGCTGCCTGCTCCCTTTAAACATTGCTTTCTTGATATGGCTTGATCATATCTCAGTTGAAAGGGAGGAAAATGTTCATGATGAAGACGAGCCTTGCTTAGAGCTGGCACTTGAGGCTAGCTCAAAAACTATGAAAGGTGTCATGGAGATTGTTGAGGAGATCAATCTCCAAGCAGAAGAAGAGCAGGTCAAAGATTTTGATGTGGCCACTTTTAAAGCAGAGACTGCAATAAGGGAGCCAACTGAAGAAGTTCAAGTGTCTGAGAAGTCCCTACTTCTCCCAAATCTACCTTTTTACTTTATCTCTGGGAAAGAGTTCATACCTCTATTTTACATTCAGGAACTTTTCAATCTAAGGGAGGACTACTGTCTTGCAGCTATAGCTGAGGCAGAAGAAGTTGCAAGGAGATTCATCAATAAGAAAGGAGAAAGAAGAGAGGAATTTTTGCGTCTTGATTTGGATATGTCTAATGAAGAATTCAAAGATTCATCAGAAGCTCTTTCAAAATGCTTTGAGAAAGCTATCTCAGAGAAGCCAAAACTTGCTGATGAAGAGTTTGATAAGCATCAGAAGCAACTTGGAATATACTCGTTTGGACGTGGCTATTCATTCTTGGATGTCGCTGAGGACAAAGGAACAATTTGTATTGACTCAAAAGAGCTCATTGAGGAGGAAGATGAGGTCAAGGTATGTTGTTTGATATATTCTATCACTTAATGTTTTTGTCCGAGATCTCTATTTTTAAGTGAGAAAATGACCACGACCGATGCAAGCGATACAACCTAACGGATAATCTCCGTTGGGCCTTATCGCTTGCATCGGTCGTGTTCGGACTTGAAGAGGAAGATGAGGTCAAGTATGTAGTAAAATATATTCTCATGATTTAAAGGCAAAGGAGATGAGATGGGCTTGATGCAAAATCTCTATCTTGTGTCAGTTTGTCCAAGTTCTCCATTAGAAGTGTCAGAAGTCGATCACGACCGATGCAAGCGACAAGGCCCATTAGATATTTTCCGGCGGGCCTCATCGCTTGCATCGGTCGTGTTTGGACTTTAGGAAGATGGCGTCAAGTATGCAGTTAACTATATTCTCAAGAACTTTAGGTTAAGGATATGAGATGGGACCAATGCAAAATCTCTTTCTTGTATCAGATTTGTCCAAGTTCTCCATTTGAAGTGTCAGAAATGGATCACAACCGATGCAAGCGATTAGGCCCATCGGATATTTTCCGCTGGGCCTCATCGCTTGCATCGGTCGTGTTTGGACTTGAGGAAGATGATGTCAAGGTATACAGTTAACTATGTTCTCAAGATCTTTAGGTTAAGGATCTGAGATGGGACCAATGCAAAATCTCTTTCTTATATCAGATTTGTCCAAGTTCTCCATTCGAAGTGTCAGAAATGGATCACGACCGATGCAAGCGATTAGGCCCATCGGATATTTTCCGCTGGGCCTTATCGCTTGTATCGGTCGTGTCTAGGAGTTGCATGCAGCAATGATAATACATGTCTTGCTTGTGGGAATTCCCCTCATTTATCAAACATTAGATTTTTCTAGGCAGTTTGCAAATAGATATTGATGACGACCGATGCAAGCGATAACGACAATCTGAATTTCTCTGAAGACCCTTATCGCTTGCATCAGTCGTGTCTCTTGCTTTTCTTTCTTATAGTTTCAAGTTACTTCACATGTTTCCTTAAGTGTGCTTGCAGTTAACTATATTCTCAAGAACTTTAGGTTAAGGATATGAGATGGGACCAATGCAAAATCTCTTTCTTGTATCAGATTTGTCCAAGTTCTCCATTCGAAGTGTCAGAAATGGATCACGATCGATGCAAGCGATGAGGCCCAGCGGATATTTTCCGCTGGGCCATATCGCTTGTATCGGTCGTGTGTAGGAGTTGCATGCAGCAATGATAATACATGTCTTGCTTGTGGGAATTCCCCTCATTTATCAAACATTATGTTTCTAGGCAGTTTGCAAATAGATATTGATGACGACCGATGCAAGCGATAACAACAATCTGAATTTCTCTGAAGACCCTTATCGCTTGCATCAGTCGTGTCTCTTGCTTTTTTTCTAATAGTTTCAAGTTACTTCACATGTTTCCTTAAGTGTGCTTGCACTTCATCTAACCATGTTTTTCATTTTTATCACAGTTAACTTTATTGGATGAAGACAATTACCTTGGCAGGGGCAAGGGAACAAGAAAAACCTTAGAAGAGAAAGGAAAAGCAAAGGTGGATATTCATTCTATTATCCACTATATTCCAAAGTTGAACCCAGACACTTTTTGTGTTATTCACAAGCACTATAGTGAGGAGCCAGACTTTGCATTGTTCTGCTTGAGGACTCTATCAAAATACATGGGTTTTACTCCAATACCCTTTAATGCTTTCAGAGTTTTACTGCTTGAAAGAGCAACTGCATTCAGAATTTTTGGATATGCCCCTGGACTCAATGCTTCAAGGGCAGGGTACTTTCTTTGTTATTCAAGCTATGCAATGGCTGCAGGGGTGTCAGATTTAAAAAGCATTGCTGGATACAGGAGAAAAGAGTTCCTGAGATATAGAGGTGATTTGCCAGAGCCAAGCTCTTTCAAAAGGCTCAAGGAATGACTTGATTTTTTCAAATTCTATATCTCAACAAATGTACATATACAGAAATTGCCCAATGTGATATAAGACATTGCAAATTTTTTTGGTGTAATTGTTATTGATTCTCTGGTCAAAGTCATCTGATGGTAGTAGACATATTTCTTTTCAAAGCATAATACATCATGAAATGTACATGACATCTTTTATTTCTCAAAGAAATAAAACACATTGCAAATATTAAAGCTCTGTTTGAAATGTGGTCTTTTTCAGTTTGTGATATTGATACATGATTTGTCTGGTGATAGCCATATCCTTCTGATTATATTTGGCATGAGGTCCTTTGTAATTGTCTTCTAAAGAACCAATCAAAAAGCTCTCTGAAGGCATTGCTCTTTGTTACTCCTCCTCCTTTCCTTGTACACCTAAAGAAGCTTGTCCTTGCTTGATAATGAGATTTTTCCATGCCTTGGGTGTTCCACATGGCAAGTGGTTCTTTTTCTACAAAGAATGCACCATGCACAAGAAGAATATGCTGGAAAGCAGAAGAATTTCATTAGATCTTTATTTCAATTAAAAATAAATAAATTGAATAAAATATCTTTGGAGCTCACCAAGTAGTATGTTATGTCTTTGGCACCCCATGCCTCTATGATGGTTTCTATAAGCTCTCTGGTCGCCTTTCTGAAATCTGTCACATAACTTTTTGATGTTACCTGCTGCCTCATGATCTTTAAAAGATTATCTAGTTTGACCCACACCTCCATTCTCTTTTTTGCTATTTCTGGTTTGCTTTTAACATTAGTCGTGACCTCACAAAATGTTTTCCATGAATTCCACATGGCATTAAGTTGTTTGCCATCATGGTTGCTGAAGAATCTCCTTGCTTTTGCACCTCCCATTGAGACATCCTGTAAAACATCACCTGTATTTTGTGAAAGCTTTGGATCTTTTCTTAGATGAACATCACCACCATGAAACCCCATTTCTGAAAGAAGACATTCACATTTTTTTATGCATTCATCTGCAAGAGTTGTGGGCTTGATAGAATATGCATAATCCAAGTGAAGACGGACCAACTTGTCAATGATTCTTAACTCTGCATGTAGTGTACATATGTGTACATTTGTCAGTGCTATTGGAAGTATGGGATTCCAAATCATTGAAGAAGATGAGTAGTTACGAAGAATAACATTTTGTCTAGAAGGAGCCTCTTCACCCTCAGCTCTAGTAATCCATCCATTTGTGCCAGGGCTTTGCATGCAGTACAAGCAAGGGTATTTAGAATTTGCTCCCCCACTTATACCAAACATGCATTTGAGTGTCTTTAGGTCTCCACTCAAATGCCACTCAACTTGAAAGTTTCCGTAGTCTTTGACATTCAACAATTCTCCTGCATGATGCCCTTGGATAACATTTGGAATGTTTGTCTGTGAGAATAACCATTTAAGTGTTTTATGGCTCTCAGATGGAACTTGAGCACAGCCAACCCACCATAACTCCATTTCTGATTGTACTTTGAGAGATGGAGTATCCAATTTCCCAAGGCTATAGTCCAAAGCTTTGTTCATCAGTGCAATGCTTATTCTCTCCATCTTTTGATGTTTTTTAAGCTCAGCTTCATCAAGTTTGATTACAAATTTCAATAGACCAGAACATTCATGCTCTTTTATATTATAGAACTGAACCATGTATGTTTGAAGTTTTATAACATCTATCCATATGTTGTTAAATGCATTGTAAGTGAAATGTAACTTATGTTTTCCTACTTCGTAAGGCATGTTACCGTGAATATGTTTATATTCACCAAATACTGATGTGATCTTCTTATTCAAGCAGAGCCGAAACTTTCCTACATGATGGGGTCTAGGCAATCCAAAACTTCTAACTTTGTTAAATTTTAAAAATTCACACCAAACTTTTGAAATTGCTCTATAACCTTTCCTACTCACTCCGACACTATCACAAATATTTTGAATTTGAGATGGTTCTAGTAAAAGATTCATTTCTGTCATGAGTTTTTGAAAAACAAAGCGTTTCAAGCATGTATTTTCATTTAGTTTCAATAGTCTTAAAACATCATTTTGACTCAAAATTTCATTACAGAAATGTATGCGCTCAAAACTGCTCGACATATTGAAACCTAACACATTTGTCACATGATCTCTAACAATTTTCATTCTTTTCTTTTTCTGGCCAGATTTTTCAGTCAAATCTAAAAAAGGTTTTACTCGTTTTGACCGCATTCTCAAACCTATAGGAGTTTCTTTCATTTTTTTAAAAGACTCTAACTGAGAAGATAAAGTGGATAATTTGTTTTCTAGCTCTCTCATATGTAAATTCTTCTGGTGTAGTGTGTTTTGTAAATAGTTTATGTATTGTACATAATTCCTTGAAATATCCCAGAGCCTTGAACAATAGCCTCGTAAACCATCCTCACCATCTCCCACAAATCTAATCAGATCATGAAGATTATGAAAAGGGGGGTACCTTCCAGTTTGTGGATCAATTGGATAAACAGATCCATCTGTCCATATGTCGATATGTTTCTTGCCTTCCTTTGGCAATCCATCCACTTCAAGAGGATGAAGAGCCCTTCGAAATACGTTTCTTGTCGTCGCATACTCCTGACTAACTGCAATGTTGATATGGAACTTTTTACAATGATTTCGATTGTTTGAAAGCTCAGGGAGAGTATTTGGGTTAACGTTCTCCATGGTCTGCTATGAAAAATGACCAGCAAGTGTCTAAAATGACGTGAAAGGGAGAAACAGGCTTGCTATGAAAAGTAGAGAGAAAAAAGCTCAAAACGTCATCAGCACACATTATATAGGTCCGTGAAGAAGAGGAAAATTCAACTTTTGAGGCGTAAGATATCACACAAACTTCGAGGCGTAAGATATCACACAAACTTTTCATGATTATATGATACGAGTTTCTCTCTCTTCAAAATTTGCATAAGATACGTTTTAAATGAACTTACAGGGAATTTCTTAAAGGATTTGACAACTTTAATCCCGATTAAGCACAACTAATTGAAATCCTTACACGGCCCTTTTTGGGCCGTTTTTTGCCCTAATGAAAAGATAGAAGATACTTGTTATGTTACAAAAGGTTATGAATCCTAAAATGCTTTCAGCAAGGTTTTGTTATGTTAGGATTAGCTAACCTTATTCTACAAAAGCTGAGGAATGACATGGAAAGCTATTGGCATGTGTACAGTGCTAATAAAAAGGGTTCAGAGATTTTGTTTCAGATACAGGTATTGATCACTGAAGATCAGATTTATGAAGAAGGACGTCCACGATTTCATAAAGTCTGATATAATTTGAAGAATACTGGATACTAGTGTTAAATCATCCAAGGGGATGATGAAACATGAAGACTTATTTTCAGCCATATATAAAAGAATGCAGAGTCATACCTTCAGGTATTCCTATTTCAGCTATTCCTATATTTCCTTTGTCAGGTTCTCTTTATGTTCCATCTTTAAAAGAAGAAGGAAGAAGAAGAATGTTTGGAGAAAGTTCCTGTTAGGACGTTTTTGTTCAGAAGAAGGTTCCAAAATTCTATTGAAGAGAAGCTTGATATTTCAGAAAGGCATATTTCAGAAGTGCGCACATATATGTTTATACCAGGTTCTGAAGGAAAGAGGTATGAAGGATTTAAAGGATGAAGACATGATGACATCATAGATTTTTTTATTCATATTTGAGTTGATTTTAATTGAGTTGAGTTGAGTTGACTTGACTTGAGTACAGTCAGAGATAAACTAGCAGTGTTCATAATATATTAAGTTGTGAGTTGTTAGTCATAGGTTCCTGGATTCAGTTCTTGATTTTGTTTAGTGTATTTACATGACAGAGCAGAAGTACATTGAGAAACTTTTTTGGAAGGTAAATGCAAATATATGGATCCTAGTGTATGTTTTCAGGTTTTTGAAAACAGGAGATAGCAAGTTCGGAGACAGTTTATGCTACATTTGTTGTCAAGCAGTGATTGCTTGATGAGTTCACTATTGGATATCTAGTTTGCATATTTTCTCAAGTATTATGGTTACATTATGACATGACATATGCCATAGAGACTGGTTGCAATGAACATGAACCATTGAAGGAAGACTCCATCTTCTAATAACCAAAGTAAGAATCCTGCTTAGGTGGAAAATCAAAGAGGTTCCAACCAATCTATTGGCAATAAGACCCTAATTTGATTGGCCTGGTCAGCCATATAATGTAAGCTCAACCGCATTTGTAACACCCACGAAGTCTGTGTTCATGCTCCCTATGGATTGTGTTTTCTGCATATTTTGCAGCCTCTCTGTGGAGTAGTGTGTGCGCCCCTAGGATCTCAATTTTCCACTCAAATGATATCATCGTGGAGCTCTTGAGAAGAAGAGTGCAATGAGGTGCATCTCCATGGAAAACATCATTGGTATCGTAGCATTTTTGATGCAAAAGATTTGTTGTTTTATGTGCGAGCGAAGCGAGCACCTACCAACCCACCTAAGGCTTTCTCCAAGGCTTACAACTAAGGCACTGACCAAGGTATAGACCTTGGCAAACCTTCTTATCTGAGTCAACGAAGTCACCCTTGTCTGTGCATGAGGGAGGACCTCAATGATCAAGAAAGATAGAGGTTCTTGATACTTCTCAGGAGGTCACCCATCCCAATACTATTCCCTATGTAGCTTGCTTAACCATGGCAATCTCTTTGAGTGTCTAGAGAAGGGTTAAGACTAAACTACGCTCTTTGAGTGTCTAGAGAAGGGTTAAGACTAAGGTTAACACTACCTTGAACATGTTTTGGTCCCTCAAAGCTTCATTCTTTGCTTTGAAAGCATGTTATTGAAGCATTTTAGGGGTTTCTTTTGGAGCCATTTTGGAGTACTTTCGCACATAGTTCTCTTCACACAAGTCCATGAAAATCAAGAAGAGTGTTCTTTGTGCTTATCTCACAATAAATATCAAACTTTGGGGCTGTGTTTTCAGCCACACTTGTAAAACCATAGGTCTCATGAAAGGTCTTCTGTTTTCATGGGAGCAACCGCTGAAAAATTTATGCAGGTTTTTGAGCCTAAAACATGAGAGTTGACAGACACTTGTAGGTGTTGTTGGCTAGTTTCTGGGCTATGCATTCAGCCTTTTAGTGTCATTTTATTGAATATATTGAGCACATACACACCGTGTATGCTTCTGTGGATACCGCTTATGTACGTCCATGTGGTCACTAATATAGTGGTTATGTTTTTTGCATAAAGCCTTTTACGTTTGATAAAGAGGGCTCATTTTGTAGAGGATACTCTGGAAACATGTTTCACGTTTTTTTGGTCTTTTCAACTATTTAGTGGTGGATTTAGTCCACTTATTCATTGGTTTTTGGACTCTTCTAGTTCCATTATCATTCTATTTAGTTCTCTACCATCATGGCATCAAAGGTCCTAGGCACATCTGGTGGATTAGGGTCTAGTGTCAGTGTTCCGAGGAGGAGCTATAACTTGTAGGGCAAAGACCATTTTGAGATCTAAAGATGTGTTGATTCAAAGGAGGCCTTGGAAGCTAGTAAATGGGATTTCAAAGAAGCCTGATGACATGGATGAAGATGATGGGATGAGTTAAATGAAATGGCCAGGTCTACCATTTGCTTGCACATGGCAGATAATGCTTACTTTACACTCATAGACTATGAAAGTGAAGTGAAGCTTTTGACGACGTTATACAACAATATGAAAAAGAGATGGCATCAAATAAAGTGTATCTAATGAGAAAATTATATGACCTTCACATGAAGGACATAGATAGTGTTGTTTCTCATCTAAATGTGTTTGATGCTATATTCTCCTAGTTACAAGCTCTAAAAATGGATATGGATAATGAAATGAAAGCAGTATTGTTGTTATGCACCTTGCCATCATCATGGGACATGTTTTGTAGAGCTGTTAGCAATAGTGCACCTGGTCGTAAACTTATCTATGATGACATATGTGGAGCACACTTGAGTGAGGAGATTTGTAGAGAATATATGGTTGGCACTTAGAGTAGAGATGCATATAATGTTTGTGATTTTTACCAAGGAAAGAATCAGCAACGTGGCAGGACCAAGAACAAGGAAAAGACTGGCCAACAAAATCAGAATTGAAGTAAATCAAGGAAGAGGGATATCATATGCCATTATTTTCATAAGAAAGGACACATGAAGAAAGATTGTTATGCATTAAAGAATGCTCAAGGTAAAGGACAAAATGTTGATGGGCATGTTAAACAGTTACGTGCCCCATCTACTTTGACTATGAAGATTGAAGACATTAATGCTATTTCTATTGATGATGATGTATTGACACTTGAGAGTACTGTTCCAACTGAGGCTCTTATATCTGATTCTCTTTCCCACACATCGCTGCTAGATTCTGGTGCTTCTTTCCATGTGAGACCACACAGAGAATGGCTCTCTAATTATGCACCAAAAGTCTCTTGGTATCGTGAGACTTGATGACTCTTACCATTGTGAAGTTGTGGAGATTGGAAATGAGGTTGTGCAGTTGATTGATGGTTCAAAATTTACTATGCATAATGTATGCCATGTACCTTAGTTATCACATAGTTTTATGTCAGATGGTCAACTTTATGACCTTGGTTACAAGGTGGTCTTCTATGCTCAATACTTTTGTATATCAAATTGAACTATGGTTATTTCAAAAGAAAGAATAATTTGCTCACTTTATCCTTTATTTGTATCATAGAAAGAAAACTTGTTAGCTGTTATTGAATAGCCTATGGCTTGTATTTGGCATGGTGTTTTGGGCGATATATCTCGTAGTAGAATCGAAAATCTTTCTCGTTCTAGCTACTTAGTTGTGTTATCTTTCTCTAATTTCTCATTTTGTGAGCATTGTCAATTTAAAAAGAAAACCAGGAATGTGCATAGAATGCACATTGAATCTTCAATTTAGCCTTTAGATCTCATTCATATAGATGTGTGTGGTCATATTCCTACTAGGTTGTTAGGTGGTTCTCTTTAATTTGTCACCTTCATAGATGATGCTACTAGAAAAGTTTGGGTATATCTTATCAAATCGAAGGATGAGGTATTCCCTACTTTCAAAAAATGGGGGTTAGTATACCTCACATGAATTCAACCTTCTCTATCAATCTAGAGGGATTCCTAGAGAGTTTATAGCTCCTTATACCCCATCTCCTTATAGCCTAGTACAAAATTGTGTAGCTAAGCAAGGTTTTTGGGGAGAGGTCATATTGAATGCAGTTCATGTGATTAATGTGTCACCTAGTACTACCAAAGGTATGAAAGTGGCACAAGACTTATGGGTAGGGAAGCCACCATATTATGATCATCTTTGAGTTTTTGGGTGTGAAGCATATGTTCATCTACGAAAGAATCTTAGACAAAAGTTGGATCGTAAGTCAAAGAAAGGCATTTTTCTTGGATATGGTCGAGAAGGACAATTTGGATATCACTTATGGGATCCTGAAACATGGTCTGGTCACTGATCAATAGTTATGTCATTTTCAATGAGTCTAAGATGCATAAACAACCCATTAAGGAGGTTCAAGTGAGAAGAGTGGTATTTGAGGATACTAGCCCTCTAGTTAGCATGCATACAAATGCTGCACATAGGGATGTTCAAGAGAATGTTCGATCAGATCAGTCTGTAGATGTTCCTTTTTCAACAACCATTTAGACATTCTACATGTGTCTTACATCCACCTGATAGATATGGTCTACGTTTAGATTTTGTTATGCTAACAGATGTCGGTGAGCCTTCTTCCTACAAAGAGGCTATGTAGACACAGGATCATGTCAAGTGGGAGCATGCCATTAAGAGTGAGTTGGATTCTATTCACAAGAATGGTACTTGGGATTTTAGTACCTTTGCCAAAGGGCAGGAAATCTTTACCATGTAAATGGGTATATAAGATCAAATCCACATTAGATAGTGCTTCTCCAAAGTATAAAGCACGACTTGTTGCAATGGGTTTTAAGCAACAACATGGTGTTGATTTTGAGGAAATAATTTTTCTAGTGATCAAGATGACTATCCTATGCATGTTTCTTGGATTTGTTGCAATGGAAGACTTAAAGCTAGTCCAAATGGATGTGAAAACTGCTTTCTTGCATGGAGATATTACACATGAGATCCATATGGAACAACTAGAGGGTTTTGTAGTTCCTTGCAAGGAAATTCTAGTTTGTAAGCTCACAAAGAGCTTAAAGAGTCCCCTAGACAATGGTACCAAAAGTTTGATGATTTTATGGAGTCTCAAGGCTATTATCAAAGCAACGAGGATCATTGTCTCTACACAAAGAGATGCTCAGATGGTAGCTTGATATGCTTGCTACTTTATGTCGATGATATGTTGATTGCTGGGAACTCCTCTTATGACTTGTCAATTCTCAATAATAAGTTGAGTTAGAGATTTGATATGAAGGATTTTGGGGATGCCAAACATATTCTTGGCATGTGCATTACTCTTTGTCGGAGTAAAAATTCATACACTTGTCTCAAACTGAGTACATATCCAAAGTACTTCACTGGTTCAATATGCAGGGTGGAAAGGCATTGAGTACACCTTTACCCACATATGTGAAATTGAGTAAAGATAATTGCCCCAAATCAGATGAGGAAAACGAATTCATGACCAAAATTCCCTATCAATATGTTGTTGCTAGCCTCATCTATGCTATGATAGCTACGAAACCACACATTGCATTTTTAGTGGCAGTTGTGAGTATATATATTTCTAATCATGGCAAGAACATTGGGAAGTGGCCAAGATGATTTTGAGATAACTAGGTGGCACTAAGGACAAGTGTCTATGCTTGGGTAGAGGGAAAGCATGCATTATTGGTTACACAAATTTTGACTATGTTGGTTGTGTAGACAATCGTAAGTCTACATCAGGGTACATTTTTCATTTTGTTGGAGGTGCTATCTCTTGTGGATCTCATCTTCAAGAATGTACACCTATTTCCACCACTGAAAGAGATAATGTTTCAGCAACTGAGGCATGTAAGGAAGCATCATGGCCTTCTCATCTTGCTTTTGATATGGGTTTACCTCAGCATGTACCTCATTTGCTCAGTGACAGTTAGAGTGCCATTGCTTTGACTAAGAATTCAGTCTATCATGCAAAGACCAAGCACATTGAGGTGAGGTATCACTTCATTAGAGATTGCTTACTAGGTTGCATTATTCGTATTCGATGATTCAATTATTCATGAATAATAACGGAATTTCTCGATGAACCCTTATTATTTGACTGAATTTTTTGGTGCCATGTCAGCTTATTCAAACAAGTCTGAAAACTTTTTGCACCACAATTCAGAGATTTTTTGATCGAAGGCGCTTTTTTATCGAAAATATTTTTTATCAAAAAGGTTTTCAATTAAAAATATTTTAGATTGAAAAGATTTTACATTGAAAAAGTTTTAGATTGAAAAGATTTTAGGTTGAAAAGGTTTTAGATTAAAAAGATTTTAGATTGAAAACATTTTAGATTGAAAAAATTTTAGATTGAAAACATTTGGATCAAAACATTTTTACATAAAAATTCTTTAAGAATGAAAATACTTTTTATTGAAAATATTTTAGAGAGAAAAGATTTTACATTGTATTTTTGTCATCTAAAATTTTTTGAGATCTAACATGATCAAGTTGATTACTCATTTCTTTCCTTCTAAAACTGTAATGTATGAAATAATATAATAGCACTTGATCATTCATCATATGATATCATCACAACACTCCACATCATAATATTTGAATCAAAATGCACATAATACAAGTACACATCTTAATTCCTAAATTAAAAATCGTTCGACATCATCCACATCATGACATTTGAGCTAAAACCCATATAATATCATTGCATAAATTAATTTTGAAGTCCACATCATCACTACTATACCAATCTACATCATAATATCTAAATTAGTATTCAATCCACATCATCCACATGATAACATTTGAATTAAAATCCATATTATAGCACTAACCTTGTTAACTTTTGAAACTCAAATCATCACTGCTATATCAACCCATATCATAATCTTTGAATTAACATTAGATAAACATCATGACATTCAAATTAAAATCCAGATCATATAATTGTGTATGTTAACAATTGAAATACATCATCACTCTACATTACAATCTATACAGTCACTACACAATACCATAACACTTCAACTCAAAGAAACAACTATACAATATTAACATATATTTAAATTGGAAACAATAACTAAAAATGATGTTTTATTCATTCATATATATATATATATATATATATATATATATATATATATATATATATATATATATATATATATATATATATATATATATATATATTCAATTACATCAATCCACTTCAAAGTGGTCCTAAGCCATCACTCTCGGATAAGTTAAAACCATTTCAAGAGGTATTTTTAAGAATTTAAGTAACTTATCTAGATCTACTATTTTGATGATATTCTTATATGTAGTAGATTCTAATACATACTTGAATTTATGAATCTTATTTTTATTGATGGGAGGATCATCCAAATGAACGAAGCCGAGAATCATCTAAAAGGTTTACGGTTTAGGGTAAAGGATTTAGGGTTTAGGGCTTAGGATTTTGGGTTTAGGCCTCAACATTTATGGGTTAGGGGTCAAGGTTCAGGACTTTAGGGTTTAGAGCTTAGGGATTAGGGTTTAGGGTTTTAGGATATAAGGTTTATAGTTTAGCATTGATGGATTAGGATTTAGGATTTAGGGTTTAGGATTTAAGTTTTAGGGTTAAGGGTTTAGGTTTTTGGGATTCGAGTTTAGGTTTTAGGTTTAATGCTTTGGGTTTAGGGTTTATGGTATAGAGCTAAGGGTTTGAGGTTTAGGTTTTAGGGTTTGAGGTTTAGGGTCTAGTGTGTAGAGTTTGAGGTTTAGGGTTTAGGGTGTGAGGTTTAGGGTTTAGGATTAAGGGTTTAGGGTTAAGGTTTTTGGGCTTAGGGTTTAAGAGTTTAGATTTTAGGATTTAGGGTTTAGATTTATGGTTTAGGGCTTAGAATTTTGGATTTTGTGTTTAGGGTTAAGGGTTTATTGCTTAGGGTTTAGTATTAAGCATCTAGGGTTTAGGTTAAGACTTAAGGGTTTAGGGTTTATGATTTCGATAGGAGGGTTTAGGGTTTAGGGTGTAGGATGTAGGGTTTAGGGTTTGGGATATAGGGCTAATGATGTAGGGTTTAGTGTCTAGTTTTTAGGGTTTAGAGTTTCGAGTTTAGGGTTTAGGGTCTGGGTTGAGGGTTTATGGTTTATGATTTAGGTTGTAGAGTTTAGGGTTTAGGGTTTAGGCTTTAGGGCTTGTAGCTTTAGAGTATAGGGTTTAGATTTTCAGTTTTAGGGTTTTGGTTTAGGGATTAGGGTTTAGGGTTTTGGGTTTTTGGTTTGGGGTTTAGGGTTTAGGGTTAAGAGATCAAAGTTTAGGGTAAGGGTTTAGAGTTTAGGGATAAGGCTTTACGATTCAAGTTTTAGGATTTTGGGTTTGGGGTTTGGGATTTAGGGTTTTGGATTTAGGGTTTAGGATCCAAGATTTAGGGTTTATGGTTTAGGGTTTATGGTTTGGGATTTAGGGTATGGTATTTAGGGTTTGGGATTAAGGTTTAGAGTTTAGGGTTAAGAATTTAGGATTTAGGGTTAAAGAGTTAGAATTTGGGGTTTGGGGTTTAGGGCTTGCGGTTTATGGTCTAGGGTTTAGGGTTTAGGTTTTAGGGTTTAAGGTTTAGTGTTTAAGATTTAGGATTTAGGGTTTAGGGTTTAGGGTTTAGAGCCTAAGGTTTAGGGTATAGGATTCAGGGTATAGGGTTTAGAGTTTAGGATTCTAGGGTTAAGGATTTAGGGTTTAGTGTTTAGTTTTTAGGGTTTAGAGTTTAGGGTTTAGGTTTTAGGGCTTAGGGTTTAGGATTAATGATTTAGGGTTTAGGGTTAAGTGTGTAGGGTTTAGGGTTTAGGGTTTAGGATTTAGGGTTTAGGGTTTAGGTTTTTGGGTTGAGGGTGTAGGGTGTAGGGTTTAGGGTTTGGGATTTAGGGTTTATGGTTTGGGGTTTAGGATTTAGGGTTTAGGGTTTAGGGTTTAGGGTTTAGGGATTAGATAGATAGATAGATAGAAAAGTAGGTGAATACATTGATTTTTAACTTGAAGGGTGGATATATAGATGCTACAAAACATTTTACTAGAGGAAACAACATGTAGGCATAAAGGAAATAAGAAAGAATGGCTTGTGGTATAGTTTTCCTTGATTATGATTGCGACCATGCATGCTCAAATGACCATGCATTATTTCAAGGTAATTTGGCTAATGCAGATTATATCTAGAATATGGAGCCAATTTCCTTTGCCATGCCATTACCTCCCCCTTAAGCAATGAGTTCCATGAGGAACCGTCATCTTCTCTGGTTTTGGCTTCATTGGTTTTTTCTTATGGAATTCTTGAACCTTGATAGATGCTGCCTGACGGTTTTTTGTAGGTCCCCAAGTATAATAGCTAATGTCATACCCTTTCCAATGAATGATTTACTCTAGTCTTCATTGGGATATTCTCGAATCTAGGACATACTCGACTTCGAATTCTTCATGATCATCAATCTCAATAGGTTGTGAGGTACAAGGTCTCTCCCCCCTCAATGGTGAAATCTAATATGGCTACAACAAGGAAAAATGGAAAGTTAGATGTTATCTCATGGTACTTGGTAACTAGAGTTTGAAAGTCACTTGATTAATCTTTGGAAAAATGGTGAACAGACCAATTCTTTCATGGTCTATCTTTGCACAAGGCCTTGAAGTTTACAAATTATTTGTGAGTAACAAGACTTTATCCCTAATTTGATAGGATGGATTGTGAACATGATGCTAGTCTACATAATACTTATATTGTTCTTAAGCTTTATGGATCTCTTCATTGAGATACTGTTATAGGACTTGATTCACTCGTTCTTTTTCCCTCACTGTATGGATGATTGGCTGTAGATAATTTAACTTGAACACCAAGAATATTGTATAAAGTATTCCAAAATTTGGTTATGAATTATGGGCCTTGATCATTGACAATCTCATCAGGCAATCCATGAAGCCTTAATATGTATCTCAAAATAAGACTCACAATGATTATCCCTGTGATTGCCTTGGTAATTGGAATGAAGTGTGCCATCTTTGTAAATCTATCCACTATAACAAGAATGGCATCATACTTATCAGACCTTGGTAGATCTATGATGAAATCCATAGATAATGAAGACCATGCCCTTTCTAGAATAGGTAAAGGTTGCAAGAGGCCATAAGGTTTACGTGATGGTACCTTAGATCTACTGTAAGTGTCATAGGTTTTGATATATTCTTTAATTTCCTTCCACAATTGAGGCCACCATAAATCGCTTTATATAACTTGTATTGTTTTATTCACTCCAAAATCTATTGGTATAAGGTTATCATGATTTTGCTAGAGTACTTGGATCCTAGGCTTTCCTAGAGGAATGTACAACAAGTTCCCATAAGATAGTGTAGTGTTTCCTCAATCACAATCTATCCCCAATCACAATCTTTCGATCACTCAAAACTAACAAAGGAAAGACGAATGCGGAGATTGCACAAGGTAAGAGAAAATCGGATGCGGAAGCGTGGAAACAAATATGACGGAGAGAAGGAAGAATTCTGATATTATAGATATGAATCCATGGTTACAATAGCTTTGGACAATAGCTTTGGAGAATAGCTTTTTGATGAAGCCTCTACCTCCCGTCCACCAACACAATCACATTCATACTCGCTCTCTCAATCACAGTCTCACTCTCACTCTCAATCACAAGGTATTTCTCAGATTTCTATGCCTCCCCTGTGTTGATGCGCAGGTCTCCCTATATCAGAGTTTGATTGCTGGGCTCCCCAAAGAAGTGTGCGATCCACCAAATTTAGAAAAAGTTGAGTTTCTCCAAAACTTTCCCAAAAAGCAATGCGATCCTAGTGTGCTTTCTTCCTTTAGCATGCTTTTATTCAATTTTGCAATGTGCACAATAGTGTTAGAGACATTCGAGGTCCAAATCCACCTCCAAATGCCACTTTTGAGCCCTCGAAGTTTCAAAATTCTAGAGAGAGAGAGTAAAATCAAGCCATTTTCTTACAATGAACTAAATGTAGGACCCTTAACGAGGTACTTAAAACATGATTCAAAAAAATTTCACACACACAATTTTATTCTCTAATACTTGCTCTACCTTTCTGTCATACAATGTTTTTCTTAATTCGTTCATCTTCACTTCCAAATTCGACTAGAAAACATGATGCGAATAAGGTCTAGAGAGAGAACATGAAACTTGTCAACCCAAAATTTTTCCTACATGCATAAAATGACCTAAATATTCATTCTAAGCATTATCCCCATAATGAAATTTAGAAAGTTCAAAATGAATTAGTTCACTAGAAAAGAGGCCTATTACAATTCTTCCCTCCTTTAAGAACTATGTCCTCAGAGTTGGAAACAAGGATAATGTTTATGAAAATCGTCCAAGTTCACCCAACTCTAATCTTCTACTAGGTATGAGTGCCATTTAACTAAAATTTCTACTATAGATCTATTTCTAAGAAATCTTTACTTTCTTTCTAATATTATTTTAGGTTGAAGTTCAAAAGAGCCATCATCTTTCAGCTTATAATTGTCCTCCAAAACATTGTATTTTTGTCATCTAAATTTTTTTGAGATCTAACATGATCAAGTTGATTACTCATTTTTTTCCTTCTAAAACTACAATATATGAAATAATATAATAATCCTTGATCATTCATCATATGATATCATCACAACACTCCACATCATAAGATTTGAAGCAAAATCCTCATCATATAAGTACAAATCTTAATTTGACATCATTCGACATCATCCACATCAAGACATTTGAGATAAACTCCGTATAATATCATTGCATATATTAATTTTGGAAGTCCACATCATCACTACAATACCAATCCATATCATAATGTTTAAATTAGTATTCAATCCACATGATAACATTGGAATTAAAATCCATATTATAGCACTAACCATCTTAACTTTTGAAATTCACATCATCATTGTTATATCAACCCATATCATAATCTTTGAATCAACATTAGGTCAACATCATAACATTCAAATTAAAATCCATATCATGTAATTGTATATGTTAATTATTGAAATACATCATCACTGTACATTACAATCCATAAAGTCACCACACAACACCATAACACTTCAAGTGAAAGAAACAACTATATAATATCAACATACTATTTAAATTTGAAACAATAACAAAAAGGATGTTCTATACATATATATATATATATATATATATATATATATATATATATATATATATATATATATATATATATATATATATATATATATATATATATATATATATATATATATATATATATCAATCCACTTCAAAATGGTCCTAAGACATCAGTCTCCCATAAGTTAAAACCATTTCAAGAGGTATTTTAAGAATTTAAGTAACTTATCTACATCTACTATTTTGATTATATTAATATATGTAGTAAATTCTAATACATACTTGAATTTATGAATCTCATTTTTATAGATGGGAGGATCATCTTAATGAACGAAGCCAAGAATCATCTAAAAGGTTTACGCTTTAGGGTAAAGGGTTTAGGGTTTAGGGCTTAGGATTTTGGGTTTAGCGTTCACCAATTATGGGTTAAGGGTCAAGGTTCAGGACTTTAGGGTTTAGAGCTTAGGGATTAGGGTTTAGGGTTTTAGGATATAAGGTTTATGGTTTAGCATTGATGGATTAGGATTTAGGATTTAGGGTTTAGGATTTAGGTTTTAGGGTTAAGGGCTTAGGTTTTTGGGATTCAAGTTTAGGTTTTAGGTTTAATGATTTAGGTTTAGGGTTTAGGGTATAGGGCTAAGGGTTTGAGGTTTACGGTTTAGGGTTTGAGGTTTTTGGTCTAGGGTTTAGGGTTTGAGGTTTAAGGTTTAAGGTTTGAGGTTTAAGGTTTAAGGTTTAAGGTTTGAGGTTTCGGGTTTAGGATTAAGGGTTTAGGGTTTATGTTTTTGGGTTGAGGGTTTAAAAGTTTAGATTTTAGGGTCTAGGCTTTAGATTTATGGTTTAGGGCTTAGGGTTTTGGATTCTATGTTTAGGGTTAGGGGTTTATTGCTTAGGTATTAGGGTCAACATCTAGGGTTTAGGTAAAGAATTAAGGGTTTTGGGTTTGATAGGAGGGTTTAGGGTCTAGGGTGTATGGATGTAGGGTTTAGGGTTTGGGCTATAGGGCTAATGATGTAGGGTTAAGTGTCAAGTTTTTAGGGTTTAGAGCTTAGAGTTTAGGATTTAGGGTTTGGGTTCAAAGTTTATGGTTTATGATTAAAGTTGTAGAGTAAAGGTTTAAGGGTTTAGGCTTTAGGGGTTGTGGCTTTAGAGTATAGAGTTTAGATTTTGAGTTTCAAGGTTCATGTTTAGGGATTAGGGTTTAGGGTTTAGGGTTTTGGGTTTGGGGTTTAGGATTCAGGGTTAAGAGATCAAGGTTTAAGGTTTCAAGTTTAGGGTTTAAGGTTTAGGGTTTAGGGTTTAGGGTTTAGGCTTTATGATTCAGGTTTTAGGATTTTGGGTTTGGGGTTTGGGATTAAGGGTTTAGGATTTAGGGTTTAGGATTTAGGGCTTAGGATCTAGGATTGGGGGTTTAGGGTTTAGGGTTTATGGTTTGGGATTTAGGGTTTAGGATTAGGGTTTAGAGTTTAGGGTTAAGAATTTAGGATTTAGGGATTTGAATTTGGGGTTGGGCTTTATGGCTTGGGGTTTATGGTCTAGGGTTTAGGGTTTAGGTTTTAGGCTTTAAGGTTTGGTGTTTAGGATCTAGGATTTAGGGTTTAGGATTTAGGGTTTAGAGCCTAAGGTTTAGGGTATAGGGATTAGAGTTTAGGATTCTAGGGTTAAGGATTTAGGGTTTAGCATTTAGGGTTTAGAGTTTAGAGTTTGGGGTTTAGGTTTTAGGGCTTAGGGTTTAGGATAAATGATTTAGGGTTTAGGGTTTAGTGTGTAGGGTTTAGGCAATAGTCAACAACCATGATGTATTTTGCATGATGGTTGTCAATTGTTCCAAAAACTAGCCAATAACCAACATGCAAAATACATCATGGCTAGTAATTGGACCTTAGTGCAAAAAGTTGACCATTTCTAGAAATAGCTGGAATAGAGCTTCCCAATGCATGATTGCTAGAACAACCTACACTTTAAGATGCTTCTAATGATCAAAGACTACAATGAAAAGCAATAAAGAAAGACTAAATAGCCTACACAGTTAATATGATAGTGCATTTGCTGAAAACAAGATTAAATTGACTATTGAATTGCAAAAATACCTTTAAAAATTATTCAAATTACACCCCACTATTAGTATGCTCCAACAAGTTTGTAGAATTCTAACATTGTGACTAGTGGGGTGTTGGAAATGAGCCTCAACAAGGAATGAAGTACTTTGATACCGATTCCTAGAGTACAAGAATAAACAATGCTCATGAATAGTGTGAGGAATCCAAAGCTTACGAGAAAAATAGAGATTATATTGGTAAGTTTATAACGTAGTAATAAACGTAATCCATTAGGGTTGTGGGAATATGTACAAGGGGGAGAAGGAGCCCACAAAAGTGAGAACTACTTTCCCCTGTATCCCCAAGTGTGGTCATGCACATCCCTAGCGAAATATACTAGCACAAGGATGGTCCCCAGTACTATGCATAGTAGCCCCTTCATGTTCTCAATTTCTCTATATATTCCAAGCACACACACACACACACACTCAACACACACACACACATACACACACACACACACACACACACACACATATATATATATATATATATATATATATATATATATATATATATATATATATATATATATATATATATATATATATATATTCTATCACATTTTCTTAGAAAGAATGTGTTAATGACACTTGTATGGTCAAAGATGTGTTAAATGGTTGAAAAACATTGACCCTTGGAGATCAAGTATCCAACAAAGGAGATGAATAAGAAGAGGATGGGAGGAAATACACTTTCAAAGGGAGGTTTTTTGTAATAGGCCTCTTTTCTAGTGAAATAATTCCTTTTGAACTTTGTGAATTTCATTGTGGGGATAATGCTTAGAATGAATAATTAGGTCATTTTATGCATCTAGGAAGACTTTTGGGTGGACAAGTTTCATATTCACTCTCTAGACCTTATTGGCATGATGTTTTCTAATGGAAATTTGAAGATGAAAATGAAAGAATTAAGGAAAAATCTGTATGAGAGAAAGGTAGAGCAAGTATAGGAGAATAAAAGTGCATGTGTGAAATTTTTGTGAATCGTGAATTAAGTACCTCGTTCACGGTCCTACATTTAGTTGATTGTAAGAAAGTTCCTTGATTTTACTCTCTCTAGAATTTTGAAACTTTGAGGGCTCAAAAGTGGCATTTGGAGGTGGATTTGGTCCTCAGACCTCTCTAACACTATCGTGCAGATCGCAAAATTGAATAAAAATGTCTCTCATAAGCATAAGCTAATTCCTCACCGTTTTTCTGTTAGAGGGCAAAAGTTAGGATCCTACACCCGTGTGGGATCGCGAAGATATGGTGGAAGTCATATATGCAGACTCGAACGTGTTCTGGTCGAGTTCTATGGAAGGAATTTAGAGAACAAGCTAAAAACCCTATTGTTCTCCACACTACCATATGGAGAAGAAGATGGAGTTCTACAATTTTCGACAACACGAAAGTGATAAGCATAGCTTATATGTTGATGAGTACAAGAGAAGTTCGTATGTCTTCATAAATATGCATTAGAGGTTAGTGGTAACACTCTAAAGAGTAAATTTATTGAAGGACTTCGTGAGGAACTTCCCTATCAAGTCAAGGGATCTAGATGCATTGATTTTCTTGATGCTATTGTGATAGCCGAGAACTTTGAGAAGATGGAGAAGTTCAATTTGCAGAAGGCAAATAGAAAAAGATTCATTGCAACAGAACATAGGCCACAAAGACCTATTGCAATGAACATGAACAGTTCAAAGAAGACTCCATCTTCAAATAACCAAGGCAAGAATCCTGCTCAGGTGGAAAATCAAAGGAGGCATCAACCAATCCAGTGGCAACAAGATCCTGATTTTATTGAGAGGGCAAAAAGACTTGTTCTGTGTTTTTGTTGCGGGGAACAAGGGCATCAGACATATGAGTGCCCAAATAAGGCAGTCTTTCAACCCACACAATCAGAAGCCATAAACATCATCAAGGAGGGTACAATTATTCAGGAAGCAGATGATGGAGCTAAGTGCCCTGACTCTACTTTACGTTACATGGTGGTTAGTTATTTCCCAAAGGCTTCTGTAATCACGATTCTGGGTATGATTTCTACATATAAAATCAGATTTTTGATTGATTTGGGTAGTACCTATTGTTTTCTATCTTTCAAATTAGTACAGAATCTAGGGATAGCCCTAAATATGTAGATAACCAAACCTGTAGAGATGGCTAATCGACGATTACACTACATGAAAGGATAGATTGAAAACCGTGAATTTACTCTTTCTGATAGGTGCTTTTTGGGAGTTTCCATGTAATTGAGATGAAACAGAGTGATGCAATCATAGGCATGCATTGGTTAGTTAAAAATTGCACGATGATTAATTGTCAACAAAGAATGATCACTTTAAAGCTATATGATGAATCTATTCATATTCTAGGTGATGCGTATAACCCTAAACCTATGCTTATTTCTGCTATGCAGATAATTAAAGGTATACATAATGGTTGTAGAACATTTATAGTGTCTGTAAACAACTTGCATGAAAACAATAATGAGGAAAGTGTTTCGGATTATGTAGAAAATATTTTGAAAGAATACATAGATGTATTTCGAGAAGAGTTGCCTGGTATACCTCCACCTAGGCAGATTGACCATGCCATTGACCTATATCCAGGGACTGAACCATATTTTAGAGCACCCTATAGATTTAACATTGAGGAAGTAAAGGAGCTTAAGATTCAATTAGATGATCTTCTGGAGAAAGGCTTGATAAGACCGAGTGTCTCACCTTCAAGTGCACCTGTTTTATTTTAGAACAAGAAAGACGGCTCTTATAGATTATGCATTGACTATAGGGGGTGAATAAAAGAACAATTAAGAATAAGTATCCACTTCATTATAGATGACTTATTAGGTCAATTAAGCAGAGCGAGTGTATTCACTAAGATTGACTTAAGATCTGGATATCACCAAATTAGGATCAAAACAGAGGATACTCCTACGAGAACTTTTCGAACACGATATGGTCACTATGAGTTTACGGTTCTACCTTTTGGATTAGCAAATGCTCCTACCCCATTTATTGCTTGATGAATAATATTTTTCACGATTACCTAGATGAATTCATCTTAGTATTTCTTGATGACATATTTGTATACTCTAAAGATGATTCTGAACATGCGGTACATTTGAAGAAAACCTTGCAAACTTTTAGAGAACACAAATTGTATGGAAAAAGAGTAAATGTTTCTTTGCTAAGTATAAACTTGTGTATCTAGGAAGAGTAATATCAAAAGAAGGAATCCTTATAGATGAAGACAAAGTAAAAACAATAGTTGATTGGCCGATTCCTAAGAGTGTAAGGGATGTTAGAAGTTTTCTTGGGTTGGCTAAAAAGAATGTAGGATTTTCGTGGAGTGATGGCTGTTAAAAATAATTTGAAACATTGAAACAAAAGTTCATTGAAAATTGTGTTTTGAAAATACCAAAAATGGGAAAGCCTTTTGTGGTTGCATGTGATGCAAGTGTTAGTCAGATAGGATGTGTTCTTTCATAGGATGGTAGGGTGGTTGCATATGCATTCAAGAAACTAAGAAAACATGAACTTTACTATCCTAGTCATGATTTAGAAATTCTTGTTGTTGTGCATGCACTTAAGCATTGGAGACATCCATTGTTAGGGGTTAAGTTTAAATTAGAAACATATCATCAGAGTCTAAAATACATCTTCCATAACCATTGTTTAACAACAGGTAGAAGTGTTGGATTGAATTATTAAGTGAGTATGATTTTGACATTAAGTATCTGGCTAGTAAGGAAAATAAGGTTGTTGATGCATTTATTTGGAGACCTTTATGTAATCTTGTTTCTCTAATAAATTCTAATTTTCTCAATCAAATTCAAGAAGAGATAAAATAGGATCCTTTTTATGCATGTATTTTGAATTCTTTGAATTCGAACAAGGGAACGATGTATGAAGAATTGTTTTTTTTGTAGAATGGAACATTTTATTGTAACAATCCGCTATGCATATCTTCTAAATCTCCATTAAAAGTTAAAATATTGCATGATTGTCATGATGCACCTTTTTCTACACATTGAGGTTATTCAAGGACCTATGTTAAAACAAAGTATTCTTACTTTTGGCCATGTATGAAGTGGGATATTCAAAATTATTTAAGTGAATGTTTGGAGTGCCAACTGGTAAAATCTGAGTTTAAGAGGATGCCTCGAATGCTCCAACCTTTGGATGTTCCAAATTAGAAGTGGGAGTGTATTTCTGTGGACTTTATCACTAAGCTACCTATGACAAGAAGTAAGCATGATACCATATTTGTTGTAGTCGATCGGCTTACCAAGAGGGCACATTTCTTTCCTATGAAAAAGATTGATACTGCATTGAATGTTGCAAGAATCTTTGTAAAAGAAATTTTTTGATCTCATGGAATGCATAAAAGCATAATTTCTGATAGAGATTCTAGATTTAAATCAGAATTTTGGAGAGCAACATTTGAATGGATTGGAACTCAACTTCGTATGAGTACAACTTTCCATCCACAAACTAATGGGGAAACCGAGAGGGTTAACGGGGTAGTTGAAGATATATTGCATATGTATGTGAATGAAAAGCAGGATAATTAGAGTGAATATTTACCTTTCGTTGATTTTGCATACAATAGTGCATGGCATGCATCTATAAAAATGACTCCATTTGAAGATATGTACAGTTATAATTGTTTGGCTCAACCCTCATTTTTGGGTTTTCCAAATAAAGTAGAAGTGTCCAAAGAAATGCTTGATAAAATGGATGAAGAGCTTGGGAAAATTAAGAAACACATAAAAGAAGCTCAGAAAAGAGAAAAGAAATTCTATGATTTAAAGAGAAGACCACTTGAATTTCAAGTTGATGACATGGTATTTCTTAAAGTTAATCCTCACTGATCTAACTTGGTGCTAGGGAAGGATCATAGAATTTCTCCTTGATATGAAGGTCCTTTTAAAGTTTTGAAAAAGATTCGATCTCTTGCTTATTTGCTGGAATTACGTGAACATTTAAATGTGCATCCTATATTTCATGTTAGCTTACTTAAAAGATATGTATCTAATGTTGCTCATGTTTTGTAGGACAATTATAAGCTAAAAGATGATGGCTCTTTTGATCTTCAACCTGAAATAATATTAGACACAAATGAAATATTTCTTAGAAATAGATCTATAGTAGAAATTTTAGTGAAATGGCACTCGTATCCAGTAGAAGATTCGATTTGGGTGAACTTAGACGATTTCCTAAATCATTATCCTTCTTTCCAAATCTAAGCACAAGGTTCTTAGGGGGGGAGGGAGAATTGTAATAGGCCTCTTTTCTAGTGAAATAGTTCATTTTAAACTTTCTAAATTTCATTGTGGGGATAATGCTTAGAGTGAATAATTATGTCATTTATGCATGTTAGAAACATTTTGGGTTGACAAGTTTTATATTCTCTCTCTAGACCTTATTAGCATCATGTTTTCTAATGGAATTTCGAAGGTGAAGATGAAAGAATTAAGGAAAACTATGTATGAGAGAAAGGTAGAGCAATTATAAGAGAATAAAAGTACCTATGTGAAACTTTTGTGAATCGTGTTTTAAATAGCTCGTTCAGGGTCCTACATTTAGTTCATTTAAGAAAATGCCTTGTTTTTACTCTCTCTCTAGAATTTCAAAACTTGCAGGGTTAAAAAGTGGCATTTGGAGGTGGATTTGGACCTTGTACCTCTCTAACAGTATCATGTAGATTGCAAAATTGAATAAAAGTGGCTCTCACAAGCTTAACCTAATTCCTCACCGTTTTTGAGTTACAAGGCTTTGAAAAGTGCTATTTTCCAACACTTGAAAAAAAAATGAGGGATTATCTATTTCGATCTGAATCAGTGATTCTGATGCTCACGTGTCACCATGTCTAACTATGGAAATTTTTGGATAAGTGTTTTTGGTGTTTTTCTCCTATTTTTGACAGGTATGCTTAAGAAAGAAAGCTCACTACGATCGCATGGCTTTTTGTGAAAGTTTTGGAGAAAATCGATTTTTTCTAAATTTGGTGGATCACACACTTCTTTGGGAGGGCCGCGATTAAACTTTGATATAGGGAGACTTGCGCATCAACACAGAGGATGCAAGGAAATGTGAGAATTACCTTGTGATTGAGAGTGAGAGTGAGAGTGAGAGTGAGAGTGAAAGTGTGATTGAGAGTGCGAGTGTGAATGTGATTGTGATAGCTCGGGGTGATCAAGAGGTAGAGGCTTTGTCAAGAAGGTATTGTCCAAAGCTATTGTAACCATTGATTCACATCTATAATATTAGAATTCTTCCTTCTCTGCGTCATATTTGTTTCTACTCTTCCGCATTAGATTTTATCTTACCTTATACAATCTCTGCATTCTTCTCTCCTTTGTTATTTTTGAGTGATTGAAAGATTGTGATTGGGGAAAGATTGTGATTGAGGAAATGCTACAAGTGGTATCAGAACAGAATCAATCCTCGGGAATGATGGAAGGTCTAACACAAAAGATGCGTGAATAGGAGGCAGTTATTCAGAAGCTTCTTGGAGAGTTGCGCAAAGAACTAGGCGCTTAGCAACTAGGAGCAACAAATTTGTTTGTGGAGCTGAACGATGAAGCAGATGAAGGTGCGGGAACTTCTAGTATACCTCGTTGGAAACAAAAATCCAATTATGAAGATATGGAACTAGGTGATTTTCCCTTTAACCAAGTCTTAATCAAGAAGGCAAAGATGAATGATTTTGATGGTGAGAAGAAGAGTGGCGAAGGTCTTCAGGCATGGATTGAAGAATTGGAGGATTTCCTTGATCATTAATAATTTAGTGAAGAGTCCAAGGCAAAAGTTGGGATCCTACACCTACGTAGGATCGCAAAACTATGGTGGAGGTCGTACATGCAGACTCGAATGTGTTCAACGTCTTCATGAATATGCATTAGAGGTTAGTGGTAACTCTCTAAAGATTAAATTTATTGAAGGGGTTCGTGAGGAACTTCACTATCAAGTCAAGGGATTTGGATGTATTGATTTTCTTGATGCTTTTGTGATGGCCTAGAACTTTGAGAAGATGCAGAAGTTCAATTTGCGTAAAGCAAATAGAAGCAGATTCATCGCAACGGGACATACGCCACAAAGACCTGTTGCAATGAACATGAACAGTTCAAAGAAGACTCCATCTTCAAATAACCAAGGCAAGAATCCTACTCAGGTAGAAAATCAAAGGAGGTTTCAATGAATCCAATGGCAACAACACCTTGATTTTATTGAGAGGGCAAAAAGACTTGGTCTCGGTTTTCATTGCGGGGAGCAAGGGCATCAGACATATGAGTGCCTAAATAAGGTAGTTTTTCGACCCGCACAATCAAAAGCAATAAACATCATC
This sequence comes from Ceratopteris richardii, assembly GCA_020310875.1. Classification (NCBI taxonomy): domain Eukaryota; kingdom Viridiplantae; phylum Streptophyta; class Polypodiopsida; order Polypodiales; family Pteridaceae; genus Ceratopteris; species Ceratopteris richardii. Next base: position 149,976,274 of record CM035406.1, on the reverse strand, counting down.
GAGGAGGGTACAATTATTGAGGAAGCAGATGATTGAGGTAAGCGCCCTGACACTACTTTACGTTGCATGGTGGTTATTTCTTTCTCAAAGGCTACTGTAATCATGATTTTGGGTATGATTTATGCACATAAAATCAGATTTTTGATCGATTCAGGCAGTACCCATTGTTTTCTATCTTTTAAATTGGTACAAAATCTAGGGATAGCCTTAAATATGCAGATAACCAAACCTGTAGAGATGGCCAATGGATGATTATACTATGCAAAAGGATATACTGAAAACCTTGAAGTTACTCTTTCTGATAGGTGCTTTTCTGGGAGTTTCCATGCAATTGAGATGAAATAGAGTGATGCAATCATAGGCATGAATTAGGTATTTAAAAATTATGCGATGATTAATTGTGAACAAAGAACGATCACTATAAAGCTATATGATAAATCTATTCATAATCTAGGTGATGCCTATAGCCGTAAACCTATCCTTATTTCTGCTATGGAGATAATTAAAGGTATACATGATGGTTGTAGCACATTTATAGTGTATGTAAACAACGTGCATGAAAAAGATAATGAGGAAAGTGTTCCGAATTATGTAGAAAATCTTTTGAAAGAATACGCAGATGTATTTCCAGAAGAGTTGCATGGTATACCTCCACCTAGGCAAATTGACCATGCCATTTACCTATATCTAGGGAGTGAACCATATTCTAGAGCACCCTATAGATTTAACATCGAGAAATTAGAGAAGCTTAAGATTCAATTAGATGATCTTCTAAAGAAAGGCTTGATAATCGTGAGTGTCTCACCTTGGGGTGCACCTACGTGATTTCAGAAGAAGAAAGACGGCTCTTATAGATTATGCATTGACTATAGGGGGTTCAATAAAAGAATAGTTAAGAATAAGTATCCACTCCCTCACATAGATGACTTATTAGGTCAATTAAGTGGAGCGACTATATTCACTAAGATTGACTTAAGATCTAGATATCACCAAATTAGGAGAAAAAAAGAGGATATTCTTAATACAGCTTTTTCGAACACGATATGATCACTATGAGTTTAGGGTTCTACCTTTTGGATTCACAAATGCTCGTGCCATATTTATGTGCTTGATGAATAATATTATTCATGATTACCTAGATGAATTCATCTTAGTATTTCCTGATGATATATTTTTATACACTAAAGATGATTATGAGCATGTGGTACATCTCAAGAAAATTTTGCAAACTCTTAGAGAACAGAAATTGTATGGAAAAAAGAGTAAATGTTTCTTTGCTAATGATAAACTTGTGTATCTAGGAAGATTAATATCAAAAGAAGGAATCCTTATAGATGAAGACAAAGTAAAAACAATAGTTGATTGGCCGATTCCTAAGACTCGAAGGGATGTTAGAAGTTTTCTTGGGTTGGCACAATATGAAAGAGCACATATTAAGGATTTCTCTAAGATAGCTACTCCTCTCGCAGAATTGACCAAAAAGAATGTAGGATTTGCGTGGAGTGATGCCTATCAAAAATCATTTGAAACATTGAAACAAAAATTTGTTGAAATTTTTATTTTGAAAATACCAGAAATAGGAAAGCCTTTTGTGGTTGCATGTGATGCAAGCGGTAGTCAGATAGGATGTGTTCTTTCAAAGGATGGTAGGGTGGTCACATATGAGTCCAAAAATACTAAGAAAACATGAACTTAACTATCCTACTCATGATTTACAAATGCTTCCTGTTGTGCATGCACTTAAGCATTGGAGACATCTATTTTTAGGGGTTAAGTTTGAATTGAAAACAGATTATCAGAGTCTAAAATACATCTTCACACAACCAGTGCTTAACAACAGGCAAAAGCGTTGGATTGAATTATTAAGTGAGTATGATTTTGACATTAAGTATCTGGTTGGTAAGGAAAATAAGGTTGATGATGCATTGAGTCGGAGACCTTTATGTAATCTTGTTTCTGTAATAAATTCTGATTTCCTCAATCAAATTCAAGAAGATTGTAGCCATTGATTCACATCTATAATATCAAAATTCTTCCTTCTCTACATCATATTTGTTTCTACTCTTCCGCATCAAATTTTCTCTTACCTTGTGCAATCTCTGCATTCTTCTCTCCTCTATTATTTTTGAGTGGTTGAAAGATTGTGATTGGGGATAGAATGTGATTGAGGAAACTCTACATTTTTTGAGCATATATTTCCAATAAAGATAAAAATAAAAGTAAAATAGTTAAGTGGTTGAAAATGAAAAGAGCACATTGTATAAAAAAATGCTATGATGATGGATATCAATGTGTTAACAATGAGATCATGGAAGGGGGAGAAACTCAGATTTGAGGTTTGGAAAAGTAAAGATTTGCAATAGACAACACAAAGCATTAAAGATTTTACTGCTAGATGAATAAAAAATTCATGTAGATCATATGCACTTGATATGGTGACCAACAACATCGTCAAAGAAAGAAAATGGTGGAAATGAGTGATAAGTGCTAGAATAGAGTAGGAAAATGTTTAGTCTTTTATGGATTAAAGAGGATTGGAGTGTAGTATATGGAATGGGGATTGTGCACATCTTTGCGAGAAGAAAATGATGATGAGTGTATACAACCATAAAGCACCAAAGTCATTGTGACGGATTCTAGTTGTGGACTTGAGTACATGAACGCTTTCATACCATTCAATCAATGTGTGATAGTATATGGTTGATTTAGGTGATAGTACTTAAAATTGATACCTTGTTTGAGTAAATTTAGTATGTCACTCTCAAACAAAACATACAAAATTCGTGCTAAATGTGATCAAAGTGATAATGTTGATTGGACATATGAAATTGGCTTTTGTGCCTACACAAGATAATCTTACAAAATGTTTCAAAGACGCTCTCCATAAAGGTTTTGGATTACTCCTTTTTATGCATTTTCTTCAATCCACATAAATTAGAAATCCTTAATTCTTCAGTACATCAACTCTATGGGGAGTTTTTAGCATATAGTGGTAGTAATATGTAAAGAAAACTAGATATACAAGGCCATTTTCTTCTTTATTACATGTTTTCTTGGAGTTTTGTGGCCCTAAATATATACAAGTTTCAATATCATTGCCACATTTTGACTCCCAAAGGACATGTCAATTGGGAGAGGTGATGTTTTATGCCTTCGAATAGACGTGTAAAATTAAAATAATTTTTTTTCAAGGTAATAAGCATGTCGAAAGCTCTTCAGATCGAGAGTACAATTCATTGTTTCATCTAGTTTCCACATCAATGTTGCTTACTTTATGCAAAAATAATTTGTTTCATAGAGCATCAGCAAGTTAATTGCCTATGTGAAAGTTTGTTGAAAATAAAAGAAAAAAACACGCACATGACATAGTATATTGATAAACAACAATCAGCTTTTTTGCACATTTCTAAAGAAATCAAGTATGCAACATAGGATATGAAGAAATACCCTTTCCAAGGGAGGTTTTTGGAGCATTTATTTCCGAGGGAGACACAACATACACACACACACATACACACACACACACACACACACACACACACACACACACACATATATATATATATATATATATATATATATATATATATATATATATATATATATATATATATATATATATATATATATATATATATATATATATATATATATATGTGTGTGTGTGTGTGTGTGTGTGTGTATGTATATATATATGTATATGATTATATATATATATATATATATATATATATATATATATATATATATATATATATATATATATATATATATATATATATATATATATATATATATATATATATGTGTGTGTGTGTGTGTGTGTGTGTGTGTGTCATAGACAAAGGAAACCATCGTGAATCTCAGATTTGATGTGAATCCTATATCTCATAATTGGTTCAGAATTAGGAGAAATCAATGTTTCCATTGCATTCGGAACGTGCCAAAACCCTAAGAACGAATGTCTTTCTAACATCGAGAGACCATGCTTCGAATTGATGACATCATCAATTCGTAACTGCCCTTAAACCGCCCTTGGAAGACCTATATAAGGAGGGGTTGGCCACATTCATTCTCAATCTTGCCATTACGAGTCTTTGGAGCTCAAGGAGTCATGATTGTCAAGTAAGTACTCTCCAAGTTTGAGTTGCTATTCTTGTCTTGTTCCTTTTCCTAGTCGTGTCTAGTCTTTTATCCTAGACATCTAGTCTTGTCCTTTTGTAATTGCGTAGTATGAGATCTTGTCGAGTTCTTTCTTGTATCTAGTTCATCTCCCAGAAGAGAGTTCTTGTAATCCAGAGATCTTGTTCCATACTTACGATCCCGGGTTTTGGGATCTCATGTATGATCTCTAGCTGAGTTATCTATACGAATAGTCCCAGGTTGTGGGACTTCTTGTATCAGTCACATATTCTTGTACTATTTTCCTAGGTGGGTATTCTTTTAATCTAAAGTGTAGTTCTGAAATCTTGTCTATTGTAGTCAGAGAGCACAATCTACTGCTTCCATGACATTTTGGCAAGACTAGCTTCTATCCAAGACTAGTCATCATGGAGAATGCTTATGAACAGATTGTAGCAACACTTGAGAGTCTCTAACAGCAAGTCGAAGACCTAACTCATCGATAAACACAAGTCGAGAAGGGACATCTAGTGCATGTAGGTGCACTCCTCCAAGAATTACAAGAACGAATCGAGAGTCTTCAGACAAATCAAGGGAATATGCAAGTAAATCAATGACCTAGTACATCGTTCATGAGGGAACCCAAGATCTCCATGCCAGAAAAGTTCCATGGTGATCGCAAAAAGTTATGAGGATTCTTGCAGCAAGTCAAATTTTATATCTGCATGTAGCCTAATAGATACCCTGATGATGCATCCAAGGTCGGTTTTATTGGAACTTTGCTCTATGGTCAAGCTTTATCATGGTTCGCCCCAATCTTGGAGAAGGATATGGCCATACTTCATGATTATGAGGGGTTCCTTGGAGAGCTCATCGCCACATTTGGAGATGCAGACATGAGTCGAGTGGCAGAAACAAAACTTCGGAAGCTACCTCAAGGTAACCGCCCTGCCTCTACCTATGCATCAGAATTTAGGCAGTTGATATGTGACCTCACTTGGCACGAAGATTATTTCATATGCCAACTTAGATGGGGCTTAAGAGATGATGTGAAGGACCTTCTACTCACGATGTCAGAGGTTAAGACATTGAATGAATACATCAACCAAGCTATTCAATGTGATAACTGCCTTTTTGAAAGGAAACAAGGAAAACAAGTAGAAGAAAGACCTCGCGAATGGAAACCCTTCCAGCCCACTCCTAGAGATGAGTTTATGCCCGAACGTATGCAGATAAATGTAACTCGATTCCAGCCTCTAACACCACAAGAGAAACAAAGAAGGAGGGATAACAAGTTATGCCTGTATTGTGGAAACCTTGGCCATATTGTAGTCAGTTGTCCCAACAAGAGAACCAACTCCAAAGTTGCAGCCACCCTTGTAGAGCAAGGAAACGAGGAAGTCCAGTTGTAAAAGAGACCATACAGCCGGACCATGATATAAGAAAGGGTCTCATAATTCCAGCCACACCCATAGAAACAAGTCTTGCTCCTATCAAGTTAATCATGTCTAAGAAGACCCTTTCTGTTATAGCTTTGGTAGATTCAGGAGCCTCCTCATGTCTCATTGATGAGGGACTCATTCAAAAACATTGAATTCTAGTACTTCGGAAGAACAAACTAGTAGTAGCTGAAGTAGTAGATGGACGACCTCTAGCATGAGGGAATATAACCATGCAAATCATACCACTAAGAGTACACCTTGGTGACCATGATTCACACATATATTTCAATGAAATATCGAGTCCAGTAAACATGGTTATCATCGGAGTGCCATGGTTAAAGAAACATGATCCGAAAATTAATTGGGAGAATAATAAAATCACCCGTCGAGATATCCAAAAGAACCCAAAATATGTTGTAGCCAAAGCCTTCATACATGTAGTAAGGAAGGAACCGACATATATGATCTATGACATACCAACTCAAGAGCCCAAGAAAGATGATTCAGTGAATCTACCTAACCAATACCAAGGGTTTGAATATGTCTTTGAAAAAAAGAATGCAGATATGCTCCTAGAGCATAGACCTTATGATTGTGCCATAGAACTTTAAGAGGGAGCAAAACCACCCTTTGGGCCAATCTATAGACTATCGCCAAAGGAACTTATAGAATTACGTAACAATATTGATGAGAATCTAGCCAAGGGGTTTATCAAACACTCAAAGTCTCCTGTAGGAGCCCCTACACTATTTGTAAAGAAGAAGGACGGAACTCTTTGAATGTGTGCCGACTATCGTGGTTTGAATAAATTCACAATAAAGAACATATATCCTCTACCACTTATATGAGAGCTCTTGGAACACCTTGGAAAAGCAAAGTTCTTCACTAAGATATACCTTCGAGAAGCATACAATCTTGTCAGGATCAGCGAAGAAGATGAATGGAAGACAACATTCCGAACAAGGTATGGACACTTTGAATATGCAATTATGCCATTTGGTCTCACAAATGCTCTAGTATTCTTTCAACATATGATGAATGATATCTTTCAATAATATGTAGATGCTTTTGTGGTAATTTATCTTGATGATATCTTGATATTTGCCAAAAATCTAGAAGGTCATGAATGTCATGTAAAGATAGTCCTAGAGAAACTAGGAGAAAAACGGTTATATGCAAAATTGGGGAAGTACTACTTCCATCAGATAGAAGTGGAGGTTTTAGGGCACATTGTAACAGAGAAAGGAATCTTTATGGACCCTAAGAAGAGAAAGACAATCCTTGATTTGAAACCATCTTCGTGTGTTCGAGATGTACAATGTTTTCTAGGGTTTGCTAATTTTTATAGGATATTCATTAGAGATTACTCCAAGATTGTGACACCTCTTACCAAGCTTACAGAAAACTCCAAATTTTCATGGACCAAATAAGCAAAAAAAGCCTTTCAGACCTTGAAATCAGCATTCACTATTGCCTGAATCCTAGTTCATCCTGATTTAAGCAAACCCTTCTTCCTAGAAACAGATGCATCAGACTTTGCCCTAGGGGCCATTCTATCCCAATATGGAGATGATGGACACCTACATCGAGTTGCATATCATTGAAGGAAATTTTCCCCTCGAGAAATTAATTATGAAATCCATGATAAAGAACTTCTTGCCATAGTAGACGTGTTTGATACCTAGCATCACCACCTAGAAGGAGAAACTCACAAAGTTATTGTGTATACATATCACAAGGACTTAGGGTATTTTTTGACCACTCACATCCTCAATAGAAGGCAATCTCGATGGAGTAACTTTCTATCCTGATTTCAATTTGTCATCACATACCGTCGAGGACGTCAACAATGTCAGTTAGATGCCCTTTCCAGAAGATATTACCTTGCACCAAAGAAGGGTGAAGAGGCCTTTGATCAACAAGAGAGTGTATTACTCAAGCCTGAGCATCTCCAGTTAGCAGCTATCTCGTCAAGCCATCATGAAGATTCAGCCTTGAATAATTTGATCCGTGAGAATATATCACAGGATGAATTGTTTCGTAACATTAAGCAGAAAGCTCAAGAATGAAAATTACAAGAAGTAAATGAATTTCAGGAGAAGGATGGTTTACTACTCTATAAGAACCTATTGTATGTCCCTCTAGGAAAGCCCAGGATCCAAGTACTTTAACAACACCATGACAACCTTGCAACATGACATTTTTGAGTGAATATAACAATAGAACTCATATCAAGGGACTTTTGGTGGCCTCAGATGTGCAAGGAAGTCAAAAAATATATCCAAACCTTTGATACTTCATTGTCTATGGATTTCATCACAAATCTACCAAAGTCAGATAAGTATGATGACATTCTTGTTATTGTGGATAGATTTACAAAGATGACACATTTTATTCTAGCTACCAAGGCAATCACAAGTGCAGCCACTGCTAGAATTTTTCTCAGGTACATATTTAGGCTCAAGAACAATATAAGTACTATGTAGATCAACATTGTGTTCATAATCCATCATATCAAATTGGAGATAATGTATGGTTACTCAGAAGCAATTTGCAAACTTCAAGGCCTTCTGCAAAGTTAGATCATCAAAGATTTGGTCCATTCACCATCTTGGCCAAGATTAATCTAGTCACCTTCAAGCTCCATCTACCAAGTACCATGATAATACATCCAATTTTCCATGTATCCATGTTGGAACCATATCAGATTTCACCATTGAGGGGCGAGAGAACTAGTGCTTCACCACCTATTGAGATTGATGATCATGAAGAATTTGAAGTCAAGCATGTCCTAGATTCGACAATATCCCCAGAGAGATTTGAGTACCTAATTCATTGGAAAGGGTATGACATTAGTGATCGTACTTGGGAATGTACGAAAAACCTTTAGAGAGCACCAATCAAGGTTCAAGAATTCCATAAGAGAAATCCAATGAAGCCAAGACCAGAGAACATGATCGCTCCTGGTGGAACTCGTCGCTTGAGGAGGAGGTGATGTGATGGACAAAGGAAATCATCCTGAATATCAGATTCCATGTGAATCCTATATCTCATGATTGGTTCAAAATTAGGAGAAACCAATGTTTCCATTGCATCGAGAACATGCCAAAACCCTAAGAATGAATGTCTTCTTGCTTGATTTTGACATCCAAAGACCATGCTTCAAATTGATGACATCATTGATGACATCATCAATTCGTAATCGCCCTTGGAAAACCTATATAAGGAGGGGTTGGCCACATTCATTCTGAGTCTTGCCATTACTAGTCTTGGGAGCTCAACGATTCGTGACCACCAAGTAAGTACTCTCCAAGTTCGAGTTCCTGTTCTTGTCTTGTTCCTCGTCCTAGTCCTGTCTAGTCTTGTATCCTAGACATCTAGTCTTGTCCTCTTGTAATCTCGTAGTAGGAGATCATGTTGAGTTCTTTCTTCTATCTAGTTCATCTTCTGAAGGAAGTTCTTGTAATCCAAAAATCTTGTTCCATACTTACGATCCCGGGTTGTGGGATCTCTCGTATCATCTCTAGTTGAGTTATCTATACCTATAGTCCCGGGTTGTGGGAATTCTTGTATCAATCATGTATTCTTGTACTATTTTCCCTACATGGGTATTCTTGTAATCTGAAGTGTATTTCTAAAATCTTGTCTATTGTAGTCAGAGAGCACAATCTAGTGCTTCCTTGACTATATATATATATATATATATATATATATATATATATATATATATATAATTATATATATATATATATATATATATATATATAGAGAGAGAGAGAGAGAGAGAGATTGAAGTAGCTAATTTAAAACATTCATATGATGATCAACATTAGAAATGAAAGAATAAGAGGATGGGAGGTAGTAAAATCCCAATGCAAGGTTGGAAAATTGTATATTTTCTAAAGATGAATAAAAAGTGATGCGCATCATATGGGCTTGATAGGGTGAAGAACATCATATTGAAAGGAATAAAGTGATGGAAGCAAATGAAATACACTCGCAATGGGAGGTTATTAGAATTCGAAGTGCCACTATAGAGGTGAAAAAAATATTCATTGGCTTGGTAGTTAAAAAGGACTTAAGTGGAATATGATGTTGATTTGAGATTGTGAACATCTTTGTTAGAAGAAAATGATGATGGACGGCTACAAAACCATAAGGAAACATTATTGGACCATTAGCTGCTAGCATAGATCAAAAACTTAGATTAGCGATTAAGGAAGATAGAAGCTTCGTAGTAGGTGGTAGTAGGATCATTTGACAACCCAAACCACATACAATTCCGTGCATAGATGCCCCAATTGATTATAGAGGACCTCCTTGGAAAGTCTTTCTATGCCATCCTCACTTGGTTAACCCTTTGTAGCCAAAAATCGCCCAATTACTTCATCAAGCATACTGTCAAAAAACTTAAGTGGGAATGGAGTGTGGATTGTCGGAACATTCAATTTCAGATAGTCAACACGAATGATTAAGTTTTTATTATTCTTTGGTTCAATTACCATTGGCAAAATCCATTCTGCATGCTCACTTGGTTATATAAAACCAATACATGATAGATGATGAATATGTTCCTTAACATGTTTCCCATAACTTGGACTCATTCTATAGTTATGGTCTTTAGTTGAATAAAGACAATATTTTATCAAAACTTGATGTTAATAAATCTTGGGATCTAAAACATTCATATCATTATAATCCCATCCAAAATATCAATAAACCTTGTCAACAATTTTGAAGACCCTTTTGAAACCTGTCTTACAAATTCATACTCACGTGCATCGGATTGGGGTTAGATGAATTTCCTATATTATAGGTAAGAACTTGGTCTTGAGGAACGCAAATTGTGGCCACTATCTTCATCAAGCCCCAAAAAATCTTAGAAAACGAAATTCTCTTGGATCAATAAAGAAAGACTCATCATTGCATGGAAGGACAAAATCCTCCTCTAGACTTGGATAGACTATGCATGGGATCCCTCATCATGTTGGGAAAGATGGATGGACACTCCAAGAATTGAGTAGGTAGTGCCAAATCCTGCTTTGAACCAGCTCCTTATAGCTTGAGAGTTTCATTGTGGGCCCTCTTAGCTCTCTTATGTCACTATACAAGTGCCTATGTACTTTGGAAATCATGTGAGAATGATTGAACCAAAATAGACTACTTCCAAGTTGAAGGATTAATGAAAACCTTCTATTTTTGTTCACACACCTGCTACTTGTTATGCTCAATACTTCGAGTACAATAGGAATTAGAAAAATTCCTTTCAGAAGTATCTAATTAGCTTACTAAGCTAATAAATCCAAGTGGAATCACTTAAAATGATGCACTATACATAGAGCAATCAACTTAGAAATTGAATCATTACCTCCAATTTCTTAGGACCTCTACAGAGTTTGCCTAGTGAGTGCTTCGATGCACTTTTCTCCAAATTGGCTGAATGGATTTCCTTCAAACTTTGTGAGCATGTAGAGAAATTGGAGCTAATTCAAGAATGTTGGAGCAAGTCTATGACAAGCCTAAGTATTGGCTTGAGTCCCACAAAGTCATAGAAAAAGCCTTAAAATGAAGACTATGTAAAGTTCACTTGTGAACTACCTCTTGTAACTTTTGAAGAGTTTACTTAATGTAAAAGTAAGAGAATCTTAAGTGGTTGAGTCCACTTGATCAAGAATGGAAAGAGGAGCCACGAATTCGTGATTTGTGGTAGGTAGAGAATCAAATCAATCATTGGTTGATTGGAGAGTGATTGAGGGAAGTTAGCCTCCCAAACTCAACTATAAATAGATGGCAGTTTTAGTCGTGGTTAGAGAGACCTATGTGAAGACCTCCAAGAGCTGAGCTTTATGCCATATCAAGGTGTGATTACAAGGCACACATATGTATCAGTAAGTCATTGTATTGTACAAGCAATATACTTTCATTTTCATGATTATTTGAGTTCATCTTTCCATGTTCTTGTGATGTGTACTACTCACTGCCATTACTTCAATTTTTCTCAGTCAGCTTGCAGAGATTGTTTCTCTGCACTTGGTTCATCATTTTCAGTGATTTAACTTGGTAAAGTTAGCTCTATAAGTCTACTATATGCTAATAAACTTTCATGTCATTTGGATGTTGGAATCTTCAGTTATGTTCATTTGAAGTCAACAGGGTATGTTCATCTTCACTTCTCTGTCAGGTACCCGACTTTTTCAGTCATCTTGTCAGAGTCATTTCTCAGTGTTTACTCATCCAAATTCAGTGATTTCAAGCTTGTTGGATTTAGCTCACTGTCTAGTATAAGCATACAAACTTTCATGATCATTGGATTCTTACATCTTGAGTTATGTTAATTTTTCTACTCACTGGTCTATTTCTGTAGCAGCCCGTGAAAATCGGGATGATGTCATCACTTGTTAAAAGTCATTCTCAGTGTGTGGTTTGTTATTTTTGATGAGATTACTCTCTAAAGTTAGCTCTTTAAGCTACCTAGCCTTCCCCAAGAGGAATTAATCTAATTGCTGCTGTGCTCAGAGAATTATGTAAAACACTGGACAGGTGTATTAACCAAGAATATCAAGTTTTCACCTCTGAGCTAACTCCAACTTATCTGTTTTGATCTATCTTTTTGATAGTGATCTTCCAAGGTACATAGGGTGTCTAATACATCCATTGGCAAGCTAAAAGGGCCCACCATCTACTCCTGGAGTTCATTTGGCTAGTGTAGAGCAAAGATTTTGCAACACCTCTTCATCTTCAACACATACCTATCCATCTCTTCACAGTGGTATCAGAGCAAGGTTGGACAACATGGCAGATGGATTTCCTTCATCAATTGACAAATTGGACAGAGGTAACTACTCAGCTTGGTCATTAAGAATGGAAGCTTATCTCCAAGGTAGAAGTTTATATGGTTATGTGGCTGGAGATGAAGTTATGCCAAGTTTCAGGAACAAAAGTCAACCAACACAAGAAGAGCAAGAAAGATTGAGCACATGGTGCTCCAAGGATGCACTTGCAAGGTCTTATCTCCTCAACTCTATCTCAGATTTTTTGTTGCCTCACATTAGAAGTTGTAAGACATCTCAGGAAGTGTGGGATGCACTTGAAGCTTTCTTTGCTTCAAGTACTAAAGCTAGGAAGCATCAACTATGGCTGGATTTCACAACTCTCAAGAAGGCTCCCAAACAAAATGTGACTGATTTTGTCACAAAGCTCAAGGACATAGCAGATCAGTTGGGAAGCATTGGAGAGGTAATAGATGAAGAGCAAATTGTAAGGCAGGTCATCAATGGCTTGAAGGCAGATGACAAGTGGGAAGCATTCACCACAGCTATGGATTTGTACATGGACATGCATGTACCTGATTTCAACACACTCATTGGACAATTACTTACTCAAGAGGCAAAGCTTATCAAAAATGGAGAAAGCTCTAAAGGTAATCAATCTTCAGCTTTATACACGGATAAAAGCAAGTCTAAAGATAACAAAGGAAAGGCAAAGAAAGTGGATGATGAAGCAGGTACATATCAAGCTAACTATGCAGGTAGAGGAAGACATGGCAGAGGTAGAGGAAGAGGAGGTAGACAAGGCAGGGGGAGATCCCAAGACTCCAACTCATGTTCTATTTGTGGATTAACTAATCATACAACTGAAAATTGCTTTAGGAATTCCAGGAATCAAAGAGGCAGAGGATACAATAGAGGAAGTTATGGCTACTCAAGAGGAAGGTTCAACAACTACCATGGCAACTACAACAGCTACAATCATTCAAACTATCAAGGAGGCTACAAAGGAAGGAGAGACTACAATAACTACACAGAAGACTCAAACAAAGAGGATTCATTATTGATCATGAACATGGCTATGCCACAAAGGTAAATCTGATGAGCATGTTTTCTACATAGATTCAGGTTGTTCAAATCATGTGGCAGGAAATGTGGCACTCCTATCAGATTTAGAAGATCCAAGGAATAAGCATGAGGTACAAACAAGAGATGATACAAAACATCCTGTGGAGAAAATAGGCAATGTCAAAGCACCTGATGGAAACATCAACCTACTCAGTAAGGTACTCTATGTCCCTACCATAACAAAGAATTTGATAAGTGTTGGGCAGATAGTAGAGAAAGGGTTGCAAGTCAGGTTCACAAAAGCAGGAGCATTTGTTGAAGATCCAAGTCAAGGATTCAGAAGAATTGCAAAAGGTGAAAAGACAGGTAGATTGTTCACATTTGAATTACAGGACACTAGAAACATTGCTCTCTTTAATTATGGTAGTCAGACACTCACAAAATTGGAAGTATGGCACAAACGGTTAGCACATATTCGTGAAAGGTCATTAAAGCAAATCTGCAGGGACCAAAGTGTACTTGGACTTCCTAATTTGTCAAAACAACATATGATTTATAAGTGCAGTGCATGTCAATTTGGAAAGTCTCACAGGTTACCATTCATGAAGAAAGGTTATATGCATGGAGATCTCTTGGAGTTGGTTCATACAGATGTATGGGGACCAAGCAAGGAAGCTTCAATATCAGGATCAAGGTATTATGTTTCCTTTATTGATGATTGCAGCAGATGGACTATCCTATTCTTTATGAAACACAAAGATGAAGTTTTTTCATGTTTCAAAAGATATTTGGCTCTTGTGGAGAATCAAACAGGTAAATCACTAAAAAGGCTAAGGTCAGATGGAGGGGGAGAATACTTCTCCCATGAGTTTGATTCTTTTCTTCAAGAAAGAGGAATCAAAAGAGAGGTAACTACAAGGTACACTCCTGAGCAAAATGGAGTGGCAGAAAGGAGGAATAGGACAATTGTTGAAGCTGCAAGGTCTATGTTAAATGAAAAGCATTTACCTAATTACTTATGGGCTGAGGCTGTATCTATAGCCACTTACTTGATTAACAGGTTGCCTTCAAAATCCCTTGATGGGATGACTCCATATGAGGCTTGGAATGGAAGAAGACCAAGTTTAGATCATTGTAAAATTTTTGGATGTATTGCTTTTGCTCATGTTCCTTCACAGGTTAGAGGCAAGATGGATCCAAAAGCAGAAAGGTGTGTATTTATTGGATATGACAACAATCAAAAGGGCTACAGGTTATACAACCCTACCAACAAAGGATTCTTGGTAAGCAGAGATGTAGTTTTTGATGAGAACAATTCATGGTATGAAGATTCATGCAGGAAGGTCAATTTACCATATGATCTTGAAGAAGATTTTCCAAAGCTTGGTAGAGAACAATCAAAGATTGAAGAACAAGACACCTCAGAGGATGATGAAGAATGTCAGATGGAAAAGATCAAAGCATGGAAGTCTAAAGGTAAAGCAAAATTGCAGGAACTTGGACATGACGCAGAATCATCACATCATGGCCTAAGAAGATCTATGAGGGAAAAGAAAAAACCAGAAAGGTATGGGTTTGACACCTCATTAGTAACTAAACATTCTATCTACATAGCACAGGACATAAACCAAGAGGAGCCATCATCATTTGAAGAGGCCAAAGCAAAAACAGAATGGAAGCATGCAATGAAGGAAGAGATTGAAGCAGGTGAGGAAAACAACACTTGGGATTTGGTGCCCAAGACTTCATCCATGAAGGTAATAGGCTCAAGATGGGTCTATAAACTCAAGAAAAATTCTGATGGTTCAATTAACAGGTATAAGGCAAGGCTTGTGGCAAAAGGCTTTGCACAAACTCAGGGAATTGATTATGAGGAGACTTTCTCTCCTGTGGCAAAGATGCCTACTATTAGGTTTTTGCTTAGTATTGCCTCTTCCAAGAATTGGAAGATACTTCAACTAGATGTAAAGAATGCATTTTTGAATGGTTGGATAACAGAAGAGGTATATATGGCACAACCACCTGGTTTTGAGAATCAAGTTTATCCTGATTATGTGTGTAAACTTAACAAAGCATTGTATGGTCTCAAGCAAGCTCCAAGAGCTTGGAATTTCAGGCTTGTTTCATTCTTGCAGGACAAAGGCTTTCAACCAAGCAAAGCAGATCCTTCACTCTTTATTAAAAAGAGTAATTCCGAGGTCATCTACCTATGTGTATATGTAGATGATATTATATTGACAGGAAATGATGCAGATGGTATGAAGAAGATCAAAGATCACATGAGAGAAGAGTTCAAGATAAGTGATTTGGGTTCACTTACCTACTTCCTAGGTTTGGAAGTTGTCTACAAAGATCATGGTTTGTTTCTCACTCAAAGAAAGTACATTAAGGACATGTTGGCAAAATTCAAGATGCAAGATTGTAAGATTGCAGGTACTCCAATGGAGGTTAATCACAAATTGAGCTCACATGAAGGTGAACTCATAGAGGACATCACATCATATCAAAGTCTAGTGGGTAGTCTCAACTATGCCACATTGACAAGAGTAGATATATGTTACAGTGTGAGTGTGCTAAGCCAATTTATGCACACACCAAGGAAACCACATATGGATGCTGCCAAAAGGATACTCAAATATCTCAAAGGAACCATAAATGAAGGACTTTACTATCCTTATGTATCTGATTTAGGTTTGAAGCTATTTTCTGATGCAGATTGGGCTGGCTCCAAGGAAGATAGAAGGAGCACTTCAGGTTATCTTACCTTTGCAGGTTCAAAGCTTATTTCATGGTCATCCAAGAAGCAACCCACAGGTGCTCTCTCTTCTACTGAAGCTGAATAAAGAGGTCTTGCTATAGCTACACAAGAAGCTATGTGGATGAAGACATTATTCGAAGATCTTGGATTGGAGCTTGGAACTCCAACTATTTTTTGTGACAATATGAGTTCTATTCTTTTGGCTGCTAATCCTACTTTTCATGCAAGCACTAAACATATTGAAGTTCATTATCACTATGTACGAGAGAAGGTTCTAAGCAAAGAGATTCAAATATCATATGTGTCCACTCATCAACAATGTGCAGATATTCTAACCAAAGCATTGGATGGTACAAAGCTTTGCAAATTCAAGGCTATGATTGGTTTGCAGGTAATCTTGGAAGATTGAAGACCTCAAGCATACTTGGCTTGAGGGGGAGCTGTTGGAGCAAGTCTATGACAAGCCTAAGTATTGGCTTGAGTCCCACAAAGTCATAGAAAAAGCCTTAAAATGAAGACTATGTAAAGTTCACTTGTGAACTACCTCTTGTAACTTTTGAAGAGTTTACTTAATGTAAAAGTAAGAGAATCTTAAGTGGTTGAGTCCACTTCATCAAGAATGGAAAGAGGAGCCACGAATTCGTGATTTGTGGTAGGTAGAGAATCAAATCAATCATTGATTGATTGGAGAGTGATTGAGGGAAGTTAGCCTCCCAAACTCAACTATAAATAGATGGCAGTTTTAGTCGTGGTTAGAGAGACCTATGTGAAGACCTCCAAGAGCTGAGCTTTATGCCATATCAAGGTGTGATTACAAGGCACACATATGTATCAGTAAGTCATTGTATTGTACAAGCAATATACTTTCATTTTCATGATTATTTGAGTTCATCTTTCCATGTTCTTGTGATGTGTACTACTCACTGCCATTACTTCAGTTTTTCTCAGTCAGCTTGCAGAGATTGTTTCTCTGCACTTGGTTCATCATTTTCAGTGATTTAACTTGGTAAAGTTAGCTCTATAAGTCTACTATATGCTAATAAACTTTCATGTCATTTGGATGTTGGAATCTTCAGTTATGTTCATTTGAAGTCAACAGGGTATGTTCATCTTCACTTCTCTGTCAGGTACCCGACTTTTTCAGTCATCTTGTCAGAGTCATTTATCAGTGTTTACTCATCCAAATTCAGTGATTTCAAGCTTGTTGGATTGAGCTCACTGTCTAGTATAAGCATACAAATTTTCATGATCATTTGATTCTTACATCTTGAGTTATGTTAATTTTTCTACTCACTGTTCTATTTCTGTAGTAGCCCGTGAAAATCGGGATGATGTCATCACTTGTTAAAAGTCATTCTCAGTGTGTGGTTTGTTATTTTTGATGAGATTACTCTCTAACGTTAGCTCTTTAAGCTACCTAGCCTTCCCCAAGAGGAATTAATCTAATTGCTGCTGTGCTCAGAGAATTATGTAAAACACTGGACAGGTGTATTAACCAAGAATAGCAAGTTTTCACCTCTGAGCTAACTCCAACTTATCTGTTTTGATCTATCTTTTTGAGAGTGATCTTCCAAGGTACATAGGGTGTCTAATACATCCATTGGCAAGCTAAAAGGGCCCACCATCTACTCCTAGAGTTCATTTGGCTAGTGTAGAGCAAAGATTTTGCAACACCTCTTCATCTTCAACACATACCTATCCATCTCTTCACAAAGAAGCTATAGAACATTGAAAATGGTTGATAAATGAGTGAGATATGAGTAGTACAAGTTGATAGTTATGAATGACCATAACAGAGAGATCATAGATGAGCAATGTAAATATATTGTATTAATGAACAATGTTGTACAAGATTATAGGCTTGAAAATCATAGCCTAATGATGGTGAGTAGTGTAGGCTACAATGTAGACCTCCCTCTCTTACAATATGGAAATGGAGAACTTGGAAATCGAGTATTCTAACCGCCACTTTTACATGTTAGTGTTTATAAGTGCTACATTCAAATTTTGAATTTGAATTCAATTTTTGGATCTCTCTTCTCTCCAATATAAAGTTGTGGCTTTTCATCTAACATGCTCCACGAGTTTGTAGGTAGCTACAAATATTCTTTCAAGTTAAATAAGCGTTTACAAATGCTAGAAGATAGAATCTTCCTAGCAATGGTTTCCATGTAGCTTCAATTGTTCATGAACTTTTAGCCAAATGTGTAGGCTTGAAATTTGCACCAACAGCTCCCCCTCAAGCCAAACATTTTGGCTTGGTCTTCTTCTTCATTCTTCATGAATGTAGTGCAATCCAATCATTGACTTAAACCTGCAAGGTTTTGTACCATGTAATGCTTTAGTCAATAAGTCTACACATTGCATATTAGTTGATAAAGATGCCAACTGAATATCCTTGCTCAAAAGCTTCTCTCTCACATAATGATAACGGAACTCTATATGCTTGGTCCTAGTGAGATAAATAGGATTTGTTGCAAGATGTCGTGAGCTTATGTTGTCTCCAAAAACCACTGGAGATGTACTATGCAAGCTTAAATCTATGTATAACAATCTGACCTATATGGCCTCTTGCGTAGCATTGGACAATCCTCTATACTCTTCCTCTGTAGAAGATAAATCAAGAGTAGGTTGCTTCTTTGAAGACCATGATATAGGTTTTTCACCTGCAAAGGATAGGTATCCTCAGGTACTCCCTCTATCATTTTTGCATCCTGCCCAATATGCATATGAATATATCTTGATGTCCAAGTGTGATGTATAAGGAAAATACAATCCATGATTTTGAGTGCCCTCAAGGTACTTCAAAATCCTTTTGGTAGCTTCCAAATGAGGTGCCTTAGGCCTGTGCATAAACTGACTTAGAACACTTACTCCATAAGCAATATCAATCCTTGTTAATGTAGCATAGTTCAAGCTTCCAACTATGCTTTGGTAACCTGCAATGTTCTCAAGTACATAACCTTCATGAGCACTTAATTTTAGGTTTACCTTCATTGGAGTACTTGCACATTTGGCATCCTGCAAATGAAACTTCTTTAACATATCTTGTATATACTTTCTCTGAGTAATATAAATTCTAGAGTTCTTATAGACTAAGTCAAGTCCAAGAAAATATTTGAGTGATCCAAGGTCACTAACTTTGAACTCCTTCATCATCTGATTCTTGATCTGCTTGATTACCTGTGAGTATGATACCATCAACATATACACATAGGTATATTACCTTTGAATTATTTCTTTTCACAAACAGAGG
This sequence comes from Ceratopteris richardii, assembly GCA_020310875.1. Lineage (NCBI taxonomy): Eukaryota > Viridiplantae > Streptophyta > Polypodiopsida > Polypodiales > Pteridaceae > Ceratopteris > Ceratopteris richardii. Next base: position 149,956,861 of record CM035406.1, on the reverse strand, counting down.
TGTATCTGCTTTGCTCATGATAAATCCTTGATCCTGAAGGTATGTAGTCAACCTATGGTTCCATGCCCTAGATGCCTTCTTCAATCCATAAAGAGCTTTGGTAGAATTTACATACATATGTTACCTTTTTTGGGTCCTCATAGCCAGGAGGCTGAGACATGTACACCTCCTCTCAAATCCAACCATTTAGAAATGCATTTTTTACATCCAATTAATACATTTTCCAATTCATTGATGTAGCCACACTTACCAATAGCCTGATGGTTTGCATTTTGGCCACAAATGAGAAGGTTGCTTCATAATCAACTCCTTGTATTTGTGCAAAACCCTTAGCCACAAGCCTAGATTTGTACCTGCTTATTGATCCATCAGAATTCCTTTTGATCTTATAGATCCATCTAGAACCATTTACCTTCATAAACAACTTCTTTGGTACTAGTTCCTAAGTATCACTCTCCTTGAGTGCTTCAATTTCCTGATCCATAGATTCCTTCCATTCTCCCTTGGTCTTTGCCTCTTCATATGATAATGGCTCTTCAAATGACAAGTCTTTTGCAAGATAAACAAAGTGCTTAGTAACTAGGGAAGTGTCATATCCATATCTGATTGGCTTCTTGCTCTCCCTTTGTGATTTTCTAATTGCTTGGTTGGATGATTTAGGTATATTCTCCAACTTCTTCATCTTGACTTTGCCTTTGGACTTCCATGCCTTGAACTCTTCTATGTTGATGATGTCCTCATCATCTGACTTGATGTCTCCATTCTGAGTAGGCTCCTCCTTAGTGAGGCTTGGAAACTCCTCTTCCAAGTCATAAGGTAGCTTTACTTTCTTGCATTCACTATCAAACCAAGAGACATTCTCATCAAAGACAACATCTCTATTGAACATGAATCCTTTGTTTGAAGGATTGTAAAACCTATATCCTTTATGATTCAAATCATACCCTATGAAATTGCACTTCTCGGCCTTAGGGTCTAGCTTACCTCTTATCTGAGAAGGGATATGCACATAAGCTACACATCCAAAGATCCTGCAATGATCAAGCTAGGGCCTTCTGCCATGCCATGCTTCATATGGCGTCATCCCGTTAAGAGATTTAGATGGCAACCTGTTTACAAGATAAATGGCAGTAGATACACTCTTTGCCCACAAGTAATTAGGTAGGTTTTTCTCATTTACCATTAATCTAGCTATTTCAACAATTAATCTATTTCTCCTTTCTACCACCCCATTTCGCTCAGGGGTATACCTTGTTGTAATTTCTCTCTTGATTCCTCTATCTTGCAAGAATATAACAAAATCATTTGAGAATTACTCACCTCCTCCATCTAACCTTAGTCTCTTTAGGTTTCTCCCTGTTTGGTTCTCAACAAGTGCAAGATACTTTTTAAAGCAACTGAATACTTCATCTTTGGGCTTCATATAGTCCACCTACTGTAATCATCAATGAAAGATACATAATACCTTCATCTAGAGTTGAGGTTTCCTTACTTGATCGCCATACATTTGTATGGACAAGCTCTAGGTAGTCCTCATGCATGTAGCCTTTCCTTGAGAAGAGTAACCTGTGAGATTTTCCAAACTGACAAGCAACATGTTTATAAATCATGTGTTGCTTGGATACATTACGTATCCCAAGCACACATTGATATCTAAATATCTCTTTTAAGCTTCTTTCACCAACATGCCCTAATCTCTTATGCCAAATTTCAAGCTCTGATAATGTTTGATATTTCTGACTATAAAGTGCAATGTTCCTTGTATCCTCAAGTTCAAAAGTGAATAATCTAACTCTCTTTTCTCCTTTGCAATTCTCTTTAATCCATGTTGGGGATCCTCCATAAATGCTCCATATTGGTCGAACCTGACGTGCATACCCTTTTCCAATATCTGTCGAACACTCATCAAATTCTTGGTAATTGTAGGAACATATAGAACTATATTCAACATATTCTTGTTTCCATCAGAGGCCTTACCATTTCCTACTTTAATCACTAAGTGTTTGGTGTCATCACCTCTTTGTACTTGATGCTTACCCTTTGGTTCTTCAAGGTCAGAGAGAAGAGCTACACTACTTGTGTAGCGTTCTTCCAATCCCTCAGACAGAAAAGAAATACATCAGATCATATAATTGCTACACATAAAATTGAACAACATAATAAAGAGAACAAAAGTGTATGAAATAAAACTTATCTTATAAATCTCATGTTTTCCAAATCCATATACAAGAAATAAAAATTCTGGATGAAGATTCAAACATCTTGATACAATATCTTTGGATAATTTCTTCTTGATGAAAGCTCGACCTCTCGAAAGGGCTTATCGTAATTCTTCATCAATTTTATTTTGGTCTTCGAGAAGAACACCCAAGTATATTGGTACGAGAACTTATGCAACAATGTGAACTTGACTCTTTTGTAAGTCTGAAATCCTGGATTAGAAAGTGAAAACATTGGCATGGAGAAGAACGCGCACACGTATAAGTGTATGGAGTGGTGTATTTCATAGGAGTTGAGAGAGAGAGATATCTTCTCATGCGACCATGCACAATAACATATTTTGTTCTGCTTCTCAGATTTTAGTCAGGTATTGTTTTGGGAGCAAAGGTCTGCATTTATTTGATCTCCATCTTCACATGCTCTACAAAAGTGCATGCGCACATTTTTTACTTATTGAGCACAGTTGCCTAAAGATCCTAGCAAATCTAAATTGTTGGAGGAAGTCAAAGAGAGGACCTGACTGCTTAAAACACACATTTAGCAACATGAATGTTTTTATGTGATCAGGAGAATAGACTCTAGAATCCTATATAAACATCCAAGATAGATTTTAGCCATAAAGAGATGCACAAATACAGCAACATCATATACAGCTATATAGGGATGAACATTAACAATCAATGATAATATCTATGGAGGTTTGTGGACATGATACAGGTATCCTAGACACTCATAATAATTCACATAGATATTCTAGATTCAGCTTAAGATCAAACAATGAAATCTTTGAATTTTCAAACGTTGTGAGAAACGTGATGCACATGACATTACTAAAGGGATTTTGAAGTTGCATTTATGTGTGTATTTAGTAATATAAAGGTCTGTAGTGAAATCTGACCAAAGTGCCGAATTGTGAGCTATAATTATATTAGCACAAAGTGAAGGATCGAGTGATATCTATATTCAAGGTATGAAGTTTGATAGTAATAGATTATGAAGCATTACAAGTGTGTGTGTTAAGCACTTGTGCGAACAACTTGTGCAAATTCATATGTGATTCTATAGAGGAAAATATATCTGGCAGTATTTTCTTTTATACTTTTTGTGGGTGAAACGTTTTCCAAGCAGACATTGAGTTAGGGTTAAATATACAATAGTTCATTAATTTTAGTGCATGATCATACGCTTGGGAGGAGTTTCATACTATTGTAAGAGTGACTTAGTTTCTCAACGTATGCCTCTTCTTTGTTTGAATCCTTACATTTCATGCATTCCGTTCGGTATTCATGGAATGTTAAGTTTATTTATATCCTGGTCTTAGGGTTGTCTATGGGAGATAGAATGTAGATAACGAGGTGTTTCATTAGATAGGATGCACATATGACAAGATAAACGACAACATTGAAGATTGTAGAAGTTAATTTACCAACTGTTCAAAACAGTATATACTCGTGCACTTATGAAAGTTCTTCCCATACTCTTTAGTATTCATCAACTATGAATATTTCACAATTTTCTTTTAGATTAGACTATTATTTTGACATATGTAGACATTGAAGAATATTGACATAAGAATATTTTCTTTTAGATTAGACTATTATTTTGACATATGTAGACATTGAAGACTATTATTTTGACATAAGAAAATATAATTATTATACAACATGGGTTGGTGGTTCTCAACGATGTCAAGCACAAGATTCTGAATTGAATACGCATTGAGCCTAGTTACTAATCCTAACTCTGAGGACAGAGTTCTTGAAAGAGGGGAAGAATGTAATATACCCACAATGGAATTTCTTTGATGGAACATGCAAAGAAAGAAAAAAAAAATCCAAAGGTCTAAGAGAGATTCCAACCAGGTTATACTCAGAGCTGATGCCGAGATCAAACAGACATCCTCCTAGTATTTAGAACATTCATCGAGGTCACGATCTATTGGTAGATTGCTTGAAGAACATGATGTCCTTCATAGTCTTAGATGATCTTGGTGACGATATGAAACAACTCAGAAGCCCCTTGATATTGGAAAAGCACATGCTTGGTTCAGGCCATCACATTGTTGTAACTAGTCAACACACTGATGTATTAGACAATGTGGCCAAAATAGATTGAGTTACAGACGGTCCAATTTTAGTTAAGAAGGATATACATTCCGTGATAGTTTCATAAAGGCTTGTGATTTGCCCGAGAAGAAACGATGGAGATGTTGGATTTATTGAGTATCTAATGGAGTCATTTTCTATGGTTGCATTATATGTATCGCTGAGTAGGAATGAATTATTGGATATGGCCATGATGTGCAATCTACAATGGTTATGGTCATCCTATTTGGAAGCTTATATTGAGTCTCCTGATACATTGGTAGGTGACAAGATTGTGTATGTACTATGACTAAGAATTGCCTGCCATTGGACCGGATGCCAATAGTAGTGATGATATATATGTTATAGTGTGAAACCAAAATTTATAAGCTAAAATAATATGATATAATACATATAAAACAATGTAGGAAAAAAAAAACGTAAAAGCAAAAGTGGTGCTATTTTTATGATCTAGAAAGGTAGGAGTAAAACGCGCGCGCAGATCTCCATGCATACGCATATCTATTTTTATAGAGTTTTGATAAAACTCTTGGCAGGTTTTCCATGGGTGATTTTCAGGTGGGCTCTTAAGAAGTGATCGTCGCATCCCAGAACTGGAGCAGCAACCTTGACTAGCAAACAACACAAGCGATCAAGCGGAAGAGACCAAATATGAGTCCTGAGAAGTGACGCTGCGAGCGTGCTATGAATTCCACGAAAACGCTCCATATGGCTGTAACGCATCAGAGCTCTATAGTTCGCAACATGTTTCATGAGTCAGAAGAAAAGTGAATGTAAACATGAAAATGTGTACACGTGCGTCACTCGATCTGTGGTGCACGTCTCTGTTTTAACCTCTGGATATGTCTGAGTACCACCATGAAGCCGCCATAGCGCGAACGTTTCATGCTGCACTATTCACTTGCGAGTGTTTTCTCAAGTTTGCAACACTTTTTGAGATACGTACATACGATTGCCGTCTCCGACATCATACCCTGAAGGAAGGCTGATCGAGATTCCAAATTCGAGAGGAGAACAATAGGGTTTACCATATGATGTGAACAGGGCTGTAGCATTGAAGCTTTTGATTGTGCTTAACAGAGAACCAATGAGAGTGTGATTGAGATTACGATTGCTATTTTTGTAACCATGTGATTGAGATTGAGATTGAGAATGAGATTGTGAGTGAGAGTGTGATTGCGAGTGTGAGTGTGAATGAGACTGTGATAGCTCGGGGGTGGTCGGGAGGTCGAGCCTTCATCAAGAAGAAATTATCCAAATATATTATATCAAGATGTTCGAATCTTCATCCATAATTTTATTTCTTGTATATGGATTTGGAAAACATGAGATTTATAAGATAATTTTTATTTCATAAACTTTTGTTCTCTTCATTATGTTGTTCAATTTTATGTGTAGCAATTATATGATCTGATGTATTTCTTTTCTGTCTGAGGGATTAGAGGAACGCTACAAGTGGTATCAGAGCGGAGACGATCCAAGATGATGACAAAGATTCTACGTTGGAAGATTCAAAATCAAATCAAGAGAGAAAAACTTAGAAAGATATCACTTCAACAATAATTGAGGAAGCTGGTGAACAAGATAAGTGAACTATCATTACTTTGTGTATACATGACCAACTCGTAATTGTTCTAGGTACCATATGATACATGTTTTTTAAGTCCAAGATAGAGTTCTTAAAGGGGGGAAGAATTGTAATAGGCCTCTTTTCTAGTGAAATAATTCATTTTGAATTTTCTGAATTTCATTGTGGGGATAATGCTTAGAACAAATAATTAGGTCATTTTATTCATGTAGGAAAAATTTTGGGTTGACAAGTTTCATATTCTCTCTCTATACCTTAATTGCATCATGTTTTCCAGTGGGATTTTGAAGGTGAAGATGAAAGAATTAAGGAAAACTCTGTATGAGGGAAAGGTAGAGCAAGTAGAAGAGAATAAAAGTGCCTATGTGAGATTTTTGTGAATCATGTTCTAAGTACCTCGTTCAGGGTCCTAGTTTAGTTCATTGTCAAAAAATGCCTTGATTTTACTCTCTCTCTAGAATTTTAAACCTTGCAGGGCTCAAAAGTGGCATTTAGAGGTGGATTTGGACCTCGGACGTCTCTAACACTATTGTGCAGATCAAAAAATTGAATAAAAGTGTCTCTCACAAGCTTAACCTAATTCCTCATTGTTTTTGAGTTACAGGGCTTTGAAAAGTGCCGTTTTTTCCAACACTTTAGAAAAAATAATAAAAAAAAAACGAGGGCTTGTCTAATTCTATTCGAATCCGTGATTCTCATGCTCACATGTCACCATGTCTAATTATGTATGTTTTCGGATATGTCTTCTTGGTGTTTTTCTGCTATTTTTGACAGGTATTCTAAAGAAAGGAAGTACACTACAATCGCATGGCTTTTTGCGAAAGTTTTGGAGAAACTCAACTTTTTCTAAATTTGGTGGATCGCACACTTCTTTGGGGAGCATGACTGCGATCAAATGGAAAAAGATAAAAAGGCCTGCGCATCAACACGGAGGACACACAAAAATCGGAGAATTACCTTGTGATTGAGAGTGTGATTGAGAGTTAGAGTGAGAGTGAGAGTGTGATTGAGAGTGGGAGTGAGAATGCGATTGTGATAGCTCGGGGGTGGTCGGGAGGTAGAGGCTTCGTCAAGAAGCTATTGTCCAAAGCTACTGTAACCATTGATTCACATCTATAATATCAAAATTCTTCCTTCTCTCCGTCATATTTGTTCTACTCTTCCGCATCAGATTTTCTTTTACCTTGTGCAATCTCTGCGTTCTTCTCTCCACTGTTATTTCTGAGTAATCGAAAGATTGTGATTGGGGATAGATTGTGATTGAGGAAACACTACAACTTGCCACATGGTTTGAGCATCCTAAATCAATGTAGAAGAGATGGTCATCATTTCTACCTGGTTTTGAAGTCATATTCATAATCATAAGAGAATCCTCTTGCTTCTCTGTGTAGTTGTTGTAATCCTTCCTTGATTTGTAGCCTCCTTAGTAGTTGCTATTGTAGTTGTTGTTGTAGTTGGTATTATATCCTTGATGGTGATTGAATCTGTAGTATGATTTGAAATTCCACAAATATTACATGGTGAGGAGTTATAACATCCTCCCTACCTTGCTTACCTCCTCCGCCCCTTCCTCTTGAGGTTCTACCTCTCGTTGCATAGTTGGCTTAGGAGGTAGTTCCTTCATCTTCAACCTTCTTGTTCTTCCCTTTCTCTTTGGACTTACTTTTATGAGTGTATAGGGCAAGAGAGCTATTACCTCTTGATGAATCTCCATTCTTGTTGAGCTTGGCTTCATGGGTAAATAGTTGCCCCATGAGTGTGGTAAGATCTGGAATTCGCATCTCCATATTCAAGTCCATGGGAGTTGTCAAGCTCTCCCATTTGTCATCAACTTTAATACCATTGATTACTTGTCATACAATCTGCTCCTCTTAAATTTCATCTCCTATGCTTGCCAATTGATCTGCTACATGTTTGACTTTGGTCACATAGTCTGAGATGCCTTGCTTAGGTTGCTTTCTTTGAGTGGTAAACTCAATCCACAATTGGTTCTTCCTAGCTCTTGTGTTGGAAGAGAAATAAGAAGAAAATGTTTCCCAAGTCTCTTGGGATGTCTTACAACTCCTAATATGTGGAAGAGGAAATTAAGAGATTGAGTTAAGTAAGTAGGACCTTGCTTATGCATCCTTGGCACACCATGTGTTGAGTCTTTCATGCTCCTCTCTTGTAGGTTGTCCTTTGCTTCTCAATATGGGCATCCCCTCATCTCTTGAGATGTATCCATAGAGGCTCCTTCCTTGCAAGTATGTCTTCATCCTCAAGGATGTTAGACTCAAGATATAACCGATAGGAGATGGTTGAACCACACCCTAAGGGGGAGGATTAGGAAGTAATCCTCAACCATGGCTTTTGGGGCAAGTGGTAAGCCCATCATACTCCTAGCTGGTAGGTCTTGAGTTCAAATCCCACAATTGGTATCAGAGCATAGGAAGTAGGCTTGCGCGAAGTTGAAGGAAGGCGCGCGCGTCGATTTCAAAGGTAAGATTAACAAAGATTTGAGTGTATCTCCCAATCCATAGGTCGGATTTCGACATGTAATATACCGTTGGAAAGATCTCGAAACGAGCATTACAATGGAGACACTAGATTGAGAATCCAAGATACCTAGCATGGGTGAGAACCAGGTTCAAGGGACTGAGGTTGAGGGCAAGTCCGTAGGCTAGTTGCCAAGAAGCGGAAAGGCAAGGATCAAGATACCAAGGTTGAGAGCAAGGCAAGTGTGTAGGCAAGTGGCTAAGAAGCGGAAAGGCAAGGCTCAAGACACCTAGGTTGAGAGCAAGGCAAGTCTGTAGGCAAAGTGGCCAAGAAGCGAAAAGGCAAGGCTCAAGAGACCAAGGTTGAGGTCAAGATGGTTCAAGAGACTGTGCGAGGGTCAGGACATCGATCCAAGGGGAGATCAAGGATTGATCATTGAGGAAAATGATCTCTAGAAGGGGAAGAGAGTGTTAGACTCAAGATATAACCGACAGGAGATGGTTGAACCACACCCTAAGAGGGAGGATTAGGAAGTAATCCTCAACCATGGCTTTTGGTGCAAGTGGTTAGCCCATCTTACTTATAGCTGGTAGGTCTTGAGTTCAAAGCCCACAAAGGACCATGCGTGATAGTTGTTCCTATCCAATTTATCAATGAAAGAAGAAAACATTTAACCTTATCTTTGCTCTGATACCACTGTTGGGAAAGATCGATGGACACTCCTAGAAATGAGTAGGTACTGCTAGATCCTGCTTTGTACCAACCCCTCGTAGCTTCAGAGTTGAGTTGTGGGTCCTCTTAGCTCTGCAACGAAACTATACAAGTGCCTATCTACTTTGGAATTGATGTGAGAAATGATTGAACCAAAACAGACTACTTCCAAGTTGAAGGATTAATGAAAATCTTCTATTTTTTGTTCACACACCTACTGCTTGTTTTGCTCAGTGCTTCCAGTACAGTAGGAATTATAAAAATTCCTTTACGCTGTATCTAATTAGGTTTGTAGGCTAATTATTCCAAGTGGAATCACTTAAAATGATACTCTATACAGAGAGCAATCGACTTAGCAATTGTGTCATTACCTGTGATTTTTTAGGACCTCTGTAGAGTTTGAGAAGTGAGTGCTTTGATTGGGCTTAAGCTTCTTATTGATCAAAAGGAGTACTTGATGATGCCTGAAGGGGGGGGGGATTGCTTACAATTAACAATCCTTTTGCCAAGGAGGAACAACGATTTCTCAATTGACCACTCTTTGGGGCAGTCACGGAAGTTGAAAGCACATCGTTCCCCCCAGATTTTCCATAGGACCTCCCCTCTGATGGCGTTCCAGAGAGTCGTGAAGCAGCCGATCGCTTCTCCGAGTAGGGCTTGCTGCCAACTGAGATGTTTCTGGAGTCTAATTTTCTTTGCAACCGTCTCCCTAAGTCTGTTGGAGTTGGGGCAGGTAAAGAAGATGTGTGAAATATGTTCGATAGACCGGTAGCAGCGTTTGCACCAGGGAGGAATCCCACATAATTTGCTAGCCTTAAGGTTGGTCCGGATTCCATCACGAAGAATTTTCCATAAGAGGACAGACTTTTTGGTTTCTATGAGTGGGTGCCACATAGCCATGAACTTCATGTCCCACCGAAGCCGCGTCCATGACAGGCGCCACTTCTTGTTGAGGTTAACCTGATAGTCAATGGTTTCTTTGATGTTCCGGATTTTTGATAGGCTATTCCCCTTGTGCCATTTGAGACCAAGCGGGCTCGACATGTCATGTCCCATGAGAAGGCGAACTTTGTGTCGGTCCTAGGTGAGACATCTGCTTTGCAAAGTGTTCCATTCTTCGTACGAAATGTTGACGCAAGGGTCAATATCTTCGAAGTTGATCCAGCGGTTGGTGTCTTGTTTCCAGAGATGTTTCCATTTTTTGAAGCCTTTATTCCATAACTTCTTGGCATTTTGAATGTTCACAAATTCCACACTCCGGATGCCATGGATCGTAAACCAGATACAGTCGTTTTGTCTCATACCGGCTGCCCACTTCCAGTCTTCACTAATTCTTGTGTAGGTTTTGACTTTATTCCAACTCTTCCATAGGGAGCACACGAGATTAGAGCCTGAAGATGGGGATCGGGGAAAACAACGTCAAGATGTCAAGATTCTTCCAATTTGGGAAACCCATGAGAGCCAGCTCATTCTTGTTTCTGAAGATCAACTTGGCCCACGAGGCCTCCCCGTTGCACCAAGCCTTAATCATCCATTTGGCCGCCAGTTTTTTAGCCATGCACCCAATGTCCAGGATACCAAGTCCCCCATTATCTCTATGGCTGGTGCAGATGGGCATATGGGAAGCTTTGCAGATCCAGAGTACAGTGGTGGTTATTTGTGTATAGACCATCGACAAGCTAATTATTTAGGTAGAAAAGTATAGATATAATACAACATCGTATATTTGCTATTATGCAAAATTTTTTTGAACACAAGAAAAGCCATGCACACTTAATAGTATATCAAAAGACAACAACTCTCTTTTGTCCATGTCTCTATAGAAATCAAGTATGCATAATAGAAGATGAAGCAATATGCGTGTAGAGGGAGGCTTTGTGAGAATTAATGTCCAAGACTGACACTACATATATAGTGGTTGAAGAACATTGAAGTAGAGTAGATAATATTAGAAATTGATATGATGATGAACATTAGATACGAAAGAATTAGAGGATCGGAGGGAGTCAAATAGCAATGGAGTGTTAGAGAGCTGAAGATTTTCTCTAGATGTATAGAAAAATGAAGCAGATCATATGGGCTTGATATGGTGATGAGCATCATTGTCAGAGAAACAAAGTGATGGAATGGAATGAAGAACACTCGCAATGGAAGGTTACGAGAATAGCATGTCAGCATAGGAAAGAAAAAATATTGAGAAGAAATCCACCATTACCAAAAATTTAGGCTAAGGATAAGAAAATTAAGTTACATGATAGCTACCACAACACTTTATTTTAACATTCATGAACACGAAATTGGGCATCTAAATAACCCATATTTTCTTTCTTCTAATCCATGGGATGGCTTAACATAGGCTTTTAAGTTAAGAAAGAAAATAAAAAAGGAAAAAGACGAAGGAGGTCAAAGTGGTTAATAGTTACAAAAAAGGCTCATCTTGAATGTGTTACAAAAACACCTCACAAGAACTATCTATAGAAAACCAAAGCTTTAAGGGATTTGATCATATAAGTAAAAAGACCACAACATAGCTTAGAAAATCAAAGTTTCATCATACAAATAGTCTTCCATAGAAAACCAAAGCTTCAAGGAATTGGTTCATACAAGTGAAAGGACCACAACATACCTTAGAAGCAATCATGTACACCCATGTTAGTATAGACCCATTTCATATTAGGTACATAGAGAAACATTGTAGGGATGTAAGTAGTCCTCATAGTTCTCTAAGTAGTAATTTCCAATGGACATAAAAATAATAGAAAAAAAGTTAAGGGGTTGAAAATGAATAAACAATATAGTACAAAAAAATCTATGATAACAAATATCATAGTTCAAAGAATAAGATGAAGTATAGTAGTAGATGAATACAAATATGAAGCATATCATATGGGCATGATACAGTGATGGCCAACATTGTCAAACAAAGAAATTGGTGGAAATGAAGGGAATACACTCGCATGGAGTGATATGTGCTACCATAGAGTAGGAAATTATTTAGAAGTTTATAGATTAAAGAGAACATAAATGTATGATATGGATTTGAGAGTGCCGATCTTTTTCAAAAGAAGATGATGATCAAAAGTGTATACAATGATAAAGAAAGTTTTATTGCATGTTTTACTTCTGGGTGAAGAAAAAGGCAATCCATTGTCATGGATTCTAGTTGTTCATTTGAGTACATGGAGGCTTCCATGCAATTTCATTTGGTGTGCTCCATATTTTTGGTTTGCAGATGTTTTAGTGTTCTACTGTTCATGTGTTTATCAAGGCATTGTTTTGGTGTCCTATTCTAGTGTATAGATGTTTAGAATATTTCTTTTCAAACCTTAGCTAAAGTCTAGACAACATGAATGAGAAGTGGACCTATCAATAAAAGCCTTAATATTACAAATTTCAACAACCAAGAATTTTCAACAACTTTCTTAAGTTATAGTTTATCCAAGACATTAGGTGGTTGATTAAGAAATTCTTGAAAACGTTTAGAAGCACCTTTGGGAGGCTATATATGTATCATCCCAAGTCATAAGTGAAACTTGAGAACCTCTTCTCTCTTAATTACTTAGTAACAAGTGTAAGGAAGTTGCTACACACAGCCTTCTTGCGAAGTTAGTAATTTTGTTAGCTTATACTTCTTTCTAGTTAGCCCTTCATCACTACCTCTCTAAGGAGTGAGTTTAGTTCTCGCACAATTTTTTTGATTGAACATCCTTATTCTAGTATTTATTTGATAATATTTCAATTGATTTTGATTCATCATGTAGTCTTTTTAGTGTGCTATAAATTTCATGATTTTCCTCTAAATGAGCTCTTAGTGAGGTTGCGAATAGTGAAAATGTATCTCTCCATCTAGGTAAGTGTAGTACTAACAAGTAGTCTAACGTGGAGAGGTTGTTTCTCCATAGTTTACTATCCAAATCAAGTATTTTGAAGAGCTATCTTAATTTAGAGAATTCTCTGGAATCTTTCCACATCTAAATTTTGTGTAGAGGACAAAAATACTAACTCTTCATCATTGTGGAAAAAAATGTATGAGGGTCTACAAACTTCCAAAGTTGCTTGTTTAGAGTTCGAGAATCTCTAGTAGATGAGAAACCATGCTAGGAAGCCTTATTTAAGAAGACAACTATCCAAAACAAGCATAAAAGTTGGTAAATTAGTCTAGACACATGTTTTGAAGTTCAAAGTTTAGTTTCACATTTTGAAGTTCAAAAATTTATGTATTTCATTTTTAGATTTAAGAGATCCAAAGCTTTGCAGATATCAAAAGTTTTGTAGAAATCTGAAGTTTTTGCATGTTATTAAACATTGTAGAATCATGAAATTGAAGGGTGATTGGTGGACACAATGTCAAGATAATCTAAACTAGAAGCAATATCATTGTTGGTACTTAAAAGATCCTACAGAAAAATCATGTAGGCATGGTCATGTAGGCAAAATAAATCCAAAAGGAAGCTACGAGGGATCAAATCCCATCGATGAAGAGCAGATATTTCATGAATGTTTTCTAAAAAGCAAGGGTCTCTTAGCACCAAAAGTAGATCACCTAATAGTGGTAGTTCATGAGAGATTTCGCATAAGATCTTTTGCTTCATTTTCTCACTTTTAATACATGACTTAGCAATGTCTTCTAGATTACAATCATAAAACTTCCATAAGCTATATGTAGAGGTCATTTAAGTCATTCTTTGTCATCACCGAAGCATTTCAACTCCCTACAATTGGTGATCAAGGAGGTTCTCTACTATTAGGAAGATTTTTAAACTCTTGGGGGAGGTATGCTCTACATCTCGAGTTATTCGAGGAGTTAGTTTCAACAAGCAATGATCTTAAGTGTTGTTTTACTGTGAGTTAAGGGTCTATTTTCGTTCCTAACTGTTCCTTCACTAGTTTTGGATTTAAGCTTAGTCCAAATGATGATTTGTTGTAAAATATTTCTAAATGTTTCATATTCTCCATATTCTCTCTCTCTCTCTCACACACACACACACGCACACACACACACACTTCATACCTCTTAGGAACTCCACACCATTTCTTGTATCTAGTTCCTATTTTATGCCTAGATTCAAATCTTGTCAATTTGTATCATATTCACACATTCTAATTTGACATTGGATTATATGATTGTGTAGGTGAGCATCCTAGCCTACCGTACACTTTGAAAATTTCTCTAGTCTCTCTCTATCACTCATTCTTCTTTTCGAGTATTATGCTGTTTACATTAAGGTCCATGTATTGAAAAATATTGTAAACATGCCCCTAAACATATACATGTTTTAATATCATTGCTGCATTTAAAACTCCTAGAAGGACATGTCCATGGGTAATAGTGTTATCTTATCCCTTCCATTAGATGTGTACGTTTCAAATAAACATTTCCTATGTAATGATCAAATGGGAAGCTTTGGAGATCCAAAGTACAATGGTGCTTATTTATTGCATAGACCATCGATAAGCTAAGTACTTCGGTAGAAAAGTATACAGAAAATACAAAACAAAAATTACATGAAAGCTACCAAAATAAATAATTTTAACATTCATGACTACAAATTTGGGCATCTAAATAACCAGCATGCGTTTCCTTGTAATGCATGAGATAGCGTTAAAATATAGGTTTTAAACTTGAGGAAGCAAATAAAAAGGGAAAAAGAGGAAGAAGGTTAAAGTGGTTAATATTTACTAAGAAGGCACATGTTGAATGTGTTACAAAAACACCTCACTAAAAGTATCTATAGAAAACCAAACCTTTAAGAAATTTGATCATACAGGTAAAAGGACAACAATATACTTAGAAAACCAAAGTTTCATCATACAAAGAGTCCTCCATAGAAAACCAAAGCCTCAAGGAATTGTGTCATACAAGTAAAAGGACCGCAACATACCTTAGAAGCAATCATAGACACCCACGTTAATATAGACCCATTTCTATCACGTACATAGAGAAACACCGTACGCCTGTAAGTAGTCCTCATAATTCTCCAAGCATTAGTTTCCAATGGAGATAAAAGTAATAGATAAAAAGTCAAAAGGTTGAAAATGAATAAACGAGATAGTAAGGAAACATGGTTATGATAACAAATATCATAGTTCAAAGAATAAGATGAAGTTTAGTAGTAGATGAATAGAACACAGAAGCAGATCATATGGGCCTAATTTGTTGATGGCCAACATCATCAAAAAAAGAAATTGGTGGAAATGAAGGGAATACTTTCGCATAGAGTGATAAGCGATCCATCATCACCAATTCTAGTGGTGGATTTGAGTACATGGAGGCTTTCATAGCATTTAATCAATGAGTATACCTCTCAGATCTTCTAGTTGATTTAGGTGATAGTAGTTCCATTTCGAGACTTAATTTCACTTGCAACCAAAGCTCTCTCTTTGTCTAAGTAAATTTTGAATATGTATTTAACACAAAGCACCAAAAGACAATTGGGTGTACGAAAGCAGTTTTTTCTTTGGTATATGTTTTATGTGGTGTTGTGCCCTTTTGGATTACTCCATTTTATGAATTTTGTTGAACTGACATAAACTCGAGGTTCATTATTCTTCACTAGAACACTGCTAGGGCGATTTGTCAGGATATACTGGTAGTAACATATAAAGAAAATCAGGCATACACTCCCATTTTCGTCTTTATTACATGTCTTTTGCACAGTTGCGCCCCTAAACATAAAAAGCTTTTAATCTCATTGAAACATCTAAAACTCCCGAAAGACATGTCAATGGGTACTGGTGTTGTTTTATCCCTTTGATTAGACGTGTAAGTTTGAAATAAGCTTTTCCTATGTAATGCGCGTATGGAAAGCTTTGCAGATCTAGAGGACAATGGTAGAAAACTAATCGTCAGAAAACTAATTATCTAGGTAGAAAAGTATACACAGAATAGAGCATAGTATATTTCCTAGTGTGCAGAAGTTTGTTGAACACAAGAAAAACCATGCACACGTCATAGAGCATAGTATATTTGTTGTGGCGCATAAGTTTGTTTGAACACAAGAGAAACCATGCCGACTTCATAGTATATCGAAAGACAACAATCTGCTTTTGCCCATGTCCGTAGAGAAATCAAGTAGGGAACATAGGAGATGAATCAATATGCTTGCAGATGGAGGCTTTGTGAGCATTAATGTCGAAGACGGTGCTATATATATATAGTGGTTGAGAAATTGATATGATGATGAACATTAGATACGGATGAATAAGAGGATGGGAGACAATCAAATAGCAATGGACTATAAGAAAACTGTATATTTTCTACAGCTGGAAAGAAAAATGAAGCAGATGATATGGGCTTGATATGGTGACGAGCATCATCCTCAGAGAAAGAAAGTGATGGAAGCTAATGAAGTACACTCGCAATGGAAGTTTACGAGAATAGCGTGATTGCATAGAAGAAAAAAATATTGAGAAAAAATCTACCATTATGGGAAATTTAGGGTAAGGATAAGAAAAAAAGCTACATGATAGCTGCCATAACAAATTATTATAACATTCATGAGTACAAAATTAGGCATCTAAATAACCAATATGTACTTCCTTCTGATCCATGGGATGGCATTGAAACATAGGTTATAAACTTGAGGAATAAAATAAAGAAAGAAAAAGAGGAAGAAGGTCAACATGGCTAATAGTTACTATGAAGGCACTTGTTGAATGCTTTACAAAACCACCTCACAAGAACTATCTATAGAAAATCAAAGCTTAAAGGAATCTGATCATACAAGCCGAAGGACCACAACATACCTTAGAAAATCAAAGCGTTAAGGAATTTCATTATATAAAGAGTCCTCCATAGAAAACCAAAGCTTCACGGAATTGCATCATACAAGTATGAGTGTACCTCTGAGATCTTATGGTTGATTTAGGTGAGAGTATGGAAAGGTTTGCAGATCCAGAATACAATCGGCAAGCTAATTACTTGGGTAGAAAAGTATACACTTTATAGAAAAAAAACGCTACATGAAAGCTAAGATAACAAATAGTTTTAACATTTATAACTACAAATTTTTTCATCTAAATAACCAATATGAAGTTCCTTCTAATCCATGGGATGGCGTTAAAGTATATTGTATAAACTCGAGGAAGCAAATAAAAGGGGCAAAAGAGTAAGAAGGTCAAAGTGGTTAGAAGGTCAAAGTGGTTAATAGTTACTAAGAAGGCACATGTTGAATGTGTTACAAAAACACCTCACAAGAACTATCTATAGAAAACCAAAGCTTTAAGTGATTTGATCATAGAGGTAAAAGGACCACAACATACATTAGAAAACAAAAGTTTCATCATACAAAAAGTCCTCCATAGAAAACCGAAGCTTCAAGGAATTGCATCCTACAAGTAAAAGGACCACAACATACCTTAAAAGTAATCAGAGACATCCACGTTAGTATAGACCCATTTCATATCAGGTACATAGAGAAATACCGTAGGCATGTAAGTAGTCCTCATTCAGTTTCACTTGCAATAAAATCTCACTCATTGTTTGACTAAATTTTGTATATGAATTTCACACAAACCGCCAAAAAAAAATTCGTTGTACGAGGCTATTTTCTTCTTTGGTATATGTTTTCTCCAGTGTGGTGCCCTTTTGGATTACTCCCTTTTATGCATTTTGTTGTACCGACATAAATTCGAGGTTCATTATTCTTCACTAGAACGCCCCTAGAGCGATTTGTTAGCATATATTTGTAGTAACATATAAAGAAAATCAGGTATACATCGCCATTTTCTTCTTTATTACATGTAGTTTGCACTCTTGCGCCCCTTAACATAAAGGTTTTAATATCATTGAAACATCTAAAACTCCCAGAAGGACATGTCAATGGGTACTAGTGTTATTTTATCTCTTTGATTAGAGGTGTAACTTTGAAATAAGATTTTCTTTTGTAATGAGTGTATAGGAAGCTTCGCAGATCTAGAGTACAATGGTGCTTATTTGTTGGATAGACCATCGGCAAACTAATTATCTACGTGGAAAAGTATACAGAGAATAGAGCATAGTATATTTGCTAGTATGCAAAATTTTGTTGAGCACATGAAAAACCATGCACACGTCTTAGAGCATAGTATATTTACTGTTGCGCATAAGTTTCATGAACACAAGTAAAGCCATGCACACTTCATAGTATATCGAAAGACAACAATCCGCCTTTGCCCATATCCCTACAAAAATCAAGTATGCAACATAGGAGATGAAGCAATATGCTTGCAGAGGGAGGCTTTGTGAGCATTAATGTCCAAGATCGACACACCATATATATATATATATATATATATATATATATATATATATATATATATATATATATATATATATATATATATATATATATATATATATATATATATATATAATATATATATATATATATATATATATATATATATATATATATATATATATATATATATATATATATATATATATATATATATATATATAGTGGTTAAGAACATTGAAGCAGATAATAAAAGAAATTGATATGATATTGAACATCAGATATAGAAGAACAAGGGGATGGGATAGAGTCAAATAGCACTGAAGTATAACAAAGTTTGTAGAACACAAGGAAAAGTATGAACACGACATACTATATCGAAAGAATTTTGTTTTGACTACTTCTAGTATTGTATTTGAGCATAGAGAAGCTTTCATATAAATCATTTAACGTGTGTGGATTATACATCATATTGTCCATTTACATCATGGATATTCATTTTGTACATAGAAAAGGTTTTATAGAAATTGAACAAAAGAAACAATTGAACATCAGATATGGAAAAACAAGAGGATTGGAGAGGGTCAAAGAGCAATTGAGTATTAGAAAACCATAAATTTTTTGTGGATTGATAGAAAACTAAAGCAGATCATATGGGCTTGATATGGTGATCAGCATCATCGTCAAAGAAACAAAGTGATGGAAGCGAATTAAGTACACACACAATGGAAAATTAAGAGAATAGCAAGTGCGAGTATAGAGAAGAAAATATATTGAGAAGAAATCCACCATTATTGGAAATTTAGGTTAAGGATAAAAACAAAAGCTACATGAAAGCCACCATAACAAATGTTTTTAAGATTCATGACTACAAAATTTCGCATCTAAGTAACCAATATCTACTTCCTTCTCATCGATGAGATGGCATTAAAACATAGGTAATAAACTTGAGGAAGTAAACAAAAAAGGAAAGAGAGGAAGAAAGTCAAAGTGGTTAATAGTTAGTAAGAAGGCATGTTTTGAATGTGTTATAGAAACACCTCACAAGGACTATCCATAGAAAACCAAAGCTTTAAGGAGTTTCATCATACAAGTAAAAGGACCACAACATACCTTAGAAAACCAAATCTTTAAGAATTGCATCATACAAAGAGTCCTCCATAGAAGACCAAAGCTTTATGGAATTGCATCATACAACTAAATGAACCATAACATACCTTAGAAGCAATCGTAGACATACAAGTGAGTATAGAACAATTTCATATCATGTACATAGAGAAACACCGTAGGCATGTAAGTAGTCCTCATAGTTCTCTAAGCATTAATTACGAACAGACATAAAAATAATACAAAAACACTTGAATAAACAAGGGCGTAAGAAAAAATTGCTATGATAACAGATATCATAGTTCAAAGAATAAGATGAAGCTTAGTAGTCTATGAATAGAAAATTGAAGAAAGACGTTGGTAAAAATGAAGGGAATACAATGGCATAGAGTGATAACTGCAAGCACAGAGTAGGAAATTCTTTAGTGGTTTATAGATTCAAAGAGAACTGAAACGTATGACATGGATTTGCGAGTGCTTATCGTTTTCAATAGAAATTGATGATCAAAGTGTATACAATGATAAAGAAATGTTAATTGGATCTTGGAATTCGAGGTTAACAAAAGAGCAATCCATTGTGGAGTTGAGTACAGAGAGGCTTTCATACGATTTGATCAATGAATGTACCCCTGAGATCTCATGGTTGAATTAGCTGATAGTAGTTCCATTTCGACACGCAATTTCACTTCCAATCAAATATCATTTTTTGTTTGAGTAAATTAACTATATGAATTTCACACAAATCTTCAAAAGAGAATAGGCTATTTTCTTCTTTATTATATGTTTATTGTAGTGTTGTGCGCTTTTGCATTACTCCCTTTTATGAGGTTTCCTGAATCCACATTTATTGGAGGCTCGCTATTCTTCACTGGAACGCATCTAGAGGGATTTGTTAGCATATAGTGCTAGTAATATATTATAAAATTAAGTATACCAGGCGATTTTCTTCTTTATTACATGGGTTTTGCACTGTTGTGCCCCTAAACGTATACAGTTTTTAATATCATTGCCGCATTTAAAACTCCCAGAAGGACATGTCAATGGGTAATAGTGTTGTTTTATCCCTTCGATTAGACGTGTAAGTTTCAAATAAGCTTTTCCTAAGTAATGAGCGTATGAGAAGCTTTGCAGATCCACAATATTTTTTCTGGTGCACAAAAGTTTGTAGAACACAAGGAAAAGTATGAACACGATGTGTATTTGAGCATAGAGAAACTTTCATAGAAATCATTTAACGTGTGTGGATTATACATCATATTGTGCATTTACATCATGGATATTCATTTTGTACATAGAGAAGCTTTTATAGAAACTGAACAAAAGAGCCAATTCAAGAATAGCCTTATATATCCTACCTTATTGTTGAAAGCGAAACAGAATTGAAGGGTATTCTCATATAGCTTGCCATTTTGCAACCAAAATATACTACTTAAAAACCCATTTATCCTTTTGAAACTGTATCTCTATAGAAGAATAGTTTTCAAAGAGATCCATCACTATGGGAAATTTATGCTAGGGATAAGAAAAAAACCTACTTGAAATAAATCTAACATTCATGGTTACCCAATTTGGCATCTAAATAAACAATATGTACTTCCTTCTCATTCATGCGATGGCATTAAATCATAGGTAATGAACTTGAGGAAGTAAATGAAGAAAAGAAACACACGAAGAAGGTCAAAGTGGGCAACAATTACTAAGAAGGTACATGTTGAAATTGTTATGAAAACACCTCAGAAGGACTATCCATAGAAAACCAGAGCTTTAAGGAATTTCATCATACAAGTAGAAGGACAAACAACTAATCTTCTAAAACAAAATCTTTAAGAATTGCATCATATAAAGAGTCCTCCATAGAAAACCAAAGCTTTCTGGAATTGCATCATACAAGTAAAAGGACCACAACATACCTTATAAGAAATCGTAGACATCCATGTTAGTATAGACCCATTTCATTTCATGTACATAGAGAAACAGCATAGGCATGTAAGTAATCCTCATAGTTCTCTAAGCATTAATTTCCAATAGACATAAAAATAATAGAAAAATATTTAAGGGGTTGAAAATAAATAAACCAGACAGTTAGAAAAATTGCTATGATAACAAATATCATAGTTCAAATAATAAGATGAAGTTTCGTAGTCGATGAATAGAAAATCAAAGCACATCATATGGGCCTCATATGGTGGCTGCCAACATCGTCAGAGAAACAAATTGGTGAAAATGAAGGGAATACAGTGGCATAGAGTGATAACTGCAAGCATAGAGTAGGAAATTATTTAGTGGTTTATAGATTAAGAAAGAACTGAACGTATGCCAGGGATTTGAGAGTGCTCATCTTTTTCAAAAGAAAATGATGATCAAAGTGTATACAATGATAAAGAAATATTATTTGGATCTTGGACTTCGAGGTTGAGAAAAAAGCAATCCGTTGTGGATTTGAGTGTACCTCTGAGATCTCATGGTTCCATTTCGACACGCAATTTCATTTCCAATCAAAGTTCATTCTTTTTTTGAGCAAGTTTAGTATATTAGTTTCACACAATTGGGTGTACGAGGCTATTTTCTTCTTTATTACATGTCTTTTGTAGTGTTGTGCGCTTTTGGATTACTCCCTTTTATGCCTTTTCTTGAATCCACATAAATTGGCCGTCCGTTAGTCCTCACTGGAACGCCTCTAGAGGGATTTTTTAGCATAGAGTGCTAGTAATATATAAAGAAAATCAGATCTACGATGCGGTTTTCGTCTTTATTACGTGTGTTTTGCACTGTTGTGCCCCTAAACATTTCCGCGTGTAAAACTCCCAGAAGGACATGTCAATGGGTACTGGTGTCGTTTTATCCCTTCGGACGCGTAAGTTTCAAATATATTTTTCCTAAGTAGTGAGCATATCGGAAGGTTTTGAGATATCTAGTTTCCACTTCGATGGTGCTTATTTGTTGCATAGACCATCGGCAAGCGAATTACCTGAGTAGTATGCAACAGAAAAAGCATGCACACGTCATAGAATATCGAAAGAAAAAGCATGAACACAAGAAAAGGCATGAACACGTCATATTATATCGAAAGACCACGAGCATCATCATCACAAAAAGAAAGTGATGGAAGAGAATGAAGTACACTCGTAATGGAAGGTTACGACAATAGCAAGTGCCAGCATAGAGAAGAATTAATATTGAGAAGCAATCCACCATTATAGGAAATATAGGCTATGGATAAGAAAAGAAAGCTACATGAAAGATACCATAACAAATAATTTTAACATTCATGAATACAAAATTGGGCATCTAAATAACCAAAATGTACTTCCTTCTGACCCATGCAATCGCGTTAAATGATAGATTATAAACTTGAGGAAGAAAATAAAAGAGGACAAAGAGGAAGAAGGTCAAAGTGGTTAATCGTTACTAGGAAGGCACATGTTGAATGTGTTACAAAAACACCTCACAAAAACTATCTATAGAAAGCGAAAGCTTTAAGGAATTTGATCATACAAGTAAAAGAACTAGAACATACCTTAGAAAACCAAAGATTTAAGGAATTTCATTATACAAAGAGTCCTCCATAGAAAACCAAAGCTTCAACGAATTGCATCATACAAGTAAAAGGACCACAACAAACCTTAGAAGCAATCATAGACATCTATGCTAGTATAGAACCATTTCATATGGGGTACATAAAGAAACACCCTAGGCATGTAAGTAGACCTCATAGATCTCTAAGCATTAATTTCCAATGGAGATAAAAATAATAGAAGAAACCTTAAAAGGTTAAAAATGAATAAATCAAATAGTGAAAAGAAAATTGCTAAGAGAACAAATATCATAGTTCAAAGAATAAGATGAAGTTTAGTAGTAGATGAATAGAAAATTGAAGCAGATCATATGGGCCTCATATGGTGATGGCCAACATCGTCAAACAAATAAATTGGTGGACATGAGGTGAATACACCCGCATATGTTGATAAGTGCTAGCGTAGAGTAGAAAATTATTTAGCGGTTCATAAATTGAAGAGAACTAAAATGTATGATATAGATTTGAGAGTGCCTATCTCTTTCGAAAGAAAATGATCATCAAAGTGTATACAATGATAAAGAAAGGATAATCTGATCTTGGACTTCTAGGCTAAGAAAAAAGAAATCCATCGTCACCAATTCAAGTTGTGAATTTGACTACATAGAGGCTTTCATATGATTTAATCAATGAGTGTACCTATGAGATCTTATGGTTGATTTAGGTGATATTAGTTCCATTTTTAGACTCCATTTCAGTTTCAATCAAAGTTCACTATTTGTTTGAGTAAATTTAGTATATGAATTTCACACAAAGCAACAAAAGACAATTGGTGTATGAGGCTATTTTCTTGTTTGGTATATGTTTTTTGCAGTATTATGCCCTTTTGGATTACTCCCTGTTATGCATTTTGTTGAACCGAAATAAACTGGAGGTTCATTATTCTTCACTAGAACGCCCCTAAAACAATATCTTAGCATATATTGGTAGTACCATATAAAGAAAATTAGGTATACGATGCCATTTTCTTCTGTATTACATGTATTTGCACTGTTGCACCCCTATATGTATAAGGTTTTAATATCATTGATGCATCTCAAACTCTGAGAAGGACATGTCAATGGGTACTGGTGCTGTTTTATCCCTTTGATTAGACGTGAAAGTTTGGAATACGTTTTTCCTATGTAATGATCGTATGGGAAGCTTTGTAGGTCAAGAGTACAATGGTGGTTATTTGTTGTATAGACCATCCAACTTCTTCATCTTGACTTTGCCTTTGGACTTCCATGCCTTGAACTCTTCTACGTTCATGATGTCCTCATCATCTGAGTTGATGTCTCCATTCTGAGTAGGCTCCTCTTAGTGAGGATTCGAAACCCCTCTTCCAAGTCATACGATAGCTTTACTTTCCTGCATTCACTATCAAACCAAGAGTCATTCTCATCAAAGGAAACATCTCTATTGAACATGAATCCTTTGTTTGAAGGATTGTAAAACGTGTATCCTTTTTTATTCAAATCATACCCTATGAAGATGCACTTCTCGGCCTTAGGGTCTAGCTTACCTCTTATCTGAGAAGGGATATGCACATAAGCTATAGATCCAAAGATCCTGCAATGATCAAGCGAGGGTCTTCTACCATGCCATGCTTCAAATGGCGTCATCCCATCAAGAGATTTAGATGGCAACCTATTTACAAGATAAATGGCAAGAGATACACTCTGTGCCCACAAGCAATTAGGTAGTTTTTTCTCATTTGACATTGACCTAGCTATTTCAACAATTAATCTATTTCTCCTTTCTACCATCCCATTTTGCTCAGCGGTATACCTTGTTGTAATTTCTCTCTTGATTCCTCTGTGTAGTACCCCTCCTCCTTTCCTCACTCTTGCTAGGCATGCCAAAAGTCTCCTCGGCTCGTGGCCATCTATATCCATTTCAACCCCCTCCTCACCCTGCCTCCTTTTCTCTCTCTCTCTCTCTCCCCCATCCCCCAACCCCACCTCACTCCCCCATCCCCCAACCCCACCTCACTCCCCCATCCCCCAACCCCACCTCACTCCCCCACCCAACAACCCCACCCCTTGCGCCTCTCTCTCCCCCTCTCTCTCTCTCTCTCTCCCCACCCCTTGCGCCTCCCTCTCTCTCTCTCTCTCCCCATCCCTTGTGCCTCCCTCTCTCTCTCTCTCCCCACCCCTTGCGCCCCCCTCCCCACCACACTCCCCCATCCCCCAACCCCACCTCACTCCCCCATCCCCCAACCCCACCTCACTCCCCCACCTAACAACCCCACCCCATGCCCCCATCCAACAACCCCACCCCTTGCGCCTCTCCCTCCCCCTCTCTCTCTCTCTCCCCATCCCTTGCGCCTCCCTCTCTCTCTCTCTCCCCACCCCTTGCGCCCCCCTCCCCACCACACTCCCCCATCCCCCAACCCCACCTCACTCCCCCATCCCCCAACCCCACCTCACTTCCCCACCCAACAACCCCACCCCATGCCCCCATCCAACAACCCCACCCCTTGCGCCTCTCCCTCCCCCTCTCTCTCTCTCTCCCCACCCCTTGCGCTTCCCTCTCTCTCTCTCTCCCCACCCCTTGCGCCCCCCTCCCCACCACACTCCCCCATCCCCCAACCCCACCTCACTCCCCCATCCCCCAACCCCACCTCACTCCCCCACCCAACAACCCCACCCCATGCCCCCATCCAACAACCCCACCCCTTGCTCCTCTCCCTCCCCCTCTCTTTCTCTCTCTCCCCATCCCTTGTGCCTCCCTCTCTCTCTCTCTCTCCCCACCCCTTGCGCCCCCCTCCCCACCACACTCCCCCATCCCCCAACCCCACCTCACTCCCCCATCCCCCAACCCCACCTCACTTCCCCACCCAACAACCCCACCCCATGCCCCCATCCAACAACCCCACCCCTTGCGCCTCTCCCTCCCCCTCTCTCTCTCTCTCTCCCCACCCCTTGCGCTTCCCTCTCTCTCTCTCTCCCCACCCCTTGCGCCCCCCTCCCCACCACACTCCCCCATCCCCCAACCCCACCTCACTCCCCTATCCCCCAACCCCACCTCACTCCCCCACCCAACAACCCCACCCCATGCCCCCATCCAACAACCCCACCCCTTGCGCCTCTCCCTCCCCCTCTCTCTCTCTCTCCCCACCCCTTGCGCCTCCCTCCCTCTCTCTCTCTCCCCACCCCCTTGCGCCTCCCTCTCTCTCTCTCTCCCCACCCCTTTGCGCCCCCCCTCCCCACCACACTCCCCCATCCCCCAACCCCACCTCACTCCCCCATCCCCCAACCCCACCCCATGCCCCCATCCAACAACCCCTCCCCTTGCGCCTCTCTCTCTACCTCTCTCTCTCTCTCTCCCCTCCCCTTGCGCCTCCCTCTCTCTCTCTCTCCCCACCCCTTGCGCCCCCCTCCCACCACACTCCCCCATTCCCCAACCCCACCTCACTCCCCCATCCCCCAACCCCACCTCACTCCCCCACCCCCAACCCCACCTCAATCCCCCATCCCCAACCCCACCTCACTCCCCCACCCAACAACCCCACCCCATGCCCCCATCCAACAACCCCACCCCTTGCGCCTCCCTTCACACACATACAAACACACATGCACCCGCACCGTTACATATCCACCCCCGCACAATTTTGGAGACAATTCTTACTTCCAAGCAATCTCAGGAGATGGCGGATATGGAGTCTGATGAATAGGAGGAACCCATTCTACAAAATGTTAGCATGGAAGAAGAAAGGAGGAGGGAACAACATCAACTCATGCATGAGGCTTATGAAAATGAGGAAGAAGCTCCTTCTGGTCCAAGAAGTTCAATGTGTTTTACAGTTATCAGTCATCATCGGAGCTAATAAGGACTTGAAATTAAAGTGGAATTGTCAAAAAGTGAAAGTGGCATAAACAAATGATGCCGCCAACCATTCACGGCGACTACCTATTTTTAAGGATCTAATTCAAATCAAGTGGAATATTTGACCTACCCCCCAATTTTGGGTGATTAACCGGCGCATGATCAGTGGACGTGAAGATTCGGCAAGGCTCTCTTGGCCTATTGGGGCCTATAAAATCAAGGGATTTGTGCTCATTTGGGTACACTGGAATACATGTACAAGGTACAACAATTTTAGAGATACGGTGGTTCGTGCGTACGTGCAGAAGTCCTCTCTTACACTTGGTGGTTTCAAGTCTATTGTAGGAGCTACTCTGTAGTGTGTATACAGAGGGTAGGCTTCTCAGTGGAGGGCTATGAGCACTATAGTGTAAGAGAGTAGCCTGGAGTTATTTTCTTTTCTGTGAGTCAGTGTGTTGATCAATCTCTATTCTCTTGAGAAATTCTACCATTTGTATTGCTCTGAATTAACCTGCATATCCGTGGCCCCTTATGCTGATAGTTATATTGGAGTTAATACTTTTAGGGTGGCTTGTCAGCCCTAAGCTCGCACTTTTGAGCATCACTCTGCCCAACCGTGTAATCGTCTGATTCGAATCAAGAAGTGTATGGTCTTCCTTGGTCATTGGTTGTTCATATATTCTAAAGTATTTACCACTGTGCAATCTGTGTTATCTACCTGCTCACAGAAATGTTAAAGGGTATACTTCCCTAAAGAGAACCCCCCTTGAGTAGGTGATGTACTGGACGTGTTTAATTTTCATTCTCTACTTTTGTTAAAAGCGGATACCCGAGTACCTCCTCTACACTCTGTCCTGCAAGAATATATCAAAATCAATTGAGAAGTACTCACCTTCTCCATCTGAGCTTAGTCTCTTGAGGTTTCTCCCTATTTGGTTCTCAACAAGTTTAAGATACTTTTTAAAGCAATTGAACACTTCATCTTTGTGCTTCATACAATCCACCTACTGTAATCATCAATGAAAGATACATAATACCTTGATCTAGAGATTGAGGTATCCTTACTTGATCGCCATACATCTGTATGGACAAGCTCTAGGTAGTCCTCATGCATGTAGCCTTTCCTTGAGAAGAGTAAGCTGTGAGATTTTCCAAACTGACAAGCACCACATTTATAAATCATGTGTTTCTTGGATACATTAGGTATCCCAAGCACACATTGATCTCTAAATATCTCTTTTAAGGTTCTTTCACCAACATGCCCTAATCTCTTATGCCAAATTTCAAGCTCTCATAATGTTTGATCTTTGTAACTACAAAGTGCAATGTTCCTTGTATCCTCAAGCTCAAAAGTGAATAATCTACGTGTCTTTTCTCCTTGGTAATTCTCTTGAATCCATGTTGGGGATCCTCCATAAATGCTCCATATTGGTTGAACTTGACCTTCAAACCCTTTTCCATAATCATCAAATTCTTGGTAATTGTAGGTACATATAGAACTCATAGTTGCCCCATGAGTGTGGTAAGATCTAGAATCTGCATGTCCATGTACAAGTCCATGGCAGTTGTGAAGCTCTCCCATTTGTCATCAGCTTTAATACCACTGATTACATGTCTTACAATTTGCTCCTCTTCAATTTCTTCTCCTATGCTTGCCAATTGATCTACTACATCTTTGACTTTGGTCACATACTCTTAGATGCCTTGCTTAGGTTGCTTTCTTTGAGTAGTAAACTCAATCCAAAATTGGTTCTTCCTAGCTCATGTGTTGGAAGAGAAATAAGATGACAATTATTCCCAAGTCTCTTGGGATGTCTTACACTCCTTAATATGTGGAAGAAGAAATTCAGAGACTGAGTTAAGTAAGTAGGACCTTGCTTATGCATCCTTGGCACACCATGTGCTGAGTCTTTCATGCTCCTCTCTTGTAGGTTGTTCGTTGCTTCTGAATATGGGCATCTCCTCATCTCTTGAGATGTATCCATAGAGGCTCCTTCCTTGCAAGTATGTCTTCATCCTCAAGGAACATGCTTGATACTGTTTTCCTATCCAATTTATCAAAGAAAGAAGGAAAACCATCTCCCATTTTACCTTAGCTTTGCTTTGATACCACTGTTGGGAAATATGGATGGACATTCCAAGAAATCAGTAGGTATTACCAGATCTTTATTTGTACCATCCACTTGTAGCTTTGGAGTTGCGTTGTGAGCCCTCTTAGCTCCACAATGACACTATACAAGTGCCTATGTACTTTGAAAATGAGGTGAGAAATGATTGAACCAAAACAAGCTACTTTTAAGTTGAAAGATTAATGAAAACCTTCTATTTTTGTTCACACACCTATTGCTTGTTATGCTCAATGCTTCCAGTATAGTAGGAATTAGAAAAAATCCTTTTAGATGTATCTAATTCGGTTAGTAAGTTAATTATTCCAAGTGGAATCACTTAAAATGATACACTATACACAGAGCAATCGACTTAGCAATTGAATCATTACCTATGATTTTTAAGGACCTCTACAGAGTTTGACCAGTGAGTGCTTCGATGCATATTTCTCCAAATAGGCTAATGGATTTCCTTAAAAATTTTTGAACATTTAGAGATTTTGGAGATGATTCCAACAAGCTATAGAACATTGAAAATGGTGGAGAAATGACTCAACTATGAGCAGTACAAGTTGATAGTTATGAATGACTATAACAAAGAGATCATAGACGAGCAATGTAAATCTATTGTATTAATGAAGAATGTTGTGCAAGATCACATGCTTAACAATCATAGCCTAATGATGGTGAGTAGTGTAGGCTACAATGTAGACCTCACTCTCTTACAATATGGCAATGTAGAACTCAGGAATTCATTCTTCTAACCACGACTTTTACATGTTACTTTTTGACTTTTCATCTAACAAACTCCACGAGTTTTGTAGGTAGCCACAAATATTCTTTCAAGTTAAATAAGCTTTTACAAATGGTAAGATAAAATCTTCCTAGCCATGGTTTCCATGTGGCTTCAATTGTTCATGAACATCTGGTCAAATGTGTAGGCTTGAACTTTTCACAAACAGACTATTGGTTATCCAAATAAATATATCTAATGAAAATAAATCTTTGTTGATGGATAAAAACGAAGCTTCATCATCCTTAGAAAATGTCTCCTACATATTTATAGGTTCAACGATATGTAGTCAAGCATTAACTTTGCATGGTGTTAGAACATCTAGTGGACCTGTGTATTTCAAGTGATTAAACTTAGAAGTACGTTCTTTGAAGAACAATAGTTTTGGAAGACCCTCACATATTTTATAGAAGGTCTACCACAAACTAAGGTGTATTCCATACTAGATTTTGGAAAGTTAAGGACAACAATGTTCATGTGAAAAATAGCTCCTTATATCTCTGGACTAGTCCATAGGATGGACGTGTGACTCACCCTCCATTAGGATGAAAAACTTAACCAGTTAAATAGTATTCCAACCTTACTCTTCACACAATGCACTAGTTACTACATTCACTTAAACCACCGTCTATTGCAACTTTAGAAATACTATCATTTTTGGATGAAAACGTTATTAAGGCAACAATGTGTTCTACTATCAAATCAGTCTTCCAATGATTCGTTGTTGTCAAAGGTGTGTGATCCTCTCTAGGGTCTTAAACTACTTCCAAATTCCTTGAACAAGTCTAAATAATCGACCAAGTTGTAGACCGATTGATGCTTTTGTGAGGATCTCCCATGTAGTGGCCAATGTAGATTCATGAGTCATAGACTCTTTGCTATTTATTTGATCAGCTAGTATTTATTTTGGATATGTGTTCTAATTCTTGTATTGATAGTCAACTGACTCCAAAGCGCGTAAAGACTTCAGAATACAGTGTTGAATGCTACACTCTTTTTTATCAACATTTCATTTTAGAACCTTGAGTATCTCCACAATTCTAATAGCTGACTTGATTCTGGCGCCGAGGAAGAATTTTGAAGGATGAATTTTGGAGGTAGAATTTTGAGTGCTGAATTTTGAGGGACAAATTTTAAGGGACAAATTTTGAGGGAGGAATTTTGAGGGCTGAATTTTGAGGGACAAATTTTGAGAGCTGAAATTTGAGGGATGAATGTTTTCGAACTGACAAAGATGAAATGAGGGTGAATCTCGAGTGGTGAACTCTCAAGGACGAAAAGAAGTGGCGCTAGTATTTTTTTTTTTTGGGTTGGCATACAATTAAGATAAAATCTTGCTCGATTACAATGGTGTTTACATTAAGGTCCATGTATTGAAAAATATTGTAAACATGCTCCTAAACATATATATGATTTAATATCATTGCTGCATTTAAAACGCCTAGAAGGACATGTCCATGGGTAAGAGTGTTATCTTATCTCTTCCATTAGATGTGTAAGTTTCAAATAAGCATTTCCTATGTAATGATCATATAGGAAGCTTTGGAGATCCATAGCACAATGGTGCTTATTTGTTGCATAGACCATCGATAATCTAAGTACTTCGGTAGAAAAGTATACACAAAATACAAAAAAAAAAAATTACATGAAAGCTACCAAAACAAGTAATTTTAACATTCATGACTACAAATTTGGGCATCTAACTAACCAGCATGCACTTCCTTCTAATCCATGAGATATCGTTAAAATATAGGCTGTAAACTTGAGGAAGCAAATAAAAAGGGAAAAAGAGGAAGAAGGTCAAAGTGGTTAATAGTTACTAAGAAGGCACATGTTGAATGTGTTACAAAAACACCTCACAAGAACTATCTATAGAAAACCAAACCTTTAAGGAATTTGATCATACAGGTAAAAGGACAACAACATACGTAGAAACCCAAAGTTTCATCATCCAAAGAGTAATGAAGCAGACGATATGGGCTTGATATAGTGATGAGCATCATGCTTAGAGAAAGAAATTGATGGAAGCTAATGAAGTACACTCGCAATGGAAGGTTACAAGAATAGCAAATGATTGCATAGAAATAAAAAATATTAAGAAAAAATCTACCATTATGGGAAATTTAGGGTAAGGATAAGAAAAAAAGCTACATGAAAGCTACCATAACAAATTATTCTAACATTCATGAGTATAAAATTAGGCATCTAAATAACCAATATGTACTTCCTTCTGATCCATGGGATGGCATTGAAACATAGGTTATAAACTTGAGGAATAAAATAAAGAAAGAAAAAGAGGAAGAAGGTGAACATGGTTAATAGTTACTATGAAGGCACTTTTTGAATGCTTTACAAAATTACATCACAAGAACTATCTATAGAAAATCAAAGCTTAGAGGAATATGATCATACAAGTTGAAGGACCACAACATACCTTAGAAAATCAAAGCTTTAAGGAATTTCATTATATAAAGGGTCCTCTATAGAAAACCAAAGCTTCGCGGAATTGCATCGTACAAGTATGAGTGTACCTCTGAGATCTTATGGTTGATTTAGGTGAGAGTATGGAAAGCTTTGCAGATCCAGAATACAATCGGCAAGCTAATTACTTGGGTAGAAAAGTATACACATTATAGAAAAAAAAAACGCTACATGAAAGCTAAGATAACAAATAGTTTTAACATTTATGACTACAAATTTGGGCATCTAAATAACCAGTATGAAATTCCTTCTAATCCATGGGATGGCGTTCAAATATATGCTATAAACACGAGGAAAGAAATAAAAGGGGAGAAAGAGTAAGAAGGTCAAAGTGGTTAGAACGTCAAAGTGGTTAATAGTTACTAAGAAGGCACATGTTGTATGTGTTAGAAAAACACCTCACAAGAACTATCTATAGAAAACCAAAGCTTTAATTGAGTTGATCATAGAGGTAAAAGGACCACAACATACCTTAGAAAACAAAAGTTTCATCATACAAAAGGTCCTCCATAGAAAACGGAAGCTTCAAGGAATTGCATCCTACAAGTAAAAGGACCACAACATACCTTACAAGCAATCAAAGACACCCATGTTAGTATAGACCCATTTCATATCAGGTACATAGAGAAATACCGTAGGCATGTAAGTAGTCCTCATTGTTCTCTAAGCATTAATTTACAATGGAGATATAAAACATAACTAAAAGTCTAAGAGGTTGAAAATGAATAAACTAGATAGTAAGAAAAAATTTCTATGATAACAAATATCATAGTTCAAAGAATAAGATGAAGCTTAGTAGTAGGTGAATAGAAACTTGAAGCAGATCATATGGGCTTCGTATGGTGATGGGCAACATCGTCAAAGAAAGAATTTGGTGGAGACAAAGGGAATACACTCGCATAGAGTGAAAAGCGCTAGCATAGAGTAGGCATTTCCTTAGCGGTGTATAGATCAAATGGAACTGAAACGTATGACATGGATCTGAGAGTGCCTATCCTTTTCGGAAGGAAATGATCATAAAAGTGTATACGAAGATAAAGAAAGGTTAATTAGATCTTGGACTTCCAGGTTAAATAAATAGCGATCCATCACCACCAATTCTAGTTGCGGATTTGAGTACACTGAGGCTTTCATACAATTTAATCAATCAGTATACCTTTAAGATCTTATGGTTGATTTAGGTGATAGTGGTTCAATTTCGAGACTCAGTTTCACTTGCAATAAAATCTCACTCTTTGTTTGAGTAAATTTTGTATATGAATTTCACACAAACCGCCAAAACACAATTCGATATACGAGGCTATTTTCTTCTTTGGTTTATGTTTTCTCCAGTGTGGTGTTTATAGATTTTGTTGAACCGACATAAATTCGAGGTTCATTATTCTTCACTAGAACGCCCCTAGAGCGATTTGTTAGCATATATTTGTAGTAACATGTAAAGAAAATCAGGTATACATCGCCATTTTCTATTATTACATGTCTTTTGCACTCTTGCGCCCCTAAATATAAAGGTTTTAATATCATTGACACATCTAAAACTCCCAGAAGTACATGTCGATGGGCACTAGTGTTATTTTATCCCTTTGATTAGAGGTGTAACTTTGAAATAATCTTTTCCTTTGTAATGAGCGTATGGGAAGCTTCGCAGATCTAGAATACAATGGTGCTTATTTGTTGGATAGACCATCGGCAAACTAATTATCTACGTAGAAAAGTATTCACTGAATAGAACATAGTATATTTGCTAGTATCCAAAAGTTTGTTGAGCACATGAAAAACCATGCACACGTCTTAGAGCATACTATATTTGCTGTTGCGCATAAGTTTATTGAACACAAGTAAAGCCATGCACACTTCATAGTATATCGAAAGACAGCAATCCGCTTTTGCCCATGTCCCTACAAAAATCAAGTATGCAACATAGGAGATGAAGCAATATGCTTGCAGAGGGGGGCTTTGTGAGCATTAATGTCCAAGACCGACACTATATATATATATATATATATATATATATATATATATATATATATATATATATATATATATATATATATATATATATATATATATATATATATATATATATATAGTGGTTGAAGAACATTGAAGCAGATAATAAAACAAATTGATATGATGATGAACATCAGATACAGAAGAACAAGAGCATGGGATAGAGTCAAATAGCACTGAAGTATAAGAAAATTGTAGATGTTCTGCAGATGGATAGAAAAACGAAGTAGATCATATGGGCTTGATATGGTGACAAGCATCATCCTCAGAGAAAGAAAGTGATGGAAGCGAATGAAGTGCAATCACAATGGAAGGCTACATGAAGAGCAAGTGATTGCATAGAGAACAAAAAATATTGAGAAGAAATTCATCACTATGGGAAATTTAGGCTAAGGATAAGGAAAAAGAACCGCATGAAAGCTACCATATCAAATAATTTTAACATTCATGAATACAAAATTGGGCATCTAAATAAGCAAGTAGTACTTCCTTCTGATCCACAGGATGGGATTAAAACATAGGTTACAAACTTAAGGAAGCAAATAAAGAGTGAAAAGAGGAAGAAGTTCAAAATGGTTAATGTTTACTAAGAAGGAATATGTTGAATATGTTACAGAAACACCTCACTAGAACTATCCATAGAAACTTGAAGCTCTAAGGAATTTGATCATACAAGTCAAAGGACCACAACATACCTTAGAAAATCAAAGCTTTGAGGAATTTCATTATAACAAGAGTCTTCCATAGAAAACCAAAGATTCATGGAATTGCATCATACAAGTAAAAGGACCAAAACATACCTTAGTAGGAATCATATACACACATGTTAGTATAGAACCATTTAATATAGGGTACATAGAGAAACACAGTAGGCATGTAAGTAGTCCTCATAGTTCTATAAGCATTAATTTCCGATGGAGAAAAAAATAATAGAGAAAATGTTAAGCGGCTGAAAATGAATAAACCAGATAGTAAAAAGAAAATTGCTAAGATAACAAATATCATAGTTCAAAGAATAAGATGAAGTTTGGTACTAGATGAATAGAAAATTGCAGCAGATTAGATGGGAAATCAAGGGAACACCCGCATAGAGTGATAAGTGCTAGCGTAGAGTGGGAAATTATTTAGTGATTTATAGATTAAAGAGAACTGAAATGTATGATATGGATTTGAGAGTGCCTATCTTTCTCAGGAGGAAATGATCATCGAGGTGTATACAATGACAAAGAAAGGTTAATTGGATCTTCGACTTCAAGGTTTAGAAAAAAGCAATCCATTCGCACCTCTGAGATAGAGACTTTCACACGATTTAATCAATGAGTGTACCTCTGAGATCTTACAGGTGATAGTAATTCCATTTCGAGACTCGATTTCACAATCAAATTTCACTCTTTGTTCGAGTTAATTTAGAATATGAATTTCACACAAAGCACCAAATGTCAATTCGGCGTGCGAGGTTTTCTGTAGAATATGAATTTCACACAAAGCACCAATATGAATTTCTTCTTTGGTACATGTTTTCTGCAGTGTCGTGCCCTTTTGGATTACTCCCTTTTATGCATTTTGTTGAACCGACATAAATTGGAGATTCATTATTCTTCACTAGAACCCCCCTACAGCGACTTGTTAGCATATATTGGTACTAACATATAAGGAAAATTTGGTATACGATACCATTTTCTTCTTAATTACATGTCTTTTGCATTGTGGCGCCCCTAAACGTATAAATGTTTTAATATCATTGACGCATCTAAAACTCCCATAAGGACATGTCAATGGGTACTGGTGTTGTTTTATCCCCTCGATTAGACGTATAAGTTTGAAATGCGCTTTTCCTTTGTAAAGAGCGTATGGGAAGCTTTGCAGGTCGAGAGTACAATGGTCGTTATTTGTTGCATAGACCATCGACAAGCTAACTATCTAGGTAGAAAAGTATACACAGAATAGAGCATACCATATTTGCTGGTACGCGAAGATTTGTTGAACACAATGAAAACCATGCACACACATAGAGCATAGTATATTTTCTATTGTGCAAAAGTCTTTTGAACACAAGAAAAGCCGTGCACAGTTCAAAGTATGTCGAAAGAAAACAATCCGCTTTTCTCAATGTCCTTACAGAAACAAAGTATGCATCATAGGAGATGAAGCAATATGCTTGCAGAGGGAGGCTTTGTGAGAATTAATGTCTAAGACCGACAATATATATATATATATATATATATATATATATATATATATATATATATATATATATATATATATATATATATATATATATATATATATATATATATATATATATACATATATATATATATACACACACACACACACACACATATATATATATATATATATATATATATATATATATATATATATATATATATATATATATATATATATATATATATATATATATATATATATATATATATATATATATATAGTGGTTGAAGAACATTGAAGTAGATTATACTAAAGATTTTTTGTAGATGGATAGAAAAATGAAGCAGATCATAAGGACTTGATATGGTGACGAGCATCATCATTAGAGAAAGAAAGTGATGGAAGAAAATGAAGTACACTCGCAATGGAAGGTTATAAGAATAGCAAGTGTCAGCATAGGGAAGTAAAAGTATTGAGAAGAAATCCACCATTATGGAAAATTTAGGCTAAGGCTAAGAAAAGAAAGCTACATGAAAGCTACCACAACATATAGTTTTAACATTCATGAGTACAGAACTGGGCATCTAGATAACCAATATGTACTTCGTGTTTATCCATGGGATGGCTTTAAAAACATAGGCTATAAGCTTAGGAAAGCAAATAAAAAAGAAAAAAGAGGAAGAAGTTCAAAGTGGTTAATAGCTGCTAACAAGGCACATCTTGAATCTGTTACAAAAACAACTCACAAGAACTATCTATAGAAAACCAAAGCTTTAAGCAATTTGATCATACAGGTACAAGGACCACAACATACCTTAGAAAACGAAAGTTTGATCATACAAAGAGTCCTATATAGAAAGCGGAAGCTTTAAAGAATTGCCTCACGCAAGTAAAAGGACCACAACATACCTTAGAAGCAATCATAGACACCCATGTTCGAATAGACCCATTTCATATCATGTACATAGGGAAACACCGTAGACATGTAAGTAAACCTCATAGTTCACTAAGAATTATTTTCCAATGGAGATAAAAATAATAGAAAAAAAGTTAAGGGGTTGAAATCGAATAAACCATATAGGAAAAAGAATGCTATGATAACATATATCATAGTTCGAAGAATAAGATGAAGTATAGTAGTAGATGAATAGAAATTTGAAGCATATCATATGGGCCTCATATGGTGATGGACATCGTCAAAGAAAGAGATTGCTGGAAATGAAGGGAATACACTCGCACAACGTGATATGTGCTAGCATTGGGTAGGAAAGTATTTAGCGCTTTATAGATTAAAGAGAACTGAAATGTATCATATGGATTTGAGAGTTCCGATCTTTTCCAAAAGAAAATGATGATCAAAGAGTATACAATGATAAAGAAAGGTTTATTGGATGTTGGACTTCCAAGTTAAGGAAAAAGCAATCCACTGTCATAGATTCTATTTGTGGATTTGAGTACATAGAGGGTTTCATGCGATTTAATCAAAGAGTCTACCTCTGAGATCTTATGGTTGATTTAGGTGAGATTAGCTCCAATTGGACAATCAATTTCACCTGCAACCAAAGTTCATTCTTTCTTTGAGTAAATTTAGTATATGAATTTTACAGAAAGCACAAAAAGAGAATTGGGTGTAAAAGTCTATTTTCTTCTTTATTATATGTTTACTGCAGTGTTGTGCCCTTTTGGATTACTCCCTTTTATGCATTTTCTTGAATCCACATAAATTGGAGGTTTGTCATTCTTCATTAGAACGCCTCTAGAGCTATTTATTAGCATATAATGCTAGTAATATGTAAAAGAAATTAGGTATAACAGGTCATTTTCTTGTTTATTACATGTGTTTTGCACTCTTGTGCCCCTAAACATATACAGGTTTTCATATTGTTGCTGCATTTAAAACTCCCATAAGGACATGTCGAGGGGTAATAGTGTTATTTTATCCCTTCGATTAGATGTGTAAGTTTCAAATAAGCGTTTCCAATGTAATGATCATATGGGAAGCTTCGTAGATCTAGAGCACAATGGTGGTTACTTGTTGCATAGGCCATTGGCAAGGTAACTACTTGGGTACAAAAGTATACACATAATAGAAAAAAAGGCTACATGAAAGCTACGATAACAAATAATTTTGACATTCATGCATACAAAATTGGGCATCTAAATAGCCAATATGTACTTCCTTCTAATCCATGGGATGGCGTTAAAATATTGGTTATAAACTTGAGGAAACAAATAAAAAGGGAAAAAGAGGAAGAAGGTCAAACTGGTTAAAATATGGGTTATAAACTTGAGGAAGCAGATGTTTTATGTCTTACAAAAACACCTCACAAGAACTATCTATAGGAAACCAAAGGTTTACGTAATTTGATGATACAAGTAAAAGGACCACAACATACCTTAGAAAACCAAAGTTTCATCATACAAAAAGTCCTCCATAGAAAATCAAAGGCTCAACGAATTTGTTATACACGTAAAAGGACCACAACATACCTTAGAAATAATCATAAACACCCATGTTAGTATAGACCCATTTTATATCAGGTACATAGAGAAACACCGTAGGCATGTAAGTAGATAGAAAGAATAAATAAACATTTAAGAGGTTGAAAATGAATAAACAAGGTCGTAAGAAAAAATTCCTATGATAACAAATATCATAGTTCAAAGAATTAGATGAAGTTAAGTAGTAGATGAATAGAAATTGAAGCAGATCATACGAGCCGCATATGGTAATGGCCAACATCGTCAAAGAAAGAAATTGGTGGAAATGAAGGCAATACGCTTGCATAGAGTGATTAGCGCTAGTATAGAGTAGGAATTCTTTAGTAGTTTATAGATTAAATAGAACTAAAACGTATGATATGGATCTGAGACTGCCTATGTTTTTCAGGAGGAAATGATCATCAAGGTGTATGCAATGACAAAGAAATGTTAGATGGATCTTGGACTTCGATGTTAAAGAAAAAATGATCCATTATCACCAATTCTAGTTGTGGATTTCAATACACAGAAGCTTTCATATGATTTAAATAATGAGTGTACCTTTAAGATCTTATGGTTTATTTAGGTGATAGTACTTCTATTATGAGACTCAATTTAACTTGCAATCAAAGATCACTCTTTGTTTGAGTAAATTTTTTATATGAATTTCACAATAAGCACCAAAAGCTAATTGGGTGTACGAGGCTATTTTCTTCTTTGGGATATGTTTCCTGCAGTGTTGTGCCCTTTTTAATTACTCGCTTTCATGCATTTTGTTGAACCGACATAAATTGGAGGTTCCTTATTCTTGGCTAGAACGCCCTAGAGCAATTTGCTAGCATATATTGGTAGTAACGTGTGAAGAAGATTAGGTATACACTGCCATTTTCTTCTTTATTACATGTCTTTTGCACCTAAACATATAAAGGTTTTAATATCATTGACGCATCTTAAACTCCCAGAAGGACGTATCAATGGGTACTGGTGTTCTTTTATCCCTTCGATTAGATATCTAAGTTTCAAATAAGATTTTCCTATGACAATGACTCCCCTCCGAACACGGCCTACGACTTTCATCGTACCGTGCTCTCTGAGGAAACAACTTAATGAGCGTATGGGAAGCTTTGCTGATCCAAGGTACAATGGTGGTTATTTGTTGTATAGAACATCGACAAGCTATTTATCTGGGTAGAAAAGTATACACAGAAGAGCATCGTATATTTGTTGTTGCGCAAAAGTCTGTTGAACACAAGAAAAGCCATGCACACTACATAGTATATCGAAAGAAAACAATACGCGTTTTCCTATGTCCCTACAGAAATCAAGTATGCAATATAAGAGATGAAGCTATCTGCTTGCAAAGGGAGGCTTTCTCAGCATTAATGTCCAAGACCGACACTATATATATAGTGTTTGAAGAACATTGAAGTAAATAATATAAGATATTGATCTGATGATGAACATCAGATATGGAAAAACAAGAGGATTGGAGAGGGTCAAAGAGCAATTGAGTATTAGAAAACCGTAGATTTTTTGTGGATGGAGAGAAAACTGAAGCAGATCATACGGGCTTGATATGGTTATCAGCATCATCGTCAAAGAAACAAAGTGATGGAAGCGAATTAAGTACACACGCAATGGAAGGTTACGAGAATAGCAAGTGCGAGTATAGAGAAGAAAATATATTGAGAAGAAATCCACCATTATGGGAAATTTAGGTTAAGGATAAAAAAAAAGCTACATGAAAGGTACCATAACAAATATTTTTAAGATTCATGACTACAAACTTTGGTATCTAAGTAACCAATATCTACTTCCTTCTCAGTGATGAGATGGCATTAAAACATAGGTAATAAACTTGAGGAAGTAAACAAAAAAGGAAAGAGAGGAAGAAAGTCAAAGTGGTTAATAGTTAGTAAGAAGGCATGTAGTGAATGTGTTATAGAAACACCTCACAAGGACTATGCATAGAAAACCAAAGCTTTAAGGAGTTTCATCATACAAGTAAAAGGACCACAACATGCCTTAGAAAACCAAATCTTTAAGAATTGCATCATACAAAGAGTCCTCCATAGAAGACCAAAGCTTTATGGAATTGCATCATACAAGTAAAAGAGCCATAACATACCTTAGAAGCAATCGTAGACATACAAGTGAGTATAGAACAATTTCATATCATGTACATAGAGAAACATCGTAGGCATGTAAGTAGTCCTCATAGTTCTCTAAGCATTAATTACCAACAGACATAAAAATATTAGAAAAACACTTGAATAAACAAGGTCGTAAGAAAACATTGCTATGATAACAGATATCATAGTTCAAAGAATAAGATGAAGCTTAGTAGTCTATGAATAGAAAATTGAAGAAGACCATATGGACCTAATATGGTGACGGGCAACATCGTCAAAGAAAGACGTTGGTAAAAAAGAAGGGAAATTGTTTAGTGGTTTATAGATTCAAAGAGAACTGAAACGTATGACATGGATTTGCGAGTGCTTATCGTTTTCAAAAGAAATTGATGATCCAAGTGTATACAATGATAAAGAAACGTTAGCTGATAGTAGTTCCATTTCGACACGCAATTTCACTTCCAATCAAAGTTCATTCTTTGTTTGAGTAAATTAACTATATGAATTTCACACAAATCTCCAAAAGTATACCAGGCTATATGTTTATTATATGTTTTCTTCTTTATTATATGTTTATTGCAGTGTTGTGCGCTTTTGGATTACTCCCTTTTATGAGGTTTCCTGAATCCACATTTATTGGAGGCTCGCTATTCTTCACTGGAACGCATCTAGAGGGATTTGTTAGCATATAGTGCTAGTAATATATTATAAATTTAAGTATACCAGGCGATTTTCTTCTTTATTACATGGGTTTTGCACTGTTGAGCCCCTAAACGTATACAGGTTTTAATATCATTGCCGCATTTAAAACTCCCAGAAGGACATGTCAATGGGTAATAGTGTTGTTTTATCCCTTCGATTAGACGTGTAAGTTTCAAATAAGCTTTTCCTAAGTAATGAGCGTATGAGAAGCTTTGCAGATCCACAACATATTTTCTGGTGCACAAAAGTTTGTAGAACACAAGGAGAAGTATGAACACGATGTGTATTTGAGCATAGAGAAGCTTTCATAGAAATCATTTAACGTGTGTGGATTATACATCATATTGTCCATTTACATCATGGATATTCATTTTGTACATAGAGAAGCTTTTGTAGAAATTGAACAAAAGAGCCAATTGAAGAATAGCCTTATATATCCTACCTTATTGTCGAAAGCGAATGAGAATTGAAGGGTACTCTCATATAGCTTGCCATTTTGCAACCAAAATATACTACTTAAAAACCCATTTATCCTTTTGAAAATGTATCTCTATAGAAGAATAGTTTTCAAAGAGATCCATCACTATGGGAAATTTAAGCTAAGGATAAGAAAAAAAACCTACTTGAAATAAATCTAACATTCATTGTTACCCAATTTGGCATCTAAATAAACATTATGTACTTCCTTCTCATTCATGGGATGGCATTAAATCATAGGTAATGAACTTGAGGAAGTAAATGAAGAAAAGAAACACACGAAGAAGGTCAAAGTGGGTAATAGTTACTAAGAAGGTACATGTTGAAATTGTTATAAAAACACCTCACAAGGACTATCCATAGAAAACCAGAGCTTTAAGGAATTTTCTCATACAAGTAGAAGGACAAACAACTAATCTTCAAGAACAAAATCTTTAAGAATTGCATCATACAAAGAGTCCTCCATAGAAAACCAAAGCTTTCTGGAATTGCATCATACAAGTAAAAGGACCACAACATACCTGAGAAGAAATCATAGACATCCATGTTAGTATAGACTCATTTCATGTCATGTACATAGAGAAACACCATAGGCAATATTTCCCAAATAGTGATCTTAGTCAATTCATACCATTGTAAATACTGTTTTTGATTATTTATACTCCATTTTGTGCAAGCCGAGGAGTCCTCGAGCTTGATGAGTATTATTAGTATTTATGTACCAACTTTCATGATTTTTAGAGCTTGTTTGAGCCTCCAAAAGAGCCTTAGAACATAATTTTTAACTAGGCCGGACACTAGGTCTGGACAGGATGAAAGCTAGACAAAAACTATAAAAAGAGCTAGAGAGCTCATTTTGGAGGTTAGGTTGTTGTGGGTTTTAAATTGTATGAGAACGCTTTTGTAGTAGAAGTGACTCCATTGTTTCTCTCTTTGTTCGTGCCTTGTGTGTGTATGTGTGTGCATGTTTGTGTGCTTCTCACTCACACACTTGTGCCATCACTTGTTCGAGGTCTTCATACCATCCTCATGTCTTCACGGATTGACATTAAAGGAGGTGCTACTCATCACTGAGCTACAACCATGCAATTGACGTGTATTTGCAGAGTGAACCAAATTTTGGGTTCACAAGTTTCATATTCTCTCTCTAGACCTTAATTGCATCATGTTTTCCGGTGGGATTTTGAAGGTGAGGATGAAAGAATTAAGGAAAACTCTGTATGACGGAAAGGTAGAGCAAGTAGAAGAGAATAAAAGTGCCTGTGTGAGATTTTTGTGAATCATGTTCTAAGTACCTCATTCAGGGTCCTATCTTTAGTTCATTGTAAGAAAATGCCTTGATTTTACTCTCTCTCTAGAATTTTAAACCTTGCAGGGCTCAAAAGTGGCATTTGGAGGTGGATTTGGACCTCGGACGTCTCTAACACTATTGTGCAGATCAAAAATTTGAATAAAAGTGTCTCTCACAAGCTTAACCTAATTCCTTATTGTTTTTGAGTTACAGGGCTTTCAAAAGTGCCGTTTTTTCCAACACCTTAAAAAAAAAACGAGGGCTTGTCTAATTCTATTCGAATCCGTGATTCTCATGCTCACGTGTCACCATGTCTAATTATGTATGTGTTCGGATATGTCTTCTTGGTGTTTTTCTGCTATTTTTGACAGGTATGCTAAAGAAAGGAAGTACACTACAGTCGCATGGCTTTTTGCGAAAATTTTGGAGAAACTCGACTTTTTCTAAATTTGGTGGATCGCACACTTCTTTGGGGAGCACGGCTGCTATCAAACCGAAAAAGATAAGAAGGCTTGCGCATCAACATGGAGGACACACAGAAATTTGAGAATTACCTTGTGATTGAGAGTGTGATTGAGAGTGAGAGTGAGAGTGAGAGTGTGATTGAGAGTGCGAGTGGGAATGCGATTGTGATAGCTCGGGGGTGGTCGGGAGGTAGAGGCTTCGTCAAGAAGCTATCGTCCAAAGCTACTGTAACCATTGATTCACATCTATAATATCAGAATTCTTCCTTCTCTACGTCATATTTGTTCTACTCTTCCGCATTAGATTTTCTTTTACCTTGTGCAATCTCTATGTTCTTCTCTGCACTGTTATTTCTGAGTAATCGAAAGATTGTGATTGGGGATAGATTGTGATTGAGGAAACGCTACAAGTGGTATCAGAGCAGAATCAATCCGCGGGAACGATGGAAGGTCTAACACAAAAGGTTTGTCAAAAGAGGAGCTTATTCAGAAGCTTCTTGGTGAATTGCGCAAAGAACGAGGGGAAAGCAACCAAAAGGAGCAACAAATTTGTTTGTGGAGATGAACGATGAAATAGATGAAGGTGCGGGAACATCTAGTGTACCTCGCAAAAAACAAAAACTTAATTATGAAGATATGGAACCAGGTGAGTTTGCCCTTAACCAAGTTTTCAAGAAGGCAAAGTTAAATGATTTTGATGGCGAGAAGAAGAGTGGTGAAGACCCTGAGGCATGGATTGAAGAACTAGAGGATTTCTTTGACCTTCGACAATTTAGTGAAGAGTCCAAGGCAAAAGTTGGGATCCTGCATCTGCGTGGGATCGCGAAGCTATGGTGGAAGTCATATATTCAAACTCGAACGCGTTTTGGTCCTGTTCTATGGAAGGAATTTAG
Source organism: Ceratopteris richardii (assembly GCA_020310875.1). Lineage (NCBI taxonomy): Eukaryota > Viridiplantae > Streptophyta > Polypodiopsida > Polypodiales > Pteridaceae > Ceratopteris > Ceratopteris richardii. The sequence goes on along the minus strand of CM035406.1, from coordinate 149,912,052 downwards.
AGAACAAGCTGAAAAACGCTACTGTTCTCCACACTACCATATGGAGAAGAAGATGGAGTTCTACACTTTCCGACAACACGAAAGTGACAAGCATAGCTTATCTGTTGATGAGTATAAAGAGAAGTTCCTACGTCTTCATAAATATGCATTAGAGATGAGTGGTAATGCTCTGAAGAGAAAATTTATTGAAGGGCTCCGTGAGGAACTTCGCTATCAAGTTAAGGGATGTGGATGCATTGATTTTCTTGATGCTGTTGCGATGGCTGAGAACTTTGAGAAGATGGAGAAGTTCAATTTGCAGAAGGCAAATAGAAGCAGACTCATTGCAATGGGACATAGGCCACAAAGACCTGTTGCAATGAACATGAACAATTCAAAGAAAACTCCATCTTCTAACGACCAAGGTAAGAACCCTGCTCGGCCGGTGGAAAATCAAAGGAGGCGTCAACCAATTGAGTGGCAACAAGACCCTAATTTTATTGAGAGGGAAAAAATACTTGTTCTGTGCTTTTGTTGCGGGGAGCAAGGGCATCAGACATATGAATGCCCGAACAAGGCAGTCTTTCGACCCGCACAATCAAAAGCGATAAACATCATCAAGGAGGGTACAATTATTGAGGAAGCAGATGATGGGGGTAAGTGCGCTGACTCTACTTTACATTGCATGGTGGTTAGTTCTTTCCCAAAGGTTTCTGTAATCACGATTCCGGGTATGATTTCTGCGCATAAAACCAGATTTTTGATCGATTCAGGTAGTACCCATTGTTTTCTATCTTTCAAATTGGTACAGAATCTAGGGATAGCCCTAAATATGCAGATAATTAGACATGTAGAGATGGCCAATAGACGATTACACTACACGAAAGGATATGTTGAAAACCTTGAATTTACTCTTTCTAATAGACGCTTTTCTGGAAGCATCCATGTAATTGAGATGAAACAAAGTGATGTAATCATAGGCATGGATTGGTTGGTTAAAAATGTTGCGACAATTACTTGTGAACAAAGAACGATCATTGTGAAGTTTAATGATGAATCTATTCATATTCTAGGTGATGTCATTAATCCTAAGCCTACTCTTATTTCTGCTATGCAGATAGTTAGAGGTATACGTGATGGCTGCAAAACATTTGTAGTGTATGTGAACAATCTGCATCAGGAAGGTAATGACGATAATATTCCAGATTACATAGGAAATCTCTTGAAAGAATATGCCGATGTATTTCCAGAAGACTTGCCTGGTATACCCCTACCTAGGGAGATTGACCACGCCATTGACCTATATCCAGGGAGTGAACCATATTCTAGAGCACCCTATAGATTTAACATTGATGAACTAAAGGAGCTTAAGATTCAATTAGATGATCTTTTGAAGAAAGGCTTAATAAAACCGAGTGTCTCACCTTGGGGTGCGCCTGTTTTATTTCAAAAGAAGAAAGACGGCTCTTACAAATTATGCATTGAGTATAGGGGGTTGAATAAAAGAACAGTTAAGAATAAGTATCCACTCCCTCACATAGATGACTTATTAGGTCAATTAAGTGAAGCGACCGTATTCACAAAGATTGACTTAAGATGTGGATATCACCAAATTAGGATCAAAACAGAGGATATTCCTAAGATGGCTTTCTGAACACGATATGGTCACTATGAGTTTACGGTTCTACCTTTTGGTTTAACAAACGCTCCTGCCACATTTATGTGTTTGATGAATAATATTTTTCACGATTACCTAGATGAATTCATCTTAGTCTTCCTTGATGATGTATTTGTGTACTCTAAAGATGATTCGGAGCATGTGGTACATCTCAAGAAGACTTTTCAAACTCTTAGAGAACACAGATTGTATGGTAAAAAGAGTAAGTGTTTCTTTGCTAAGGATAAACTTGTGTATCTAGGAAGACTAATATCAAAAGAAGGAATCCTTATAGATGAAGATAAAGTAAAAACAATAGTTGATTGGCCGATTCCTAAGACTGTAAGAGATGTTAGAATTTTTCTTGGGTTGGCACAATATGAAAGAGCACATATTAAGGATTTCTCTAAGATAGCTACTCCCCTCACCGAATTAACTAAAAAGAATGTAGGATTTGCGTGGAGTGATGCCTGTCAAAAATCATTTGAAACATTGAAACAAAAAGTCATTGAGAATTGTGTTTTGAAAATACGAGAAATGGGAAAGCCTTTTGTGGTTGCATGTGATGCAAGTGGTAGTGAGATAGGATGTGTTATTTCATAGGATGGCAGGGTGGTTGCATATGAGTCCAGAAAACTAAGAAAGCATGAGCTTAACTATCATACTCATGATTTAGAAATGCTTGCTGTTGTGCATGCACTTAAGCATTGGAGACATCTATTGTTAGGGGTTAAGTTTGAATTGAAAACAGATCATCAAAGTCTAAAGTACATCTTCACTCAACGATTGCTTAACAACAGGTAGAAGCATTGGATTGAATTATTAAGCGAGTATGATTTTGACATTAAGTATCTTGCTGGTAAGGAAAATAAGGTTGTTGATGCATTGAGTCGGAGACCTTTGTGTAATCTTGTTTCTGTAATAAATTCTGATTTTCTCAATCAAATTCAAGAAGAGATAAAATAGGATCCTTTTTATGCACCTATTTTGAATGTTTTGAATGCGAACAAGGGATCGACGTATGAGGAAAAATTTCATTTGCACGATGGAATACTATATTGTGACAATCGGCTATGCTTATCTTCTGAATCTCCATTAAAAGTTAAAATACTGCATGATTGTCATGATGCACCTTTTTCTGCACATCCAGGTTATTCAAGGACATATGTTAAAACAAAGTATTCTTACTTTTGGCCGTGTATGAAGCGGGATATTAGAAAATATGTAAATGAATGTTTGAAGTGCCAACATGTGAAATCTGAGTTTAAGAGGATGTCAGGAATGCTTCAACCTTTGGATGTTCCAAATCAGAAGTGGGAGTCTATTTCTATGGACTTTATCACTAAGCTACCTATGACCAGAAGTAAGCATGATACCATATTTGTTGTAGTCGATTGGCTTACCAAGATGGCACACTTCTTTCCTATGAAAAAGACTGATACTGCTTTGAATGTTGCAAGAATCTTTGTAAAAGAAATATTTCGATTGCATGGAATGCCTGAAAGCATAATTTCTGATAGAGATTCTAGTTTTACGTCAAACTTCTTGAAAGCGACATTTGAATCCATTGGAACTCAACTTCGTATGAGTACAACTTTCCATCCACAAACTGATGGGGAAACCGAGAGGGTTAATAGGGTAGTTGAGGATATGTTGTGTATGTATGTGAATGAAAAGCAGGATAATTGGAGTGAATATTTATCCTTGGTTGAGTTTGCATACAATAGTGCATGGCATGTATCTATAAAAATGACTCCGTTTGAAGCTATGTATGGTTATAATTGTTTGACTCCACCTTTGTTTTTCGGTTTTCCAAATAAAGTAGAAGTATCCAAAGAAATGCTTGATAAGATGGATGAAGAACTTGGAAAAATTAAGAAACATATAAGAGAAGCTTTGAAAAGACAAAAGAAGTTCTATGATTTAAAGAGAAGACCACTTGAATTCCAAGTTGATGATATGGTATTTCTTAAAGTTAATCCTCACCGATCTAACTTGTTGCTAGGGAAGGATCATAGACTTTCTCCCCGATATGCAGGCCCTTTTAAAGTTTTGAAAAAGATCGGATCTCTTGCTTATTTGCTGGAATTACCTAAATATCTAAATGTGCATCCTGTATTTCATGTCAGCTTACTTAAAAGATATGTGTCTAATGTTGCTCATGTTTTGTAGGACAATTATAAGCTGAAAGACGATGGCTCTTTTGAGCTTCAACCGGAAATAATATTAGATAGGAAGGAAAGATTTCTTAGAAATAGATCTATAGTACAAATTTGGTGAAATGGCATTCATACCTAGTAGAAGATTCGAGTTGGGTGAATTTAGATGACTTTCTAACACATTATCCTTCTTTCCAACTCTGAGGACAGAGTTCTTAAAGGGGGGAAGAATTGTAATAGGCCTCTTTTCTAGTGAAATAATTCATTTTGAATGTTCTAAATTTCATTGTGGGGATAATGCTTAGAACGATTAATTAGGTCATTTTATGCATGTAGAAAAATTTTGGGTTGACAAGTTTCATATTCTCTCTCTAGACCTTAATTGCATCATGTTTTCCAATGGGATTTTGAAGGTGAAGATAAAAGAATTAAGGAAAGCTCTGTATGAGGGAAAGGTAGAGCAAGTAGAAGAGAATAAAAGTGCATGTGTGAGACTTTTGTGAATCATGTTCTAAGTACCTCGTTCTGGGTCCTACGTTTAGTTCATTGTAAGAAAATGCCTTGATTTTACTCTCTCTCTAGAATTTTAAACCTTGCAGGGCTCAAAAGTGGCATTTGGAGGTGGATTTAGACCTCGGACGTCTCTAACACTATTGTGCAGATCTAAAATTTGAATAAAAGTGTCTCTCACAAGCTTAACCTAATTCCTTATTGTTTTTGAGTTACAGGGCTTTGAAAAGTGCCTTTTTTCCCAACACCTCAAAAAAAGAAAAAAAAACCAACGCTTGTCTAATTCTATTAGAATCCGTGATTCTCATGCTCACGTGTCACCATGTCTAATTATGTATGTTTTCGGATATGTCTCCTTGGTGTTTTTCTGCTATTTTTGACAGGTATGCTAAAGAAAGGAAGTACACTACGATCGCATGGCTTTTTGCGAAAGTTTTGGAGAAACTCGACTTTTTCTAAATTTGGTGGATCGCACACTTCTTTGGGGAGCACGACTGCAATCAAACGGAAAACGATAAGAAGGCCTGCGCATCAACACAGAGGACACACAGATTCTGAGAATTACCTTGTGATTGAGAGTGTGATTGAGAGTGAGAGTGAGAGTGAGAGTGTGATTGAGAGTGTGAGTGAGAATGCGATTGTGATAGCTCGGGGGTGGTCGAGAGGTAGAGGCTTCTTCAAGAAGCTATTTTCCAAAGCTACTGTAACCATTGATTCACATCTATAATATCAGAATTCTTCCTTCTCTGCGTCATATTTGTTCTACTCTTCCGCATCAGATTTTCTTTTACCTTGTGCAATCTCTCGGTTTTTCTCTCCACTGTTATTTCTGAGTAATCGAAAGATTGTGATTGGGGATAGATTGTGATTGAGGAAACGCTACAATAGTAGGGTGGTCACATATGAATCCAAAAAATTAAGAAAAGATGAACTTAATTATCCTAGTCATGATCTAGAAATTCTTGTTGTTGTGCATGCACTTAAGCATTGGAGACATCTATTGCTAGGGGTTAAGTTTGAATTTAAAACAGCTCATTAGAGTTTAAAATACATTTTCACACAACCATTACTTAACAACAGGCATAAATGTTGGATTGAATTATTAAGCAAGTATTATTTTGACATTAAGTATCTCGGTGGTAAGGAAAATAAGGTCGTTGATGCATTGAGTTGAGGACCTTTATGTAATCTCATTTCTATAATAAATTCAGATTTTCTTAATCAAATTCAAGAAGAACTGAAAGATGACTCCTTTTATGCACCTAGTTTGAATTTTTTGAATGCAAATAGGGGAGCGATGTATCAAGAAAAAATTCATTTGTGGAATGGATCCTTGCATTGTAATAATTGATTATGGATATCCTATGAGTCTCTGATAAAAGTTAGAATACTACATGATTGTCATGATGCAGTTTTCTTTATGCATCCAGGTTATTCAACAACCTATGTTAAATCAAAATATTCTTACTTTTGGCCATATATGAAGTGGGATATTAGAGAATATCTTAGTGAATGTTTAAAGCACCAACAAGTGAAGACAGAGTTTAAGAGAATGCCTGGAATGCTTCAACCTTTGGATGTTCTAAATCTGAAGTGGGAGTCTATTTCTATGGACATTATCACTAAACTACCTACGAAGAGAAGTAAGCATGATACCATATTTGTTGTAGTCGATCGGCTTACAAAGATGGCAAATTTCTTCCCTATGCAAAAGACGTATTTGGATTTGAATGTTGCAAGAATCTTTGTAAAAAAGAAATTTTTCGATTGCATGGAATACCTAAAAGCATAATTTTTTTTAAGACTCTTGATTTGCATCAAACTTCTGGAAAGAAACATTTGAATTGATTGGAACTCAACTTTGTATCAGTACAACTTTCCATCCACAAACTGATGGGGAAACCAAGAGGGTTATTCAGGTACTTGAAGATATGCTGCATATGTAGGTGAATAAAAAGCATGATAATTGGAGTGCATATTTACCCTTGGTTGAGTTTGCATACAATAGTTCATGGCATGCATCTATAAAAATGACTCGTTTGAGGCTATGTACGGTTATAGTTGTTTGACTCCACCTTCACTTTTGGATTTTCCAAATAAAGTACAAGTGTCCAAAGAAATGCTTGATGAGATGGATGAAGAACTTGCAAAAATTAAGAAACACATAAAAGAAGCTCACAAAAGACAAAAGAAATTCTATGATTTAAAGAGAAGACGAATTGAATTTTAAATTGATGATATGGTATTTCTTAAAAATAATGCTTACCGATCTTACTTGTTGCTAGGGAAGGATGATAGACTTTTTCCTCCATACGCAGATCCTTTTTTTAAGTTTTGAAAAAGATTGGATCTCTTGCTTATTTTTTGAAATTACCTAAACATTTAAATGTGCATCCTATATTTCATGTTCGCTTAATTAAAAGAGATGTGCCTTATGTTTCTCATGTTTTGTAGGACAATTATAAGCTGAAAGATGATCGCGCTTTTGAGCTTCAACTAGAAATAATTTTAGATAGGAAGGAAAGATTGCTTAGAAATAGTTCTATAGTAAAAATTCTGGTGAAATGGCACTCATACCGAGTAGAAGATTCGACTTGGGTGAACTTAGAGGATTTTATAACACATTATCCTTGTTTCCAACTCTGAGGACAGAATTCCTTAAAGTGGGGAAGAATTGTAATAGGCCTCTTTTCTAGTGAAATAATTCATTTTGAACTTTCTAAATTTCATTATGGGGATAATGCTTAGAATGAATAATTAGGTCATTTTCTGCATCTAGGAAAAATTTTGGAATGGCAAGTTTCATATTCTCTCTCTAGATCTTATTCACATCATGTTTCCTAGTTGAAATTTGAAAGTGAAGATGAAAGAATTAAGAAAAAATCTATGAGAGAAAGGTAGAGAAAATATAAGAGAATGAAAGTGTTTGTGTGAAATTTTTATGAATAATGTTTTAATTACTCTATTTAGGGCTCTATGTTAAGTTCACTATAAGAAAATGCCTTGATTTAACACTCTAGAATTTTGAAACTTGAAGGGCTCAAAAATGGCATTTGGAGGCAGATTTGAACCTAGATTGTCTCTAACTCTATTGTGTAGTTTGAAAAATTGAATAAAAGTGCTTCAAAAGATTAAGCTAATTCCTCATCGTTTTTGAGTTACAAGGCTTTGAAAAGTGTCATTTTTCAACACTTAAAAAAAAGATTGGGATTCCCTAATTCTATTTGAATCCATGGTTTTGATGCTTACGTGTCACCATGTCTAATTATGGATATTTTTGGATATGTCTTTTTTGGTGTTTTTAACCTATTTTTGATAGGTATGCAAAAGAAATCACACTATGATTGAATGGCTATTTGTAGAAGTTTTCAAGGAACTCGCTTTTTTATAGATTTGGTGGATCGTACACTTATTTGGGTGGTGATCAAACTCAGCTATAGAGAGATCTATGCATCAACAAAGAGGATGCACAAAAATAAAAAAGTTACCTTGTGATTTAGACTGAGAGTGAGAGTGAGTGTGATTGAGAGTGCAAGTGGGAATGAGATTTTGATAGCTCAAGGGTGGTCCAAAGGTAGAGGTTTCATCAAGGCCCTATTTTTCAAAGCTATTGTAACCACTAATTCTCATCTATAAGATCAAAATTCCTCTTTCTCCGAGTCATATCTTTTCTACTCTTTTGAATTGGATTTTCTCTTATCATGTGCAATCTATCAGTTTCTCTCTCCTCTTTTATTCTTGAGCGATTGATAGATGGTGATTGGGGATACATTGTGATTGAGGAATTTCTACAAGTAGTATTATAGTAGAATCAATTCAGAGGAATGATGGAAGGTTTGCGGCAAAAGGTGTGTCAGCAAGAGGAGCTTATTCAGAAGCTTCTTGGACAATTACACAAAGAATGAGGTGGAAAGCATCCAGAAGATGCAACAAATTTATTTGTGGAACTGAACGATGAAGTGGATGAAGGTGCGGGAACATCTAGTGTGCCTCGAGGAAAACAAAAACACAACTATGAAGATATGGAACCAGGTGAGTTTGCCCTTAACCAAGTCTTCAAGGATGCAGACTTGAATGATTTTGATGGTGGGAAGAAGAGTGGCAAAGGTCTTGAGGCATGGATTGAAGAACTAGAGGATTTCTTTGATCTTTGACAATTTAGTGAGGAGTCCAAGGCAAAAGTTGGGATCCTGCACCTTCATGGCATCGCGAAGCTATGGTGGAAATCTGATATGTAGACTCAGACATGTTTTGGTCTAGTTTTATGGAAGCACTTTAGAGAACAAGCTGAAAAATGCTATTGCTATCCATAGTACCATATGGAGAAGAAGATGGATTTCTACAATTTTCAACAACACATAAGTGACAAGCATAGCTTGTATATTGATGAGAACAAAGAGAAGTTCCTAGGTCTTCACAAATATGCATTGGAGGTTAGTGGTGATGCTTTGAAGAGCGAATTTATTGAAGGGTTTCTTGATGAACTTCGCATCAGGTGAAGGGATCTAGATGCATTGATTTTCTTGATGTTATTGTTATGGTTGATAATTTTTAGAAGATGGAGAAGTTCAATTTGGAGAAGGCAAATAGAAGTAGATTCATTATGACATGACATATGCCATAGAGACCGGTTGCAATGAACATGAACCATTGAAGGAAGACTCCATCTTCTAATAACCGAGGTAAGAATTCTGCTTAGGTGGAAGATCAAAGAGGTTTCAACCAATCTATTCGCAATAAGACCCTAATTTTAGTAGCCTCGTCAGCCATAGAATGTAAGCTCAACTGCATTTGTAACACCCACGAAGTCTGTGTTCATGCTCCTTGTGTATTGCGTTTTCTGCATATTCTGCAGCCTCTTTGTGGAGTAGTGTGTGTGCCCCTAGGAGCTCAATTTTCCACTCTAATGATATCATCGTGGAGCTCTTGAGAAGAAGAGTGCAATGAGGTGCATCTCCATGAAAAATGTCATTGGTATCATAGCATTTTTTATGCAAAAGATTTGTTCTTTTATGTGCGAGTGAAGCGAGCACCTACCAACCCACCTAAGGCTTTCTCCAAGGCTTACAACTAAGGCACTGACCAAGTAGACCTTGGCAAATCTTCTCATCCTAGTCAGCAAAGTCACCCTTGTCTGTGCATGAGGGAGGACCTCAATGATCAAGGAAGATAGAGGTTCTTGATACTTTTCCGGAGGTCACCCATCCCAATACTATTACCTATGTAGCTCGCTTAACCATGGCAATCTCTTGCCACTAAACTACACTCTCTGAGTGTCTAAAGAAGGGGAACGACTAAGGTTAACACTACCTTGAACATGTTTTGGTCCCTCAAAGCTTCATTCTTTGCTTTGAAAGCATGTTATTGAAGCATTTTAGGGGTTTCGTTTGGAGCCCTTTTGGAGTACTTTCGCACATAGTTCTCTTCACACAAGTCCATGAAAATCAAGAAGAGTGTTCTTTGTACTTATCTCACAATAAATACCAACCTTTTGGGCTGTGTTTTCAGCCACACTTGTAAAACCATAGGTCTCATGAAAGGTCTTCTGTTTTCATGGGAGCAACCGCTGAAAATTTATGCAGGTTTTTGAGCCTAAAACATGAGAGTTGACAGACACTTGTAGGTGTTGTTGGCTAGTTTTTGGGCTATGCATTCAGACTTTTAGTGTCATTTTATTGAATATATTGAGCACATACACACCATGTATGCCTCTCTGGATACCGCTTATGTACGTTCATGTGATCACTCATATAGCGGTTATGTTTTTTGCATAGAGCCTTTTACGTTTGATAAAGAGGGCTCATTTTGCAGAGGATACTCTGGAAACATGTTTCAAGTTTTTATGGTTTTGTCAACTATACAGTGGTTGATTTACTCCTTGATACACTTATTCATTGTTTTTTGGAGTCTTCTAGCTCCATTATCATTCTATTTAGTTCTCAACCATCATGGCATCAAAGGTCCTAGGCACATCTGGTGGATTAGGGTCTAGTGTTAGTGTTCCGAGGTGGAGCTATAACTTGTAGGGCAAAGACGATTTTGAGATCTAAACATTTGATGGCACAGACTTTGCTCTATGGAAGAATCAGATTAAAGATGTGCTGATTCAAAGGAGGCAATGGAAGCTAGTAAATGGGATTTCAAAGAAGCCTGATGACATGGATGAAGATGATGGGATGAGTTAAATGAAATGTCCAGGTCTACCATTCGCTTGCACATGGCAGATAATGTTTACTTTACATTATTATACTATGAAAGTGAAGAGAAGCTTTTGACGACATTATACAACACATATGAAAAAGAGATGGCATCAAATAAAGTGTATCTAACGAGAAAATTATATGACCTTCGCATGAAGGACATAGATAGTGTTGTTTCTCATCTAAATGTGTTTGATGCTATATCTCCTAGTTACAAGCTCTAAAAATGGATATGGATAATGAAATGAAAGTAGTATTGTTGTTATGCACCTTGCCATCATCATGGGACATGTTTTGTAGAGCTGTAAGCAATAGTGCACCTGGTCGTAAACTTATCTATGATGACATATGTGGAGCACCCTTGAGTGAGGAGATTTGTAGAAAATCTATGGTTGGCACTTAGAGTGGAGATGCATATAATGTTTGTGATTTTTACGAAGGAAACAATCAGCAACGTGGCAGGAGCAAGAACAAGGAAAAGACTGGTCAAAAAAATCAGAATTGAAGTAAATCAAGGAAGAGGTATATCATATGCCATTATTTTCATAAGAATGGACACATGAAGAAATATTGTTATGCATTAAAGAATGCTCAAGGTAAAGGACAAAATGTTGATGGGCATGTTAAACAGTTACGTGCCCCATCTACTTTGATTGTGAAGATTGAAGACATTAATGCTATCTCTAATGATAATGATGTATTGACACTTGACAATACTGTTCCAACTGAGGCTGTTATATCTGATTCTCTTTCCCACACATGGCTGCTAGATTCTGGTGCTTCTTTCCATGTGACACCACAAACAGAATGGCTCTCTAATTATGCACCAAAAGTCTGTTGGTACCGTGAGACTTGATGACTCTTACCAATGTGACATTATGGAGATTGGAAATGTGGTTGTGCAGTTCATTGATGGTTCAAAATTTACTATGCATAGTGTATGCCATGTACCTTAGTTATTACATAGTTTTATGTCAGATGGTCAACTTTATGATCTTGGTTACAAGGTGGTCTTATAGGCTAGATCCTTTTGTATATCAAAGAGAAATATGGTTATTGCAAAAGAAAGAAAAGTTTGCTCACTGTATCCTTTAATTGTATCATAGAAAGAAAACTTCTTAGCTATTATTGAATAGCCTATGGCTTGTATTTGGCCTATGGCTGCAGTTCATGTGATTAATGTTTCACCTAGTACTACCAAAGGTCTGAAAGTGGCACAAGAGTTATGGATAGGGAAGCCACCAACCATATTATGATCATCTTTGAGTTTTTGGGTGTGAAGCATATGTTCATCTACCGAAGACTGTTAGACAAAAGTTGGACCATAAGTCAAAGAAATGCATTTTTCTTGGATATGGGTGAGAAGGACAATTTGGATATCACTTATGGGATCCTGAAATATGGTTTGGTCACTGATCAATAGTTATGTCATTTTCAATGAGTCTAAGATGCATAAACAACCCAGTAAGGAGGTTCAAGTGAGAAGAGTGGTGTTTGAGGATACTAGCCCTCTAGTTAGCATGCATACAAATGCTGCACATAGGGATGTTCAAGAGAATGTCCGATCAGATCAGTCTGTAGATGTTCCTTTTTCAGCAACCATTGACACGTTTTACACGTGTCTTACATCCACCTGATAGATATGGTCTACGTTTAGATTTTGTTATGCTAACAGATGTCGGTGAGCCTTCTTCCTACAAAGAGGCTATGTAGACAGAGGATCATGTCAAGTGGGAGCATGCCATGAAGAGTGAGTTGGATTCTATTCACAAGAATGGTACTTGGGATTTTAGGACCTTTGCCAAAGGGCAGGAAATTTTTATCATGTAAATGGGTATATAAGATCAAATTCACATCAGATAGTGCTTCTGCAAAGTATAAAGCAGGACTTGTTGCAATGGGTTTTAAGCAAGAACATGGTGTTGATTTTGAGGAAATATTTTTTCTAGTGATCAAGATGACTATCCTATGCATGTTTCTTGGATTCGTTGCAATGGAAGACTTAAAGCTAGTCCAAATGGATGTGAAAACTACTTTCTTGCATGGAGATCTTACACATGAGATCCATATGGAACAACTAGAGGGTTTTGTAGTTCCTTGCAAGGAAATTCTAGTTTGTAAGCTCAGAAAGAGCTTGTATGGACTTAAAGAGTCCCCTAGAAAATGGTACCAAAAGTTTGATGATTTTATGGAGTCCCAAGGCTATTATCAAAGAAATGAGGATCATTGTCTCTACACAAAGAGATGCTTCAGATGGCGGCTTGATATGCTTGCTACTTTATGTCGATGATATGTTGATTGCTGGGAAGTCCTCTTATGACTTGTCAATTCTCAATAATAAGTTGAGTCAAACATTTGATATGAAGGATTTTGGCGATGCCAAACATATTCTTGGCATGTGCATTACTCTTCATCGGAGTAAAAATTCATACATGTCTCAAACTGAGTACATATCCAAAGTACTTCACTGGTTCAATATGCAGGGTGGAAAGGCCTTGAGTACACCTTTACACACATATGTGAAATTGAGTAAAGATAACTGCCCCAAATGAGATGAGGAAAACGAATTCATGACCAAAATTCCCTATCAATATGTTGTGGGTAGCCTCATCTATGCTATGATAGCTACGAAACCACACATTGCATTTTTAGTGGGAGTTGTGAGTAGATATATTTCTAATCTCGGCAAGAACATTGGGAAGTGGCCAAGATGATTTTGCGATAACTAGGTGGCACTAAGGACAAGTTTCTATGCTTAGATAGAGGGAAAGCATCCATGATTGGTTACACAAATTTTGACTATGTTAGTTGTGTGGACAATCGTAAGTCTACATCAGGGTACATTTTTCATTTTGTTGGAGGTGCTATCTCTTGTGGATCTCATCTTCAAGAATGTACACCTATTTCCACCACTCAAGGAGAGAATGTTGCAGCAATTGACGCATGTAAGGAAGCATCATGGCCTTCTCATCTTGCTTTTGATATGGGTTTACCTGAGCATGTACCTCATTCGCTCAGTGACAGCTAGGCTGCCATTGCTTTGACTAAGAATTCAGTTTATCATGCAAAGTCCAAGCACATTGAGGTGAGGTATCACTTCATTAGAGATTGCTTACTAGGTTGCATTATTCGTATTCGATGATTCAATTATTCATGAATAATACAGAATTTCTTGATGAACCCTTATTATTTGACTGAATTATTTGGTGCCATGTCAGCTTATTCAAACAAGTCTGAAAAGTTTTTGCACCACAATTTGGAGACTTTTTGATCGAAGGCCCTTTTTTATCAAAAATATTTTCAATCGAAAAGGTTTTCAATTGAAAATATTTTAGATTGAAAAGGTTTTACATTGAAAAAGTTTTAGATTGAAAAGATTTTAGATTGGAAAGGTTTTAGATTGAAAAGGTTTTAGATTGAAAACATTTTAGATTGAAAAAATTTTAGATTGAAAACATTTTGGATCAAAACATTTTTCCATAAAAAATCTTTAAGAATGAAAATGCTTTTTATTGAAAATATTTTAGAGAGAAAAGATTTTACATTGTATTTTTGTCATCTAAAATTTTTTGAGATCTAACATGATCAAGTTGATTACTCATTATTTTCCTTCTAAAACTGTAATGTATGAAACAATTTAATAACAATTGATCATTCATCATATGATATCATCACAACACTCCACATCATAAGATTTGAATCAAAATCCACATAATATAAGTACACATCTTAATTTCTAAATTAAAAATCATTCGACATCATCCACATCATGACACTTGAGCTAAAACGCATATAATATAATTGCTTAAGTTAATTTTGAAGTCCACATCATCACTACTATACCAATCTATATCATAATATCTAAATTAGTATTCAATCCACATCATCCACATGATAACATTTGAATTAAAATCCATATTATAGCACTAACCATCTTAACTTTTAAAAATTCAGATCATCATAGCTATATCAACCCATATCATAATCTTCGAATTAACATTAGATTAACATCATAACATTGAAATTAAAATCCATATCATATAATTGTGTATGTTAATTATTCAAATACATTATCACTCTACATTACAACCCATACAGTCATTACACAACACCATAACACTTCAGCTCAAAGAAACAACTATACAATATTAACATATATTTAAATTGGAAACAATAACTAAAAAGGATGTTTTATTCATATATATATATATATATATATATATATATATATATATATATATATATATATATATATATATATATATTCAATTACATCAATCCACTTTAAAGTGGTCGGAAGCCATCACTCTCGGATAAGTTAAAACCATTTCAAGAGGTATTTTCAAGAATTTAAGTAGCTTATCTACATCTACTATTTTGATTATATTCTTATATGTAATAAATTCTAATACATACTTGAATTTATGAATCTTATTTTTATTGATGGGACGATCATCGAAATGAACGAAGCCGAAAATCATCTAAAAGGTTTACGGTTTAGGGTAAAGGATTTAGGGTTTAAGGCTTAGGGTTTTGGGTTTAGGGCTCAACATTTATGGGTTAGGGGTCAAGGTTAAGGACTTTAGGGTTTAGAGCTTAGGGATTAGGGTTTAGGGTTTTAGGATATAAGGTTTACGGTTTAGCATTGATGGTTTAGGATTTAGGATTTAGGGTTTAGGATTTAAGTTTTAGGGTTAAGGGTTTAGGTTTTTGGGATTCGAGTTTAGGTTTTAGGTTTAATGCTTTGGGTTTAGGGTTTAGGGTATAGGGCTAAGGGTTTGAGGTTTAGGTTTTAGGGTTTGAGGTTTAGGGTCTAGGGTTTAGGGTTTGAGGTTTAGGATTTAGGGTTTGAGGTTTAGGGTTTAGGATAAAGGCTTTAGGGTTTAGGTTTTTGGGCTTAGGGTTTAAGAGTTTAGATTTTAGGATTTAGGGTTTAGATTTAAGGTTTAGGGCTTAGAATTTTGGATTTTGTATTTAGGGTTAAGGGTTTATTGCTTACGGTTTAGTATGAAGCATCTAGGGTTTAGGTTAAGACTTAAGGGTTTAGGGTTTATGATTTCGATAGGAGGGTTTAGGGTTTAGGGTGTAGGTTGTAGGGTTTAGGTTGGGGCTATAGGGCTAATGATGTAGGGTTTAGTGTATAGTTTTTAGGGTTTAGAGTTTCGAGTTTAGGGTTTAGGGTTTGGGTTGAGGGTTTATGGTTTATGATTTAGGTTGTAGAGTTTAGGGTTAAGGGTTTAGGCTTAAGGGCATGTGGCTTTAGAGTATAGGGTTTAGATTTTGAGTTTTAGGGTTTTGGGTTTAGGGTTTTGGGTTTTGGGTTTGGGGTTTAGGGTTTAGAGATCAAAGTTTAGGGTTTAAGGTTTAGGGTTTAGGGTTAAGGCTTTACGATTCAGGTTTTTGGATTTGGGGTTTAGGGTTAAGGATTTAGGGTTTAGTGTTTAGGGTTTAGGGTTAAGGGTTTAGAGTTTAGGGTTTAGGTTCTTGGGCTTAGAGTTTAGGATTAATGATTCTGGATTTAGGGTTAAGTGTGTAGGGTTTAGGGTTTTGGGTTGAGGGTGTAGGGTGTAGGGTTTAGGGTTTAGGGTTTGGGGTTTAGGGTTTAGGGTTTAGGGTTTAGGGTTTAGGATTTAGGGTTTATGGTTTAGGGTTTAGCAAAGGGTTTAGGTAGATAGTTAGATAGAAAAGTAGGTGAATACATTGATTTCTAAGTTGAAGGGTGGATATATAGATGCTACAAAATATTTTACTAGAGGAAACAACATGTGTATAAAGGGAATAAGAAAGAATGGCTTCTGGTATAGTTTTCCTTGATTATGACTGCGACCATGCATGCTCAAATGACCATGCATTATTTCAAAGTAATTTGGCTAATGTAGATTATATCTAGAATATGGAGCCAATTTCCTTTGTCCATGCCATTACCTCCCCCTCAAGCAATGAGTTCCATGAAGAACCGTCATCTTCTCTGGTTTTGGCTTCATTGGATTTTTCTTATGGAATTCTTGATCCTTGATAGATGCTGCTTGACGGTTTTTTGTAGGTTCCCAAGTAGAATCGCTAATGTCATACCCTTTCCAATGAATGATTTCCTCTAGTCTTCATCGGGATATTCTCGAATCTAGGACATACTCGACTTCGAATTCTTCATGATCATCAATCTCAATAGGTTGTGAGGTACAGGGTCTCTCCCCCCTCAATGGTGAAATCTAATATGGCTACAACAGGGACAAATGGAAAGTTAGATGTTATCTCATGGTTCTTGGTAACTAGAGCTTGAAAGTCACTTGATTAATCTTTGGAAAAATGGTGAACGGACCAATTCTTTCATGGTCTATCTTTGCACAAGGCCTTGAAGTTTGCAAATTATTTGTGAGTAACAAGACTTTATCCCTAATTTGATAGGATGGATTGTGAACATGATGCTAGTCTACATAATACTTATATTGTTCTTAAGATTTTTGCATCTCTTCATTGAGATACTGTTATAGGACTTGATTCACCCGTTTTTTTTCCTAAGTGTATGGATGATTGGCTGTAGATAATTTAACTGGAACACCAACAAGATTGCGTAAAGTATTCCAAAAACTGGTTATGAATTGTGGGCCTTGATCATTGACCATCTCATCAGGCAATCCATGAAGCCTTAATATGTATCTCAGAATAGGGTTTATGGTATAGGGTTTAGGGTTTAGGTTTTAGGGTTTAAGGTTTCGTGTTTAGGATTTAGGATTTAGGGTTTAGGTTTTAGGGTTTAGAGCCTAAGGTTTAGTGTATAGGGTTTAGAGTTTAGGATTCTAGGGTTAAGGATTTAGGGTTTAGGGTTTAGGGTTTAGGGTTTAGAGTTTAGAGTTTAGGGTTTAGGTTTTAGGGCTTAGGGTTTAGGATAAATGATTTAGGGTTTAGGGTTTAGTGTGTAGGGTTTAGGGTTATGGGTTTAGGGTTATGGGTTTAGGGTTATGGGTTTAGGGTTATGGGTTTAGGGTTTAGGGTTTTGGGTTGAGCATGTAGGGTTTAGGGTTTAGGGTTTAGGGTTTAGGATTTAGGCTTTAGGGTTAAGGGTTTAGGATTTAGGATTTAGGTTTTAGGGTTTAGGAAAGAGTTTAGGGTGTAGATAGATAGATGGATAGAAAAGTAGGTGAATACATTGATTCTTAAGTTGAAGGGTGGATATATAGATGCTACAAAAGATTTTACTAGAGGAAACAACATGTGGGCATAAAGAAAAAAAGAAACAATGGCTTCTGATATAGTTTTCCTTGATTATGACTGTGATCATGCATGCTCAAATGACCATGCATTATTTTGAAGTAATTTGGCTGATGCAAAATATATCTAGAATATAGAGCCAATTTCCTTTGTCCATGACATCATCTTCCCCTCAAGCAATGAGTTCAATGAGGAACGTTCATCTTCTCTAGTTTTGGGTTCATTGTTTTTTTCTTATGGAATTCTTGAACCTTGATAGATGCTGCCTAATGGTTTTGTGTAGGTCCCCAAGTCTTCTGTCTTCATCCGAATATTCTCAAATCTAGGACATACTCGACTTCGAATTCTTCATGATCATCAATCTCAATAGGTTGTGAGGTACAGGGTCTCTCCCCCCTCAATGGTGAAATCTAATATGGCTAAAACAGGGACACATGGAAACTTAGATGTTATCTCATGGTACTTGGTAACTAGAGCTTGAAAGTCACTTGATTAATCTTTGGCAAAATGGTGAAGGCACCAATTCTTTCATGGTCTATCTTTGCACAAGGCCTTGAAGTTTGCAAATTATTTGTGACTAACTAGACTTTACCCCTAATTTGATAGAATGGATTGTGAACATGATGCTAGTCTAAATAATACTTATATTGTTCTTAAGCTTTATGGATCTCTTCATTGAGATACTATTATAGGACTTGATTCACCCGTTTTTTCCTTGGTATATGGATGATTGGCTGTAGATAATTTAACTTGAACACCAAAGAGCTTGCATAAAGCATTCCAAAATATGGTTATGAATTCTGGGCCTTGATCATTGACAATCTCATCACGCAATCCATGAAGCCTTAATATGTATTTGACAATAAGTCTCAAAGTGATTGTACCTCTGATTACCTTGATAATTGGAATGAAGTGTTCCATCTTTGTAATCTATCCACTATAACAAGAATGGCATCATACTTATCAGACGTTGGTAGATCTATGATGAAATCCATAGATAATCAAGACCATGCCCTTTCTAGAATAGGTAACAATTGCAAGAGGCCATGGGGTTTATGTGGTGGTACCTTAGATCTACTGTAAGTGTCATAGGTTTCGATATAGTCTTTAACTTCCTTCCACAATTGAGGCCACCATAAATCTCTTTATATGACTTGTATTATTTTATTCATTCCAAAATCTGTTGTTTTAAGGTTATCATGATGTTGCTAGAGTACTTGGATCCAAATATTAGTTCATCTTGATGATAAAGATAAAATTGCCTTTGTCACTCCATTGGGCACTTATGTGTACACACACATGGCTTTTGGGTTGCAAAATGCACCTGCTTCATTTAATAGAACAATGTATTTGATACTGGGTAAATGGTTGACATCTTTTCTACGTGTTCTTATGGATGACCTTTTAGTGTTCTGAGGCACAGATAGAAGTGTCTCAAAATCTAAAGGAAATCTTTGAGCAGTGTCTCAAAACAGGTTTGAAGTTGAATCCTGCTAAATGTCATTTTTTGGTCACTAAAGGCACTCTCCTTGGTCACATAGTGTCTGCAAAAGGGATAATTGTAGATCCAGCAAAGGTTAGTGCTATCCTTTCCATGGCCATTTCACGGACTCCTAGGGAAGTACAAAGATTTTTAGGCCATGGAGGCTACCATAGGAGATTTATAGTGATCTATTCAGAAATAGCTAAGCCTGTGTCAAGGCTTACAAGTAAGAAGATTCCTTTCTCATGGAGTCCTAGGGCTGAAAAGGCATTTTTTGAGCTAAAATCCATGTCATACGTTTTAGTTCTCTTTTAATCTATAAACCACTTAATAATTTCCTACTCTATGCTAGCACTTATCACTGTATGGCACAATATTCCCCTCATTTTCACCAATTTATTTCTTTGAGGATGTTGGCTATCACTATTTGAGGCCTATATGATCTGGTTCAATTTTCTATTCATCGACTACTAAAATTCATCTTATTCTTTCAGCTAAAATATCTGTTATCATTGCGATTTTTTTTACTATCTGGTTTATTCATTTTCAACCCCTTAACTTTTTTTCTATTATTCTTATCTCCAGTGGAAATTAATGCACTAAACTTCATCTTATTCTTTGTACTATGATATTTGTTATCTCGGCAATTTTCTTTTTACTATCTAATTTATTCATTTTTCAACCCCTTAAGGTTTTCTCTATTATTTTTACCTCCATGGGAAATTAATGCTTAGAGAACTATGAGGTCTACTTACATGCCTATGGTGTTTCTCTATGTACCGCATATGAAATGGTTCTATACTAAAATAGATGTCTATGATTGCTTCTAGGGTATGTCGTGATCCTTTTACTTGTATGATGCAACTCCTTGAAGCTTTGGTTTCTATAGAGTGGTTTTCTAAGGTATGTTGTGGTCCTTCTACTTGTATGATCGAATTCATTAAATCTTTGAATTTCTATAGATAGTTCTTGTGAGGTGTCTATTTAACGCATTCAACATGTGCCTTCTTACTAACTATTAACCACTTTGACCTTCTTCCTCTTTTTCCTTTTTTAATTGGTTCCTCCAATTTATAAACTATGTTTTAACGGCAGCCCATGGATCAAAAGGAAGTACATATTGGTTATTTAGATGCCCAATTTTGTATTCATAAATGTTAAAGTTATTTAATATGGTAGCTCTCCTGTAGCTTTTTTCCTCATCCGTAGCCTAAATATCCCATAATGGTTGATTTGTTCTCAATATTTTTTTTCTTCTCTGTGTTGGCTCTTGCTATTCTCCTAAGCTTCCATTGCCAGTGTACTTCATTCGCTTCCATCACTTTCTTTCTCTGACGATGATGCTCGTCACCATATCAAGCCCATATGAGCTCGTCACCATATCAAGCCCATATGATCTGCTTCATTTTTCTATCCATCTGCAGAAAGTCTATGGTTTTCTAATACACCATTCCTATTTGACTCTCTCCCATCCTCTCGTTCTTTTCTAGATTTTCATCATCATATAACTGTCTTATATTATCTGCTTCAATGTTCTTCAACTACTATAGATATAATGTTAGTCTTGGACATTAATGTTGGAAAAGCCTCCCCCTGCAAGAATATTGCTTCATCCCCTATGTTGCATACTTGATTTTTGTACGGACATGGGCAAAAGCGGAGTGTTGTCTTTCGATATACTATGAAGTGTGCATGGCTTTTCTTGTGTTGAACAGACATTTGTGCAACAACAAATATACTATGCTCTATGATGTGTGCATGGTTTTTCTTGTGTTCAACAAACTTTTGTGCACGATAAAATATACTATGCTCTATTCTGTGTATACTTTTCTACGTAGATAATTATCTTGCCGATGATCTATACAACAAATCACCACCATTGTACTCTTGATCTGCAAAGCTTCCCATACGCTCATTACATAGGAAAAATTTATTTCAAACTTTAACGTCTAATCAAAGGGATAAAACAACACCAGTATCTATTGACATGTCCTTATCGGAGTTTTCGATGCATCAACGATATTAAAACCTATATACATATAGGGGCGCAACAGTGCAAATACATGTAATACAGAAGAAAATGGCATCGTATACCTAATTTTCTTTATATGTCACTACGAATATATGCTAAGAAATCGTTTTAGGGGCGTTCTAGTGAAGAATTATGAACCTCCAGTTTATTTCGGTTCAACAAAATGCATAACAGGGAGTATTCCAAAAGGACATAATACTGCAAAAAACATATACCAAACAAGAAAATAGCCTCAAACACCCAATTTTTTGTTACTTTGTGTATAATAAATTTACTCAAACAAATATTGAACTTTAATTGCAACTGAAATGGAGTCTAAAAATGGAACTACTATTACCTAAATCAACCATAAGATCGCAGAGGTACACTCATTGATTAAATCATATGAAAGGCTCTGTATATTCAAATTCACAACTTGAATTGGTGACGATGTATTTCTTTTTTCTTACCCTAGAAGTCCAAGATCCGATTATCCTTTCTTTATCATTGTATAAACTTTGATGACCATTTGCTTTCGAAAGAGATAGGCACTCTCAAATCTATATCATACATTTCCGTTCTCTTCAATTTATGAACCGCGAAATAATTTTCTCCTCTATGCTACCACTTATCAATCTATGCGGGTGTATTCACCTCATGTCCACCAATTTATTTGTTTGACAATGTTGGCCATCACCATATGAGGCCCATATGATCTGCTTCAATTTTCTATTCATCTACTACTAAACTTCATCTTATTCTTTGAACTATGATATTTGTTCTCTTAGCAATTTTCTTTTCACTATCTAATTTATTCATTTTCAACCTTTTAAGGTTTCTTCTATTATTTTTATCTCCATTAGAAATTAATGCTTAGAGATCTATGAGATCTACTTACATGCCTATGGTGTTTGTTTATGTATCCCATATGAAATGGTTCTATACTAACATAGATGTCTATGATTGCTTCTAAGGTATGTTGTGGTCCTTTTACTTGTATGATGCAATTCGTTGAAGCTTTGGTTTTCTATGGACTCTTTGTATGATGAAATTCCTTAAATCTTTGGTTCTTTAAGGTATGTTCTGGTTCTTTTACTTGTATGATCAAATTCCTTAAAGCTTTCACTTTCTATAGATAGTTTTTGTGAGGTGTTTTTGTAACACATTCAACATGTGCCTTCCTAGTAACGATTAACCACTTTGACCTTCTTCCTCTTTGTCCTCTTTTATTTTCTTTCTCAAGTTTATATAACCTATCATTTAACGCGATCGCATGGATCAGAAGGAAGTACATTTTGGTTATTTAGATGCCCAATTTTGTATTCATGAATGTTAAAATTATTTGTTATGGTATCTTTCATGTAGCTTTCTTTTCTTATCCATAGCCTATATTTCCTATAATGGTGGATTGCTTCTCAATATTAATTCTTTTCTATGCTAGCACTTGCTATTGTCGTAACCTTCCATTACGAGTGTACTTCATTCTCTTCCATCACTTTCTTTCTGTGATGATGATGCTCGTGGTCTTTCGATATAATATGACGTGTTCATGCCTTTTCTTGAGTTCATGCTTTTTCTTTCGATATTCTATGACGTGTGCATGCTTTTTCTGTTGCATACTACTCAGGTAATTTGCTTGCCGATGGTCCATCGAAGTGGAAACTAGATATAACAATGAATTCTACTCTGGATCTGAAAACCTTCCGATATGCTCACTACTTAGGAAAAGTATATTTGAAACTTACGCGTCCGAAGGGATAATACGACACCAGTACCCATTGACATGTCCTTCTGGGAGTTTTACACGCGGAAATGTTTAGGGGCACAACAGTGCAAAACACACGTAATAAAGACGAAAACCGCATCGTATATCTGATTTTCTTTATATATTACTAGCACTCTATGCTAAAAAATCGCTCTAGAGGCGTTCCAGTGAGGACTAACGGACGGCCAATTTATGTGGATTCAAGAAAACGCATAAAAGGGAGTAATGCAAAAGCGCACAACACTACAAAAGACATGTAATAAAGAAGAAAATAGCCTCGTACACCCAATTGTGTGAAACTAATATACTAAACTTGCTCAAAAAAAGAATAAACTTTGATTGGAAATGAAATTGCGAGTCGAAATGGAACCATGAGATCTCAGAGGTACACTCAAATCCACAAGGGATTGCTTTTTTCTCAACCTCGAAGTCCAAGATCCAAATAATATTTCTTGATCATTGGATACACTTTGATCATCATTTTCTTTTGAAAAAGATGAGCACTCTCAAATCCATGGCATACGTTCAGTTCTTTCTTAATCTATAAGCCACTAAATAATTTCCTACTCTATGCTTGCAGTTATCACTCTATGCCACTGTATTCCCTTCATTTTCACCAATTTGTTTCTCTGACGATGTTGGCAGCCACCATATGAGGCCCATATGATGTGCTTTGATTTTCTATTCATCGACTACGAAACTTCATCTTATTCTTTGAACTATGATATTTGTTATCATAGCAATTTTTCTTACTGTCTGGTTTATTTATTTTCAACCCCTTAAATTTTTTTCTATTATTTTTATGTCTATTGGAAATGAATGCTTAGAGAACTATGAGGATTACTTACATGCCTATGGTGTTTCTCTATGTACATGACATGAAATAGGTCTATACTAACATGGATGTCTACGATTGATTATAAGGTATGTTGTGGTCCTTTTACTTGTATGATGCAATTCCAGAAAGCTTTGGTTTTCTATGGAGGACGCTTTGTATGATGCAATTCTTAAAGATTTTGTTTTCAAAGATTAGTTGTTTGTCCTTCTACTTGTATGATGAAATTCCTTAAAGCTCTGGTTTTCTATGGATAGTCCTTGTGAGGTGTTTTTATAACAATTTCAACATGTACCTTCTTAGTAACTATTACCCACCTTGACCTTCTTCGTGTGTTTCTTTTCTTCATTTACTTCCTCAAGTTCATTACCTATGATTTAATGCCATCCCATGAATGAGAAGGAAGTACATAATGTTTATTTAGATGCCAAATTGGGTAACCATGAATGTTAGATTTATTTCAAGTAGGTTTTTTTCTTATCCTTAGCATAAATTTCCCATAGTGATGGATCTCTTTGAAAACTATTCTTCTATAGAGATACATTTTCAAAAGGATAAATCGTTTTTTAAGTAGTATATTTTGGTTGCAGAATGGCAAGCTATATGAGAGTACCCTTCAATTCTGTTTCGCTTTCGACAATAAGGTAGGATATATAAGGCTATTCTTCAATTGGCTCTTTTGTTCAATTTCTATAAAAGCTTCTCTATGTACAAGATGAATATCCATGATGTAAATGGACAATTGATGTATAATCCACACACGTTAAATGATTTCTATGAAAGTTTCTCTATGCTCAAATACACATCGTGTTCATACTTTTCCTTGTGTTCTACAAACTTTTGTGCACCAGAAAATATATTGTGGATCTGCAAAGCTTCTCATACGCTCATTACTTAGGACAAGCTTATTTGAAACTTACACGTCTAATCGAAGGGATAAAACAACACTATTACCCATTGACATGTCCTTCTGGGAGTTTTAAATGCGGCAATGATATTAAAACCTGTATACGTTTAGGGGCACAACAGTGCAAAACCCATGTAATAAAGAAGAAAATCGCCTGGTATACTTAATTTTATAATATATTACTAGCACTATATGCTAACAAATCCCTCTAGATGCGTTCCAGTGAAGAATAGCGAGCCTCCAATAAATGTGGATTCAGGAAACCTCATAAAAGGGAGTAATCCAAAAGCGCACAACACTGCAATAAACATATAATAAAGAAGAAAATAGCCTATTCTCTTTTGGAGATTTGTGTGAAATTCATATAGTTAATTTACTCAAACAAAGAATGAACTTTGATTGGAAGTGAAATTGCGTGTCGAAATGGAACTACTATCAGCTAATTCAACCATGAGATCTCAGGGGTACATTCATTGATCAAATCGTATGAAAGCCTCTCTCTACTCAACTCCACAACTAGAATTCGTCACAATGGATTGCTTTTTTGTTAACCTCGAATTCCAAGATCCAATTAACATTCTTTATCATTGTATACACTTTGATCATCAATTTCTTTTGAAAACGATAAGCACTCGCAATCCATGTCATACCTTTCAGTTCTCTTTGAATGTATAAACCACTAAAGAATTTCCTACTCTATGCTTGCAGTTATCACTCTATGCCATTGTATTCCCCTCATTTTTACCAACGTCTTTCTTTGACGATGTTTCCCGTCACCATATGGTCCATATGGTCTTCTTCAATTTTCTATTCATAGACTACTAAGCTTCATCTTATTCTTTGAACTATGATATCTGTTATCATAGCATTTTTTTCTTACGACCTTGTTTATTCAAGTGTTTTTCTATTATTTTTATGTCTGTTGGTAATTAATACTTAGAGAACTATGAGGACTACTTACATGCCTACGGTGTTTCTCTATGTACATGATATGAAATTGTTCTATACTCACTTGTATGTCTACGATTGCTTCTAAGGTATGTTATGGTTCTTTTACTTGTATGATGCAATTCCATAAAGCTTTGGTGTTCCATGGAGGACTCTTTGTATGATGCAATTCTTAAAGATTTGGTTTTGTAAGGTATGTTGTGGTCCTTTTACTTATATGGTGAAACTCCTTAAAGCTTTGGTTTTCTATGGATAGTCCTTATGAGGTGTTTCTATAACACATTCAAAGCATGCCTTCTTACTACCTATTAACCATTTTGACGTTCTTCCTCTCTTTCCTTTTTTGTTTACTTCCTCAAGTTTATTACCTATGTTTTAATGCCATCTCATCAGTGGGAAGGAAGTAGATATTGGTTACTTAGATGCCAAATTTTGTAGTCATGAATCTTAAAAATATTTGTTATGGTGGCTTTCATGTAGCTTTTGTTTTTATCCTTAACCTAAATTTCCAATAATGATGGATTTCTTCTCAATATATTTTCTTCTCATATCAAGCCCATATGATCTGCTTCAGTTTTCTCTCCATCCACAAAAAATCTATGGTTTTCTAATTCTCAATTGCTCTTTGACCCTCTCCAATCCTCTTGTTTTTCCATATCTGATGTTCATCATCAGATCAATATCTTATATTATTTACTTCAATGTTCTTCAAACACTATATATATAGTGTCGGTCTTGGACATTAATGCTGAGAAAGCCTCCCTTTGCAAGCAGATAGCTTCATCTCTTATATTGCATACTTGATTTCTGTAGGGACATAGGAAAACGCGTATTGTTTTCTTTCGATATACTATGTAGTGTGCATGGCTTTTCTTGTGTTCAACAGACTTTTGCGCAACAACAAATATACTATGCTCCATGACGTGGGCACCATCAAATATACGATGCTCTTCTGTGTATACTTTTCTACCCAGATAAATAGCTTGTCGATGTTCTATACAACAAATAACCACCATTGTACCTTGGATCAGCAAAGCTTCCCATACGCTCATTACATAGGAAAATCTTATTTGAAACTTAGATATCTAATCGAAGGGATAAAAGAACACCAGTACCCATTGATACGTCCTTGTGG
Source organism: Ceratopteris richardii (assembly GCA_020310875.1). NCBI lineage: Eukaryota > Viridiplantae > Streptophyta > Polypodiopsida > Polypodiales > Pteridaceae > Ceratopteris > Ceratopteris richardii. Next base: position 149,885,254 of record CM035406.1, on the reverse strand, counting down.
GAGTTTAAGATGCGTCCATGATATTAAAACCTTTATATGTTTAGGTGCAAAAGACATGTAATGAAGAAGAAAATGGCAGTGTATACCTAATCTTCTTCACACGTTACTACCAATATATGCTAACAAATTGCTCTAGGGCGTTCTAGCCAAGAATAAGGAACCTCCAATTTATGTCAGTTCACCAAAATGCATAAAAGGGAGTAATTAAAAAGGGCACAACACTGCAGAAAACATATCCCAAAGAAGAAAATAGCCTCGTACACCCAATTAGCTTTTGGTGCTTATTGTGAAATTCATATAAAAAATTTACTCAAACAAAGAGTGATCTTTGATTGCAAGTTAAATTGAGTCTCAAAATAGAACTAATATCACCTAAATAAACCATAAGATCTTAAAGGTACACGCATTATTTAAATCATATGAAAGGTTCTGTGTATTGAAATCCACAACTAGAATTGGTGATAATGGATCACTTTTTCTCTAACATCGAAGTCCAAGATCCAACTAAGATTTCTTTGTCATTGCATACACCTTGATGATCATTTCCTTTTGAAAAACATAGGCACTCTCAGATCCATATCATACGTTTTAGTTCTATTTAATCTATAAACTACTAAAGAATTCCTACTCTATACTAGCGCTAATCACTCTATGCAAGCGTATTGCCTTCATTTCCACCAATTTGTTTTGTTGACGATGTTGGCCATTACCATATGAGGATCGTATGATCTGCTTGAGTTTCTATTCATCTACTACTTAGCTCCATCTTATTCTTTGAACTATGATATTTGTTATCAGAGGAATTTTTTCTTACGATCTTGTTTATTCATTTTCAACCTCTTAAATGTTTATTTATTATTTCTATCTACTTACATGCCTACGGTGTTTCTCTATGTACCTGATATAAAATGGGTCTATACTAACATGGGTGTTTATGATTGCTTCTAAGGTATGTTGTGGTCCTTTTACTTGTATAACAAATTCGTTGAGCCTTTGATTTTCTATGGAGGACTTTTTGTATGATGACACTTTGGTTTTCTAAGGTATGTTGTGGTCCTTTTACTTGTATCATCAAATTCCGTTAACCTTTGGTTTCCTATAGATAGTTCTTGTGAGGTGTTTTTGTAACACATTCATCATCTGCTAACTCAAGTTTATAACCCATATTCTAACGAGTTTGACCTTCTTCCTCTTTTTCCCTTTTTATTTGCTTCCTCAAGTTTATAACCAATATTTTAATGCCATCCCATGGATTAGAAGGAAGTACTTATTGGCTATTTAGATGCCCAATTTTGTATGCATGAATGTCAAAATTATTTGTTATCGTAGCTTTCATGTAGCCTTTTTTTCTATTATGTGTATACTTTTGTACCCAAGTAGTTACCTTGCCAATGGCCTATGCAAAAAATAACCACCATGATTGTGCTCTAAATCTACAAAGCTTCCCATATGATATTACATTGGAAACGCTTATTTGAAACTTACACATCTAATCTAAGGGATAAAATAACACTATTACCCATCGACATGTCCTTATGGGAGTTTTAAATGCAGCAACAATATGAAAACCTGTATATATTTAGGGGCACAAGAGTGCAAAACACATGTAATAAACAAGAAAATGACCTGGTATACCTAATTTCTTTTACACATTACTAGCATTATATGCTAAGAAATCCCTCTAGAGGCGTTCTAATGAGGAATGGGAGTAATCCAAAAGGGCACAACACTGCAGTAAACATATAATAAAGAGGAAAATAGACTTTTACACCCAACTCTTTTTTTGTGCTATCTATAAAATTCATATACTAAATTTACTCAAAGAAAGAATGAAGTTTGGTTGCAAGTGAAATTGATTGTCCAATTGGAATAATCTCACCTAAATCAACTATAAGATCTCAGAGGTATACTCTTTTTTTTAAATCACATGAAACATATAATAAAGAAGAAACTAGACTTTTACACCCAATTCTCTTTTGGTGCTTTGTGTCAAATTCATATACTAAATTTACTCAAAGAAAGAATGAACTTTGGTTGCAAGTGATATTGATTGTCCAATTGGAACTAATCGCACCTAAATCAACCATACGATGTCAGAGGTAGATTCTTTGATTAAATCGCATGAAACACTCTATGTACTCAAATCCACAAATAGAATCTATGACAATGGATTGCTTTTTCATTAACCTGGAAGTCCAACATCCAATATACCTTTCTTTATCATTGTATACTCTTTGATCATCATTTTCTTTTGGAAAAGATCGGAAATCTCAAATCCATATCATACATTTCAGTTCTCTTTAATGTATAAAGCGCTTAATATTTTTCCTACCCAATGCTAGCACATATCACGTTGTGCAAGTGTATTCCCTTCATTTCCACCAATCTCTTTCTTTGACGATGTTTTCCATCACCATATGAGGCCCATATGATATGCTTCAAATTTCTATTCATCTAGTACTATACTTCAGCTCATTCTTTGAACTATGATATTTGTTATCATAGCATTCTTTTTCCTATATGGTTTATTCATTTTCAACCCCTTAACTTATTTTCTATTATTTTTATCTCCATTGGAAATTAATTCTTAAAGAACTATGCGGTTTACTTACATGTCTACGGTCTTTCCCTATGTACATGATATGAAATGGGTCTATTCTAACATGGGTGTCTATGATTGCTTCTAAGGTATGTTGTGGTCCTTTTACTTGTGTGAGGCAATTCTTTAAAGCTTCCGCTTTCTATATAGGACTCTTTGTATGATCAAACTTTCGTTTTCTAAGGTATGTTGTGGTCCTTTTACCTGTATGATCAAATTGCTTAAAGCTTTGGTTTTCTATAGATAGTTCTTGTGAGTTGTTTTTGTAACAGATTCAAGATGTACCTTCTTAGCAGCTATTAACCACTTTGAACTTCTTCCTCTTTTTCCTTTTTTATTTGCTTTCCTAAGCTTATAGCCTATGTTTTTGAAGCCATCCCAAGGATCAACACGAAGTACATATTGGTTATTTAGATGCCCAGTTTTGTATTCATCAATGTTAAAAATATATGTTGTGGTAGCTTTCATGTAGCTTTCTTTTCTTAGCCTTAGCCGAAATTTTCCATAATGGTGGATTTCTTCTCAATACTTTTACTTCCCTATGCTGACACTTGCTATTCTTGTAACCTTCCATTGCGATTTTACTTTAGTCGCTTCCATCACTTTCTTTCTCTAATGATGATGCTCATCACCATATCAAGTCCTTATGATCTGCTTCATTTTTCTATCCATCTACAGAAAATCTTTAGTATTATCTACTTCAATGTTCTTCAACCACTCTATATATATATATATATATATATATATTGTCGGTCTTAGACATTAATTCTCACAAAAAGCCTCCCTCTGCAAGCATATTGCTTCATCTCCTATGATGCATACTTGGTTTCTGTAAGGACATTCAGAAAAGCGGATTGTTTTCTTTCGACATACTTTAAAGTGTGCACGGATTCTCTGGTGTTCAAAAGACTTTTGCACAATAGAAAATATACTATGCTCTATGATGTGTGCATGGTTGTCGATCACCATATGAGGCCCATATGATATGCTTCAAATTTCTATTCATCTACTACTATACTTCATCTTATTCTTTGAACTATGGTATTTGTTATCATAGCATTCTTTTTCATATATGGTTTATTCATTTTCAACCCCTTAACTTTTTTTCTATTATTTTTATCTCCATTGGAACTTAATTCTTAGAGAACTATGAGGTTTACTTACATGTCTACGGTGTTTCCCTCTGTACATGATATGGAATGGGTCTATTCTAACATGGGTGTCTATGATTGCTTCTAAGGTATGTTGTGGTCCTTTTACTTGTGTGAGGCAATTCTTTAAAGCTTCCGCTTTCTATATAGGACTCTTTGTATGATCAAACTTTCGTTTTCTAAGGTACGTTGTGGTCCTTTTACCTGTATAATCAAATTGCTTAAAGCTTTGGTTTTCTATAGATAGTTCTTGTGAGTTGTTTTTGTAACAGATTGAAGATGTGCCTTGTTAGCATCTATTAACCACTTTGAACTTCTTCCTCTTTTTTCTTTCTTATTTGCTTTCCTAAGCTTATAGCCTATGTTTTTAAAGCCATCCCATGGATCAACACGAAGTACATATTGGTTATTTAGATGACCTGTTCTGTATTCATGAATGTTAAAACTATATGTTGTGGTAGCTTTCATGTAGCTTTCTTTTCTTAGCCTTAGCGTAAAGTTTCCATAATAGTGGATTTCTTCTCAATACTTTACTTCCCTATGCTGAAACTTGCTATTCTTGTAACCTTCCATTGCGAGTGTACTTCATTTGCTTCCATCACTTTCTTTCTCTAATGATGATGCTCGGGACCATATCAAGTCCTTATGATCTGCTTCATTTTTCTATCCATCTACAGAAAATCTTTAGTATTATCTACTTCAATGTTCTTCAACCACTATATATATATATATATATATATATATATATATATATATATATATATATATATATATATATATATATATATATATATATATATATATTGTCGGTCTTAGACATTAATTTTCAGAAAGCCTCCTCCCTCTGCAAGCATATTGCTTCATCTCCTATGGTGCATACTTGGTTTCTGTAAGGACATTCAGAAAAGCGGATTGTTTTCTTTCGACATACTTTGAAGTGTGCAGGGCTTTTCTTGTGTTCAAAGGACTTTTGCACAATAGAAAATATACTATGCTCTATGATGTGTGCATGGTTTCCATTGTGTTCAACAAACCTTCGCGTACCAGCAATTATACTATGCTCTATTCTGTGTATACTTTTCTACCTAGATAGTTAGCTTGTCGATGGTCTATGCAACAAATAACCACCATTGTACTCTCGACCTGCAAAGCTTCCCATACGCTCTTTACAAAGGAAAAGCGAAATTTCAAACTTATACGTCTAATCGAGGGGATAAAACAACACCAGTACCCATTGACATGTCCTTATGGGAGTTTTAGATGCGTCAATGATATTAAAACCTTTATACGTTTAGGGGCGCAACAATGCAAAAGACATGTAATAAAGAAGAAAATGGCATCGTATACCAAAGTTTCCTTATATGTTAGTACCAATATATGCTAACAAGTCGCTGTAGGGGGGTTCTAGTGAAGATTAATGAATCTCCAATTTATGTCGGTTCAACAAAATGCATTAAAGGGAGTAATCCAAAAGGGCACAACACTGCAGAAAACATATCCTCGCCCGCCGAATTGACATTTGGTGCTTTGTGTGAAATTCATGCGGTTTGTATTCATGAATGTTAAAATTATTTGATATGGTAGCTTTCATGCGGTCTTTTTTCCTTATCCTTAGCCTAAATTTCCCATAATGATGGATTTCTTATCAATATTTTTTGTTCTCTATGCAATCACTTGCTCTTCATGTAGCCTTCCATTGTGACTGCACTTCATTCGCTTCCATCACTTTCTTTCTCTGAGGATGATGCTTGTCGCCATATCAAGCCCATATGATCTGCTTCGTTTTTCTATCCATCTGCAGAACATCTACAATTTTCTTATACTTCAGTGCTATTTGACTCTATCCCATCCTCTTGTTCTTCTGTATCTGATGTTCATCATCATATCAATTTGTTTTCTTATCTACTTCAATGTTCTTCAACCAATATATATATATATATATATATATATATATATATATATATATATATATATATATATATATATATATATATATATATATATATATATATATATTGTTGGTCTTGGACATCAATGCTCACAAAGCCTCCCTCTGCAAGCATATACACGTCCCCGTCTGTCGCAATAACTCAAAACCTGTGATACTCCTGCCCGCCTCTGTCGCGATACGCTCGCCCCCCCCATCCGTCGCCATTCCCGTCTGTCGCGATATTCAGAATCCGCGATAGCCTTGATTTGTGTGCCTTTGTTCAGAGCTTTTTCCTTCACATTGTTTTGAATCGCAGCGGCAACCTCGATGCTTTTCCTCGTGGCCCCTCTATGAACACTTTGGTTTAGCATTGGGCTCTTTGAACTCTTTGGTTTAGCATTGGATTCCAGAACTGCCGCCCTTCCTCGGATTCAAAATCATTTATTTTCTAAGTCTTCCCCGGTTTAGGCTTCTCCTTTCTCAGCGACTCCTCTATAAGAATCTCTAAGAAGTACATGTATATCGCTTAACCTTCAAAAGTTTGGTGTTAAAGTGGGCGTCGCTTTAGTGCAAGAAAAAGAGTGAGTTGGTCATGGATTTGGCGACCCCCTCTCTTGTGAGAAGTAACCTGGCCCTTCCTCCCGGGGAGACCGATAACCTGGCCTCTTTGTTGGAGGGGGGTTCTTGTGCCGCCCTAGGGGCCTTCGAGAGTGTTGAACCCCCCTTGGTCTCCCTCAATAGACCCGCAATTCTGTCAACTCAAGAGGAGCTCAAGAAAGTTTGCCTCGTCGGCCAAATGTTCGGTCCTAGGCCCCCGCTCGAAACTGTGCGACAGTGGCTTCACAACGAGTGGTTCCCCCGTGGGCTAGTTGTTTGTAAGTGTCAGTTCTTACCGGCAAGCCACTTGCTGCTAGTCTTCAAAAATGAAGATATGGCGTTTCGAGCCCTTAGTGTCAGAACTTGGCAACTCCGCCGGGTGACCCTGTGCCTATTCAGATGGTCCCCTGATTTTACTCCCGACAAATCGAAATCGCTTCGGTACCTTCTCTGGGTTGAGCTCCCTAACTTGCCATACTTCTTGTAAAACTTCGTGTGGGACATCGTTTCTCCTATCGGCAAGCCGTTGGCCTCACGCGAGGACATTGGTGGTCTCATTTATGAAGGTGCAAGACACTCGTTCAATGCTCGGTGGCACCCTCAAATCTGTGTCGAGGCTGACCTCAGTGTGCCACTTCCATCGAAGATCAAACTGGACTTGGGCGAAGGGGATGTATGGGAGCAAGACATCAGTTACAAAAACCTTCCCAACGCGTGCTTTCGCTGTGGCCAACAAGGTCACAGAATTAAAGATTGCCCTTTGAGATGAAAAAGTAAGCGAAATCAAGAAGCCCCCAAAAATGCTGAAGATAGCAATGGAGCATTGAATCACTCGACGAAAGTTGAGGATTTCAAGGGCCCCCTTAATCCAGAAGCTGATGCAGACGGGTTCATCGAAGTCAGAAGAAGAAGGAAAAGAAGCCCTAGGGCAACTTCTGAGCAAAACAACATGTCAGTTACCCCCTCCAGCAACTTGTATTGCAATCTGGAAAAGGACATCAATGAGTTTGACTACCCAGGTGGGAACCAACTTGAGGTGGACACCGACGTCAAAGGCCTAGAGATCCCTGACAGTAAAGAAACCTTGCAGGAGGGTTACACTACAAGCAAAGAAGACGGCTTTACTACTAGCAATGAAGATAACATGGATAGTGAAAGCTCCATCATTGGATCGACTATTCCGGAAATAGAGCTGAAATCGGTGCCCAGTTCTTCCCAGCAGGAGGCATCTCGCAAAGGAAAACAACCTATGGAGTTACCGTGGAAAAGCCCCCACAAGAACCTATTGCTAACTCCGGATCCGATCCGAGCGAAAAAGAAAGATGAATCCAAGAAAAGAAAGGACAAAGCTCCCTCCCGCAAAGAGGGCTCACTACGACAATGATCATCATCTCGTTAAATGCTAGAGGGCTAACCAACCCCTCAAGAGCGATCATCATTGGTCAATGGCTTCGCGACATTAGCCTAAACCCAGATTTTATATGTATTCAAGAGATTAAAATTGACGGAGAAGACCTCCAGAAACGGCTTAGACATGTCTCCTCGACCCATGTTTGGATTTCAACGGCGCATCAGCGGGGGTCCGGTGGAACAGTAATCGGTATTAATCAACTCTGGTTTGAAAAGCTTGAGAACTCCATTGAAGATGAATGCCATCGATGGATTGCTGTTTCTTTCGGTGCTTCGTTTTGTTTTACTTTAGTTTCTTTGTATGCCCCTAATGGGGAGTTAGAGAGACTTAACACTTGGGCCTCCTTGGACTTGCTCCCCCACAACGTGCTTATTTGTGGTGACTTCAACATGGTGGAGGACCCTATGGACAAATGGATGGGCAAGGGTAGGGTCATCGATAGTCGGGAGAAAGAAACATGGGACAAAACTAAACTACACTTGGATCTGGTCAAATTCAAAGACTCGAATGGCTTTTCTTGGTCAAATCTCCAAGCAGGCGAGGACCTGAGGAAAGCTAGACTTGATAGATGCTACATTTCTCAGAGTTTTACTCATCAGTGGGGCCACCCTTCCCTCTCGCAACGCACCGACCTCACCATCTCTGATCACTACCCGATCGTCATCACTTTTCAACCCCCCACCAAGATCCGTAAGGCTCCTTGGTTCCATGCCAGTGTGCCCTCCTTCTCTCTCCCCTTCGTCCATCAAGAAATTTCTGATGTGTGGAAGGAGGCGTTCACCTCTGGCTTGTCCCCAGCCAAGTGTTGGAGAAGTGCGGTCGATAAGTCACGACAGATCATGATTAGATCCAGGAAGATGCTAGAGACTGTGCGGCGGGCTCGTAGAGAAGCTCTATATCATAGACTCTGGCGGCTCGAGGAGGAAGTGAACAAAGGAAAATCTCAAGCCCAGAAAGGACTTCGAAAAATCAGAGTGCTGTTGAGATACGAGGAAGAGATACAAAGGAAAAATTTGCAAATTTTCTTCAAGGAGTGGTGGGCTGGCAAAGCCGACAAACCCACCAAAGAGATGTGCCGTATCCTCAAAAGGAAACACAACAGAGAATCGATCCCCTTATTGCTAGACGCAAATGGCAATGTATGCAATACGGAAGAAGATAATTTTGGGATCATTGAAGGGCACTTCACGAGACTCCTGGGGACCTCAAACCCCCTCTCCCACCATAGAAGGGACTGTATGGAAGCCATATCTAGGGTTACCCCCACAGGATACCACTCAATCTTCACTCTCTGCTTCATGCCTCTATCTCTGAAGCCGAAATCATTGAGGTCATTGATGCCCTCCCTTCAGGTAAAAGCCCGGGACCCGACGGGCTCACTAATGAGTTCTTTAAATCCTTCAAGTTGGTGGTTGCCACCCCTCTTTGTTTGGTTTGGCAAGAGGCACTCAAGTTTGGCGGGCTTCCTTCTTGTCTCAACAATGGCATTATCAAGTTAGTACACAAAAAAGGGGAAAAGAACATAATAGAGAACTGGCGTCCCATTACAATGCTCCAAACAGGATACAAGATCATTGCCAAAGTCATTGCCAACAGAATCTCTTGCCACTTGAGAGCGTGGTTAAGCGAGGACCAAAAAGGTTTCATCAAAGGCAGGTCAATTTTGGAAACCATTATAGATATCTAGGAAGGTCTTGAATTTGCAAATGAGTCTAAACAAGAAGTAGTATTCCTCTAGATCGACTTTGATAAAGCCTACGACAGGCTAGAATGGGACTATATTCTACAGTCGCGACAAGATCTTGGATGTAGTCAGAAATTCACCAAGATGATTGCGACCCTTCTCCGAAACGCATCGACCCAAATTAACATTAATGGAAAACTTTCAAAGGTGATCAAACTTAGAAGATCTATCAGACAAGGGTGCCCATTGGCTCCCCTTCTCTTTGCCATTGCCACAGAAGGGCTTAGCAGGCTGGTGGAGCATCAGGTGGAAGCTGGTAACATTAAAGGCCTTCTTTTGCTGCATGACCACAGTCAGATCACCATGAGACTTTTTGCTGATGATATGAACGCTTTTGTTCACAATGATAGTACCAGCCTGGAGACGTTCTGGAAGTGTCTTGCTACCTTTTGTGAAGCCTCTGGATCCATAATCAACCACTCTAAGACCGCCTTTAGAGCTATTGGTGGGCCACAGCCCGACCTTCTCATTGATCATGGCTGTCAAATCATTCCGTAGGGCCAAATTTTTCGGCTTCTTGGGATTCCCTTGGGGTTTGGCGTCTCTACGGAACAACGGTGGAACTGGGTGCTTGCCAAACTCGAAAACAAGCTTAACTATTGGAGAGGTATGCAAATCAATCTTGTTGGGCGTGCTATGGTTATCAACACGTTCCTCTTATCATCTACCATTTATTTCCTTTCTTGTTGGAGACCGAAAGAGCAAGATCTCTCCAAACTGGATAGTATTTGTAGAAACTTCCTTTGGACGGGCGACCACAATAGGAGGGGGGTGCCTAAAATCAAATGGTCCATCTGCACCAGCCATAGAGATAGTGGGGGACTTGGTATCTTGGACATTGGGTGCATGGCTAACAAACTGTCGGCCAAATGGATGATTAAGGCTTGGTGCAATGGGGAGGCCTCGTAGGCCAAGTTGATCTTCAGAAACAAGAATGAGTTGGCGCTCATGGGTTTCCCAAATTGGAAGAATCTTGACATCTTGACCTTGCTGTTTTCCCCGATCCCCGTCTTCCCGAAAGGCTCTAATCTGGTGTGCTCCCTTTGGAAGACTTGGAATAAAGTCAAAAGCTTCACAAGAATAAGTGAAGACTGGAAGTGGGTTGCCGATATCAGACAAAACGACTCTATCTGGTTTCCGATCCATGGCATCCGGAGTGTGGAATCTTGGAACATTCAAAATGCCAAGAAGCTATGGAACAAAGGCTTCAAAAAATGGAAACATCTCTGGAAACAAGACACCAACCGCTGGATCAACTTTGAGGATATTGACCCTAGCATCAACATTTCGCATGAAGAATGGAACACTTTGCAAAGCAGATGTCTCGCCTGGGACCGACACAAAGTTCGCCTTCTCATGGGACACGACATGTCGAGCTCGCTTGGTCTCAAATGGCACAATGGAAATAGCCTATCAAAAATCCCGAACATCAAAGAAACGATTGACTATCAGGTTAACCTCAACAAAAAGTGGTGCCTGTCATGGACGCGGCTTCGGTGGGACATGAAGTTCATGGCTATCTGGCACCCCCTCATAGAAATCAAAAAGTATGTCCTCTTATGGCAAATTCTTCATCATGGAATTTGGACCAACCTTAAGGCTAGCAAAATTTGTGGGATCCCTCCCTGGTGCAAACGCTGCTACCGGTCTATCGAAGATGTTTCACACATCTTCTTTACCTGCCCCAACTCCAACAGACTCTGGCAGGTGGTTGGAAAGAGAATTAGACTTCAAAAACGTCTCAGTTGGCAGCAAGCCCTGCTGGGAGAAGTGATCGGCTGCTCGGCGACTCTCTGGAACGCCATCAGAGGGGAGGTCCTATGGAAAATCTGGCGGGAAAGATGTGCTTTCAACTTCGGTGACTCCCCCAAGGAGTGGTCAATTGAGAAATCGTTGTTCCTCCTTGGCAAAAGGATTGTCAACTGTAAAAAATCCCCCCCCTTTAGGCATCATCAAGTACTCCTTTTGATCGATAACAAGCTTAAACCCAGGTGGGCCCCACATGAGGGTGATGAGAGGGTAATTAACCTTCTTTGTAATGTCATCTAAGCTCTGTAAAAGCTTCCCCTGCTTTGTGGGATTTGGGGGGTCCCGTGGGCACTAGTCCCCTTTTCTTTTACTTTTCTTTATTTAATTCAAGTCCGGGAGAGTAGGCTTATGTCGAACTTCCTTTATATTAAAAAAAAAATCATATTGCTTCATCTCCTATGTTGCATACTTGATTTTTGTAGGGACATGGGCAAAAGCGGATTGCTGTCTTTCGATATACTATGAAGTGTGCATGGCTTTAATTGTGTTCAACAAACTTATGCGCAACAGCAAATATACTATGCTCTAAGACGTGTGCATGGTTTTTCATGTGCTCAACAAACTTTTGGATACTAGAAAATATACTATGCTCTATTCTGTGAATACTTTTCTACGTAGATAATTAGTTTGCCGATGGTCTAGATCTGCGAAGCTTCCCATACGCTCATTACAAAGGAAAATATTATTTCAAAGTTACACGTCTAATCAAAGGGATAAAATAACACTAGTGCCCATCGACATGTACTTTTGGGAGTTTTAGATGTTTCAATGATATTAAAACCTTTATATTTAGGGGCGCAAGAGTGCAAAAGACATGTAATGAAGAAGAAAATGGCGATGTATACCTGATTTTCTTTATATGTTACTACAAATATATGCTAGCAAATCGCTCTAGGGGCGTTCTAGTGAAGAATAATGAACCTCGAACTTATGTCGGTTCAACGAAATGTATAAACACCACACTGGAGAAAACATATACCAAAGAAGAAAATAGCCTCGTACACCGAATTGTGTTTTGGCGGTTTGTGTGAAATTCATATACAAAATTTACTCAAACAAAGAGTGAGATTTTATTGCAAGTGAAACTGAGTCTCGAAATTGAACCACTATCACCTAAATCAACCATAAGATCTTAAAGGTACACTGATTGATTAAATTGTATGAAAGCCTCAGTGTACTCAAATCCGCAACTAGAATTGGTGGTGATGGATCGCTATTTATTTAACCTGGAAGTCCAAGATCTAATTAACCTTTCTTTATCTTCGTATACACTTTGATGATCATTTCCTTCCGAAAAAGATAGGCACTCTCAGATCCATGTCATACGTTACAGTGCCATTTGATCTATAAACCGCTAAGGAAATGCCTACTCTATGCTAGCGCTTTTCACTCTATGCGAGTGTATTCCCTTTGTCTCCACCAAATTCTTTCTTTGACGATGTTGCCCATCATCATATGAGGCCGATATGATCTGCTTCAATTTTCTATTCACCTACTACTAAGCTTCATCTTATTCATTGAACTTTGAGATTTGTTATCATAGCAATTTTTTCTTACTATCTAGTTTATTCATTTTCAACCTCTTAGACTTTTAGTTATTTTTTATATCTCCATTGTAAATTAATGCTTAGAGAACAATGAGGACTACTTACATGCCTACGGTATTTCTCTATGTACCTGATATGAAATGGGTCTATACTAACATGGATGTCTCTGATTGCTTGTAAGGTATGTTGTGGTCATTTTACTTGTAGGATGCAATTCCTCCAAGCTTCCGTTTTCTATAGAGGACTTTTTTTATGACGAGACTTTTGTTTTCTAAGGTATATTGTGGTCCTTTTACCTCTATGATCAAATCACTTAAAGCTTTGGTTTTCTATAGATAGTTCTTGTGAGGTGTTTTTGTAACACATTCAACATGTGCCTTCTTAGTAACTATTAACCACTTTGACGTTCTAACCACTTTGACCTTCTTACTCTTTCTCCCCTTTTATTTGTTTCCTCGAGTTTATAGCATATATTTTAACGCCATCCCAGGGATTAGAAGGAACTTCATATTGGTTATTTAGATGTCCAAATTTGTAGTCATAAATGTTAAAAATATTTGTTATCTTAGCTTTCATGTAGCGTTTTTTTTTCTATAATGTGTATACTTTTCTACCCAAGTAATTAGCTTTCCGATTGTATTCTAGATCTGCAAAGCTTTCCATACTCTCACCTAAATCAACCATAAGATCTCAAAGGTACACTCATACTTGTATGATGCAATTCCGCGAAGCTTTGGATTTCTATGGAGGACCCTTTATATAATGAAATTCCTTAAAGCTTTGATTTTCTAAGGTATGTTGTGGTCCTTTTTCTAAGGTATGTTCTGGTCCTTCAACTTGTATGATCATATTCCTCTAAGATTTGATTTTCTATAGATAGTTCTTGTGATTTGTTTTCGTAAAGCATTCAAGAAGTGCCTTCATAGTAACTATTAACCATGTTGACCTTCTTCCTCTTTTTCTTTCTTTATTTTATATTCCTCAAGTTTATAACCTATGTTTCAATGCCATCCCATGGATCAGAAGGAAGTACATATTGGTTATTTAGATGCCTAATTTTGTACTCATGAATGTTAGAGTAATTTGTTATGGTAGCTTTCATGTAGCTTTTTTTCTTATCCTTACCCTAAATTTCCCATAATGGTAGATTTTTTCTCAATATTTTATTTCTATGCAATCACTTGCTACTCTTGTAACCTTCCATTGCGAGTGTACTTCATTAGCTTCAATCAGTTTCTTTCTCTGAGGATGATGCTCGTCACTATATCAAGCCCATATCATCTGCTTCATTTTTCTTTCTAGCTGTAGAAAATCTACAGTTTTCTTATACTCCATTGCTATTTGACTGTCTCCCATCATCTTATTCATCCGTATCTAATGTTCATCATCATATCAATTTCTTATATTATCTGCTTTAATATTCTTCAATTACTATATATATATAGCATCGGTCTTCGACATGAATGCTCACAAAGCCTCCATCTGCAAGCATCTTGATTCATCTCCTATGTTCCATACCTTATTTCTCTACGGACATGGGCCACAAGAAACTTATGCGCCACAACAAATATAGTATGCTCTATGACATGTGCATGGTTTTTCTTGTGTTCAACAAACTTCTACATGTATACTTTTCTACCTAGCTAATTAGTTTTCTGACGATTAGTTTTCTACCATTGTACTCTAGATCTGCAAAGCTTCCCATACGCTCATTACATAGGGAAAGCTTATTTCAAACTTACACGTCTAATATTAAAACCTTTATATGTTTAGGGGTGCAAGAGTCCAAAAGATAGGTAATAAAGAAGAAAATGGTAGTGTATACCTAATTTTCTTTATATGTTACTACCAATATATCCTAACAAATCGCTCTAGCAGTGTTCTAGTGAAGAATAATGAGCCTCGAGTTTGGGTCAGTTCAACAAAATTCATAAAAGGGAGTAATCCAAAAGGCCATAACACTACATAAAACATATACCAAAGAAAAAAAATGCTTTCGTACACCCAATTTTCTTTTGGTGCTTTGTGTGAAATACATATTCAAAATTTACTTAGACAAAGACTAAGCTATTGTTGGAAGTGAAATTGAGTCTCGAAATGGAACTACTATCACCTAAATCAACTAGAAGATCTTAGAGGTATACTCATTGATTACCTTCAGTATCAAGGATTTATCATGAGCAAAGCAGATTCACCTCTGTTTGTGAAAAGAAATAATTCAGAGGTAATATACCTATGTGTATATGTTGATGGTATCATACTCATAGGTAATCAAGCAGATCAAGAATAAGATGATGAAGGAGTTCAAAATTAGTGACCTTGGATCACTCAAATGTTTTCTTGGACTTGAGTTAGTCTATAAGAGCTCTAGAATTTATATTACTCAGAGAAAGTATATATAGGATATGTTAAAGAAGTTTCATTTACAGGATGCCAAAGTTGCAAGTACTCCAATGAAGGTAAACAAGGCCTATTCATGAAGTTTGGGAATTATTCAAGTCCCATTTATAATACAAGTGATAGTTTCAACTTATAATTTCTATGTTATATTCGTCTTACAAAGATCAAGTCATGAATACATCTTCTTTTTGTTAAAATGTTTTAAGTTTTCAATAGACAAAATTTAATAAGTTGATAAGTTTATTTAAAAAACCAAGGAGAATATGGAATGAAGAAAATCCTTGCTTTCTTGATGAAGATTCATATATGTGTGAAGACCAGCAGGACATCAATGCCAACCTTGGGTTTTCTTTGTACTTTATATGCAAATCAGCATTTTGTTCTGCAAAAAAAAAAGAAGTTAATTAGATTTATATAAAGATCAATTAAATTGTTTTACATTCTATATTACTTCATAATTACAGTAATTAAAGATATGTTTAATTAAGCCATTATCATTTCTCTCAATATTCAAAACTTATAGTGAATTAAAATTGATAATACATAAGAAAATATAAGAAAATTCATTTAAATACATGATTTTATATTCATGGGGATTCCAATTTCCTTTTATAGTTTTTCTTACAATCAATATAATCAAAAGTAGACTAAGCCTAGAAAAAACTTCATATATATATATATATATATATATATATATATATATATATATATATATATATATATATATATATATATATATATATATATATATATATATATATATATATATATATATATATATATTGATTTATTTGTGAAGAAAAACAATCTTTGATGAAACAAGGAAACTAACATTAATTCAAACCAATCAAAAGATCTTGAGATAAATTTAATAATCCACCTTGCCGTCAACTTTTTCTTTATCCTGCAAAAGAAAAATTTTATAAATATTTGTTTGTAGATATAAAAAATCACAAATATTGTATGAAGCATTTCTTTACCTATTAAATTAAGGTATGCCTTTTGTAACCTTTTTATGTATGCTTTTGCTGCAACTCCACTTATGAAACGACTTTGTCAATAGCCCAACCTTGTAGCATACACTATTGCATGATTTTCTCTCATGCTTTTATTTTTGTAGCACATTTGTAACAATTTTAGCTGCTCTTTATTTAAAAGTGGAACACCAAATGTTGAAGCTATTGTTGCTAGATCTCCCTTTTCGATTTCCTTGCAGTTCAATGGAACCTCTAGCTTTGTTGATGCTACTGTTGTATGTTCCTTTTTGATTTCGTTGCAATTCAATGGAACATCCAGCTTTTTCTCACTATTATTATGTACTTCAGAGTCATCAAAAGAAGATACTCTCAAGTTATTTGAATGATCATAAAATTCACTCAATATATCATGGTCTAACATAGACGATGAATTCTCCATTGCAAGTTGAAACATAGGAAATATAGGATGTTCTTTGATGATATGTGGTTATCTGATTCGATTGAGCAGAATATTATCTCTTTGGATGAAGCTCAAAACATAGGATAGAAGATCACTCCGTAATGAATGATCATGCCTTGCTTGGTAAGGGGTAATGTCGATCCAATTTTCTATCGGGATAGAAGCTTTGAAGAAACTATCATTAATGATAAGTTGATCTGGTTTATATATTTCTTCAATGTGATCCATATAATAATCTTCTTGACTCCACACCATAAAAAAAGAATATCTTTTTTTTGTATGTTTCTCAATGAATCTCACATTGTTCAAAATATTATTTTTAAATATGGATGACCAAGCACCAACATGAAAGTGTTGAAGAATAGAATCTAAAAATTCAAAACATCTCCGACTTATAAATATTCTTTTGTCATCAATATTTGAATGATTTTTGACATAATCTTTCTCTGATATGTTCCATCTTATATCTTGGTTGAACAAAAGGGCATTTAGAGCGAGAAGGAGAAAATTGTTCCTTATATGAAGTGGATGATAGATATTCTCTGCATATATCAAAAAATGAGGATAATAAATACACAATAACTAAAAAGAATGCTTAAAGATAACTTTATTGATATACAATCAATAAATGAGTTATAATATGAATAAAATAATTATCATATTACACAATATACTTGGTAAAATCCAAAAGTGCCTAGCATGTTGTTTCTCCATAACATTAGATAGCTTATCTGATGTTTGAAAAGAGCTTTGTTCATGTAGAGTACTCGTTTCATCCTCGAAATGGCCAATAAGCTTTCCAATACCATCATCACTTATGAAATGTTTCTTTTTGTTAACATCTATAATAAAAAGAAATCCAAAAGATATATATGAATAATCAATACAATATACATACATATCAATACTTATTTTCTCAATTAATTTCTCTTTATGATAAAAATCTATCTGTTAATTTCTCTTTCTAAACACTTATAATTAATTTCTCTATGCATCTACTTCAAACAATAAGCTTTCGATTTTAAAAACTGCACATTTCACTATTTGCATCTTAACCGTACATTTCAAAATTGTATTTAATCAACTGCATCATAATTTTAAAAACAATATGTTTCAGATTTTTTTCAAACAAAAGAGTCATAAATCATGCATATCAATTTAAAATTATAACAGATGAATTTATGCATCATTGACAATAATTTTTAAATTACTCGAATAGACAAGAGATGTCTAATTTTAACTCACAAACATATGATATTAACAATAAATAAAAAGATTTAAATATAATCCATTCACATCACTTTATTCAACAAGCTAATATATTGAAAATAAAATTCTATTGTTCAAGAAATGCAATCATCACTAGCATAAAAAGAAAAATATACTTTCAAGATTATGGTATTTATTACATCACATGGAATCAATATTTTCTCAAGCTACTTTTCCTTCTCATACATTTGAAGTACCTGCAATATCTTCATCTATTGTAACAATATGTTCATCGGTTTCTATATCATCCTCATTACTTTCTGATTCTTCTCCACTAGGTTGTACATCAATCTCTGCATCAACATTCTCGAACACATTTGTATTATCTGTATCTTGATTCCTGATATTTGTATCTTGATTACTAATATCACACCATTGATGCAAAGAAGGGTCATTCTCAAAAACTGAAGAGCCAATTGATTCTAATTGTTTTTCTTCAACGTCTAAACATATACCAAAACATATGCATTTTTTAGATAAACTTCTTTGAAGAACAACTCCTCGACAATACAACTCTATAACATACCTGTCTTCACGAGCAAAATTGTTGATGAAATCATGAATGAAATTTTTTTCTATGAATTCATCCAGACCTTTATGAGCAAAAATATTTAGATTTTCTTGATCTATTCTATCAATCATCTGATAATTATCCTCTTTGCTAATATACAGAAGCACTATTGCAAAATCCATGTCTCCTTTGATCGAAGGATTACTACTCTGAGTGGCTCCAATTTTGAAAGTCATTTTTGTAGTTGTATGTTGAACTCCTTCCACAAGCATATGGACATAGAGGAAATCAATAAAAGATACTAGAACATATTATGTCTCGGAGTTCATCCCGTTGAGTGCAAAAATCAATCTGGAGAAGAACGTTGCTGAAATGCATTCCTTGACTATGTAAACTGTATAGTTTTGGATCAAACCTAAAGAAAACAATATTGAATGGAAGAACTTGCTCTGCACAACAACTTTCCACCTTGTTCAAATCCAAACCAGATCCATATATTGACTATGGAATAACATTTGTTGTGGTCTTTATTCCCATTGCAACTCTATACAAATGACTCAACAAAGTTATGGCAGCCTTTGGTAAAGGAGGAGACTTCTTTGCCCTGTTTAATGAGTCTTTCACAAATGTTTCACTATAACTTTTAATTTTATCATATTGTATGTCTGTGATATTGAATTTCTTAGATAGCTTTTCCCAAGTCAAAACCTCTGTTGTTAAATCAATAAAAAAATGCAATTATAGCATTTTTCAAGACACGATCTGTCTTTAATCTCCATGCCATTTCTTCCATGTCAACCATGTGCTTCAATGATTTTTCCTTTTTTAACAAAATTCTCTTCTCTAAAATTGCCTTTTGAAGTTCTAAATGTTTTTTATTGTCTAAACGTGCAATGCATCTGAATAATGTTGGAAATAATATAATTGTCCCTAGTTCCTGCTTCAATTGACCACCTTTCATTGGTACCATCTTTGCAGATGTCAATATAACATCTTTTTTTTAATCTCTTTTGCTATTTGGCACTTCGCCCTTTGTATTAAGTAGTGCCCCTTGACTATACAAACGCATTATTGATATCCAATTCTTCCATTCCTCATCATTACATAAAAGTAGATGTATATAATTCTTTATAAATCCTTTTTGTAAAGTTTGCTCTGTAGTCTCTACAAAATTCTGCAAAAAACATATATAATTTAAATAAATACAAGTTTTAAAAAATAATAATATATAGTAAGTAAAACATAAAAAATACTAAGAATATAAACATACCTGCCATGATATAAATTCTCGTTTACTCTGATTAACACCTGGAGGAGGTTTGGATGGACAACCATTGGCTTTCCATTGAGATCTAGCTTGTAAAAGTTGATCCACAGATGGTTCCTTCTGTAATGACTTTGCCACCATCAAATTAGCCTCTTTAGATATCTCCCTTGAATTTTTTGGAGGACAATTTACTATAATTTTTCCTTTTCTATATCTAAATTGTTGTCTTAACTGTAATGTCACCATCAGAGAATTAACAGTTTGTAAAGTTTTCGCTGCACTAATTGAATGTTGTCTAGATATTATCCAATACTCAACTTTATCAATATCATCATGAGATAAAGTTTTTAGAGGAATTCTTACACTTGGATCAATAGGCATAACAACTGCAAGAACTTCATTCTCTTTCGGAGCCAAGACAAAATCATTCATTAATGTACGCAGCCAATCTCTGTTTAATTTTTTATATACATAATTTGATGGTGCTGGAAAACATCTTTTTACATCAACATTAAATATTGCATCAGAATAGAAAGCATAGTATTCGTTTTTTGAAGTAGTAAATCCATCAATTTACTCTGTTGTGGTTGCACTACTGTATCTTCTGTTTCTTCACTCCTATTATCTAAATGTCGGATTGATACATCTTCATCGTTTTGTACAAACTTTGATGATGATCCTAAATCTTTATTTGAAGAACCTTTCAACTTTCATTTCTTAGATCTCTCAAATACATCTGAGCTTCTCTTCAAAGATTTTGACTTTTGTGTTAATCTTTTGGCTTCTTTTATAATTTTCACTAATTCTTCTATTGATTCGATCGATCCAATTGAACCTAATGATCGATCAGACTTTGAGATACTATCTTTCATATCATCCAAACAAAAAGTCTCCCATGATAAGCAAGACTTATTCGCATTAATATTCTCACCATCTAGAAGCACTTTACACGTAAAACACGGTGTGCCTTGAGCATTTACATCTTCTTTAACATCAACAATATTGCTCATATCACCATATGTAGATCCTGCATCTGTCATTAATAAATGTACATCTGCTTTGAAGTTTCCTTCATGATCATAAGTATCAGCAAACCATTTCATGTCTTCTTTATGTGTCAAATCAAAAAATTTCTGAACCTTAATCCTAGTTGAAGGAACCTTCATCTCACTTGGTTTTGATAAATTTTCGAATGAAAATACATTATCGATCACATTGCTTTGAAATTCATTTGTGTTTTCCATTGCTCCTGAAAGTCAAACAAAAAACTTTTTTTAAATCACATCAACATAATAACAAACAATATCAATATAATAACACCAAATTTCTCATTCATAGTCATCAAATTTATTATCAATACTATTCTCTCTAATTATTATACTTTAGATTATAGATTAAATCATTTTAACGTAGTTCGAGCCTCTTCGTGCCCTTCTGTTTAAATTTGAAAGTATATTTGAGTTAAAAATACTATTCGTTTTGCTGAAAAAGATAAGAGACTTCATCTTAAGTTCAAGTGTCACATCCTATGACTCAACAAACTCAGACTTGATATGGTTCAAAAGCTCGAACTTAAGTTCGAACCTGATGATGAAATATTCAAAGGCTCAAACTTAAGTTCGAGCCTCATATCATAATGAGCCAACAATCCAAAACTTGATATGGTGGAACTAAGAAAAATTACAAAGGCTCGAATTGGAACCAACAATCCTAAGCTTGATATGACTTGAAAAGCTAAGAGACTCGAACTTAATTCCAAAATTCAATTGACTTTGAGGCTTGAACTTAAGTTCGAGCCTCCTTGTTCTTTTGCACATAAGACACAACAATCCTAAACTTGATATGAATGGAAAAGCTGAGAGGCTCATATCATATAACCCAACAATCCTAAACTTGATATGGTTGGAAAAGATGAGAGGCTCGAACTTAAGTTCGAGCTTCATACCATGTGATCCAACAATCCAAAACTTGATATGATTTGAAAAGCTAACAGGCTCAAGGCTCCTAAAATTGAATTGATTCTAAGGCTCGAACTTAAGTTCGAGCCTCTTTGTTCTTTTGCACATAAGACACAACAATCCTAAATTTAGTGGAAAAGCTGAGAGGCTCATATCATGTGACCCAACAATCCTAAATTAGATATGGTTGGAAAAGCTTAGAGGCTCGAACTAAGGTTCGAGACCCCATAATTGAATTGATCCTGAGGCTCAAACTTAAGTTCGAGCCTTTTTGTTCTTTTGCACATAAGACGTTGTTCAATCATGTGACCCAAGAATCCCAAACTTGATATGGTGGAGCTGAGAGGCTCTAATATCAAGATTGATAGTTGATATGATTTAAAGGCTCGAATTGAAGTTGGAACTTGGTATTAAGGGACACAATGACTCAAAACTTAGAAGCTCGAACTTAAGTTCGAGCCTCATATCATGTGACATGACAGAATCAAAGTTGATATGATTTATAAGCTCAATCCTGAAAGGTTCGAGCCTGGTGACGCAATATCAAAAATTCAGAGGCTCAAAATTCAGAGGCTCGAGCTTAAGTTCGAGCCTCATATCATATAAATAAGCTTGATATGCCTTGAAAAGCTAAGAGGCTTGAATCTTTGTTCTTTTGCACATAAGACACAACAATCCTAAACTTGATATGGTTGGCAAAGCTGAGAGGCTTGAACTTAAGTTCGAGCCTCATACATGTGATCCAACAATCGGAAACTTGATATGGTTGGAAAAATTGTGAGCCTCATATCATATAGCCCAACAATCCTAAACTTGATATGGTTAGAAAATCTGAGAGGCTCCAACTTTAGTTTGAGCCTCTTTGTTCTTTTGCACATAAAACAATCCTAAACTTCATATGGCTGGAAAAGCTGAGCCTCATATCATGTGATCCAACAATCCTAAACTTGATATGGTTGGAAAAGCTCAGAGGCTCGAACTTAAGTTCGAGCCTCTTTGTTCTTTTGCACATAAGACACAACAATCCTAAACTTGATATGGCCCGAAATTGAATTGATGTTGAGGCTCGAACTTAAGTTCGAGCCTGTTTATTCTTTTGCAAACAAGACACTGTTCAATCATGTAACACAACAATCCCAAACTTCATATGCTCGAACTGAGAGGCTCGAACTTAAGTTTGAGCCTGATGATGCAATATTCAAAGGCTCAAACTTAAGTTCGAGGTTCATACCATGTGACCCACAATCCTACGCTTGATATGGCTTGAAA
The DNA here is from genome assembly GCA_020310875.1 of Ceratopteris richardii. Taxonomy (NCBI): domain Eukaryota; kingdom Viridiplantae; phylum Streptophyta; class Polypodiopsida; order Polypodiales; family Pteridaceae; genus Ceratopteris; species Ceratopteris richardii. Next base: position 149,862,355 of record CM035406.1, on the reverse strand, counting down.
AGTTAAGACGCTCGAACTTAAGTTTTAGCCTGCCAACTGGAGCCTCATATCATGTGACACAACAGACTCAAATTTGATATGATTTATAGGCTCGATCTTGAAAGGTTCGAGCCTGATGATGCAATATCAAAATTTAGAGGCTCGAACTTAAGTTCGAGACTCATATCATATGAGTAAAATCGGAAACTTAATATGATTATAATTCAAAATTGAGAGGCTCGAACTTAAGTTTGAGCCTCTCAATTTGGTTATAAACTTGATGTGACTGGTATCATTGAAAACTTGGTATGGCTGGAAAAGCAGAGAGGCTCGAACTTAAGTTCGAGCCTCTTTGTTCTTTTTCTCATATCATGTGACCAACAATCATAAACTTGATATCGTTGGAAAAGCTGAGAGGCTTGAACTTAAGTTCGAGGCGACTAAAATTGAATTGATGCTGAGGCTCAAACTTAAGTTCGAGCTTGTTTGTACTTTTGCACATAAGACACTGTTCAATCATGTGACACAACCATCCCAAACTTGATATGGTGGAACTGAGAGGCTAGAACTTAAGATCGAGCCTTATATCACACACATACACACACATACACATACACATATACACACACACAAACACATACACATACACATACACATACACATACCCATACACATACACATACACATACACATACACATACACATACACATACACATACACATACACACATACATACACACACACATACACATACACACACACATACACACACACATACACAACAATAAATCATACACATACACACACACATACATACATACATATATATATGTATATATATATATATATATATATATATATATATATATATATATATATATATATATATATATATATATATATATATATATATATAAACAGCAGTATGTATGTAGTTTGTATATATATATATGTAGCGTTTCCTCAATCACAATATATCCCCAATCACAATCTTTCGATTACTCAGAAATAACAGTGGAGAGAAGAACGCAGAGATTGCATAAGGTAAAAGAAAATCTGATGCGGAAGAGTAGAACAAATATGACACAGAGAAGGAAGAATTTTGATATTATACATGTGAATCAATGGTTACAGTAGCTTTGGACAATAGCTTCTTGACGAAGCCTCTACCTCTCGACCACCCCCAAGCTATCACAATCGCATTCTCACTCACACTCTCAATCACACTCTCACTCTCACTCTCACTCTCAATCACACTCTCAATCACACTCTCAATCACAAGGTAATTCTCAGATTTTTGTGTGTCCTCCGTGTTGATGCGCACGCCTTCTTATCCTTTTCCGTTTGATCACAGCCGTGGTTCCCAAAGAAGTGTGCGATCCATTAAATTTAGAAAAAGTTGAGTTTCTCCAAAACTTTCGCAAAAAGCCATGCGATCGTAGTGTACTTCCTTTCTTTAGCATACCTGTCAAAAATAGCACAAAAACACCAAGAAGACATATCCGAAAACATACATAATTAGACATGGTGACACGTGAGCATGAGAATCACGGATTCGAATAGAATTAGACAAGCCCTCGTTTTTTTTTTTAAGTGTTGGAAAAAAACGGCACTTTTCAAAGCCCTATAACTCAAAAACAATGAGGAATTAGGTTAAGCTTGTGAGAGACACTTTTATTCAATTTTTTGATCTGCACAATAGTGTTAGAGACGTCCGAGGTCCAAATCCACCTCCAAATGCCACTTTTGAGCCCTACAAGGTTTAAAATTCTAGAGAGAGAGTAAAATCAAGGCATTTTCTTACAATGAACTAAACGTAGGACCCTGAACGAGGTACTTAGAACATGATTCACAAAAATCTCACACAAGCACTTTTATTCTCTTCTACTTCTCTACCTTTCCCTCATACAGAGTTTTCCTTAATTCTTTCATCTTCACCTTCAAAATCCCACTGGAAAACATGATGCAATTAAGGTCTAGAGAGAGAATATGAAACTTGTCAACCCAAATTTTTTCCTACATGCATAAAATGACCTAATTATTGGTTCTAAGCATTATCCCCACAATGAAATTCAGAAAGTTCAAAATGAATTATTTCACTAGAAAAGAGGCATGTTACAATTCTTCCCCCCTTTAAGAACTCTGTCCTCAGAGTTGGAAATAAGGTTAATGTGTTAGAAAGTCATCTAAATTCACCCAACTCGAATCTTCTACTGGGTATGAATGCCATTTCACCAAAATTTCTACTATAGATCTATTTCTAAGAAATCTTTCCTTCCTATCTAATATTATTTTCGGTTGAAGCTCAAAAGAGCCATCGTCTTTCAGCTTATAATTGTCCTGCAAAACATGAGCAACATTAGACACATATCTTTTAAGTAAGCTGACATGAAATACAGGATGCACATTTAGATATTTAGGTAATTCCAGCAAATAAGCAAGAGATCCGATCTTTTTCAAAACTTTAAAAGGGCCTGCATATCGAGGAGAAAGTCTATGATCCTTCCCTCGCAACAAGTTAGATCAGTGAGGATTAACTTTAAGAAATACCATATCATCAACTTGGAATTCAAGTGGTCTTCTCTTTAAATCATAGAACTTCTTTTGTCTTTTCTGAGCTTCTCTTATATGTTTCTTAATTTTTCCAAGTTCTTCATCCATCTTATCAAGCAGTTTTTTGGATACTTCTTCTTTATTTGGAAAACCCAAAAACGAAGGTGGAGTCAAACAATTATAACCATACATAGCTTCAAATGGAGTCATTTTTATATTATTATCCTGCTTTTCATTCACATACATACGCAACATATCCTCCACTACCCTGTTAACCCTCTCGGTTTCCCCATCAATTTGTGGATGGAAAGCTGTACTCATACGAAGTTGAGTTCCAATGGATTCAAATGTCGGTTTCCAAAAGTTTGACGTAAATCTAGAATCTCTATCAGAAATTATGCTTTTAGGCATTCCATGCAATCAAAATATTTCTTTTACAAAGATTCTTGCAACATTCAAAGCAGTATCAGTCCTTTTCATAGGAAAGAAGTGTGCCATCTTGGTAAGCCGATCGACTACAACAAATATGGTATCATGCTTACTTCTGGTCATAGGTAGCTTAGTGATAAAGTCCATAGAAATAGACTCCCACTTCTGATTTGGAACATCCAAAGGTTGAAGCATTCCTGGCATCCTCTTAAACTCACATTTCACCTGTTGGCACTTCAAACATTCATTTACATATTTTCTAATATCCCGCTTCATACACGGCCAGTTGTTAAGCAATGGTTGAGTGAAGATGTATTTTAGACTTTGATGATCTGTTTTCAATTCAAACTTAACCCCTAACAATAGATGTCTCCAATGCTTAAGTGCATGCACAACAGCAAGCATTTCTAAATTATGAGTAGGATAGTTAAGTTCATGCTTTCTTAGTTTTCTGGACTCATATGCGACCACCCTGCCATCCTCTGAAATAACACATCCTATCTGACTACCACTTGCATCACATGCAACCACAAAAGGCTTTCCCATTTCTAGTATTTTCAAAACACAATTCAAGTGTGTTGATCTCTTCTTGCATTGCCTCTTTCCATTCGGTGTACCTGCGTGCATCTTCATAGCAATCGGGCTCATGATCTTCTACTACTTTGTTCATATATGCATAATGTGTTTCCATGTATGAATCATAAGTAAACCTTTGAGTTCGATACTTAACTCTAGAAGACTTCCTTTCTTCACCTTTTGGAGGAATAAACCTCCTTTGCCTTGGGAACTTGATCTCTTTCTTTGACGTGGCTTCTTTCTCCATCATGTGTCCTTCATCATCTTCAACTTCATTACCTTCTCCATCCAACTCCACCAATGTTGCTTTTCCTTTGTTGATTGATTGTGCTTCATAGCTTGATGAAGATCTCCCCCTCCATGGTGAGTTCATGCTTGAACTATCTTCATTGATAGAACACCTTGGGCCGCTTAGCTCTAGGTCGATTTGTTCTTCATCATGTCCATGCTTTTCTTCTTCATAGTCCTGCATACAATCATACTTCTTATACCAAGGGCGTAGCTCATAAAATGCTACATCCCTTGATATCCTCAAGTCCTTTGTGTTCGGATTGAAGCACTTGTAACCTTTATGATCATTTGAATATCCTAGAAACACACACTTTTCTGCCTTTGGTTGTACCTTGTGCCTCAATTCACTTGGCACATGTACATAACAAGTACATCCAAATATCTTCAACTGGGAAAGATCAGGTTTCTTACCATAATAGGCTTGATATGGTGTCAAGCCATGGATGCCTGAGGTAGGAGCCCTATTCATAAGATACACGGCAGTATTTGTTGCATCACTCCAAAACATGTTAGGTACATTCATCTCATTAAGCATTGCTCTAGCGGTCTCAGCAATGTATCTATTCTTTCTCTCTGCTACTCCATTTTGTTGGGGTGTGTACCTGCATGTTACTTGCCTCTTGATGCCTTGATCCATTAAAAAATCAAAAAACTCATTGGAGAAATATGCTCCCCCTCCATCGGACCTTAGCTTCTTGATATATGTACCTGTTTCCTTTTCTACCATTGCCTTGAATGCTTTGAAACATGTAAACACATCTGATTTGTTTTTGATGAAATAAACCCAAACCATCCTTGTGCAATCATCTATAAAAGTGACAAATTACTTGTTACCTCCAATGGAGTGCTCTTTGGTTGGCCCCCACACATCTGTATGTATCAACTCCAATGGATGTTGGCTTATGTAGCCACTCTTCTTGAATGGAAGTCTCGCTTGCTTCCCTAGTTAACAAGATTCACATAAATGCTTCATACCTTGTCCTTGGAAGTTGGGAAGACCTTCAACCAGCCTCTTGAATTGCATTTCCTTCATTCTTTGTATGTTGATGTGACCTATCCTCCTGTGTCACAAGTCCAACTCCGAAATCCTCTTGTTTCCATATGTGAAGTAGACATGTTGAGTGGAATGAGAATTTACCTCCAAAGTGAAGAGTCTCCCTTGCTTCTTTCCTCTTGCTATGACCTTGTAACCTTGCTTAGGGTTCTCCACAAAGCATCCACCTTTGTTGAACCTTACTTGATAGCCTCTTTCAACCATTTGCCCAACGGACACCAAGTTCTTTGTGATGGTAGGTACATGCAAGACATCCTTCAGACATCTTCCTTCGTCCTTGTCATCCAAAGCTAAATCTCCAACATGGGAGATCTCATGGGCTGTATCATCACCTATTTCTACATGTCCTTTACCTTTGGGAACATGTAGATTAGTAAACCAAGAAGAATTGCAACTCATATGGTTGCTACATCCACTATCAATATACCAAGTGTTATCTACTTTGCTTGAATTCCCATTCATGTGCATCATCAAGATATTGTCATTTTTTGAACTTGTAGAAGCATAATTACCTTGGCCTTTGTATGAAGAACCTTGATTATAGCTCCTTTGGTTTCCTCCTTGGTAGCAATCTCTAGCATAGTGGCCAAGCTTGCCACATATGTAACATCCTTCGCCATCTTGATTCTTGTTTTGTTGATGTCGTCTTCCTCTTCCTCTTGTTCTTCCTCTCCCTCTTTGTGATGAGGTGCCTTGGTCATGTCCTTGATTGCTTGAGTGGCCTTGCCTTCCTCCAAACCTTCCTTTGCCCCTTCCTTGTCCTCGTCTTCCTTTGCCCCTTTGATTACCTGCATAGAAAACTTGTGCATCCTTGCTTTTAGTTGAACTTCCACCTATGTTTATTTCTTTGGTGACCATGAGAGCAACCAATTGCTCAAAATCGAGAAGATTATCCCTTACATATACTGAAGTGGTAAAGGGTTTCCACTTCTCATCATCTCTCAAACCATTGAGAGTATAAGCCACAAGATCGTCATCGTCTACGTGGCTTCCAATGGATCCCAATGCATCTGATAACTCCTTGACCTTAAGTATGTAGTCATTTATGCTACTCCCTAAGCTCTTCCTAAGGTTGTTGAGCTCATTCTTGAGTTGGATATTCCTTGCTTTGGTGCTTGTTGAATAAAGCCTTTCAAGTGTCTCCCATACCTTCATGCTTGAATCCAAGTCTTGGATATGGCCGATCATGCTATTGCTAATGTGTTGGGAAAGGATAAAGATAACCCTCTTGTCTCTTTCATTCCATTCCCTAAAGGCCCTTCTCTGGTCATTGGTTGGATTCTCATCCAACTTAGGTCTTGGTTCACTTCCACTAATCAACCCCCAAAGGCCCTTGCCCATAAGATAGTTGGAGACCCTAAATCTCCATGGTTGATAGTTCCCTTTGTCTAGCTTTTCAATTTGAGTGTTGAAGTCTCCCATATCTAGTCTTTGATACTTGACCTAGCCCTTGGCTAATTCTCCAATGTGTGTAAAATGAAAATGAGGCTTTGAGGTTACCTCAATCCAAAGCTTTCCTTAGATGGACACCTTGTGCTCTTGAAACTTTGAGTAGAATAGCTCCCCCTTGATGTGAGCTACCTCCAAGAAGCTTTTGTTGATGCAAATCTTCAGCCACCAACTCCAAGAGGTCTTCTTTCTTGTATGTGATGCCTCCAAGATGCCCAAATGCTCTCATACCACTAATGGGGGAAGTATCTCAACCCCTAAGCAACGACGAAGCGCGAATGACCTCCACAGGTATCGTTCTTTGACCTCTGCACACCAAAAGTGCTCTTACTCAAAACTTATGCAGAGAACTCCAGTGAGATTTTGTAGACCTGTAGTAGACACCAAGAGCTTTTCAACAAAAATAATTTTACTTCAAATAGATGCTTACACAAAGAGAAACAATGTCTACAACATGAGCTAGTTGAATGCTCACAACTGCTAGTCAAGGAGAGACCTCACTTCACTCCAGCAAGCTTTCCTCAGAGATTATACAGAGAATGAATCTCAAACTTGGGTTACCATTAGAGCACTCTAATAGCTACCGAGTAACACCAAAATCATAGCAAATGAATAAATAGAGAAGGAGAACCAGCCCTTACAATAGAGAGCAAAATATTTCCAAGAGAGCCTCCACACAGAGAGAGATATCAATCACACAACTTCACTAAAATGAATGTTGCTCCCAGACTACTCTGATAATGCTCGAGAGAATTTACGAGCATAAAATAAACTCTAATAGCTATCCAATGAGACAAGAATTACATCAAATGGATACAATATGAGTGAGAACCAATGCTAACAACTCAGGGGTAGAGAGTTGCAACACTGCCTGCGCACACACATAGATATGCCTAATAAAAGACAACAAACAAGCAAGCAAGGGGCTAGCTTAAGCAAGGGGCTTGCTTATCACAACTCCAGCACTTAGTG